>OV884011.1:181749756-182949756 GCA_930367205.1 Acanthosoma haemorrhoidale | reverse complement strand
AGAAATTGTTTAAATTATCATGACATATTTTGCTACATATGCAAAGAATGCCCGTTAAAATAAATCTAAAAAACTGTTAGTGACTTTGTAAAAAGAACTTATCTTGGATACCTTTGTTGTTAGGCTTGGTGATCAAGATAAGACCTGGGCACCACATCAGGTCTGTAAAACTTGTACAGTACATTTGTGATAGCAGAGTACCGGGGGAAAAAAAGTCTGAAATTTGGCTTCCCGGTGGTTTGGAGAGAACCCGAAACTTCAATGACTGCTATTCCTGCCCAGTCAATATTATTGGAATGAATCAAAACAACCGTAGCATTCACCTGCTCTGTGAGGATGGGTGTTGTAACTCTTATCACTCTTATGATACTAATGAAGGTAACTGTGATTATAAAGGGATGTCATTAATTCCTCAATGTTTCAACCAGGATGTGTTAAATGACCTCATCAGAGATCTCAACCTGTCAAAAGAAGCTTCTGAATAACTTGCTTCTTGGTTGAAACAAGGAACCAAAATTATTTTTTACCATACATGAGAAAAGGGTCTGTTTCCCTTCTTCTCTCAAGAAGACAATCTTGTATTTTGTTACAAAATTAGGGAACTCCTGGAAAAATGAATCTTCCTGACTATTTTCCAGATGATTGGTGCCTATTTATTAACAGCTCAAAGCAAAGTTTGAAACGTGTCCTTCTACACAATGGGAATAAATATGGTTCAATACAAATTGCTAATTCAACAAAAATTAAAGAAGAATATAACACCATAGCTTTAGACTTGGAGAAGATATAGTCTCATGAACATTAATGGGTGATTTGTGTGGATTTAAAAATGGTTAACTTTCTCCTTCGATAGCAAAGTTGCCACACCAAGTAGCCTTGCTTCTTGTGCCTCTGGAATAGCAAAGGCAAAACACACCACTGGGTTAGAAAAAACCCTGGCCTAAGAGATAAAACATGGACATTGGGAAAAAGAACGTCATTAATGAACCCTTAGTTGACCGAGAGAAAATCATCTATCCTCTACTGCATATAAAGCTGGGCCTTATGAAGCAGTTTGTAAAGGCTCTTGATAAGATCGGATCATGCTTTGCATATATATGGTATATTATTAGGGGTAATATAATATATTAATAAAAATTCCATGTTTAGTTTTTTATTTGATCAATGGATTTAACTTAAAATAGTGTAACGTATCTTTCAGTAAAATGTTATATCTTACAAAGTTGAGCTTCTGGGCAAAAACTAATGCAATATTTGAATTCAGGGCATCAAATTCATATGAAATCAGCCCCATAGGCACCACAACACCTGTTGGCCTGTGTTATTAACCATTCAGTGGCAATGCTGGGTCTGACAGACACATCGAATCCTATTATGTAAAGATATCTATTATCTATAAAGGTGTTACAATTGCTGGTCAGTTCCTCAGTACCTTCATATTAAATATTTCTGAACACAATTTAGTTGTTATTTGAAGTTTACGGCTAGTACTGATTTTAGAATAGTTTCCAACTCAAAAATGTCAAAGATAATTATTTAACTAGGAGTTAGGCAATATTATGTCTGTTAGTCATGATAATGTTTAGGGCTGTATTCTAAATTTTTATGTATCAAGAATCCTCACTTTCACAATATCAGCAACCAAAATTATAAAAGTGGCCGGTCTTATCTCTAATTCGAGATACTTTGCAGGGTCTGAAAATAATTAATAAATAATCCAAGCCAAAATAAGGGGGATTAATCTCTATACAAAATACTGTAAAGACTAAATTTAAATATAAATTTTTAGAGGTACATTTAAACATGAAATTACTGTTTTGTCCAGTCTGTGATAAAGAAGGGTAATTTGTTTATAATCATTAGAAATATTGTTTTCGAACCATAACAATAAAATACTTTTTTTCACTGAAATTACAACTGTTAGGATTTATGCTCACGTTACCACTGAAGGGTTAAGATATTTATCAACTGATTGAGATTTGAATTAAGATATCATTTTGGAAAAACCAGGCTTACAAAATGGACAAAAAAATATATTGATGTTAATATTAACAAAATATTGAAGAAAAATTTAAATTAATAATTCCATAACTAGAGTTATCATATTAATGTTCATTTTAGTCTAAAAGAAGGAAAGATCAGATATTAATGAAGGAGCTGAAAAGAAGAAATAGTTTATTTACAGATGTCCCTTCACTTGTCTGTTCAATACAAACCTTCGTTTCAGACATCTATCTCTTGCCCAACATCGTGGAACTTAATAAAAGCATATTCTGCGTGATTCCTTGGGCTGGTATGATGAGCCCTGTGCGTTCTGTGGTGGCTCGCCCGAGGAGGGGAACTATTCCTCGAGCTATGAGGCGTTGTTTTGTATTTGGAGTAATCGTCTCTTGATAGAGGCCCGCCGATCTCTCTTGCACTTCCATGGTGACCTGGCTTCCGCCGCGGGCGAGCTCGCCTTTCGCAACCTGAGTTTTGCAGCCTCTGAATGACAAGTTAGTCAAAACACATGCCAGTTAATACGTTAAAAAAAAGCTGCCAATAAAAATATTGTTAAAAAATTAAATATACATAGTTGTTGTGGTTATCATCAGCAAAAAAAATTATAAAGGTCAAATATCGTGATGTAGATTTTTTACCATTGATAACAAGATCATATAAGTATCAAGGAGTTTTGGTAGATATGGTTTGTTATAGGAAGGTCCTGAGAAAGTATTCTCATTTGGAGTAAAGAAATAGCCATTCCAAACCTGAATAGTGATTTAATGTGCGAGTCTATTGAGGTCTCAAAAATAAATCAAAGGAAGCAGTTCATAAGGTGTTTTAGCCTTTCTTTTTTCCTCATGATCCCCATAAGCAATAAAGCAGCAATCGAAATGGAGAAAGCTAAGAGATAAGAGAAAGCTATAGAGAGGGAATAAGAAGATCAAGAGTTGTTGCAAAAGGAGATAGCAGCTGTTTAGCTGTATCAAGATGGCTATGGAATATTGGAAATATAAGGTATGCATTGGATCGAAGTTGGTTTTCAGGTTAGGCCAATGCCTCTGATGGAGGATATTTGGTGGGAAAGGTGTCTTGAAAAGCGGAAGGCCTTGGAGAGTTCAAAGCTTTGTATAAACAATTACTAACAAGCCTTTGGACACAAATAAAAAATGTTAAAGCTCTCAGTTTTCTAAAACAATATATTTCAGTTAAGAGGAAATAGTTTCTTCCCATGAGAAATGTTCTTTTCAACCTGGCAGAAGATAGACAAAAATATCTTTTTTGATATTCCAAAAATAATTTTTAAATAATTAAAGATAATTTTTGAGAACTCGCCATCCATTAAGGATGTATAGACAAGTATTTTGGTAATTTCAAACAATTTATTAAATATATATTAAAGGTAGGTACTCTTACCAATTAATATTTCACTTCAGAATTATAACAGGCATTTTAATCCTTGGCGTATTTCTACATCTTGAGTAGTTATCAATCGATAAAACATTCATATTTGTTTTAATTTAATAAAGTGCTGTTCAATATGTACAGTATATCATGGGATATTCACTGATGAATCTAGAGACCAGTATCAATAGTACAGATATAATGAACCAGCGACAAAGGAAAAAGAAGAAGAAGAAAAAGAGTGAAAATGAATCAATTATTAAACGATGGAAATATTGGGTACTTTAAACATTAGTAATTGTGCCCACCACCATGATATGAAAAATCTAGGACCCTCATCAGTACTTGAGTAACTAACCTCTTTGATTTTCGACTTAGTAGGAGCCTGACTGTCATCGACCTTTGGTTCAGAAGTCTCTGCTTCCTTGTCCTGACTAGAATCTTCTGCTGGCTTCTGAGAAGTGGAACTCTTGGATGTTTGGGATGCTGTGTTAGGAACTATTGGTACAGGAACGTTCTGATAAAGGTTCCTGTCTTGGGGCGGCCTTGGGAGCAACCGGCGTGGAGCCGGTACAGGAGCTGTCCCTCCTGTACGAGAGCACCTCAGGCTCCGAAACTGTGGCCAATGCTTAGTACGAGCACTTAACGGACGTACTGTCAGAAATTTATGAGCTGGCATTTTTTGTTGGCTTCGAGAAGAACCATAACCTGAGCTCATTCTACTAGGTGGTCGACTCGGCTGTCAATATAAATTTTAATTGTAGTAAAGCTCTCAAATATGAAATTAAAAAAAAAAAAAAATAATAATTACAGTCAGCGCTGCCTGTTCACAGATTTTATTTATAGTTGTTTTTTTTGTAATAATGTGTGAGTATTATTTATTTGCAAATTAATTGTCCTTTTTGTTAGGGTTTATTTTAGAACCATACATTAGAAATTATTATAATATAAACAACTCTTCTCTGGCCAGATATGTGCATTTGTATTTATTTGTGATTTTGGCAGTCACGCTGCCATCAAAAATTGCTGAAAAAACAAATGAAAAGTATTTGTAACACTGACTGAGGATGTGACAATAAATATCATCTCCTTTGATATTTATATAATGATCTATTCATCATGGTTTTAGCTTTTAGTATTTTTTTGATTTTTTATATGTGTTTTAAACATTTGGAAATTTTATTTTGTGCTAATTTATTTAGTTTTAGGTATTTTAATGTTCTAAATGGCATATGGTTTGATTTATGTTTGAGATTTTATGGTGTTTATGTACATATATTTACCATTTATTTGCTTAGGTAAATATTTGTTTTTGGTTATTGATAGCTTCTATTTAATAATATTAAGTAAAACTCTTTTGTAATTTAAGATATTTATCCTCCCCATAACAGTCATATGTGTTACAGTTAATTATTTGTTTTTACAGTAATTTTTTATAGCAGTGTTACTGCAAATACAAATGAACATTGTGGACAGCCAAAGTCATTTTCATTATACTGTTGATCAATCCATAACCAGCAAATTCAAAAAATTAAAATACAATACATTAAAAAAACAAAAAAATGTCTTGGTTAATTATAAAAACAACAAATGAAAAAAACTCAAAGCTACAAATCTCGAGTTAGCGAGAATATCAAACATGCGTTATTCACGATTATGAGTTTTAAATCCACCTCAATTGACTAATAACTTTAACAGTATTTTGTTTATCTGCACTCCACACCATACTTCTTTTTTTTACTATAATGAAAAATTGTATTCTATATAAATGAATTAACCATTTATAGCATACCTTGTTTGGTGGATTCTGCATATTATGAAAAGGCAGATTTTCATAAAATGCTTTATCACCTTCTGGTGGAAGAAGTGCATCATTGGGTGATGCATTCTTGTTGTCTTTATTGGCAGAATTAGGATCTAAAAAAAAATATATTGGTTAGAATTATTAATTTTAAATAAGTTTAAACATAGTAGTTGTTTTAAACAGATAATTAGAAGATATTATTAATGTGTTATAGTTAGATGACATGTGACATGTAGTACTCCATAATTTGGATAAGTTACTTTAAATTAAGTGGAGTAAAAAAAGTTTTAAATAATTGAGTCATCTTTTTGAAAATTAGTGATACCTGTTTGCCTGATCTTTAAAAGTATAATAAGCAACTAATCTTTTAATTGTCAATGTGCATTTGGTTACGTCACTTATTTAAAAACCATTTAATTTCTGTTTTTATAGGGCTATTAATAAAATTATTTTAATATCTTAAACGATAAAAAACAATATATACACCATTTTATGTATATCTTTGTGTATTCATATTTGTAAGGTAATTTTTGTCCAAAATAGGAGTAATTTTAATAATAAATATTAATTTGAATCCAAGATCAAAATCATTTTTTGTATTTGTTAAAAGAAAAGGAGAGGTTACATTGTGTGCAATGCATATGACATAATCCCCAATACCTTTCATCAGAAGCCTTATTAAATTATGTAATAAAATTTGTTATGAGACAGGACTAATAGCAAATAAGTAAATGTGAAGATAATAATTATTAGTTATTAATAACTAATGGATAAGATAAATAATGTTGTGATATTTTAATGTTATGATTTTTGATAGTGTTTTTAATATAAACTCAAAATCAGCGGGCATAAATGAACGGTGGATCACGATTCATGAATGTTCAAACACTATTCGTTGCATTGGATCTACCATTAATATGTATAATATAAATAATGTCAATAATTTAGTATAAATATCCGAAACAACTGGATGGTCAATGCCAGTAAAAAAGGATCAAGAAGGGAGCGGAAAGGACAAGAGAGAAGAGCGGCCCCAGACTTGCATCTGGCCACTAGACAAGATCACGCACTCATTCAATTTTGACCTACACGAAAATAAGACGCTAATCCGAATCACGCAATAGAAGACGATCATCGAAGAATATCAACAAAGAAACACTGGCCAGTATAAATACGTAAATTAAGGTAAATTTAAATTTAGTTTTAACAGTATTATTTATTACGTACGTATTTTATTTGTATATCAATTGTTAAATCAATGTGTGTAAATAAACCATTATTCCTTTTGCCAGAAGTTTCCTATATTTTATTAACAGAACCTTAAAGATAAAGCAGATATAAAGTAAATATAAATAAACTATATAAAAGATATAATAAATATTTGAATATTATATTATAAGATATTACAATAAATAAATTGGAATTATAAGAACATTGGCCATAGAACAAAATGGTCCATGCTTTGGAAAAAGCAAGGTTAAGAGAAGACAAATTGTCGTCCTGTTGAGGCGAGAAATAGAAATAAACCCCCAAATGTACATAATACAAAATACTCTTTGTAGAACTTGTATACTCTTAAGATAAGTAAGTTCATTCATTAGAATAACACATATAGTATTTGTTGTCCTTAAAAATTTGCAAATATGATATTTTTTAAAATTTTCATGTATTCTTATTTCCTTTTATTATTTAAATAAATTAGTAAAATTAAGACACTTTGAAATTCAGAACAAAATATAATGTGTGTAATAATTATAACCATAATATAACTAAATTATAACTATTTATTTGAAATAATTTGTGTAGATGATGACATAGATATTTCTGAAAGTTGGCATTTATTTATGGAGGTTTTTTTTTTTTTATAGATCTTGGTATTTTGTCCCCGATGCTAGAAACTTCATTAAAGTTAATAGATAGACTGATATAGGACAAAGAATTTTCCATTACTTTAGATTGGAAATTCAACAAGAGAAACAAAATTAGTGAATAAATGAATACAATATAATAGAAATATTAAGAATTCTCAGGGGTGCACTTTGAATAATTAAAATGTATTTTTATAAATATAATAAAGTGTTTGAATATATTAAAATAACAATCACTAAGCAGAATATACTTACCCATATTTGAGGAATTTTTTTGTTTTTTCATCGTTCCTGTTTCTAATGCTGGATAAGGGCGCTTGAATGTGACCACTTTTGAAGAGAAGGCAAAAACATACAGACATGCAGGTGTCAAACAAACAACATAACATATCCAATGGATTATAATGAACATGCTAGACCAGACATGTGCAACTATAAATTATTAGTAGCATTAATTACAAGAAATTTTATAGCAAGTAGCAAATATAGTTTTTCTTTCAGAAAAATATTTGGTGAAATTCTGATTCTCAGAATTAATTAATCAGAGTTAATTTAAGCAGAACAAAAACAAAAAAGCATTGTAACATTTTGACAACACATCTGGACTACATGTAGAGGTAAAAATAAAATAAAAATACATATTAGTTTAAAGAAAAATGTTTTCTTTCATTAGACTAATAGTAAAGCAACAATTTCCACTAAAACTAAAGTTTTTTTTATTTCTAGAAGAAAATATTTTCATAGAAGTAGACCATAACTAAAAAAAGCTTGCCTTCAAAATGGATTTTGTTAGTTGTGGAAACTCACAGGATACATGTAGTAGTAATGGTCCAGATTAATGCTACAGAAAAAGGAAAAAAAAAGAACAATAGTTGCTGCCTATCGATACTACTTTTAGCCGAGCCATCGATTTTCAAAATCACTCTTCTTAGTATGAGACAAAAATAATTTTCGATTATAATCTAGCTTTTTTAAGAGAGTTTTTCTGGAGCTAATTAACCTTATGTCAATTGGGAAATTGAGAAGCTAACTGAATAATGAAGAAATAAATCTAGTCTGGAATCAATCTGAAGGTTGGGAGGTGCTATCCACATACACTAGAGCATTGATACAGTATAGGGTCCTTGTCACACCCCAGATTTTGTATCATAAGATATTATATCACATACATCTGTGATCCACGAGTGTTAAAGAAATCTGCGGTAGATAAAATGAATAGCATTGAGAGGAAGATTCTAAGGTGAATTCTTGGAGGAATAAGAGATAATGATGATTTTAGATTGAGAAGAACAGAGAAATACGCGAGAGTGCAAAGACCTTCATTTTGTCTTTTATCAGAGTTTTAAATGGTTTGTTTACCTATACAGAATAAATGAAGCAAAAACAGGTAGAAAATTGTCCTTTAGTGGATTAGAGAGTGTGAGAGCTTGTGAAAGGATAAAGGGTGGGAATCCCTTTAAACAAGAAAAGTGGACGAAGAAACCCAGAGCAACTTCATAAGTCTCTTCCTTGTGTTTAAAAGAACATTAGCAGTGCAAAATGACCATGAGTTCAGCGTACTGAACCCGATTTAGTTCAAAGTTTTTGAGATGAAGGCTGGGTGGGCATTTGGCCAGTGATGAAGAAAATGGTGCTCAGCTCTCTCATGAACTCTAGAAGGAAGAATTGAAGTGAGATTTGTTGTTTGTAAACTTCTGGATGAAGGGAGGAATATAGAGCAACGATCAGAAAGAGCAGGTTTATGTTGTTCAATTAAACAAACAAGTTGGGACTTTAGAATAGAGTGTCCCTTCCAGCACAGAAATAATTTAGAGCTTATGATGGAAAAACTAGTAATCTTATGAAAAAAACATTATTTGTTACAATTGTGTTTTCGTTATGACTGTGTTTGTATCTAGCCAATCAAATTACACTCTCTATAAATAATTTTAAGGTGTGCCTTTTATGTGCCACACTTGGGAAAAGCTACAGTTTTGTTAAAAAAGAAAATCAGTTAATTATTAATTAAAAATTCCACTCTTTTAAACATAGTGCACACACAGTTAACCTTATTAAAATATATACTATTTCAGTTAATTTTTAATTTTCTTATTACAATCATCTCATAATACTTTTACATTCTTATTTGCTTTAAATTCAATAAGAATGTTTTACTATGTACTATGTTGACATGTTATCATTATCATAAATGAATTAATTTTGAAATAGATCTGGTTTATTTATTTTCAAAACAGTACCTGGAAAATTATTAAGCTGTAAGATACACATATTTGAGGGAGAATTGAAGTTCAGCTGTTCAGCTATTCAGCTATTCAGCTGTTATGGATCTTTATAAAAACTTTAACCTGAATTTTCACGCAACCTATTGGTGACCAAATAAATTTCAGAAAATATAGGTTGATTGTAAAAAATAAAATAATTTAAAAAATACAAAGAAGAAATTTTGTAAGCATTGATATTGTTAATGAATAGATTGTCAAACGTTTTGAAAATATACTGTTTCTTTGTGTTGTTTTTTCAACTGGTGCCTAAAAAATTATTGTAATAAGAAAACAATAGAATGGGATGATGATGCACGTGCCTCTGAGCTTACCTCCAGTCCTGGAGCTGAAGACCCCTGGTATTGTCCTCTCTCCTTGGTCCGGAGCGAACATGTTCTTTATCCTGGTGGCCCTGGACTCTTGGCTCTCGATGAGAGTGCTGTTCTGTCCCGAGGATGCCAAAAGGCTGTGGTTAGTGTTGACGTGGACATGGACTCCTGGTCTCAAAGGCCACTTCCCCCGCCCATCACCTGACCTTGAGCCTGATGTGTTGTTGTTGTTGTTGTTATTGTTGTTGCAGACACCTTCGGGACTGACACTCACATATCTCAACTACGTATAATGCATGCACGAGCAGGAAAAATCATAGCTTTTCATCCATAGATTTCATATCCTTTATCAATCATGATCAACATCATTTAAATAAGTTATATATGATTTTAAACTTAATATGTACAATATGTTGAGAAATTACTAAGATAAACTTTTTCAAGTTAAGATGTTTTTTATCATGTATTTTATAAAGAACTTAGCTATCAATTAGTAAAGGATAGTAAAACTATGTGCTTTCTTATATTAAAGTAAATATCTATTACAGGACTGTTCTCACTACCCCAAATATAATCTCAAAGTTGTAACTGCCTAAACAAATTTGCTTATTTTTTTTTCTATTTTTATGGCTGGTCAGAACCTAGTGCCATTAGACACTGCAGAAGACATTAGACACTGTATTATTGTGATGTTTTACAATTCTTTTATTTAAAGTATTAACTTGAATTCTAGTTTGTCTTTCAAAATAAATTCGGAAGAGAATGTTCACATGTCTGTCAGTAGATGGAACCACCAGAAATACCTATTGCAAATGCATTATGGTTAGTGCGTTATATGTTTTAGGTATGCAGAGATAGTTGAAGGCAATGGACGATGAAGGTAAATCCTGAAAAAGAATCCATCTGAAGGGAAACAGCTTGGATAATAAAAATTAATGATTGATACTGGTTTCAAATTGGTTAAGCATAAATTAATGGTTAATTAAGTGTTACATCTGACAATTTCAAACATAGATCAGGATCTGAAAACCCCGGAGTTTTAAATATTAATTATAATAATATTTTGATTAGTTTTGTTTATTAAATATTCATAAATATGACTTTTATGATTTTAAAAAGATCTTTCTTTAGATTTAACAAATCTTTTTTCATTTTTATAATTATTAAGTTCAGGGATATACCAACTATTCATTTATTTGTTTATTTTGTCCTTTATTGAGTAACTTTTTTTCAGTGAATCTGTGATAACTGTATCTCTTCCAATATCTAGAATTAAAACTTTAATATTTTAGTGGTTGATTTTTTAATTACAGTAAAGAAAATCAATTTATAATTCTTACCAATGGTAGGCCTTTTGACAATAAAATTGTAGTATTTTTAATGTTAGTTTGACCATTCTTATAGTCTAATAATTAGCATGCAGACTTCTAACTTTTTTTTTGGGGGGGGGGGACCCTCTCCGAACAGACTCACCGAGTCTGGTTGGGGTTAAGTCCGCTTTGTGAGGATCAATGAGTAGCTAGCTACTGTGTAGCAAATGTGGTTACAAAAAAGACCAATTTAAGGTAGAGAGGTAACATCTCCTGTTAACAATACTTGATGTTGACGATAATGTGATACATCCGATACGAGTCAAGAATTGATACTTTTGTTCAATAACAAGTACTTTTTGGCATCAATACTTTTCATTAGATACAAAGTAGGTATCATTAGAATTACTCGCATCATAAAAAGCACAAAGGTTTAACCTTTATACAATTTTTAGGCTCAAGATATTTAAAATTACTAAAACTGGGGGAAAAATAATGCAGACGATATGTTTGTCTAGCAAACTCAGTAATATGTTTTTCCATCCTTCTATAAGCAAGCTAGAGAATTTTTGATACAATGGCCTCTTCCGTCCTGTGTGAGAGATTGTTTATTAAGTTGAGAGAAACTACTTCCCAGAGAAGGATCAAATCATCAGATTCTAACTTGAAATAACTTCTTTTTTGGGGGTCAATAAAAGATAATTAGTTTTTTAGTTAAATTTTGTTGGAGTTAGTTTCAAATATTAATATAGTTATAAGTTTATTTAATATTTTTTAAGTATTAGTATTTAAAGTAGTAGTTTTTAAGTATTATTACTTTCCTTGTTTTTTTTTGTATTGTAGTTTTAAAACAATTCTAATAGGTTATAATTGTCTATCTTTTTTTGTATTTTATTACACCATATTTTGTATTTTACTTTTTTGTATTACCATAACAAGTAAAAAATTGATTCTTGTTTATAAAACCATTTATAATACATACATCTACACATGTGTCACGACACATGAGTTTTTTCTATAAACTTCAAGATCATATTAATGAGATGACTATATTTAATCATACAAGTATTTATTAATTCTTTCAATCAATTTTCAGAGTGGTATCGCTAATTTCAAAAGATTTTCACAGTGGCATCAATACTTTTTAATGACATTACTTAATAAGTAAAAGTATCACTATCTAATGGTATCAAATCATCCCTAACCATACTAGCACCTCCAGTGCCAGCTACCATTTTTAAAAAAATGATTTAATAGTTACAAGACCAAAATTATTTTCTTTTGAAGATATTATTCCGACAGGTGAGAATGCCATAAATATAAAAACAACTGTTGCATTTAGTTTCATGTTTTATTGCATGTATCCGTTTATGTTTCCAAGCTGTTAGGAAGGTGAACATTTTACTAATAATAATAATAATTGTTGTGAGATTGAGCTATACAAATGGTTAAAGACCTTTTTGAATTAGTTTCGTATAAATTTATAAAATAGGATTCAGTCCTGAACACATAATAGAAATAGCAAGAAGAAAAATAAAGGAATGTGCAACCCTTCAATATATTTTTAATATTCAATGAAAAATGGATCAGAGGTATGGGTAAATATTTTAGTTCACAAGTAAGATTGACAAGTGCCAAATGTTCATAAGGCAATGCTTTTAGGATCTCAAAGAGATATAAATATATTCAAGGGTTCATAGTAATCATTATTGCATTATGTGAAGTTAATACTTTTTTTAATTAGATTAAAAAGAAATTTCTATTTCTAAAAAATCATGCATGGTTAATAATATACAAGGAAGAAAGAAGTTTTTATCATAATTTGCAGTATAACTTATAAACAAAACTGAAACAAACTCAAGACTTCCAGTTTGTAAGCAAGATGTGGAACATGAAATGAGAATCTAATACTTGATAAATATAAACGAAATGATTGGATTTATGTATTTATGAAAATAAATGAAAAAGGTAAACAGCCTGGATGGTTGAAGGGTGTATGTAGCAAAATAGGGCAAAAATCAGAGGCACGTCAAATATTTTTTAAATTCATAATTGTTAAATCTAATTTTCTATGGATGAAATATAATTAATAAATAGTAAGTGATGACAAATTTCAGGCAAAAAATGCTTTATTGTATTTATTTAAGGACTGCTAAATAAAATAATTTCTACAGTCAAAAAGAGAAGCTTGACTTTCAAACTGTTTAGGGGGAATAGAACTCAGCCTGTCTGTCTTTAGGCATGTAATGCAATTACATGTACTAAAGTTGTAAAAATGACTCAATTAATTTGAAAGTTTAAAGGTATAACGAACAAGACTTCAAAATAATCTAAGTGTACGAGGGTGGTCTGAAAAGTTTCCGACCTCAACATGAAGATAGGAGCAGTCGTAAATAAAAGCTAGTGAATTTCGTTGTTCATCTGTTAACAGTTACTCACCAAAGTTTCAGCCATTTTGGACGCGCAGTTGTTGTGTAACAGTCGTTTGAGTGAGTGGATGTGAGTGTTTTTATGATGTGAGTATCGAGCTGTCATTAAATATTTGATTTTGAAAGGCAATACGCCTACGCAAATCAAAGATGAGTTGGATTCTGTGTATGGGGACTCTGCACCATCATTTACCACAGTGAAATTTTGGGCAGCTGGTTTATTTTTTGGTTATTTAAACGTGGTCGTAAGAACACTTGGGAGACGATGAACGTTTGGGACGACCAAAAACTGCATTTACCGACAAAAACATCTCCAAAGTTTACCAAATGGTGCTAGACAACCGCTGAATTAAAGTGAGAGAGATAGCAGAGGTTATGAACATGTCAAAAGAACGTGTTTGTCACATATTAAATCAACATTTAGAGATGAGAAAGCTGTCTGCGCGTTGGGTGCCGCGTTTGCTCACGTTAGACCAAAAATGTATTCGAATGAACATTCCCAACGCTCTGTTGGCGCAGTTTAGGCGCAATAAATCTGAGTTTTGGCGCCGATTAATTACTGTGGATGAAACTTGGATACACCATTATACGCCCGAAACAAAAATACAGTCCAAACAGTGGACTGCGAAGGGGAAACGGCTCCAATAAAAGCAAAAACTGTTTTTTCGGCTGGGAAAGTGATGGCGACTGTTTTTTGGGATAGTCATGGAGTTATTTGAATCGATTATCTTCAAAAAGGAAAAACCATTACAGGAGCATACTACGCATCATTACTTGACAAGCTGAAGGCAGAACTTGCGGAAAAACGGCCACATTTGCAGAAAAAGAAAATCCTGTTTCACCAAGACAACGCACCGTCTCACACCTCAGCAGTTGCCATGGCGAAAATCCATGAATTACGGTTTGAACTGCTTGACCATCTGCCTTACTCACCTGATCTAGCCCCAAGTGACTTCTTTTTGTTCCCTCATCTAAAAATTTTGCTAGGAGGACAGAAATTTTCGTCAAATGAAGAGACAATCACCTTCGTGAACGATTATTTTGCAGAGAAAAACGCCGAGTACTATTAGGACGGGTTATAGAGATGGTAGCATCACTGGGAGAAGTGTGTAGAGTTACAAGGAGACTATGTTGAAAAACAAAAAAAAATTTCTGAAAAAACGTCTTGTATCTTTGTTAGGTCGGAAACTTTTCAGACCACCCTCGTATGTTACTTAAAATAAAATTTTGGGAAATATGTCTAATGTTCTAAGTCAAATTTTTTTATTTGTTGAAGACTTTTGGAATTGGTGAATTTCAGGTAATAAAATGAAGTAATTTTTGTTAAAAATACTATAGCTTTTTCATAATCATTTAATAAGCATATGAGAAACTTTCAGGGGTTGGAGTCCATTGTTTGGATCCATTGGAGTCCTACACCAGGACCATCTCTCAATATTTTTTCTTAAATTTCTACATGATTTATATTTTGTTACATATTTTTCAAAAAATAAAATTTAGTGATTGCCATTTTAATGTCAATAATAAAAATTTATATATCTGACATGCCCCAAAAAAAGGAAGTATTTATATTAAGTGTACTCACTTTAATGTGTAGTTGTTCATGACAAACATGGCAATGTTACTGGAAAAGGTTAACCTCATAAATAATAAATATTTTTTTAATAGATAAAAATCTTTACAAAGTTCTAAATTGTTTACATTTATTTAATTTTTTTTAATATTAAAAATTCTCAATGGGCTGACAATCCTGATATTAAATAAAATTTTGTTTTATTAAAAAGGAATTTAATATGGTTTTGAAAGTAAAGGAAGCATGCTCATGCAAATTTTCAGTTCGCCTAACTTTTTTGACTGAATTAAAAGTGAAAGACAGAAAAGACAAGTAGTGAAAAAATTTGAAATTTATAATTTATATATATATTATTAATAATATAAGAGACTTAAAAAAACCTCGGCTGCTTAGAGTAATAAAGAAAGAGTAGAAAACCCTATCCCAAGAGCTGGTTAATAATTAATTATAATATTATTATACAGTTTAAATGAACAAAAAAAAAGCTCAAGAACAAAGAAAATATTTAAGAGGCACTAAGAAGGACTTAATAAACTTACTTTTCTCTATCTTCCGGCTCGTCTGTATTATTATCTAAAAAATTTGAAAAATACCACAAAAAACTTAGTATATTAAATGTTTTAGCAATATTAGGTATGAAATAAATAAGCTGGAAAAAAACATATAGTAAAAAAAATGAGTTTGTTAAACAATGATTAAGTTATATACTAACACTAAAAATTAAAATCCAATTCAGGTTAAAGTCTTTATTTTCTGTTATACATGCACATTTTTTCGGACAACCAGGCACTTGACTCAAAATATCTGTCATTTATTTTTAATTACCTTCAATACTTACAAGCAGAATCACATTGGCTGCTTATTGTGTTCATTCTTTATGGCGACAATTACTTTATTATAAAATTTAGATTTTCAAATTGAAGTGCTTCGTTAACTCTGGTTAATATTAGTGGAAGGTTAATGACATTGTCTTCTGAGTACTCACATTTATCTGCTGCTCTTTTTCTTTTGCAGACGATGATGATGATAACACAGATTATGATGACCATAAGAACAATGCCACCGATAACTGCCAGAAGTATAAAGAGGTTTTCATTTTCTAGCCTCGCCCACCAACTTAAACTTCCTGCAATAACAAATCATAAAAATTGCATAAAATTAAATATATTAACACAAATTGTCAAGTTAAATTAGTAAATAATTGTTGGTTATTGTAGTGATATTTTTATTCCTTCATAGTGATGTTAAAATAGGCCAGTGATCCTTGGATCTATTGTTTTAAACAGTTTAGTCCCTAATTAAAAAAATATTCGTAATATGTTGCCATCTCCCATTTGAGGAAAAAAACAAAACAAAAAGCACTCTCACATGTTTACATAATGAAAAACATTTATTGCTATGATAAAATTTGTGTAAATATGAATACCTACTATTTCAAAGAATATCATTTTTGAAAACACTACAAAAAACTTGCTTCTTGAACTTTCTATTACTTATTTATTTAAAAAAATAGGGCTTTAAAAAACTACAGTCATGCTCATGCGGATAATCACTTCTACATTAAAGTAATTGAAGAAAATAATTTCATATAAATATCAATCAAATTAAAAAAAAAAGTTTTTTGAGAGAAAAAATTAAAAATGAGACTATGCAAAACATTTCTTTTGATAATTTTATATCTTGCTTATAAAATTTCATCAAATTATATTTTTTTATGCAATTTTCTGAAAATTTATAAAGACAGTATGATGGGTTAGGAATGTCTGTTAATTTTAGTGAATAAATGTCCATTCAGTACTCTTATTTTATATTTTTTCATTGATCAGACAAAAAATGACTTCCCCCAGAAGCCAATTAAATACGTTTTGGAGATGGGTCTTCTTTACCTATCTTGATGAATTCATCATCAATCATGAGTGCAAGCGCTGGTGGGAAATTTCATTTTTTGATTCTGATTATTAAAAATATCATTTTAAGTCATTTGCATCTCTGAAATATGTATTTTTTTTATCAAGAAAACCAATTCAAGAAAGTTATCCCCAAAGTTCTTGGAAGGTACTTTCCAGCGACCTATACTTCTTTTTCTTTATATTAATATTAAGATATGTTGAGATCTATTTTTAATGCTTATGAAAATTTTTCTATAAAATATTCTTTAAATATTTGGTCAGTGAGTTATGAAAAAATAAACTATTCAGGTACATTTCTTTTTTAATCTGTATGCATGCAGATTTCAAATTTAAAACACTTCCATTTTAAATAATACTTAATTATGAATGAATACAGATGGAGTATGGAAAACTACAAACAATAATAAATACACAAATATCCATATATGTCCACTAATACATTGAATAAACAATTTTCATTCTCACTCCTACCTTTGGCACTAAATTGACTACTTTTCTCCTGGAAAGCTAGAAAAATTAAGACGTAATTTTATTACTTTTTAAACCTTATATTCTTTTTAAAACACATTTAATAATGATTAACAGTAAAACAAAATAAAATTGTTTAAAGGGCTATCTGATAGTATAGTAGTTAGCCTAACTGCTTCATGTTATGAACATTCTCAGATCTAAACTCATTATATAGTTCATTTTTTTAAAAGAAAATAGTACAACGGGAATAGTTGTCCAGATCAACTTGGTAGTCTTAATTTGTTTTGTTCTACACTTAAAAACAAAATTTTACCATCCAATTAATTTTTAGAAACCCTGCCTTATAATTTTTTAATGCATCCCACAATAAATTACTTTTGTTGCTGTAGTTAATTGTTGTTAAATTGGGGAGTATAAACTTTTTTTATGGTCAGTTGAAAAGAGTGAAAAACATAATGATGAGCCAAAAAGTAAATAGTGAATAATTTTTCCTCTTTTCTTCCGTTATCAAGAGTGAAGTCTGGAGTATAATTATACTATCAATGAAGAAACTCCAGGATGATAAAGCTGATAAAGCCTTTTATAATTAGTTCCAAAAAATATCAACTGGGCAGATAATTTACTGGGTCAAGGTTTGAAATTAAATTTATGAAGCAAGACAGTTTTATTTTTTAGCTATCTGTTAAAAGTGAATTTGGGTCTCACAGCTAGTGTTGGAGACATAATCAAACCTTGGATTCATAATAAACCTTTAAAATATGTATTTTCATCAGCAAGTAATTATATCATAAACTAAATGCTATAAATAATTGAACCTTAAAGTGAGGAAAATTTAATGAAGGTGTGGGTATTAACTGGTTATCGTCCATTTTGGTTTTTATTTTACCGTACGTACTTCTAAGGCAAACCATTTATGATGGGTTATATCCCACCATTATCATAATAATTACTACCGTTTAAATTATATGTTAATTATTATAAAATATGTTAGTGTTTTTTAAGAACGGACCAACCATATTTGGACAGATAGACTCTAATCAAATGGATCATTTTGGTTTTATGAGTTGAACATTAGAATATTTCCTTTAGTAGGGTAATATTAAATATAAGTCTGATAAAAATATTAGGCACTGCCTTGTTAATTAATATATACAATTGGAACATGAACTTTCTTGGTACAGTATGATTTTTTGGGCGGTATAGCTCTTAATATGTGTTGGTGTAACTTTGTATCAATCGTATCTTTATCCCATTTGACTTACAATGCACAATTATGAAATCATGACATGATAAAAGGTTTGAGTGTTAAAAATCCATGGGAAGAAGCCTTCAGCAGGTGATTAATTTATAGTCATAGTATAGTCCTAATTATTTGAATTTAAGATTATGTGGCTTCTTAAATTCTCAATACACAACTGTGATCAATTTCTGATAAGGAAAACTCTTGTATATAAATATATAATTTGAGTGGATGCATTTGTTTGGATATTGGCTTAGGTTGATGAAAATCTAAGATCTTTCTTTTGTCACATTAATCACCAAACAAATCTGTTAAAATCCAAATTCCTGGCTAACTATGACCTTTCAACATAAATATGCAAGATTTAATAAATAAAATATCAATGAATAATATATATCTTTACCTGATACATCCATCTCACAGGGTATAGATAGCCCCACTGTGTTGTTTGCAAAACAGAGATACGTTCTGAAGTTTTCGACCCTAGTTTCTATAGTTAGAATACTCTGCAGACCATTTTTTTCTATGTGCTCATCGATTGTCTCATTTTCATTTTTTATCTTCCAAATAAAGTCGACCTCCTGGGGGTTAGCGATGACGGTGCATTCCAGAGACAGCTTCCCGTCAACTTCTTTCTTAATGATACCACATTCTGGTTTATCTGCAATCAGTCATATAAAAGTTAATACCACATAACTAAGTATTTACATAAGTAATAGTAAACTAAAAAAACGTAATATTGTATGAACCAGCTTAGTCAAGAATTTAATCTGCATATGAAATCCATTAACTATAGGAGAGCATATTCAGTACGAACCATGTGTCGACTGCAACATACATTTGTTAAATGAAATATGACAAAGAGTGGAGCTCCAGTGAGACAGATGTGAAGGAAAGGGGATGAACAGTATGATATAATATGTCCAAAAATAGCTCAGCTTAAAAAAAATATTTGTGACTCATTGGGACTGACTAAATAGCACTTCTTCCAGGCAGGCTCTGTACCTTTAACAGTAACTTTTTGCAAGTGTAGTATGATAGAACTACTGAATATAATTGAGTAAAGCATTGTTTTAATTTATTAGCATAATATACGATATTAATTCGAATAAGATTGGTGAATAATAAGAAGATATATATATATATAACATTAAATTTTAGCAATAATATTTATTTAAAAAATAATAATTATTTGTATTAGATTTTTTATGAGTTTCATTGCTTTCAATATTATTTTAAAAGAGATTTATGCTTGGCTCCAATAAAAAAAAAAAAAATTAATTTTTTACATATTAGCTTATTATATTAGCAATCAATCAAATTAATTTTATATATTTATTACATAATTAAGAGTAAAAGATTATTTATTGTATCAATGCAACTTATGTACAAATAAAATGTATACATTATAGCCAATTGTATAGTTTCTTACTAGTCCTAACAATATATTTCACCATTTGATGCTAACAAATGTGATACTATTAGTAGTCACAGATGACATAAATGATGCAGCACTCAAATTATTTAAATAAAAAAAATGAACTAGTTGAGAAACTAGCTGTTATTTTCAATACGCCTTTGTAATCTACAGGTATGACAAGTGCCAGCAGATTGTCTTTCTTTTTCTCCGAGACTTTAACTTTGATTGAGACAAGAGTGCATTCACAACGTATGTGGGCTAGACTATTGATAACCATTAAGATCCATGCTGATCTTTTTGAGGTTCCTAATAGCTAAAAAATAAACCATGCATTATCTACAAACACACGAAATGATCCAACCAAGTTATGATTTTTAATAAAGGAGTTATTTACAAAGAAAAAAACAAACACAAATTTAAAAGCCTACAGAAATAATATCTCTTATCTTGAAAAAAAATCTGTAACAGGAATTTTAACATAGTTTTTTATTAGTATGCTTATAATTATTTTGATATTAAAAATTAATTATAACTAGTGAATGAATTATAATGTAAAAATATTTTACTTTTTTACAAAAATAAATTATCACATATTAAATTAAAAGTTAGTTAACTGCTCTTAGCATACAGATACTTTGTTATGATTGTCATTAATAGACTTATTTAATAGGAACATTTTCTTAAGGTTTAAGAAAATTATTAGGCTTGATACTTCATGTATTATAAAATAGAAATATATTAAACTCTTTTGGTTGTAGATGTTACTTACAAAGAACATTAATGAATGTTTTCTGTGTATTGTTTCCGTGCCTGTTATATGCTTCGCAAAAGTAATTTCCTCCGTTTTTCCTCAGGATTGGGAAGTTGAGTATTAGCGCATTGCCTTTGATGATAACTTCACTGTCCCCTTCCCTACGCCATTGGTAGGATGCTTCTGGGTACGCCTTGGCATTACAGAGCACCTTTTCCGGGACGTTCCCCTCGATCACATTTACTATTGTGTTAGAGACGGTCAAATTTTCAGGTGGGTCTAAAACAGTTATAGGAGTCCTGAAACCTATTTCTGTTGCACAAATTCTTTTTACTATGTATGGACACACAATAAAAAAAACAAAAAACAACTAGACAGATAAGCAGTATATACAAATATTTACATACAGATTTGAAGTGTCATATTTAATTTAATTGGTAAAAGCTAATATTAATTACTGGTTATAAGTGCCTTTGAAATATATATATTGTAATGTTGTTTTTAATGTCAAAAAATATTAATTTTATTAAACGAGAAATAGTAAATTTATTTAGTAACATGAAATAGGATTAAACATAAAAGTTGTTTGGTTAGTTCACACAATGCCAAAAGCCCATGGCATAGAATAGCGGCTGACATGAAGAAAGGATGACGCTGGAAAAAAATTCCATGATGTAGGGAAATGGTCCCTAAGTGGTCAGAACAAAGAACAGCGCCAAGAAGAACAAATGTAAAAACCCGTTACATAGAGATGGAAAGGTAGAGGGAACCGATGGGAGGCTGTGAAGATTGAGGAAGGGGAAAACAGCTATAAAAATAGGATAACAAAGTCAGAGGAGAACAGAGTGAGGAACATCGATGATGGCAATCTCGAGTAGTCTTATGCAGGCAAGGCATGACTGAAGAATCGAGATGTATGATCCCTGATGTAGATCGATGTATGATCCAGATAGTTCTAAGTTAAACTGTTTTTGTATTGGATACAAATCAATTACATAATAGTGCTTAGACATTTTTAAAGATCTTAGATTGACATTAAAACCTTAAGTAATTATGAGTATGAGAAAATTGTTTCTTTGTGAGATTTGATAGTCATGATAGATTTGGGAAACCACAGTGTAGAGGTGATGGGAACAATGGTGAATAGAGTTCAGATCTTTTATGTAACAACTAAAAAGAAATGCAGAAATCCTCGATCCCAAGCAGTTAGAGGTTGTCCAGAAGCAGATAGAGGTTGTCCAGAAGCAGATAGAGGTTGTCCAGAAGCAGACAGAGGTTGTCCAGAAGCAGATAGAGGTTGTCCAGAAGCAGATAGAGGTTGTCCAGAAGCAGATAGAGGTTGTCCAGAAGCAGATAGAGGTTGTCCAGAAGCAGATAGAGGTTGTCCAGAAGCAGATAGAGGTCGATTAGGGATAGTAACTTCATGTGAACAGTTGGAGAGAAATAATCGAAACCAGCGGACAGATGATATATTGGAGAAGCTTAACGATTTTAATTTGAAAAAAAGGACTGAATGGTCTGTGGTATCAAATCCTTTGGAGAAATCTAGGATAATTAGGACTGTTAGTTTTTGTTGTTCAATAGTGGAATTAATGTCACTAGTGATCTTAGCTAGCACAGAATGTGTTGAGTAACCAAGACGATACAATCCTTATTTGAATTGATGAATATTCCCTATTAATACTAATATTTCTAAAAACTGACATAATGAATATCATTTCAATATGTTTTAAATATTATATCCCTCCAAAGATCAAGATGTCTTGAATCCCATCTCTGTCATTATCATTTTACTTTGGATGATAATTATTAAACTACTTCAATTAAAGGCCTCAACTAATAGTTATGTTTACAATTATTTAATAAAGATTAGTTTTGTCATCCAATTGAGGACTAGATAACTTTGATTAGTCTAAACTATGGTAAATTGGTCATATAGGTTGGTTTTTAATTGTTTTATTTAAGATTATAAAAAAAATCATGTTTTACAAGTTAAATATTATATTGTTAAAACTACTGAAAATTGAAACTAATGTTGGGTGACTAATTAGTCACAAACAATGAAACTGCAAGCAAGAATATAACATAAATCAAGTGGACTCACATTCAACTCCAAAAAATGTGGTACTTTTGACACCCGATCCTACTTCATTGCCTGTACTGATGCAGGTGTAGTTAGCATTGTCTGCTATTCTGTCCAACCTCCCTCCAGGCCAAGATGTCATGTTCCAGATGAGGGTCGACTGGGCTGACTCAAAATCGTTGGTCCTAGTATCAGGTGGGATGACTATATTCTCAACATAATATCTTGCGTGAGGACCTGTCTCCAGCCTATGACCATTTTTCTCCCATTCGATTGAGCAGATAGGAGAACATTCCACTCTACAGGTCACATCGATCTTTCGGGAGGTCATGACAGCACCAAAGTATGGCGGCAGGCGAACAATGAACGTTGGAGGTGCTGTGAGCAAATAAATAAATAATAGATTAATATAGCAAAACAAATGTTGCAAAGGTATTATGACCTTACATTTACTTCATATTAATTAACCAAACATGGTGGCCTATCTAGGTCTTGTACCATGGATTTACTAATTGATCTAAATTTACTAAGGCATCTTAGACGGAAAAGTTATTATTTAAAGTTATCTATAACTTATTTATCTATAACTATCTATAGTTAAATTTTCTACAATGCTTGTATGCAAAGTTTTTTTGTGTAACTAGTATGTAATGAGTAACCCAGTGTCAAACTAACAAACTTTTGGTAAAAATGCTACTAATTGTCAAGTTTTCCTTTATATATTTTAAATTTGGAAGAGTTCTTCAAATATGAACTGGCTCCTTACCCATTGTTCCCATTTTAGAAGATGTGATGTGAAAGGTTACAAAATCATCCTAGTATTAAGCATTTTTGTCATCATCAAATACAACTGTAGTGATAGGTTGTGGGTTCCCTCTATACAAGGTTAAATGGAATATAACTGACAGTTTCCATGAAGTTTTCAAAAGGTACGCCAAATACATTCATCATCATTATAAAGCAAATGTTGTGGTAATTTTTTATGGCTATCCTCTTGATCCTGAGTTGAGAGATAATAAGAATGCTGAAAGGCTCACAAGATGCTAAAATAGATTGGGACAGGGTTGGGAATCAACCTTGGATATCCCAATGATTGGTCAGGGGCTGTTATATCTAACATGAGCCTAGCCTATGCTGAATGTTTTTATCTTTGTCTTCATCCAATCCCAAGAAATATCACCACGTTGAAATCCCTCAGAAGAGACCACAGTGCAATATTTTGGTTTTAAACTTTTAGAGTTAGTTTTCCCTTTAAGGTATTATGAGTACCAAATATTTAAATATTAATTTAATATTTTATTGCTTTATTAATATAAACCATTATGGGTAATTCTTGTAAGCAGATGACTTGAAGCTTGGATAGTATCTTGAAACATCAAATTAAAAATAATTTTTTTTTATGACACGAAAAACTGAAAAAAATTTGTTATCACATACAAAAATATTTATTTGTTTCTTCAGTTAAATTATAAAAAAAAAAAAAAATAGCATTACCATAGACTTTAATAAAAAGTATTGCAGGTTTGGATTCGCCACCTAGGTTGACCGCAGTACAGGTGAAGTTGGTCTCTGCCTCCAGAGTGACAGGGTCTATAGTCCAGTTGGCAGAGCTGACGTCCATCACGGGGTGGTTCCCCCTAGTCCACCTATAGGTCGTGTTCTCCGGTCGACCACGGTCTTTGACACTGCAGTAGAGCGTCATCGATCCTCTCTTCACCACTCGCTCTGGGGTGTGAATCAGATCTGTACCACTTGGAGGATCTGTTGACATTACAAGTTGATTATAAGGAAACCAGAGGACTTTGCCCAAGTAAAAAAATAATTGCTATTTTTACCACTTGACAATCATTAAAAGTGTTAATTTTAAATATCTTGTAACAATATTTTATAAAGTATTTTTTAATAAAAAAAAGAGTAAATTTAGTTTAATATTAATCTATGAAAGCATTTTTTAAAGTGTAAATAATATAGCCATCAGGTTCTATTCAGACCATCCAGGGTGTAATATCCAATACATCCCCATGTATACATGAATATAATATATATATATACAAATTCCATTTACTTTTCATACTTAATATATTACTCATTTATAAGAGCTAAGAACCACAGCTAGAACCACAGTTACTTATATAAGTTAACCTGCTTTTAATGGATTCAAATTAATCATTATTATAAAGTTAGTAAATTAATTAGTTTTATTAAAAGTAAAAAAAAGAGGCCTAAAACATCATAAGTAACATTAAGTAAATTTGAAAATGAAAATAAAATTGTTATGTTATGTTTGTTGTGGTTAAGAGTTTGTGATTATATAACCAACCATCTTTTAAAAAAAAATGTTTGATTTTATAAATATCCCGTTTTAGTACTTAAATACTTTCTACAATGTAATATTTATTAATATAACAATACATTACAACAGCAGATAATAACTGCTATTTTCAATAAACAGTGTTATTATTATAATGCTGTTGTTTTGTCCAATAAATGCTTGTGATACATAATGTAGATTGAATTTAATAAATTAGAAAGGGAAACATCGACCCTATAACAGATCATGGTGCCATGGTATAAATTTTTATTACTGCTTTAATATTATAAACTGCAATAAAAATTATAAAATTCCTTTTGGGAATCTTAAAAAGTAAAACATAAAATTATTAATGAAAGTTTGAGAAGAGCCATAAATTCTAGTGAACTTTAGTTAATTAGTTCAATAATCGGGTACTTGAGAGAAATAGTTGTGTATGGTCTTGACATGTAAGGGTGGAGGGGGTTTAAAAAGCTTTAAACATAATCCCTCGAAAACTGTGTTTTTTAAGATGTTACATTTTAGGAGCCAAGGAGTGTTGAATGAACTGAACAAATAATATTTCCTTTTTTTTCCTATTTCCTTTACGTATATATATATATATATATATATATATATAAGTAATTATTTTTGTGGCTGGTGATAAGTTTGTATTTAAAGTAACTTCTGAGTGTTTAAATTAAAAAACAAAAACAAATTGAGGAAACTCATCTTTCAACAATTAAATTAAAAAATATATAGTATTATGTAATTAGGTTATTATATAATTAGTGATAATTACTCCAGAAAAATTGAGAATTCTACTTATTGTTCAAGTTGTATAAGCGTTAAAATCCCAAAATAAATATCTATTTTTATAGTGTGGGAAATTTTCCACATACGAGTTGCCCCTTTTCCGCAATAACTCAGAGCCTAAGCACTCCGGACTCATGTTTATAGGAACTTTTTTTCTGTCATTTAAAGGCATAAATTCTATGGACAAACCTTAGAGGGCTTAAATCACCCTTATCCTGTATCTTTTCCCATCGTTTCTATGATCTATGATGATTAACATGTGCTTTAAACAAGAGCAATTATATCTATGGTAATGATTTTGTTTTTGTTGTACTTCAACTAGAATTAGTTCTTGTTGTACTTCAACTAGAATTAGTTCTATGTCTGTAATTTTGCATTTTTAATAAGTTGGTTTAAATAGAAAATTGATGAGTTTTTTTTTTTTTTTTACTTACATAGATAAAAAGCTTTATTCACATTTGGTTTATATTTTTAAATAACATATTTTATTTACATGACTCAGCATAGAACATAGATGGATTACATGAGACTAAATTATTCTCAATTAGTGTTCAGAAAAAAAAAAGTAGTGAATAACCTTATTTCTATTACTCCACCAAGCATGCTTTTTGATGATAAAACAAAAAGCGTGTTCTTATATAATTTAAACATATTCTTAACTTATTATTAAATAATTTTTATGATTAATTTAAAAATATTGCCTTTGAGGGCTGCCTTCTCTTACCTAATTTCCAAGATCAAAGAGAGAGGCTTTACTTTCATTATGGCAATGTCTTTTGTCAGACTGTAATAGTGGTTGGAAAAATTACTTAGTTGATCTGAAATTTTAATGGTATATTTCACAACACTTTGAAATGTGCTGATTAGCTTTCTTAAGAAAAAATAACGGGGAGTACAAAATAAAATGAAACATTCATTATTAAAATGAATTATTAAAAAAGTCTCAGCTAAGAATTGATTTAGGATTTAAAACTTTATTTTTTTCCTATGGTTTAAGACACATTAATTTAAATCCTTTACAGATACGTACAGTAAACAATGAGTTCAGAATCTGGAGATCGAGGCCCCCAACCTGCCTCATTCTTGCCCATACAGGAGTAGTTGCCATGGAAGTTGCGGGTAATGCCCTCCAGGAAGAGCTGGATGGGGTTGACATCACAAAATGTGGTGTTAGAGCAGTCTGGCAACTCCTTCAGGATCACACCGTCTAGGAACCAGCGTACATGGGTCAGCAAAGGAGGGTTCCCTGCATCTACCTGACAGAACAAGGTAACGTCCAGCTCTTCCGAAGCTATCACTGGCGATGCAGGGTTCATCCTCACCCGAGTCTCTGGTTTAACTGAAGAAAATCAAATCAAAATTGTATTAGCATAGATAAATGCATCCATTAATGCAGATAAATGAGTGATAATGATTTAGTCAATAAGTTTACAGCTTATAAAAAAAAGAAATCCATGACCAAACATCTTATCAAGAGATGAGGTTGACCAAATCAGATTTCACTGTTCTTAGAAGTTAGCTCTAAGGTACTAGCGTGGTCAGTTCTAGACTTGTTACGTCTCAACCAAGAATGAAAGCCTGTCTTTGAAATCCAGCCACAGCCACAGTTGAGACAACCAGTTGGGAATAAAAAAAAATTGAAAATTTGAAATAGACCATCATATCTGTTAAACAGAGTTGAAATTTTGTATCCATGTTTTATAAATTACAATTCAAATATTTTTTGAACTAAGAAAATGGAATGATAAGCAGCTGGAGATCACTTTTATTTATTTACTTTTTAGATAGACCAACATCAATATTTATTGGCTATAACTCCATCATAAATATGATTAAATAAAGGGTTACTAATTTAAAGGTTACTGCAATCACATTTAAAAAAAAAAAAAAATTGATTTTTTGGTTTTTGTTAAGCTATTGACAAATGTGAAAACCATACTATAATTTAAAACTGATTAGAATGGAGTTTTTTATTTTGTCTTTTAAAAATTTCATTTCATTACAATTCATGGAACTTTATTCCAGAGAATAAGAGCTTACACGAGTACATAAAAAGTAAATACAAGAAAGTAGATATAAAGGACAACTTACAGTAGATGGAGACATAAACAAAGTTCTGAGAGGACATGGCTCCGACTTCGTTCTCTAAGATGCAGGTGTAGTTGCCCATGTCTTCGCGTGTGGCGTTTTTGATCAAGAGAGAGATCTGTTCCACGTTGCCTCCTATGTAGTGATCCTTATTGTTGTCTGTGTCAACTTCCTTGTCGTCCCTCAACCTGTCAGCAAGAGAAAATGGTCGTTGAGCTCATTATTTTTACTCACTAAGTCATCTAAGTACGATAACATTGTTGATAATATTTTAGTATAACTTATAGTATAACTAATAATTAAATAACTCATTACACCGGATGATTTAAAAATGCCATAAGTCTGTATAAATTTCATTTCTAGAAGGTATAGGCTTTACTTTCAAACAAGTAGATATTGGCATAAAGCAAAATTTTGAACACATACTAAAGAACTCAACCCTTATTGATTCAAGGATCAGTCTCGCCATTTTCTTTCTTTTTTTTTTTATTATTTTAAAAGTTAAATTTTATCATTTTAAAATGTTGACATCAAACATGAACTAAATTGTACTTTTTTAAGCACTTATAAACTAAAAACCTTATTTAACCTTCTGATGGGCGTATGTATGCCATAGAAACATTAACTTGGTTTTTTTGTGGTTCCTGTGATTCTCAGACATGCCTTGAACTTGGAGCTGGCCCCTTCCTTTTACCTTCCTGTTTTCTATGCAATGAGTTATTTTTAATTTAAATTAGTAAAATTAATTACTAATTTTTAATTGATAATAATGTATAATGTTTCTAATAATAATGGTAAAAGTGGAAATGTATGTTGTTGTAATAAAAGTAATATCTTTGTAGTTTTTAGTATCAGCTATGATCGACTTCGCCAAAAACTTTTCAAAGATAATAATGGAGATGATAGACTAACTTAAGAAGAAATTTATATGGACGAAGAGGAAAAAATAGAATAAAGATAAGCAGATTCTGAGAATGTAATTAGTTGTAATGAAGAGAGTGATGACGAGGGCAGAGGGGCAGAGGCGTAAGTTGCCGGTAAGATTTTTTTATGTCCACTAAAAAAGTGAAAGCCAAAGTAATAAAAGAGATGGTTGAGATGGTTCCAGGAGATGAAAAGGTGGCAACTGGTTGTGTGTGGAAATTACTAAAGGGACTAAAAAGGCCTTTTTCAAGAATACTTTCTTGCCCATACTAACCTACTACAGTGAACCCTGAGCTCTCCTTACCAAGCATAATAAGAGCTTGGCTGTGGTCTTACTATTAGGGTAAAAGGGAAGATTAGGAGAGACTGTGTAAGCCAATTTGGAATTTGGACCAGCCTGAAGAGATAGCCTGAGCGAGGTGCACCATCTAGGCTATGCAAATGTCTTTCCAGTTCTAAAAAACTATTGTAGACAAAAGAAGACTTAAATGAAGATATGGGAGCATGGAATTGAGGCTTTCGACCAGTAGAGAATGGTCCAGGAAAGAAGACAACAACTTGTTCAGGACTGAGAACATTGGACCAAACTCCTCGTAGTGGATATTGATAAAGAAAATTTATATTGATAATGATGATGAAAAGGAAGCTAACCAGCTTTGAAAAAAAAAATTAATCTATGCTTGGATGAGTGCCATTGAGTTTATAACGGTAACGCTTATTTGATCCCGATGCTTAACGTTGCTGGTAAAATTGTCCAAAATCCGTGAACTGCCATAAGAGTATCCCTTGGAGAAAATTCCTTAGAGCTCTATCAAAAGTACTCAGAACCAAACAAGGTCAAAAGAGACCTTACCATCCATAAGAGGTTAAAAACAAATATTAAAAAGGAAGATGGAAGCTGGAGAAAGTAGCAGTACTTTTGAGTTGGTCAGGAAAAGACCCCCAACTTGTTCTCACTTCGCTTTATGCCTTATTTATGAATTGATTGTTGTTGTTTTTTTTTCATTTTGAATGTATTCGTTTCGAATATATTTAATTTAGTTGCGAAATTGTTTTCAATACAGCTTTATTTCTTATGTTATATTCCCGAATAACTTATCTTTTGTGATGTTTATTAGGGTACTTGGAGTGGTGTTAAGATATTACATCAATTGAACATTTCGTTTTTTCCACTTATGCCCTGGGATAGACCGAAGCAAGCATCCGCTAACCTCACCTCCGGGTGTGAATAACCACTTCTGTGAGAGCTCGCGGGCTTTGGAACGTTCCAGAGGGCCCTGGCTGGAGAAGCTAATGCACAGGGCTGTGGGATATGCGGCACCTAACTATGCCGTCCTCTCCACTTCATGAATATCGCATTCCCACTCCAGGGCCGCCCCGAATTCGCCTGTTCCACTCAGCCATCTCCTTCTGGCAAGGCTGTTTCTTCTTCTTTTTTTCAAACTGCAACCACTCTTCTGAATTTTCAATATTCACTCCCGTTATCATCAGATATTAACCGAAATGCTGAATAACCAGGGCCAAAAGCACCAAGCCAAATAAGACTAGTCAAAAAGAATTTGTTGCAATCGAAACGTCGATCTTACAGACTTTTTCATGCTGAATTTAGATCTATAACCCCAGAAATTATTACATTTATTTACACGCAATATCTTTTAACAGCCCACACTGCCATTAGTACTTTGGCCATGAGCACTTGAGAATGCTGCGTAAATGTCACCAAGTGTCTAGTACGATTTAATAAATGTAATGATTTAAGGTACAATGAAGACATTGTCATTGATGAGTATAAATCAAAAACCAGCATGCACATCCTGGAGCTATAACCCGTTCTTTCCTATTGCACAGAGATCTATATTTTTAACGATTTTAGAATTGTTCACTACACACTAGAAGGCACAATAATAATAACTAGGTCAGATATCATGGATACTCTTATAGTACTTTCAACGCTAGATTCAGATCTGGAACCGTTACTTTCTGTATCAAAGTCAAGGTTTTTCTGAAATCAAATTTTTCTCACCAATCCGCTAAACGAAACATTTGTCATTTTGAATAATTATACGTACTTTAGGAAATTGGAGGAAAATGGTTCAATAAATTTTTCACGGATAACGTCAACTTCCGTTTGTAGCCATGACTTGTTTCACTCATAAGGAATATACAGTAGTACATGCTAATGTATCCCCACCTCCCGCAATGTTCAGTTCCATGGTCATTTATTGATGAAATCGCTCTTTTTGATCATCTGTGACTCCATCCGAATTATCCAGAAAAAAGTTAAAATGATAATGCTATTACGTAAACTAGTCAAAGGATTAATAGGCAATTACAAAAACGCGGGCGAAATAAAGCCTAATTTGTTGGCTGGTATAATTAATTAACTACCCTCGTTGGCAATCAGGTGACAGGTCAAGATTTAGATCGCTTTAAATTGAATTTTCGTTATATTTATATTTTATGTGAAACTCACTATTAAAATAAAAATCATTAAGTTCGCATCGTATTTATATATCACTTACTTACCAGTTAGAACGAACGGATTGAGAGTTTTTAGGGCTCAGAGTTGATAGTATACAATAATGACTTTTTTTTTTTTATGGTAACTCCATGTCAAACTTATACCGCCTGGAAGATTACCCGAAGAAAGTATGTTGTAAGAATGTGGGAAGAAAGAAAAGAAAAGATGGATGGACAAAGTCGTGGAAAACATAATGGACCATGGTCTAAGAAAGGTGGTTGCAATGAACCGTGAAGAGTTGGAAAGATCATCGATGAAATGTAACTAACGTTTCTTCCACCACTATTATTGGAAAGCTACTGTGTTTTTAACTTTTAAAGGGTTTCTTCCCTGTGGATTTCAAATGTTGTGTAAATAGGTTTGAGGGCTCGTTTTTGAAAATAGATTATAATTAAAAAATGTCATTAAAATAGTATACAAAGCTTTTTTGAAACTCGTGTTTGACTTGATTTCTCGCTGAAAATAAACATAAAAGTAACCCTCTGAAAAGGAAAGGACGTTAAATGAACAATAATACTAGGAAATAATCATATACTTTATTGAGCAGGGTAAAATAATATGAAATACGGACTTGCGTGCGAGGACCAGTTCTGTGTGATTATATTGTGCATAGGAATGAACCCGGGTACCTAAGGTGTGAAACTGTGTTGATTCAGGCATAGAACTTGAGCTTTCCGTTTCCCAATTTTGATGAAAACCATTGCAATAGTTAGTCCCTGACCCAGTTATCCTAGACACTATTATAGGTTTTTATGTAAAGAATAACATTAACTTGCTAGTGTATCTGCAGCCTAATCATAGTACTGTCCTTGAAAGACTTCCGACACTCTAGAAGATGCTGTAATACACACATCACTCAAGATGCATCTCTTCTTCACTACAGGTACTGCACTAGAGAGTCTTGGCTACACCAATACGGTGGAGATAATTTCGGAAATGCCATGAGTGAAAAATAATTGGTTAGTACAATCATCCCAGGATCTAATAATCGAGAAATGAATTTTTTCATATACGGTGTCGTCGTCAGGTTTTGAAAAATGATCTGTGTCGGGTCGTCACGAGGGGGGTGCCTAGTTACCCTAGCCCTGGTGACGAAGTGAGGGTTGATTAGGCTATGACCGGGACAATCGTTTCATGACGGTCTTACTATCGGACTCCATATTTCCATATTTGATGTGTCCCGACAATGCACTATGTGCAGGAGAAGAGGTATAGGGTAGGTAGTATAGGTAGTTTGTGTGGTCTTGGAATGACCACGAATTCACACTCGGTATCTGAAGGTAGGCGAAATCCGTCTGGATCCCAAAGGTGAGTGTGAACCGGAGAGGGGCAGACTGGACTGCCGTGGGAGACACTACTCGGTAAATTTGTAGGGCCACGACAACCGTTGTCCGCAAGGGAGAGGTCACCTAAGGAGGTGCTAGTTTTAGCGAGGCGAAGGCAGAGAATCCCACTAGGAGAGTGTGGGGTCTGACAACGCCGGACTAAAACATAGTGAGGTTAGGAAGAGAGAGGTCCAGAGGTTTTCATAAATGAGAAGGCCAAGTCTTGAACATCAGTGCAGCCGCAAGTCATCAGTTAGAGAGTCGTCGGGGGGAATAATTTACAGCCCAAACCCTGGGTCTTTATATACCCAGCTGGCTTCGTTAGTATCCAGTCGTATTAGGTTTTATTGTATCCAATGGCAGCTCAGTATGCGGTGGCCCTTTGTCCTCGTAGTGACTCAGGCCAGGTTCGGGTCGCTACTTACTACCTGCTTCTGGGTAGAGGCGAACCCTCCCAGTCACTAACTAATTAACTTGCAGGTGGGCTTTTTAGTGTTTACAACGACTTATTTACATTTCTTTAAATTAATTTACAATATATATATATATATATATATAATAGAGCATAGGTTGATTTATCTTATGTAGTTAGCGGTCGCTACAATCTGTAAAAACTGTTTACCTAAACACAGATACCGAAGCCATTTATAAAACTCTATAATAAAGACTTATCCAACATTATTATCATGAGGCTGACTATATCGGTCCATAAATCATGCAGAAGTATCGGAACAAATGCCCCCCCTTCCACCATTTTGGCTCCATTAATATGACTAGCGTTCTCATTACTTGATGGATCATATATCAAGGTTTAGGAGAAACAGGAGCGGCGCGGCAGAGGAGAGATCCTCGCTGGAATATTAACGGCCATGTTGTCAGTTTTTGTAAAGGGATTATTATTAATTTTCCCAGCCGTCGTTCCTGTCGGAGAGAGAGAGAGAGAGGGAGTGTGGTGCGGTGGTGAGGGGAGGGGGTGTGTAGCCTTAAGCCTCTATCCTTGTTTCTTAACCGAGAGACTGGGGCAGCTTAATACCTTCGCACTGATTTATCACGTGGTCGGGAATATCCCTCCATTTATAACTAGAGGTAGATCCACCTATATTGTTTGCGACGTAGCAAGGGTCAAATGAGGTGTTTGTCGGATGGAACGGAGGGGGGGGGGGCTGCAATAAATCAATGGCATGATGGCTTTATTAGGCCGGATTAGTGCCCCCCCCCTGACCGGAAATATGTCAGCCCTGCTGGCCCAGTATATGGCCGCCGGAAGCACATTTTATCCGCTACATTACTCGCATCTATTTCATTAACCAAACAATATAACGGGGCATTCTCTCATCCCCCCCCCCACGGTGATAATGCGTTGTGGCCGGTCAATCAGGCGATGAAATACCTTTACTTATCGCCTTAAGTACCTTTGTAACAAAACAATTTTGCCCAAAAGTCTAAAGAACTAAACCAATTAGTGAGATCTAACTGTGATGTGCATTTAAATTTCATTCTTAGGCTTAGGTTACAAAAATGATGTTGGATTTGCATACAATTTATTTATGTAAGACTTTTCAAAATACTATGCGACTCTTGGGCCAGGTCTAACTTTTCACGTTATACAATAAACTCATGTAAGTCCCATAGGCTCACATACAAATTACCTTAAAATGTCTTACATAAATAAAATTGATGAAAATTTCTCTCATGTACTCAAAGCGATTACCCAACAAATACACTCACTCTAAACAATTCAATATGTTTACTAGTAGCCTTGCATTTTTTTAAAGTCTGTTATGAAACTTTATTTACTATTTTTAAAATTTAAAATCGCAATTAATAATATGTTATATCATAAGCAAATTGTAATGTCATTTTTCTAGTCATTTTCTAATAAAGATCTGAAATATATACTATTTTGTACATTATAGATAGAACAATATGAACGAAATTAAGAACAAAGACGGACCGGAAAATATTCAGAAATGTCTGTATTTGGTCCAGGGTCTATGGCTATTATAATTAACCAAGAAAACCTATTGAAGTAGAATTTAACGACGTTACATACCTGAATTCTATCCCGACCTAAAAACTTTATTTAAGATTTTCTTTTAAATCCTTGTCTCCTGTAGCGACCGCTAACTAAATAAGGTAAATCACCCTATACTCTATTGTATATATATTGTAAACAAACGTAAATAACATGAACTAAATGTATTATAGACAAAATATAAATAACATGAACAAATATAAATCATTGTAAATGTGAAGCAATAAAATGCGGAAGCCAACTAAGTCACACGAGAAGGGTCATCAGCTGTCAGTCACAGGTACCCGCAGGGCATAAACATAAACAACCCTTTGGCAGCCTCTTTACCCTCCAGGGGACAGGGCTGGCCGGGTAATTAGGCGTCGGCCGCGGGTACCTCACCACATGTGTGAAAACCAACCGCCGGCCTAGCAACCCTTGCAGCCCTCCCAGTAGGCAAGGCTGGAGAGGGCACTTAAGGCGGGCTCCTAGTCCTGTTAATTAGTCTCTCTTGACCTTTACACGTTGATGCTTGGTTTCCGCTCGAACTCTGAAAACTTGACTAATTCTTTACGAAAAACCTCTGTACCTCTTCTCTTGACCATAGTGGATTGTCGGGGCACATACCTATCAAAAATAGAGTCAGATAGTAACGCCGTCCTTGAAAAAATTGTCCAGGTTATAACCTCGAACAATCCGCACTTGTCACCAGGGCTAGGGTGACCAGGCACCCCCCTAGTGACGACCCGACATCTCCTTTACAAAAAAAAAAAAGAGTGAACTTTAAATCTGAAATAGTTACCTAAGAACAGGACCGATTTCTCCGAGTTTAATTATTTTATTTTATACTTTTCCTTATTGTATCAATACGTGATAAGCATATTGCAAGACGTTTTATAACTTTTTTTTAGAGCATAACTTCAATTTTTAAGATCGAATTATTCATGTTTAAGTCTGCTATCGTATAACATCCTGGCAAACAGACGGACAAAAGCCAATTGTCTCGTACCATTTTGAAAGTAGAGCCTCTGCCTTTGGACTCAGCTATTATCAAATAGGTATCTACAGCGTTAGGTGTGACCATCACTTTGAACAAACGTACAAACCATGGGGGTATGAAGTAAGTACACCATTTGAATTCGAATTTTCAACAGGTAAGGAAAGGAGGGGAGTACTAAATCTGCACCCTGTGATCTGAATAGCTGATTAGAAGCATGAATATGAATGGCTCAAACAAAATAAAAAAAAAAAAAAACAGAGAAAAACCGTCATACATCATTTAAAACTTTTACTCGAATGCTAATAAAGATAGGTGTAGGATTTCAGAGGTTTTTTTTTTTTCAGCACGTTTTTTTCCGGTCATTAGAGCTTTTAGCAGCTTTTATATGTGTAATTTTATGTTTTAAAGTATCACAACTTACGCGTTTTTAACTAAAACGGTTTTGAGAATTAGAGGATGCCAGTTGAATTTCCAATATTTCTAAAACACTGTACAGTCACATAATTACAAGTAACTGTTCATTTACTAATCGGATATTGACTATTAGAGTCAACTGACTGGAATTCTATTTGGGACTTCTTAAGTTTCCAGTTAAGGATGATGTCAGGCGAGATGAGTGATCTGGATTCAGTGTCGAAATACAAAGCTTTGTACGGTCTGTCAATGAATTGCAGTTGAGTCATATGGAACCGAAAATAAGTTTGGTGGTCATGTGACTCTGTGCCACCCTAAAAAAAAAGGCATGAAAAGTTGTAAAACCATTGAAGGAACAACAACAACAGTGTTTCCTGTTTTTCAGGAAATGTGTCACCGTTCGGTTGCTGATATAACCTTACTAGGAGACAACAGGAGAATAAGCATCTACTATTAAAATTATATTCTCTTCTTTTAGCATCTACAATTGACGTCAAAGAAAAACAAAGAAGCCTATGGTGACTATTAACTACTACACTCAACTTTAATGTTATAATAGTGGCGTTCGAGTAATTTTTGATGACCTAAAGTGATAGAAGCCGTGGGGCACACTAATGGCTAAGTTGGTACAGTGCCAACCGGAGGTGGTCCATATGAATTGTAAATGGTTCAAGAATATTAATTATTACAGTACCTTCATTAATGACAGTATACACATTTTTTAATTTTTATTCAATATTAAATGCGCGATGAAGGCCTCGCGTCTTAATTTATATTCTTGTTGGTGCAATATATTTAAGATAGAAGAAAACAGAAAAATAAAAAAAGTTACAGCCTATAACTCTACAAACATTTAATACCACTAGAACCAGATATTAAATATACTGCAAGTACTAGGCTTTCTAGCCAGTGAACCGATAAAGGAAGGTTATTAAAGCTGATGGAATCGCCAGTTTACCTATTATAACATAACACGGAAAATGAAACATTACAATATAAGGATAATAAAACAGACATTTAAGCTCATAAAAATAGATTTAAGTAGAGTAAACTGTAAAATTCCTGTGATGTTTGTACAGAATGTAATATCCATAGCTGAACGAAGAGTTTTTACCTCCAAGCTATTCACATCTCAAAGCATACCGTACTGCTGTAATAACTGAACTAAGTTACCTTTAATCAAAACATTCAGGTCATCACTCTACTTACAGTATAACTCCCTTATCACGAGTTATTTGCTTTACAGGGAGTTATGTTAAGTACAGTTGTGGCCCCTCTTAATTACAAATAATTTTAAGTTCCCCTCTTCTCGTATCAGTAAATGTGTATCTATGTTTCATTATGTTTAATAAAGATTATGACGTCACTTCGACACAGCCACAACCCACTATTCTCCGACCTTTAACCACCACCAATCCCAATCCGCCGAAGCCTGGAGACAGATGGACCTCATAGAACCCGAGCCCCCTGACGGGGACTGAACGACCCACACCCAGCCGAGAGATCGAGGTCGATCTCCCTGCCGACTCAACCGAAGCACAATGACCCGTTCTACCTGCTCAGGGTAGGTCGATTCCCCGGATGATAGGCCGACTCAGTGCAGCCCCCTGCAGGGGCGGGGCCAGGTCTGACCTGGCGGACTTCAAACCAATGCCTAGTCCTCTAGGCTCCACTATAGGTAGTCCCTCACTACCTTCCCGAACCCACCCGCCTCCTTTAGGCATCCCACACCCCATATCCTTCTCATACATCCTTCAAATGGGACTCCCCGTAGTGAAAGGCACCCATCAGTCCAAAATAATTTTCCTTTTATTTTTCCCACATCCCATTTTTATAAGTTTGAGAGCTATGGAAAAAAAAAGAAAAAAAAAAGACGTCAGTATATATATATACATAATCATCTGTAAATTTACAGGGGCTATGAAAGAAAAAAAAATGACGTCAGAGAGAGTGGGGGGAGGAACTAGTGGGGTAAACAGCCGCAGGTGGGGACCCATCCCCACCACTGCTGGCCGACTATATAAGCAGTGGCATTCGACCGAATTATTATAACGAACAGGATCGTCACTTGGAACACGACGACTCTCTCCTCTCTCTCTGCACTGGCGCTTGCTACTCAAAACCATGGTCTTCTCTTTCAACTACCTCTGCATCTCTCTCTCTCTCTGAACCTCGCTATGTTGTAGTCCGGCGTTGTCAGACAATACACCTTCCTAGTGGGAATCTCAGCCTTCGTCTCGCTCAAACTAGCACCTCCTTGGGAGAGACCTCTCCCTCGCGGACGACGGTTGCCATGGCGCTACAAACTTTACCTAGTAGCATCTCCCAGGGCAATCCAGTCTGTTTCTCTCCGGTTCACATTCGCCTTTCGGATTGGGACGGTTTTCACCTACCCTTAGATACCGAGTATGAATTCGTGGTCATTCCAAGACCACATAAACTACCTATAAACCTACCCTGTTCCTCTTCTCCCGAACATAGTGCTTTATCGGGCCACTCCTTCTAAGATCTTATGGAGTCAGATCAAAACAAATTAGGCTGCCCACCGACTAGGCCGGCAGCCAGGTCGAAAGGCCACATGTCCACCCGCTCTATCTCTTTCTTAGCGCTCGCCGGACGGCGGCTAAGAGGTAGTAGTGACCCTAGCCCGCGCCGGGCGTCTCCTCCCCACTTGGGAGATACTCAGTTATCTGAGCCTGACAACAGTTTAAGTCATTCATATCCCTATTTTAGAAAGAAAGGTTGTACTGTGTGTGTAGGTTATATACTGTTATATTGTAATTACTCACGTGAACGTCATGCTATCATGCCAAGACCACCTTGGAGTGCTCTTCAAAAAATTCATTTTTATTCACTTGACCGTTTCCGCTATACCAAGCTATTTTATTCACGGCGACGAGTGGACCCAAGTTGATGTTATCCCTTTAGGGGAAACCCTTATAAATGCCTAGAACTGATTTAATAATCAGGAACGATAATGCAAAGAACCTGTTCTTGTTTAAATTTTTATTTTTGTAAATCATATAACAATTGAAAATGCGTCAGCATTTCAATTTTTTTAAATATTATTTAATAAAATTTTCTTTTCGCTCGAAATGTTTTTTTATATGATTGTTTAGCTGTTTATTAATAATCGAATCACAATTTGGCAACCTCTCATTATTTTTACTCCCTCTCTCCCATTGTTTGATCTAAAGCCATTAAATGTTATACGGTATGAACGTATAGTATAATCCATTATGATATGTGATGCATAATATCATATAATGGCGATAAATATATGATTACGTGTGGGTGAGTAATTACTCCATAATAATTAAATCGCTATTTATCTGTGACATTGAGTAGTGAATCAAATTAGCAGTATTAACGTCTATATTATGGAATGTGTGTCGGGACTTTAATTACAAACAGTGATTTTTCACCGTGCAGGTAACTTTTTCGCAGTCGCGATGCAAACTCTTAAGGTCTAATATTACAATTGATTAAGTTTATTTATTTCCCTCTGTAATTGGGCATTAAAACGTAATTTAAACAGTAGCTAAAAGTGTTAAGAGTTATGTTGGAAAAAAGTTGCTAAAACGTGCAATAAAAAGATAATTGGTTCAAGAGTTGACAAAGTGCGGTAATTTAAATGAATACAATTGGCCTTTAGAGGAAGACATTCGCAAGGCCTCGAGGATTATCTGGTTATTGGGCGGCATAAAAAAATACTGTGAGTGGGTGGGGTGGGGAGGCCGTAAACAGGCCCTCTCCAGTAAATACGGGGGCAGCTCCATTTCATTTTTACCAACCTACAGCTTTGTTATAAAGGGAAATCGTTACCTTCCTTCTTTATTGATTTTGGATTTTTATTATCAGCTTTTTCTCGTTTTTTTAGGTTTTTTTTTTTCCGTTCTCGTAAGCGGACCTCGCCTTACTCTCGCCCGCCTGGCCTTTAGGGGGATTGCCTGTCCCATGCGCAGTACTATGCCGGCACTGTTAATTATAATTAAAAGGTGCTCTGAAGGAACATCGATATAAAGCGTACGATTTCCCTGTACTTATGCTGTCGGGCCGTCACTAGGGAGCTCAGTTCATACCTGAGTATCCCCAAAGTGGTGAGGAGACGCCCGCCGCGGGCTAGGATCACTACAACCTCTTAGCCGCCGTCCGGCGAGCCCCCAGAAAGAGATAGAGCGGGCGGACCTGTGGTCTTTCACCCTGGCGCCGGCCTAGTGGTGGGCAGCCTTTATTCGCTTTGATCTGACTCCATAAGATCTTTTAGAAGGTGTGTGTGCCCTGAGAAAGCGCTGTATTCAGGAGAAGAGGTACAGGGTAGGTTTAGAGGTAGTTTATGTGGTCTTGGAATGACCACGAATTCACACTCGGTATCTAAGGGTAGGCGAAAACCGTCCGGATCCCAAAGGAGAGTGTGAACCGGAGAGAGGCAGAATGGATTGCAATGGGAGACACTGCTGGTAAAATTTGCAGGGCCACGGCAACCGACCGAGGGAAAGGTCTCTTCCAAGGAGGTGCTAGTTTTAGCGAGACGAAGGCAGAGATTCCCACTAGGAAGGTGTGGGATCTGATAACGCCGGACTACAACATAGCGAGGTTAGGAAAGAGAGATGCAGAGGTAGTTGAATGAGAAGTCCATGGTTTTGAGTAGAGCAACAGGCGCCAGTGCAGAGAGAGAGGAGAGAGTAGTTTTCCAAGTGAAGTTTTCCGATTAGTTATGTTAATTTGGTCTGAGGCCGAAGCTTATATAGGAGGCCAGCCAGTAGGGTGGGGGTAAGTTCCCACCTACGGCTGCTCCCATACTACTTCAGTCCCTCCTCCAACTCTCACTGACGTCATAATCTTTATTTATTAAACATATGGAAAGAATGATAGATATGATATGATCTGATCGAGAAGAGAGTGACTTATAATTATTTGTAATTAAGAGGTGGCCACAACATATGCTATTTCCGCAACCTAATAATTAAAATCCTGTAGGTAGTATCAGTAGGAAACAGGTATTAATAAGCTTTTCTTCAAAGGTCTTGCAGTCTCTGATAACCTGTTATATATTATTATCAACCGTGAGGTAACACTTTGAGAAATGTACTTTCGGGTTAAAAAAAACTCATTGTCGTTAGAGGGCCTGGAAGCGTAGTTAATAAAGTAAACCAGACATTTATTAGTTAGATATTCATTTTTTTTTTCATTATAGACAATGGTACTCAAAGAAATCTTGTTTTTTTCATGACTGAACCGTATATATTTTATTTATTAAACTAAAATATATACAAAAAAAACACATCATGGTTAAAGTAGGTTACTTGTACTGCATCAGAGCAGCATTTTAAGGAGGTCTTGCATTCTATCGAAAATCGAATTGGGGTAAAAAGAAACTATAGAATGTTAACAGGACCTGATGATGGGTATCACCATGGTGTATACAAACTGAGCTACCTTAAACTAACAGAAAAACTATTACAACTTGTAAAGCATAATATAAAGGGTTCAGATATGGGAGGGGGTGATTCGGCCGAAATGATGCAGTCCTCATCATCGTCATTGTTCTAGTCTAGGTAGTTATTCCCAAGTAAAGACATGTAAGGTTCTTTTAAACTTCAAAAGGGGGTAGGGTTCCAATAGGTAAACCACCAAAAAAAAAAAAAACCTTACTGAGATAAGCTTATCTAACAGAATCACAAGTACTTGAACCTTTTTTCTTTTTAGTTTTTTCGGGCGCCAATTTTTCATGTTTTTTATCTAATTTGCTTAATTAATTTTTTCATTTTATTTAATTTTCATTTACCTTACTATTATTCACGACTGGACAGATTTATTAACTTTTACGTCCTTTTCTTATTGCTTCATTCAATTGGTCTGCCGCGCGGTTAGTAAAATCCACTGCTTTCACCTCAATCATCTTGTTTTATGTAAACTCCTCTTTCGTTATCTGTTCTCCTATGCCCAGTCACCATATAAATAAAAGAATTTTAAAGCTTCATAAACTCAATATCTTCATTCAACACTCCGTCTCACGGGAACACCAGCAGAACAACCTCCTCGCCATCTTGTTTTTCAATCACCCCTGTTTTTTCACGGGTCGTTTGCCGCCCTTTTATGCCCGCTAATTTCAAATTTAAGTCAAAGGCAAAGCATCTAAATATTACAACAAAATTTTAGACCCCTTACAGACTTTTGGTACAATAATTTATATTTGATACAGGGAGTCCTTCAGATTAAGAAGTATAACGAGAACCCATGTTTACAATGAACATTGTTCGTGAGCACCTTTCTACTGGGAGGGAGATATTGTAGTTGTATTTGCGGATATGTAGGAGGTAGATGCGGGTTATTTACGGAGATGTAGACTAATGCTGACATTCAACTGCTGTTTAATGAGGCAAACTTAATCAGCACAATTAACTTAAGGCATATAAAATGTATGGAAGGAGAATGAGTGTCGAAAAATCTACAGTCGACTACGGAGCAGACCTTGAATGTAATATGGGTTGGGAGTTTAGTGGACTATAGTTACAATATAAAAGCAATAGTAAAATCATTTTCCCAACCGTTACTAAGTCCTTAATAGCGTCAAGCAACACAATTGACTAACCTTTCTTTTTTACAGCTTAAATAAGCTAGTTATTTACTAGTATCTTTATGAAAACCAAACTAACTTTTTTTCGGATTTCCTTGATTCTTCCCTAATGAATGAATACCTACAATTAGCTGATCAAATTGAATGGAAAATCTAATTGAGAAGCTTGTATTCGGGAGGAAACTAGTACTAACGAAGATTAGAAATATAAATTAAAACAAAATCTAGTAAATTTAATGTTTGAGGAGTTTACTAAAAAATACCAGCTAGATTAGCTTCTTTTTAAAAACTAACTTTTATCTGGTTTTTTTTTTCAAGTATTAGGCCTATTCTATCATCTCGAGTGATTTTCATGAAAATCAGCTCAGAAAGTTTACCTTTTGTTTCTCCAGTGAAATTTCTGAAAATGGATCGTATCGTTTTGAAACCTCAGTTATAAGTTAATAAAACAAAAAATTAAGATGTTTATTGCGAAAAAATGCAGCTTATCTGTACAGCGTGAGTAATTTCAACTTAGTATTCCAGAATGTTTTTGAAGTATCTGCAGTCTCTACGAAGAGTATTTCTATTTATTCCTTATTTCAGGGGTAGACAATTCAGGCATTTTTGGATTTGAAATATTTAGGTAATAAAAAATGTAGCCTATTCATTAGTATAGTACTACTGTAGCCTATTATTAGTCTCTTATTTTATATTTTAAATCGTCGCCAAGACGTTTATAGCGACCGCTAACTACATAAGATAAATCACCCTATACTCTATTGTATATAGATATTGTAAATTGGTTATAATATGTTGTAAATTAATCTAAACAAATGTAAATAACATTACCAAACCATAAATCATTGTAAATGTTGTAAACAATAAAAGACGCAGCTGCAAAAAAAACTAGTTAGAGGGTGGAAAGGGTAGAGCAGGTAGCAGAAGATCCAGACCTAGGCCTGGGTCACTGCCGAGAACAAAGCACGATCCCAACTGCGATATCATTGGCCACAATAACACCTTACATCATTGGCTACTAACGAGGCACCGCTGAGTATAAATAGACCCGGGTTTCGTCTGTAAATCATTCTAACAACGGCTCTCTAACTGGTGGACTTGCAGCTCCACTGATGTTTCAAGACTTGGCCTTCTCATTTATGAAAACCTCTGGACCTCTCTTCCTAACCTCGCTATGTTTTAGTCCGGCCTTGTCAGACCCCACACTCTCCTAGTGGGAATCTCTGCCTTCGTCTCGCTGAGACTATCAGCTCCTTGAGAAAGACCTCTCCCTAGTGGACAACGGTTGCCAACTTTACCTAGTAGCGTCTCCTACGGCAATCCAGTCTGACTCTCTCCGGTTCACACTCGCCTTTGGGATCCGGACGGTTTTCGCCTACCCTCAGATACCGAGTGTGAATTCGTGGTCATTCCAAGACCACATTAGCTACCTACACTACCTACCCTATATCTCTCTCCTGAACATAGTGCATTGTCGGGGCACATGTCTATCAAATATGGAGCCAGATAGTAATGCCGTCATGAAACAATTGTCCAGTTCATAGCCTAATCAACCCTCACTTCGTCACCAGGGCTAGGGTAACTAGGCACCCCCCTCGTGACGACCCGACATCGTTTAAATAACGAATGTAAATATAGCTGCTTTTCAGGAGAGAACTTCACGTTTTAATTTTTTTAACTTCCCTGTGTGAATAATTTTTTTTTATCTCTGGCCTTTTTACTTATCTGAGCCCTAGATTCGTGTTTATAAGATTCTATTTCACAAAACTGCTTCTGGTAAATTAATAAAAGTAACTAAAAATATTCGTTTTACGATTTTTCACATTTGTTACTAAACGTGGTGGCGAAGAAATAATAATATATAGTCTATATTTGATGTATAAAAAAAAAGAAAAAGTGGTGCTAATTAAATCAACACCTTTCGTCGTATCACCATTTAATGATGAATTTTCAATAACTATTGCTCGATAATCTGCAAAAACGATTGAGCCCACACTTGGTGAGGGTATATCGGTAAAGGAGGGTTAGGGCTGGTGGTGCGGGCCCTCAGTATTGTTCCCTTCCTGTACAGGTATCGACAGTTGTGACATTCGTTTAGGGAACACGTGGCCCGCTACATTCCCTAATTCACCCGATAGGAGGAAGGACTATTTCGGGTTGAGTGCTGTCTCTTGCAACTACATTTTTACACATCCTTTTTATTTTTATTTTATTTCTATTTTTCCTTATTGCTATTATATCATCCACTGCCGCCTCGCGACACTTAACAATAGTTATTAATATTGTTTATTGATTTAGCACCATTACTTAAAATATTAGAAGCTGCCTAATTTTAAATGGGTTGTCAAAATACAGCAAAATGACCGATCAAAAATGACAAAACATCAACAACGAATAAATAAAAATGTTAAAAAATATGAAATCTATCAAAACAAATTTTAAAATGTAGCATAAAACAAAAAAGATATTTTTAGATGCTAATTTAATCACCGTCCAACTGTTGAAGATTTCCTCACTTCACCTATCCCTCTCTCACTACCACCAAAAGCCGTTAACCCCTCCGAGGTTAAATATCTTCTGAAAAAATTACCTTACCGAAAATCTCCAGGATATGATCTCCTTACTCCTCGAATCCTCCAACAACTTCCTCCTAAAGCCATAATCTTCCTAACCTATATATATAATTGCATTATCCGAACGACGCACTTTCCTCTCCTCTGGAAACATTCCATTATTGTCTTATTCGCCAAACCCGGTAAACCACCCAATGACGCCTCATCTTACCGTCCAATTAGCCTACTCCCTATCCTCTCAAAAATATTTGAAAAACTCCTATTAAAACGCCTACTTCCAATTGTTGAATCCAAAAACCTTTACCCTACTCATCAGTTTGGTTTCCGCCAACGACATTCCACAGCTCAACAAGGCCTTCGCGTTGTTGATCACATATCCTCAGCCCTTGAAACCAAACAGTATTGCACTGCTGCCTTTCTGGACATAGCTCAAGCTTTTGACAGGGTCTGGCACGCAGGCTTGCTTTACAAGCTCAAAGGATATTTACCGCAAACCCTATTCCTAATCCTACAATCCTACCTTTCAAACCGTTTCTTCCAAGTCCGCTGTGGTTTAGAATATTCTAACTACTATCCCATTAAAGCAGGAGTTCCACAGGGCAGCGTCCTGGGTCCCACCCTCTATAATCTATACACCGCTGATGTCCCCTCTACCACCAATACCTTCTTGGCAACATTCGCAGACGACACTGCAGTCCTGTCAACCCATCCAGACCCTAATATAGCATCCCAAAACCTTCAAAAACACCTCGACGAGATCGAGTATTGGTGCAACCAATGGCGAATCAAAGTCAATGAAGGAAAATGTTCCCACATAACCTTTACCCTGTGCCGCAAGTCCTGTCCACCAGTCTTTTTAAATTCAATTCCTCTCCCTGTGTCTGAGACAGTACGGTATTTAGGCTTCCATCTCGACAAAAGACTGACATGGAACCCACACACGAGGCTAAAAAGACAAGAACTAAACAGACGCTTTGGACAACTGTACAGACTACTTCGAAGGACATCCCACCTCTCAATAGAAAACAAACTACTTATTTACAAGGTTATACTTAAGCCAATCTGGACATACGGAATAGAGCTATGGGGGACAGCAAAAAAGTCGAACATCAAGCGCATCCAATCCTTTCAATCTAAAGTCCTAAGAACAATAGTAAATGCCCCTTATTATTGACCTGCTATAACTAAGTGATAGTGGGAGTTCTGGCAATGGCCAGTTCCTCTAATCATGTCCTGAGCGTCTGTGGCTCTCGCGCTCTTGGTCAGCCTCCGCTGGCTTATCCAGTGACGCGGCTGACGTAGGAGCGTGGGGGACTCCCCAAGACTCCGCTTCCTCCTTCGCATGTGAGGGAGGTGACCCTTGTGGACTTGGGGGGCCTCTGGGCTGTTTGTAAATATTGTATGAATGAGCGAGTGAATGATGAATTGTAAATATAGTATGAATGATGACATTTATCTCAATTACTCATTGCCTAGATTGTAATTTTATCTTAATAAAATTGTTTGAAAACTAAAAAAAAAAAAAAGATGCTAATTTAGAATTAGAAAACCAGACAACCGTTTTCAGTCGCGGGCCAAATTCGTGGTTCCACAAACTCGGGCGGGTCAACGCCCCCCACCCCCACACACCCATTTCACAAAGCCAATTTATACATTGAACAACTTATATTTTCAATGCATATTCGCAATAATGAAGAGGTAACTAAAAAACCACAATGTCAGGTAGGTGGGTGGATACTTGTTTATTTTATGAAATTCAAACAATCAGAAAACATGATGTGAAAAACTTAATAATCAACGAACTCATGGTGTGGTATAGAACATTAAAAACGACATTTCTAAAAACACGAACGAACCGAGGTTTTTTTTAACACGAATCATACCTATCCACAGCTCAATGTGGAGTTTATAATTGTTTTTTGTTTACCAACTGCTCAGGATATTTTTCATTTTATTTTAGGTAAGTTGAGCCATCACTGCGCAGTTTCCAGAACTTTTCCAAAGACTTTACTCCTAAAATCGTAATGGAGAACTAGTTCTTGTTACTGTATGATTTTTCGAACATACCCGGAAATTCCTGTGACCAAAGGACACGAGCATGTTTTGTTTTTACAGTCGACCACCTAAAATAATTTAAGTTCTTTGGCGCGAAGCGTTCCTGGTGAACGATGTAGCGTTATTCTCAAAGAGGTCTTTTCAAATAGTTTTCGAATAGTTTAATACAGCTCTTTTTTTATCGACCATGGCAGGAGCCCCATCATAGGAAACCTTGTCTATTTTTTACCACTAAACGTTTTTCCTTTAACATCCTCCTGCTTTTCAAACACACCTTCTCTTGTAGTCGTTATTCGTAGCTGGTGGAATTCAAGGAGTTCATCAGATGTTTTAAGATTCTCGTTAGGACCATAAATACACAGTTGAGTAGATATGTTGTAGTCATCAATCCACCGAATTACTATATATTGAGAGAGAGCTTTTTAGTCCATCGTTTTGAAATTTCGGATCATTTGCCCGTTTCGAAAAGATTTTTAAGCTGGGCTTGATAACTTGCTCTCCATCACCATCTTAGTTTTATTTGTTGTTTCACTTGAAGAAAGTTCATTACCTGTTTTTGATTATTAATTACTGTCCGCATAACGGTTTTTTTCTATGTATGAATTCAGAAAATATCAGAGGATGAACATCCTTTGGCTTTTGCCGCTGGTATCATACGCACCATTGCACGATTCCCTTTGTTACAAACTGTAAATTACACAATTGTGATAAATGTTCTCATTCATGCAGTATTTACAATATACAGGTGCAAAATAGTAAATGTGTAAAAACAAATAATCCCTCAAAACCACCGGAGTAAACATCCGCTCTCCAACAAAGGGGAAGGGAGCAGAAATGAGTAACATCCTTCACATAAGTGATGTAGCTTGTAGATTTTCCTTCAGTGATGTAGCTTGTAGTGATGTAACATAAGTGATGTAGCTTGTAGTGATGTAACATAAGTGATGTAGCTTGTAGTGATGTAACATAAGTGATGTAGCTTGTAGATTTTTTTTCAATGAAAGCTGATCTCAAGACTGGACCAACCGGATACTTGCAATCAAAATCAGAATGATTCTTCTCGGAGTGGTTCTCCAAATTGTACTTTATAGGCACTGAACCATTTCCTGCACTTATTCGTAGTTGGTGGAAGTTGAGGAGTTCATCAGATGTTTTAAGATTCTCGTTAGGACCATGTCCACTGACATTAGATGTACAGTTTAAGAGACCACACGAGAGCCACATACGCTTCAGAAAATCGAAAAGAAAAGGCTAGTTATAGGGTTTCTCATGGCCATTGCCGCTTCAATATTCGAGGATGTGTGGAACTAGATAGCAATCTTTCAGCGGGATTAGGATATGTGAATAATATTGCAAGAAAAAAAACGAAAAACAGAGTGAGTGTGTTCAGAGATGAAGGGTATACAAAGGACCAATAATGAGGGAAATAAAAAATACTTAAAATTTTTTTTATTTTTTATTTTTATTTCCCTCATTCTTGCGTAATCTTCTCCCTCCAAAAGGGGAAAAATCCTTGCCAAAATCGTATAGCATAGGAGGGCAAGAGAACTCACTATCTTTCTCAATGGACTATTTGGCTATAAAAACGAATAGGCATCACCATTTCTCTACTCATTTTAGTAATAAAATATAAAAAGTACTAAAAAGGCCTTACCGGCTATCGCACTTGCTAACTTCACCCAACCTGCCGCTTCGTCTCAAATTGATGATATATAAATGTGTCCTCCGGCCAGCTCTGCTGTACCCTGTCCCGCTTGACTAACAATGCAGCCAAATGTCTCCAAAATTTCCAGAATGGGATCATGCGAAAAGTGGTCCGACATACCTCTTTCGAGAGGTTGAAGAACGCTGACCTGCAACCGTTGCTTGGTGTGCCGTCGGTGGATGAGTTCATCCGCCGGAGACACATTCAGTTTTTTGACTCGTTGCAGCACCTGACAAACCCAGTGTTTAGCAATATGACCCCACCACCCCTCCCGCATCGATGGCAGCAGACTGTCGGGGGAAAATTAGGTTATGAATTAGTATGTAAGTTAGTTTTAAGGTTGATCAAAAAGGTGAGCCCCATCACCTTTATTAGTCAGTTTAGCCCAGTCACGTATAATGTATATCATTATACTTGTTTATTTATTATATAATTTTTATAAAATAACAAAACCTGTATATAATTTAGTGATGCTACAGGAAATACAAAAATAATTTGTAAATAGATTTGCCTGAGTACCTATAATTATATATAATTATCTGTAAATTCAAAGGGGCTATGGGAAAAAAATATAAAACTGTTCTCATCACTCCAGCAAATGGAATTTCTGCAGAGTTGGGGAATCAACGGGGACTAGTGAATGTTTCGCCTAAGCCTGATCAATATACTTCTGGCTAATTGAGTCTTGTAGCTGGCTCGTATTAGCTATCGCTGTTGACTGTGAAAAGGATAGCACTTAGGACTGTAGGAAAAGGATAGCACAAAGCGGCTGGGCAAAAGGCCTATGCCAAAGGCTTGTTCGTCGATTGCTGTCGCTGTCAATGAAGAGTTCACTACTTAGTTCATTCCAGTCGATGGTAGCGTTAAGATATGGCCGAGCTAGAAGGAATCAATTTTAAACAGTTATGGCAATATATATATCCATATTTATGTATGTATATCCTAGATAAAAAGTCAGTCAAAATGAATTAATAAACGTGGTAATTTAATAGTATACTTCATTTTGGCACGATACAATGAAATATATGAAATTTTGCCTAAATTAAACAATTTGGGAGTAGAAGTTTAACAAGTAATAGACTTTTAAGGACTTTTATAGCTTATGTGCTGTGAATTGTTAAATACACCTTTTAGGTCGATTGGACTATCCCAGAGGCACATGAACAGAGTGATGAGAGATGATTACATCTTCGTAAGTAGGGCCTCTCTTTTCGGTTTTACCAATAATAGAAATAAGAAATACTACTAAATATGTTTCACCAATTTAAATCCAAATAACATCCGACAGTATTCATCAGAAGAAAGATTAATTATATAATTCCTTTATTGTGCTAAAATTACAATCTGCCTTGCTAGGCAATAAGTAATTAAGATATACGATCATTCATACCATATTTACATTTCATCATTCACTCGCTCATTCATTCAGGACATGATTGGAGAAACTGGCCATTGCCAGGACTCCCACTGTCACTTGATTATAGCAGGTCACGAGGCCACTGCCGTTTCAGTCTCCGAGGAGGATTATAGGGATGAGTGACGCAGTGCAGTGACTGTGCTACAGGATTAGGGTGGTTGGAAAGGCTACTGTGGAATTTCGTAAACTTGGAAGGGATGAGTTCTAGAATGTAGGGTATATTAAGGTCGTTATGAAGGGTTTTGTTGCTGACATAATAAGGGGCATTTACTATTGTTCTCAGGACTTTTGATTGAAAGGATTGGATACGCTTGATGTTCGACTTTTTTGCTGTCCCCCATAGCTCTATTCCGTATGTCCAGATTGGTTTAAGTATAACTTTGTAGATTAGTAGTTTATTTTCTATTGAGAGATGGGATGTCCTTTGAAGTAGTCTGTATAGTTGTCCAAAGCGTCTGTTTAGTTCTTGTCTTTTTAGTCTCGTATGTGGGTTCCAGGTCAGTCGTTTATCGAGATGGAAGCCTAAATACCGTACTGTCTCGGATACAGGGAGAGGAATAGAATTAAAATAAACTAGTGGACAAGACTTGCGACAAAGGGTGAAGGTAATGTGGGAACATTTTGCTTCATTAACTTTGATCCGCCATTGGTTGCACCAATAATCGATCTCGTCAAGGTGTTTTTGAAGGTTATGGGATGCTATGTCGGGGTCTGGGTTAGATGACAAGACTGCAGTGTCATCTGCAAATGTGGCCAAGAAGGTATTGGGAGTAGAGGGGACATCAGCGGTGTATAGGTTGTAGAGGATGGGGCCCAGGACACTGCCCTGTGGAACTCCTGCATTTATAGGATAGTAGTTTGAATATTCTAAACCACAGCGGACTTGGAAGAAGCGGTTTGAAAGGTAGGACTGTAGGATTAGGAAAAGGGTCTGTGGTAAATATCTTTTGAGCTTGTAGAGTAAACCTGCGTGCCAAACCCTGTCAAAAGCTTGAGCTATATCAAGAAAGGCAGCAGTGCAATACTGTTTGGTTTCAAGGGCTGAGGAGATGTGATCAACAACGCGAAGGCCTTGTTGAGCAGTGGAATGCCGTTGGCGGAAACCAAATTGGTGTGTAGGAAAAAGGTTTTTGGATTCAATAATTGGAAGTAGACGTTTTAGTAGAAGTTTCTCAAATATTTTTGAGAGGATAGGGAGTAGGCTTATTGGACGGTAAGATGAGGCGTCATTGGGTGGTTTACCGGGTTTGGCGAATAGGACAATAATGGAATGTTTCCAGAGGAGTGGGAAGTGCGTAGTTCGGATAATGCAATTATATATATAGGTTAGGAAGATTATGGCTTTAGGAGGAAGTTGTTTGAGAATTTGAGGAGTAAGGAGATCATATCCAGGGGATTTTCGGTAAGGTAAGTTTTTCAAAAGGTATTTGACCTCAGAGGGATTAACGGCTTTTGGTGGAAGAGAGAGAGGAATAGGTGAAGTGAGGAAATCTTCCACAGTTGTGCTGTGAGTATGGCTTTGATGAGAAAGGTTAGGTGTGAAAGTATGGGTAAGATGCAGAGCAAATTCCTCCGACCTATCCCCATCCGAAGCCGCCCAGGACCCATCATCACGACGGAGCGGATGTGAAACAGGTTGATACTTTAGGATTTTTTTGGTTACATTCCACAAGGAGTTATCCCTGGTAGACAGAGAGGAGAGGTAGGAATTGAAAGAATCGGAACGGAAGGATGCCAATCGCCGCTTTACCAATCGGCAGTAGAAGAAAGATAAAATTTTTATTTTACTTCTCCTTAAATTCGTTTAATATTTCAAAAAATGCAATTTTCTACAATGCATTTCCAAAGTAGTCCTCTGTAATAATGTGCAAATATACAAAAATAAAACATGGCACCCCTAGAGTGAATGAAAGGAAAAATATGGAAGTGAAAGAAACAACAATTCAGCTAATAATAGGGTAATGAATTGCAAAAACAAATTCTGTATTTAAAACCAAAACATACAATTAAAAAAGTCTAAACTCACTAATGTGGAAGAATTTTTGAAGTGATAATGCCATTGGTATTAAATGCAGTGATGTACAATTGATGGTTTTTGTACTAGTTAATATTTATATTTTGTCTATTAACTTTTTGCCCTGAGGATGGTTGAATTTTGGCAAAATGCCTAATAATAAATGTTTATACAGGAGGGACCCAAGGATTTTGATTTTAACTTTACCTACTTAAACCAACTTGGAGTTTCAAACCATTTTTTTTTATTAAATAATCAAAGGAGCGATGATGGAAAACATCACATTGGATCATTTAGCCTGCAAAGGTGAAAGACGATCCCCGCTATATGTTTTAATGCGAAATTTGTGACTAAATTAATGACTCCCTTTGTGCACTAAAAATGTCCCTCGTTTTACTGACGCAGGATATACAGCCAATAAAACTAGGAGAAGTCCTCTATCGCTATTTATTCAGCAAGGAAACTAGCACGGTGGACTAAATAAATTAAATTTAGAAATTAATTAACAGAAGTTATGTAAATAGTTTGGACCTAGTTTAATAATCCAGATACAAGGCGATGATTCTCAGGCCTTTATTAAGCATTCATTATTTCTTGGAATAATTAGATTTTATTCTCATTCTATTCGTTTATATCAATTATTATAAGGAAAACGTGAGTATTTTCTGTACACTTTAAAGTGCTAAATTTAGTTAGTGTATTCTAAATTTTAGGCGAGTTTAATAAAAACCAGCACTCGTGCTCATTTTAGAAGATGTGATAATTATGTGTTTTAATTGCTAAACTTGAAGTGGCCTGGCTGCAAGCAAGCCGTTTCAGCCTGGGTGCGATCGTCATGTATTCTACAGCGTTAGTAAAAACAATTTATTCAATCTGAAATTGAATGGAATTGAGTGAAGACACGTTCCACAACAACTTGAATTATGCTGACTAACTATTTAAAACACGATAACAGCAAGTATAAAACAAAAAAGTTAACCTGAAAAAATTTTTGCTAACTTTCAAGATTTCACGAGCCCCAGCTTATAACCTATTAAGGATTGAAATTGTCAATTGACACTTGTTTTCATTCAGGGGTGTAGAAAAAAAAAAAATTTAAAAATACGAAAAAAAATACATAATATACCCATACATGTATATAGTAGGGGGAAAATACATAATATGCCCATACATTTTAACATTTAAAATATCGTGTATTGAATCACAAATTCATTTTTTTAAGAATTTCTGCTCTGGAAAAAAAGCAATCATCCCCTCCCCTGAAAGTTAAAATCCCATAATTTCAGCCCAGTATGTGGGCATTCTGGTAGCCGCTAATTAACTTGGGTGTCATTAATTTATTTCTATGACAACTATGATTAATTTTGACTTTTTTAAAGGAAATTTTCATTTTTCTTTCCTACAACGCTATTCTTCCCCGATGTCTCGAGGGTTAGCGATCTTTGCCCCTTTTTCAAGCTCTATCTATTTATGCTATCAACTATCAAGCAGTTATGTGGCTGCAGGAACAGTGGGAGATCTCCCTGATTCACGCTTCCTTCTCCTTAGCTGCAGGGATAATAATTCCGCAGGTGATTCTTCCTGGGCTACGTATGAATGTGTACATTTAATATATCTATGTTTTTAACACTCTTCGAATGAGAGAGTGAATGCAATATTTTAAATTCGGCACAAATCAGATCATTTAGCAGAGGACACGTAATAAGACAGATTGTTATTATTTTATAACAAAAAAAGATTTACACATTCATTGAACCTTTATTGTACCCATATATTTTGTATATATTTACTTATTACAATGAATGCAAACTTTTTCCAATTGATTCATTTTCTTATTTTGTGATGTAACAATTTTTTTTTTTGACAACTTTTTGTGAATTTATTTACTGTATGTAACATTGTTTGTTATTCTATTCTTTGTAATATATTTTTCACCCCCTGTCAGATAATTGGATATTGCATTTTATTGTAGCCATTAGCTAATCATCGCGTATTGACCTAACATATCCTCGAAAGCATAGATGGTCACAGGAAAAACAGAATGATGATTAATTTGTTATTTGTGAAAAACCAGTTAATGGTTTATGTTGATTCAGAGTCATAATTTTTACAATAATTTCAATCCCAACTTCTCACACTAAAAATAATTGGTGCAAAAACTACGCAAGCCATTGGCTCAAATCTAATAAAAATACTAATAAATTAGAGTAAACAACAACTTTATTATGATAAAATTACAATCTGCCTCATTGGGCAATAAGTAATGTGATAAATGTTTTCATCCATACCATATTTACAATTTTCATTCATCCGCTCATTCATACAGTATTTACAAACAGCCAGGGAGACCTCCCAAATCCACATGGTTGTCACCTCCTTCGTGTCCGAAAGAGGAAACGGAGTCTTGGGAAGTCCCCCACGATCCTCCGTCAGCTGCGTCACCGGGTACAAGCCAGCGGAGGCTGAACAAGAGCGAGAGAGCCACAGACTTCGATGGTTGGAGAAGCTGGCAGTTGCCAGGACTCCCACTGTTTCGGATCTATATCAGGTCACGAGGCCACTGCCGTTTTAGTATCCGAGGAGGATTATAGGGATGAGTGATGCAGTGCAATAACTGTGCTAGGGGAGTAGGGTGGTTGAATTGGTTACTATGGAATTTAATGAACTTGGAAGGGATGAGTTACTAATAAATTAGGTGAATTGGTCTGATATGTGGTGACATAATTATTAATGAGAAGTAGACTCATGACTTCATTGGCCGTTTTTCGATGAACAGAATTTAAATAAGTTCCCCTATAACGTTTGTGTTTTAAGTTATTTAGTACACATTGAAGTATGATTTCATTGATAGTCGAAAGGGTTTCCTATACGATAAGAAATTATGTCTGCAAGAAGGTTCGCATGGCATACTATCTCTGGCAGATGCTCACTCGCAGACAGCCATCGGCTAGAATTAAATCTGCTGGACACAGAGAGAGCGGAGACTGGGAGGCTAATGGAGGCTGGGAGGGAGGCTAAATAAGCCGGTTTGTATTCGCCATACATCACCAGCCACGGCTAGCTAGCCATTTTTAGCAACAGCCACAGGCCACATAAAGTGGGCATAAATCAGCTAGGGTCGCCTAATGCCCTCCCTGCACAAACAGGTAGGCTTTTTCCCTCCCGCATCTCCTTATCATAACCTTCCCGTTTATTTTTATAAACAGATTTCCCAGGTTTGCCACCTACCAAAGGAACACACATATACAACTCCACTCAGGAAGAAGGCTGTATTCATCCCTAATCGGAATTCAGAAAATTTATTAAATAACTGTAATTATAAGCAAATCATTGTTTTCTTTCGGATAGTTTATGTGGTCTCTCATGGGGTGGTTCCAGCTCTTTTTTATTTTCCTAACCCCTGGCGAATTGAACAAAATATATCGATATATATATAAATAGTATCGAAATCGAGATTCAGCTATCTACTTATTGCCATTTGATTCAAAAAGAGGAGACTCTGATGGTTTCTCGCTCAACCTAAAGCTTACCTTGACTCCTGACGATGGCCATCTGTGGGCTTCGGTGGGGAAAGGAGGATGGGATGTGGTCTTTGGTTTTTCAAAACACTGGGTTGGTTGGGTGCAGCAAATCCCAGAACCTTACACGGTTCGGTTTATGGTTTATGTTCGGCGAATAAAGGCATACGCCGTACACATCTAAAGCACTTCGCAGTATTTCCGCTTCTACCACAAAAATGTGACGATGTGTCGGAACGATTTCTATTCTGGAATTGTTAGAGGTTCCTACCTTCTTATTCCACAGACTTGTTTTTAGTAGGGTGAATACTCCAGTGCCAATATAATTTGTTTAAGAACATTCAGGTAACCTAACAAAAAATAGGACATATCACAGCTTGAAAACTCTTGTATACTTGTATATTTATTGCCTATAACTAAGGGAAATAATCTACTTCCATTCACGTAAGTAGTAATCTTCGTTCGTCTGTCTGCATGTAGGATGTCCAATAGCATCCTTAAAATTCAATCTACCCGAAATTTTAAAGGTATATTCCGCAACAACAGTATATGCTGATGCTTCAGGAAATCGCAATGATGGGAAGTACAGCAAAAATAATTAAACACAAAAACTGTTCGCTGAATTGCTCTGTCCCTCTATTCTGTATATGGTATGAATGAGATCATTTATCACAATTACTTATTGCCCAATGAGGCAGATTGTAACTTTATCATAATAAAGTGGTTTAATAGTAGTTTTGTATTCTGTGATCCAATCGACCTAAAAGGTGTATTTAACAATTCACAGCACATAAGCTATAAAAGTCTATTACTTGTTAAACTTCTACTCCCAAATTGTTTAATTTAGGCAAAATTTCATATATTTCATTGTATCTTGACATAATTCGTGCCGAAATGAAGTAAACTATTAAAATACCAAAAAACCAAAAAAGTTCAGTTCGTGAATATTTGAAATTTGCTGATAGTTGCTGATAGCAAATAATGGGGGAAAACATGTAGATGGATACGCTATTGAGCTTTGGATTTTACATCTTTTGATATGTTACAAAATAGATTCAACAATTTATTTTGTAGCGCCAACATTTACTGCAGAAGTATTATTAGATAAAGTTATAGCTCTTTATTACCTATCACATATAGTTGTAGCGTGATATCGGACGTACGGTTCACTTAGCGGAGTGTAGAGGGGTAGCAGATCGTTTTTACAAGATGGTCCCTCTGCTACAGTTGCTACCCCTCGCTCGCATAGCAGTTACTCGAATTAGGACCCTTAGAAAGATGAAGAGCTCAGCTCGTTATAGAAAGGGTGATCTGCACCAGGCCAGCGTACTCTGCTCGGTATTTCCGTCCTAAGGGCTAGGTTGTTATATCTTTCCTCTAGTCGATGTAGCGATCGTGATTTTCAACAACAATCTTTGTCTAAAAGTTCATGAAAACTGGTTGATTTTTCACCAGCATATCTTCACTCATTTCATGACATGACATGTTTATCTCAGATGATGTGATAAACGTGTTGTTTCTTATGTTAGAAAGTAAGAGTGTTAAAATTAAAATTAAATCAATGGCGAAACACTTGAATGAAGATGAGGTATTAGTTAGCACTGAGGTGACTATGCAAGTCCATATTACCTTAAAACCTTTATTTCGTGTTCATGACTGAATTGGCAAAGTATATAGCCAAGTTGCTACTCATTTTCCCTCACGAAGCTGATCTGATTAGTTTTCCCCAGCTTAATCTGAGGCAACTACGCTTCTGATTAACATATAAATAATTCTCAAACATACATAGATCAGCTACCTAGAGATAAAAATAATATCCATTTTATATTATTCCAGAAATTTATAAAATGAGAAATTTGATTGATAGAGAATTGATTTCAAATGTCATGCATCACACAAACAACTCACAACCACGAAAACGATTTTAATGACAGCTTTAGTAACTGTAATTAGTAATCCACTAAAATGGACAAATCTGGATGAAGTGATCTTTAATTTTATACCCTAGTGGTATTAATTTTTAATATCATTGCGGTAACAAATGGAATCACTGTTCAAAATATCATGCCTAAAAAAACAAAACAAAAAAAAACTCTTTGAATCAATGTTGCGCACAAGCTATGTTAATGGAGTAAATGTTACGGACTGTTAACGCAACAATAGTCTTTAAAAATAGACGCAAAATAAATTTGTTAATCTTTCATTTGATCCACTAATCAAATCTATAGAAACATACATTCGTATTCAATACATATGTTTCATTTAGTGAGCTTCATGTTATATTTTCATTAATTGATGCTTCCATGTAAAATTTCATTTCTCTGGAACAGGGGAAGACACAATACAACGACCGAAGCCCAACACAACAACAATTTTTACCTAAATTCGAAATTTGAATGGATTTATATAACTGAACCAAATGATGTAATCTATACTGTAATTATGATAAATAATTAAAAAATAAATCAAACGAGATTTAGTTTACACATTGATAATCAATGGCATTAGGAATGTGAAAGCATAAAACAACAGTTGCAGTAAATATTACACCATTCACAAATCTAATGTTTTATTATCATGGGTTTCTAGTGAACTGTTTTTGAAACAAATGGGACGGACTTGCAGGCATTTTCTCAATATTTGCTCCTGAGTATTGTTGTTGAAACTATCAATGATGCTCTGTGTTGCCGTCGAGGAAAAGTTACTATTTCGCTATGGCTAAAATATTTGGAGATATGTGGAGCAGCTGAGGAAATGACTTCGGGGCTAGATGTCTTTAAGTTTGGCAAGATATTGGGACCGATCCTACGAATTGGCAACCAAACCCCCAATACTTTCAAAATATCTGACCAACCAAGGGGCAGCCTAAACTATTTAAACAAACATAAAAAATTGCCAAAACTTTTTCTTAGTTTACTGAGATAGGGCTGGGTTAAATTTGTCTAGTCCTATTCTTTTTCGTTTTTACGATTGTATTCTACAGTATAAAGCTCTTAAGATTTCTGTTTGATCAAACTTCAGTCATTTATAGTTTTTTTTTTTTATTATGACAAAATTACTATCTGCCTTCTTTATTAGGCAATAAGTAATTGTGCTGTATGATCTCGGTCATACCAATTTACAATTCATCATTCACTCGCTCATTCATACTATATATACAAACAGCCCAAAGGCCCCCCAAGTCCACATGGTTGTCACCTCCCTCGCGTGCGAAGGAGGAAGCGGAGTCTTGGGAAGTCCCTCACGCTCCTACGTCAGCCGCGTCACTGGATAAAGATTACTTCTTTATTGTGATCAAATTATAATCTACCTTATTAGGCAATAAGTAATTGTGATAAATGTTCTTATTTATAAGATATTTACAATTTGCATTCACTTGTTCATTCATACAATATTTACAAACAGCCCAGAGACCTACCAAATCCACATGGTTGTCACCTTCCTCGCGCGCTAAAGAAGAAACGGAGACTTGAGAAGTCCCCCACGCTCCTCCATCAGCCGCGTCACCGGATACGAGCCAGTGGTGGCAGACGAAAAGCGCGAAAGCCAAATATTGTCAGGACATGATTGGAGAAACTGGCCATTGCCAGGACTCCCACTGTTACGTATTTATATCAGGTCACTAGGCCACTGCCATTTTAGTCTCCGAGGAGGATTATAGGGATGAGTGGTGACTTTGCTATGGGCTTAAAGTGGTTGGGTAGGTTACTATGAAATTTTATGAACTTGGAAGGGATGAGTTCAAGAATGTAGGGTATATTCAGATCATTGTGAATGGTTTTGTTGCTGACGTAATAAGGGGCATTTACTATTGTTCTCAGGACTTTTGATTGAAAGGATTGGATGCGCTTGATGTTCGACTTTTTTGCTGTCCCCCATAGCTGTATTCCGTATGTCCAGATTGGCTTAAGTATAACTTTGTAAATAAGTAGTTTATTTTCTATTGAGAGATGGGATGTCCTTCGAAGTAAACTGTACAGTAGTTCAAAGCGTCTGTTTAATTCTTGTCTTTTTAGCCTCGTGTGTGGGTTCCATGTCAGTCTTTTGTCGATATGGAATCCTAAATACCTTACTGTCTCCGATACGGGGAGAGGAATCGAATTGAAAAAGACTAGCGGACAGGACTTGCGGCAGAGGGTAAAGGTTATGTGGGAACATTTTGCTTCATTTACCTTGATTCGCAATTGGTAAGAACCAAACATTAAAGAAATCTTAAGTGTATATTTAAACTGAAAATAGTCATAAATCATAAAAATACCCTTAGTGAAATGTTACTACACCCATAGCAAATTTAACCCGACCAAAGTTGTGCTAACACGAGGAAATAAATCGATAATAAAAATGTTCTAAGGTAGTCTTTAAACACAAAATAATAACTACTAGGAGCTTAGACTTGTAAATGATTCTCGGTTGGGCTTTTCAGGCCTTGCACGCACTAGGTTGAAAAATACACTTGGAAAGAGATCCAGCAACAATGCCAACCCAACTTCCTCCCACAAATTACCAAGTTTTATGCTTCACATAAACGACGTGGTGCTAAATATGTTCTCGTGCCTGGGGGGGGGGATGAGGTGGACTTATGCCACAAACTATAATTCGCACAGATGAGTCCAGGTCCCTTCTGTTGGCGTGGTCCTGGCAGTTTTAATCATCAAGTCTCTGATCAAGACCGATAGATGGATAAAATGATAATTGTCTGTTTATAAGTCGGGCTTCTGGTTTAGGTAGATATTTTTTTATTGATACTGTATAACATAACATTAGGGTAAATATAGCTATATGAGCGAAATTCAGACCATTACACAGGCATGTTGAACTCGGGAAGCGCTTGAAAAAGTGAGCAGATTTCACTTGTGGAATCTATAAGATTGGAGTAAGATGCCTAAGACACTTCTGTATATGCATGTATGTCTGTATGCAACACTTTTACTCCTAATATGAGAACAGTATCAAGTCTGGAACGGGAGGTTTAGTTTTATTTCATCATAATTTTTATTCGACAATATGATGATTCTGTAAGTTAAGTTGAGTTAAACTAGGTAGTTTGATGGCTTAAAGGCTTTTCAGAGAAAAACAAAAATTATTTTTGTTGTCTTCCGTTTACTGACCGTTGGATTATTTATCAGTAGTTGCCAAACTGTGTACCAAATTAGTAAATTATTTTTTTCTTCTAAATAATTGTGTCAACAGGATTTTTCGGTATAAAGCATGTGCGTATCCTTTTACTGGCAGAACGGACTAAACAGACAAAGCTGTAGCTTGGGGCCTGAAGACCATCAAAGAAAGGAGTACAGCCTTCCTCGGCAATCAGAGTAATAGTGATACCTGCTTAGGTTTGGGCAAGGCATACACGATGCTCCAAGAGGCCACGCAGAACAAATATTGTCCGACCGATTCAATTTGTTTCGGCAACTATTTGATGGGCGAAACAGTAGGAAGAGCATTGATTTAAGAATACATCGATTGTGCAGCCCCCATTTTCTTGTTTGTGTGTGTGTGGTAATACGATAAAGGCTCAAACAATCATTGCTATTTTTAATGGAAAACGTGGGCTGAATCAATCTGATTCTTAAAAACAGTTATTTTTATTCATAATAATTAATAGTACAGATAACGTATGGAACAGTACACAATGTATGTATTTCTAATTATCTTTTTTCATTTATTTAGCAATATGAAAAATATTTTGTAAACATTACAACCTCGTGTAGACACAAATTTTATTTTGAAAACAGTTAATTATTCAATCATTTTTTAGAATCAAATCATCTAGAATAAACTCTAGATGTGCGTGAATGAATTGTTTCAAGTGAGAACAAACAGAAAATAAAATAATTAACAGTTTTAAAAAACGTTAATGTATAGAGCGCGATTATTTCAATAAACAAGATGGTTTGAAGAGAACGCCGATGATCAGACATTCTTCCCCCTCCACTATACTGAGCAGAAAGTGCAGTTTCTTGAATGGATTCTGTAGGCAATTTGAACTTTGGATTTCATATCAATATAGTTAAAGTCTAATTGATAAGAAATTCCTCTAGAAAACTTATCATCCGCTGCATTGACATTTCGTATTCCTTCTCAATAATCTTCCATTAATATGTCATCCAGTTTATTAGTTAGTTTTACATTCTAGATTTCCAAAAAGAATATTCATCAGGTGGATGGTATATATAATGGATAATGACACCAGAGTGATGAGGTGGGTATGCCAATGAAGTAATACTAGGTACTCAAAATATCCCAAAAATATGTAAGAAATTATTTTAAATATTCCAAGAAAACGTACTTTATGGTCGAAGGAACAATTTGCGAGAAGGTGGACAGCGGGACCGAAAAGGTGGGGTGGCTTCCGAGCCTCTAGAATATATTGAATAGTGAATATTTAATGTAGCATTAGGAATATTGCAACGCAACAGGTGAGCTTCTTTTGACATTTCGTGCTATCAAAGAAATCTCCAGGTACAGAAAAATATTAAAAAAAAAAGTAGCATTGAATAGTCATGTATTTGAAAGTTTAGAAAATTAGTAGAAAGATAGCATAATAAATATGTATCCTCAATCTTGTATAATTTTCTAAAATATTTATAAACGAATATCGTAGCTTTATCCAATGAATTTTTTTTTTATTTACAAATACAACAAACATTATTATTTTAAGAATATGAAAATAAAGGGCGTAGACATGAAGGTAAATTTCTTAATGATCTTAAAAAACAAAAAAAACACTCGTTATTTTGACCGGTTGGTGAAAATATCCTTTTTAATAACTATTGGAAAAAAATATGTAAGTACCTAGACGAAATAGTCACAGAAAAAAAAAATTAATCGAGATTCGGAAAGACTTTTTTATAATACCAGCTCCAAAATTTAAAAATATGTTGGAATTATTTTCAATAGAAGAAAAAAAAAGAAAAGGTTATTAGGATCTGGTTCTGGATTGCAACTTCAATGATATCAGCGCACAAGAACTGCTATTAAATTTTATTTTATTTTAAGTCCCATGCTATTAATATATTTTGACTAAGATATATAAAATTTAGTCTAGGCAATAGTTGATTATAATTTAAAAATTTCAGTTCGAAGGGAACAGTTCTTGTTGTAAAGGCAACCAAAAAAGCGATAGCCCCATACGTGCTTTTCGGTGAAGATGTTTCCTTTAGGCTCAGTAAAAAGTAATGAGATAATAATTATTAGCTCCATAAAGCAGAAAATAATAATTGAGAGGAATATGAGAACAACATCAGACGAAGTGAACAGGTAGAATCCCTAGTCGACCGTGTACGTAATGGAGGGTGAAGAATGATGTGCCAATGAAATTCTCTGTCCTGCCACATGTTGTTATTTCAAATGATGAATATTGTAAAGTAATTAGACACTCCTTGTATCAGCTCCCCGCCCACCCACTGGATATCTGCACGATAAATTGTATTATTGAATGGCTTTTATTATTGGAGCTAGTTTTTTCAAATCTCATCGAGTAGCTTTGACGTGTCGTAGAAGTGATGTCATAGCAAGTAATATTGCATCACTTTAATGCATTTGCTAAAAAAATAACGTTTTTTTTTCAAATCAATGCAATTAGCATCACTTAAGGTCGTAAACGCCTGTTTCTGTACATCGGATTTCGTTTCAAAAAGTAGAAATATTCAACCCTTATGAGATATTATTGTTAATATTACTTTTAACGAATGGTTAAATGGAGCAAATCATTATTATTAATCTGTTTTAATGGTTCCTGTAACGGCAGTCATCAGTCCTTACCTGGTACCCATGCTACCAGAGGGAGCTAAGATTCCTGAGCGTTTCAACAATAATCAGATTTTTTTTTTATTTCATTATTGTGACTATTTAAAATCGTCAGAAAAAGTAGAAGTTCCATGGACGACTCTGAATTGAACAGGGATGGCTACAAATATGCAAACACATTTAAAACTGACGTTATTTTCAGAGAACGTTTTTCGTGATCACTAGTAGTTACCGTAAGGTTGTACCCCTGTTTGTGCCGAACAGAAAATGGACACTACCATCCCATCAATAGTCTAAAGGGTTAAAAATGTGTAGGAAGATTTATCAATAGTTCTAAAATAACAACGATAGACTAATTTACACATATGGAATAGAGTTCTTGGGGAGCTCTCTGATATTCTTCGTATCTAATCCCTACACTTCTGAATCCTCCTCAAGATAAGCAATGGTCCCTTCTATATCAACAACCGTACCCTTTACGCTGATCTTAACATCCCTTCATGAACTAGCCACCTCCCACTACCAGAACATCCCTTCCAACTCCCTGACCACCCTAATCCTTATGCAGATGCTCTACACTCCCATATCATCCTCAGTAACTCATAGTGATGCCTAAGTTGGAAGTGGGATCGTAACTTCCAACAAACCATCTGACATTTTATTTGCTTTATTGCTCTGTATTGAGTTCTAAAGTGACAAGTGATGTGGTTTTGGCCAATGAACCTTTTTCCTCCAAAATGTTCAAGACACGATTTGAACAATACTGCATTGATGGCATGTAAACAGTTCAATAATGAAACAACTAATAAGAAAAGATTTTATAATTAAAGTTGACTTGGATGTTTAAAAAAAGATGTGAGTATTGTGACTTATAACAGTTGCTACTTATCAATATATTCGTTGGTTTATTTTTTTACTATTACTCATACCATATTTACCACATCATTCACTCGCTCATTCATACAATATTTACAAACATCCCAGAGGCCCCCCCAAGTCCACATGATTGTCACCTCCCTCGTATACGAAGGAGGCAGCGGAGTCTTGGGAAGTCCCCCACGCTCCTAAGTCAGCCGCGTCACTAGATAAGAGCCTGCGAAGGCTTACCAAGAGCGCGAGAGCCACAGACGCTCAGGACATGATTAGAGAAACTGGCCATTGCCAGGACTCCCACTATCACTTAGTTATAGCAGGTCACGAGGCCAGTGCCGTTTTAATCTCCGAGGAGGATTATAGGGGTGAGTGGTGCAGTGCAATGACTGTGCTAGGGAATTAGGATGGTTGGATAGGTTACTATGGAATTTTATGAACTTGGAAGGGATGTGTTCAAGAATATAGGGTATATTCAGATCATTGTGAAGGGTTTTGTTGCTGACGTAATAAGGGGCATTTACTATTGTTCTTAGGACTTTTGATTGAAAGAATTGGATGCGCTTGATGTTCGACTTTTTTGCTGTCCCCCATAGCTCTATTCCGTATGTCCAGATTGGCTTAAGTATAACTTTGTAGATTAGTAGTTTATTTTCTATTGAGAGATGGGATGTCCTTCGAAGTAGTCTGTACAGTTGTCGTTGGTTTATTAGTCTTACACCCTTGACATTTTTCGATTTGATGGCAGAAACAGAAAATGACTTATAGGTAATTATCTCTGCATACTTAAAGTGGTAATTCTAAGGGATCAAGCTTCTAGGGAGCTCCGTCCAGCTTGGAGCAAAGTTGCGATTATTCGGTAGGGGAGGAATGTCAGCGATACAATACTGCTAAAGAAACAATAAAGGTGACGACAGATTGATAAAGACGAGAGGATGAGAGAAGGAAGAGGAGAGATAGATACAGATGGAAGAGATAACCAAGGGTCAGTATGGTCGATATCTGGCTGGGAGGTGAAGACAAGTAATTGGCCGAGTGATTGCTAAGGTCTCTGCAGTAGCGGCCACCAATCACACTGCCTCCTGCCTCCTGGCCTGTCTGCTCCGTCGGTATCATCTCCTAATCACATCTCTCCTTTCTGTACTCACCACCGTTATGTGCTTTAGAGACTCCAAGGATATTCTGAAAGTGGGAATTCCGTTATTATTTTAAAATTAAGTCCCTTGTTAAAAACGAACAGACGTTTCAAAACTGTCAGTACGTATTTCGTCAGAAATTATATTTATGTGAATCTACTTCTCAGGATAACGACTTAGACCGATAAAATTAAATGTTAGGTTCATAATATTAAATTATGGAGGATATTTGACATGTTGTCAATATCTGATGCAGTCCTCATATGATTAGATGGAAATGAAAGGATTAACATCGATCTGAGACGACCAAGATATTATATTGTTGGTAACGGTTGTGGAAAGGTATAATAACAATTCATCTTTCTCTCCACAGTAAAGTTGGACAAATATAATTATAATATTCCGGAAGTTACCACTTCAATACTTCGGATTAACAAAACTAGGGAACCATAACAGTTACAAATGTAGTGTTACCAATATAACGATATCCAAACGAACGTCATGCAATAAAAAGTATTGTACAAAAAAAAAAACACAAAATATTAATAAGAATGTATGCACGATTAAATGTCATTTTAACAGTAATCATTTTAATTAGAGTTAAGAGAAAGACCATATTGCTTTAAAAACTTCATTAGTGCGCTTGTTATAATGATTGATCAAAGCTTTGTCACATTAACAATATATCTAACCTTAACCAAAACAGCCCCTTGAAACAAGAAGGTAAGGAAGCGGCTCTCAATTCTCAATAAACAGACTAAGTCAATTTTATGAGCAAAATATTCCTATGATTAAAATGATTTTTAAAGACTAAATTGAACTAGTTAACTGGCCACAATGCCAATCAGCAGTAAATGCTAGTTGTCTTTTAGATTATTCTAAAGCACACTTCTAATCTTGTAGCGACTGTCATAAATTTTGAGATATACGTTTTAAACAATTTTTTTAATTTTTGTTTTACTTAAAGTTTTGTATAAAATGTTCACTTCAGGAGGGAGAAAGCTAATAAAAAAAATCATATAAATAATGATTTTGGATCATTTATGAATCAAATGCTTTAAAAATTGCATCAACCCTTGTCTAATACTTTACTCTTAACTTGTTTTGATGTTTTTATTTTATAAATAAGTAATTTTCAAAAGAGTTGATATTATGTGAAATGTCTTAGAGAGTTCATATACAAATTAAAAGAAATATTTTATTTTATATTACATACATTTTTTGTGTTTATCTAGCTTTTTTATTTTTTTTTCGAGAAGTCAACCAGGATGTCAATTGAAGTTGAAGTTGAAGAACCAGCACAATTGCACATTCTAATTACACGACGCAAAAAAAAACTTTTCTCAAACAATAGTTGCATAGGGGACAATAGATCTGGGAACAATAAAAATATAGGAAGACAAAAGAGTAGAGAAGGGCTAAAATTGGGCCATAAGGAATTTAAGAACTAATTAAACAATTAAGAGTTTTATTTATGAATCATATTATATCATTTTAATTTATAGCCAAGGATTAAAAGGATACGCCTTCAAGTAAGATTTGAATAGCAAGATCTTTATTTAAAAACAATAATTCAATGAGAGGATTAATTAGGGTAGGAAATACAGCTGCAAAACAAAAGCTTTCTAGGATTAGGCTAATCAAGTAGAAACTTTTCTTTTTAATTGCTTGTTGTACCTCTTCAGCAAGAATCTTAACCAATTATTCATAATTATCACAATCATAATTGAAAAGAAATTGAACATAACTTTTATGAAATTATACCTTGACTCCTGGCTGGCAGGTGAGGAGAAAAGTCTGGCTATCGGCTTCCGTTCAAATACTTGAAAGAAATAATTATTCACAAATGTTTAGAGCGTGTCTCGCAATAATTTCGGTAAGCGGGTTCGGTTTTGTTCAACTTAAATTATATGGGCGGTATCAAACCGAGTAATTTCCACTTTTTGTTGCACTTTAGTTATTTGTGCACGATATTCATATCCTACAAATGTACTTTAGGGATTGTCTGAATTCGAATAGGGGAACAATACAAAACAGGATAAAGTAGGAAGCTTCTAATAGGCACTCTTTATGCTTTATTTATTCAGCTTTTTATTAAAACTAACAGATATAAATGATGGGATACAAGCAGACGTTTGATTTTTAGTAGATAATGCTTAATTATTTATTATTCAATTACTAGTGATTTTCCTGTTTAGTTATTGCTTTTATTCCAATTTATAGCCAGTCTTTATTCCCAATAGTTTGGAATGTTGTCTAGCCGATCCGATATAGCAAGGCCATTGAGAGGAACCAGCAGTGGGGCTTAACCCCACCATAAGATTTCCGCCGACCATTAATCCCAGAAGCTGGAAGGCTTACAAGAGACTGTTAGGGTAAAATACAAGCACCCGATAAAGGGAACAATAATAACTCGGGGATACCAGCATCAAAGTTGTAAGCGATAAGGGTTATAACAAGTTGGCAACCTCCGAAGTAATAGAAGAAGAAAAAAAAAAGCCCTTTAGGAGGGCACACCATTCTTCTCGAAGGATATTTCCTTGGGCCTTTTAGCTTTGATAGCGGCTCAAAGAGATATAGTTAAGGATTAAGATCAATATTCTAATGGAACTTCAATGGATCTTTGAAAAGTCTCCTTCAAGACCATTTGTGGCTAGGGCCGTGTCAAAAGATGTTTGATCTCGCTTTCATTCTTTAAAATGAAACTTTTACAAGAGTAATATTGTAGAAAGCCCTCTCTATTTGCAGTCGAGTGGAAAATTACATTGGAGGAAGTCAGCGAGAAGGGAACCGCTATAGCGGCAAAAGTTGAAACAATGATCGGAACAGGCCCTATGTCAAGACCGACAGCCATTTTTGTGAAAGCTGCGTTTTTTTGGGTTGCAAAAAATTAAAAAAAAGGGACCTAAGCTAAATTATACGGTATTTACTAAAATTTACAATGTTATAGACACGATGCATTTGCAATTCAGATAGGTCTTAAACCTATGATGTTCATGGTTATTTCTTCATATAACTTTTTTTTTTATAGCTGAAAGTATATAAGTATATATTTACCTTCTTAGTTTTTAGGAAAGTGGACGACTCATTTGAGGTATTAGGATATTAAAGATATGATTGAAGGATTAACAAGTTTTGAAAAACCCTCCAAAAAAGTGTTATAATTGTCTTATATGGGAGTTCCAACTGCCCTCAAATTTTATTTTATCGAGTCAAAATAAAAAGCGTCTTGTTCTAGGAAATGTAATTTAGTTTAAGCTGCTGTAGTGATTTTTTTCTGTTTAATGCCTAGTTTTTTTTTCCTTTTCATTAAAAATTAATTTGAAATATTTTCAAGATGGTCATTAAAAGTTTAAGAAATACCTTTTTATTTTTTCAAAGTGAGATGTAAATTTACCCACTAAGATTAATATAAAAATGGCTTAAGCCCTTTTAAATAAGTAAGCCAGACAAAGAACATTATTGAGTACATCAAGAAAATCAAGATCATCTATAACATCTGAAATTCACGAGTCATCGTTGATAAACTCTACTGCAGCTGACACGCCACGGCACCGTAGAAACTATACTGCAGCTGACACGCCACGGTACCGTAGAAACTCTACTGCAGCTGACACGCCACGGCACCGTAGAAACTATACTGCAGCTGACACGCCACGGTACCGTAGAAACTCTACTGCAGCTGACACGCCACGGCACCGTAGAAACTATACTGCAGCTGACACGCCACGGTACCGTAGAAACTCTACTGCAGCTGACACGCCACGGTACCGTAGAAACTATACTGCAGCTGACACGCCACGGTACCGTAGAAACTATACTGCAGCTGACACGCCACGGTACCGTAGAAACTCTACTGCAGATGACACGCCACGGTACCGTAGAAACTATACTGCAGCTGACACGCCACGGTACCGTAGAAACTATACTGCAGCTGACACGCCACGGTACTGTAGAAACTATACTGCAGCTGACACGCCACGGTACCGTAGAAACTCTAATGCAGCTGACACGCCACGGTACCGTAGAAACTATACACTTTAAAATGAAATCCTACAGAAAGATGGAGGGGATTCCACGGATATTTACATATCCTTATATTGTATGCATGTATATTTAAATAGTGTATGAATGAGAGAGTGCGGCATTGTAATATGGTTTGAGCAATATTAATTCTAACAATTGCAATGGATGTTTTCTTTAAATAAACGAAAAAATAAATGAAAAAAAAATATCTATCATAGGGGAAGCGCGGCAAATTACCACAAACAACCCCCAAAGCAGGATTTCACCCAAATATCTCGATTTGGTGGGATTGGAAGGGTGATAACTTTTACGAACTACTTCCCACGAACAGGACCATTGATTAGGATATGTACTATGACCAGCTGGACAAATTAAATGCAGCGATCCACCAGAAACGTCCAGAACTAGACAACCGTAAGCGGATTGTCTACCATCACGACAATGCCAGCGCGGCAGAAGTTACTGAAGCTTGCCTGGGAAATTTTGCCCTCCATATTCGCCGGGCTTGCACCTTCAGATTTTCACCTGTTTCGGTCTCTTCTAAATTCATTGAATAGACAGACTTTCAACTCTAAAGAAGATGTAAAAATCCACTTGGAAAATTTTTTTGCCAGTAAAGACAAGAAATTCTTTGAGCATGGAATTATGAATCTGCCCATGAGATGGCAGAAGATACTGGAACAAAAAGGCAATTATAGCATTGATGGAATAAATCGCTTTGTGTTTAAAAGTTGTGTCTTATTTGCCAACCCTTTATGATACCTACGGAAAACATATTTTGACAGGTAAACAATTACAACTACAATTAACTACGAGAAGTCATTCGGCGAGACAATTCTATGAATTAAGTAGGGCTTAGCCATCTTAGCTTTGTTTGGGAATTAACGCTAAATCAGATACCTGGGGAGGGGGCGCAGGTAGCTAGCCACAGGCCGCATGCATTAGACAAAGGGTAGCCAGGGGGGGGGGAGGTTATTATTGTTGGTCAGAGATACAACAACGACACTGGAGCAACAACACCTGTTATTAATTATTTCCTGGAGGAGGCGTTGGTTTATGGCCGAGCCCGAATCAATGGCCGGCGTCTCATTGTGTGCCTCGACAATAGCTCTACGGCTCTACTAGCTCCGTCCTCTCTCCATCACTCCTTATCTCCTCCTATAGAACCCTCCTCGCCACCACTTTCTAATCCCCAGCCTTTTATGCCTGCCCGCTACACTACGGATCACCACTGTCACCCCATTTAATTAGCATTGGTGTTTTTTTGTATCTACAATATTAGTCTAGGACATTATTACATATTATTACTGATGAACTATCAGTGACCAAAAACCTATCAGTATTGATTTTTATATGTATGCTAACTAGAATTAATTCCCGTTCATAGAAATTTCATAGGTTGCGTCATTCTGCCCCTTTAAATGAAACATAAAAAGACTTGCTCTATGATAATGACTCCAATAGATATCATAACCAAGAATCGAAGATCTTTAATATTGGCACGCTCATACTTCAATGGCTCATGTTTCAAATGGGAAGAAGTAATCAGTCTGGCTTACTATAATTTAGTCAATTGAGGTGCATATGATTCAATCGATTTGAAAATATTGCAATACTGTTTGAAATGTGCTGTTTATGTAAGTATTGTTTTAAATATTATTCAAGCAAAAAAACATACCATGATATGCATGTCAAAGCGCCTAGTGCCTATCAAATTATTCATGGAGGGATACCAGATGCGATGGAAGTCACCACTTGGCAGCGTTGCCAAATGGTATAACCTGTACGCCGTACGCTGAATCGTTTGTTTGTACAGTAATTACAGTGACAACTCCACTTTTTTCTTTTGTCAACTCCTTCATTTGTCTACATTTGGATTTTAGAATCTGTAAAGACATAAACAAGCCATAATCCCACGTGGTGATTCCTATATTTTCTGTAGCTATACTACATTTTCTACAGTACATGAAGTTATGTGACTGATTAGTTGATATAATGTATTTTTGTCATGCAATCTTTTGAAACTTTGGTGGTGATGAAGCTTGTTTATTATAATATATTCGTTAATTTATAGCTCAAAAATTATTTAAATTACTTTATAGTGAGGAAAAGATGAGTTGATACGGATAGTAGTCTTGTTAGTTGATGCATGCAACTTTAAAAATGATACAAATAAATTCCCACAGTACAGGTATAAAGTAACAACAATAACAATTGTTTTATACCCAGTAAACCTATACTTATTATGGTGATTAGACTTTTAACTATCTTTGATTATGTTAATTATTTTTCATTAGGCCTAAGACTATTTTTTTTTTTTTTTTTCTGCTTTGGTTTCTCATTATTATTAAATTATTTCTTATTTATGAGCGTACGACTGACTTCTACAGTAATTAATATACGTATTCATTAACAAACTATTGTGTATATATCATACTATTAATTACATTTTTTACAGTCTTTATAAACTTTCTTTTTTCTAGTAGTAAGGCCCTAAAGCTGAAACTCACAGCATGTGGAGGCACTGTTATGAAAAGCTGATACATTATTTTTTCATCAAGCTAAGCCGGTACCATATTGAAGACAAAACCTCGGAGAATTCGTATTGTTAATTTTCCCGTTTTCAATTCCACATTTATTTATACTGCAATACAAATCGCGACTGTGGGAATGGGCGCGACCTGGTTTCATCTTGTCCCTGCTTAACTTAACCTATCGGCGGAGCACCGTTGAAATTGAAATTTGAGTTTCATTTTTTTGACTTTTTTTTTTATGTTCACTTGTTCGTCCTGGCTTAATCAAAATTTAATGTTACATTCTTCATTGTGCTGGAGATTTTCTTCAATTCTCGTCTTCCCTCTTTTTTTATGCTCAGCGAAGCATGTATTTCTTCATTTCCTCGCTTGCTTCTTGCTCATATACAGAAAGGAGTCCTAATATTTTGTCTGTCGTGCAATTCCTTTGGTAAAAACTCCATGCAACCGGAAATGTTGCATATATATATATATATTAATCGACAGCGTTAACATAATGCAACGATGAATGTCTCTAATAGGATAGTAAGTGAATATGTGTGTTATTGCATTTCATCATCAGGCAATAATTGGATAGAAAGAGGGTTAGAATAGAAACGGAAAATCTTTTCGAAATTTGTTTATTATCTAAAGGTTTTCTCCACTTTTTGACTATACAATTATAATGAACCACTACTTATTTAGTCAAACGTAATGAATAAAAACGTTTGATTGAAATTATAAGAATGATTAATGTTTGTGGGAATTTTTATGACGTAAAAAATACATCAAATAAATCATTTTGACTACTTTTTTTTAGCCCAACTTCCTATGAGGCCTTTAATCTCGACATAGATCATCTAAATTTAAAATTTATCTTTTTAATGAAAATGTCAGACCTAACAACTACATTCTCCTTGTTAGGAGAATTTCTTAAAAAAAAACATACCAATATATAATATTATATCCTTGTATTTTGGTACTTTTCAATGCATGCGTCTTGGTTCGTACAATATATGTGAACTTCAATTTAAACTTAGCTTGAACTAAAATGAAACATGTACTCTCGTGAGTTTTGTTATCATACCAATTTTGTCAAGGTTGACTTACCCTAACAAAAAGTCAAAAATGGTAAGAATTGGATAGTTACCTGATCTGCGGATAGTTCAACGATCTGAAGTCATAATGTGTGTATCATACTACTCTCGCTTAATATATTCTACTGCTATACATGTTATTATAAAAGAGAATATGTTTACAGAAGATTTTCCTTATTTTTCCCACATTCCTATTTTTATAAGTTTGAGAGCTTAGAAAAAAAAAAATAAAAAAATAAAAAAATAAAAAATAAAAAAAAAAATAAAATAAAAAAAAGAAGAAGAAGATCACATCCTATAGCTGATTAGACAGCGTAATAAAATCAAGAACAGGTGGTTTAGGACCAAAAACAGGGACTTAAAACCGGTTTTAAATGCCCTCACAAACCAAGTTAAGTCCCTGATGGCCCAGTGGAAAAATTCGATTTGGGAAGATCGCCTCACCAGTCTCTACGGTGACCACAAGCAATTGTGGAAGCTTGTGAAGACCTGCAGGTCCAAAAAGAACGGTGTAAGGCTGGCCGTGAACGGGTAGTTCATTCCCACCACCGAACAAGCGGACATCTTGGCGGCCCATTATGAGGAAGTCAGTCGTGGCCAGGGACAGCCAATAGGAGCCCTCGACCCACCCTCCCCACCACTACCAAAATCTACACCTCACACCGGCAATGCGCTGCATTCATTCGAAGAACGACCGGCAAGAAGGCCCCAGGTCAGGATTCCATCCAGAACATCCTACTCAAGCAGCTGCCGAGGAAAGGAATCTCATTCATAACGAACGTGTTGAACTCCTGCTTCAGGCTGCACTATTTCCCCCAGAACTGGAAGCACGCTGTAGTGGTCCCCCTTCTGAAACCAGCGAAAAGCGGTTATGAGCCATCTCATTACCGCCCCATCAGTATGCTGACTCAACTCTCGAAGCTGTTCGAGAGAATCATCCACGTACATCTCTCCGGGCACTGCGAGTCACAAGAAGTCATCCCACCAGAGCAGACTGGTTTCAGCACAGGCTTAAGCGTGAACAACAACCTGGTGAGATTGCAACACCACGTCACATCGAACGTCCGGAGCAACAGAGCTACCGCTATGATTTCTCTGGACTGTTTGAAAGCTTTCGACTCTGTGGACCACTACATCCTACTCCAACGTCTGAGGGAATACGAATTCTTGGATCAGCTGCAGAACCTGATAAGATCATACCTTACAGGCAGGACTTTTTCGGTTCGTATAGGCACTACGTCTACGACCCGAAGAAACTACACTGCCGGTGTCCCCCAAGGATCGGTGCTAGGCCCCCTGCTGTTCAACATTTACACCGCCCACATCGTAGGAGCCTCGTACCCCAACTGCGAGGTATCCGCGTATGCAGACGATATAGGTGTTTACAGCACTAGCATCAATCCCTCCAGAGCCCTGAAATTCGCTGAGAGCGCTAGTCAATGGATCTCCGAGAAACTCGATGCCGTCCACATTCAAGTCAACCCGGCCAAGACGCAAGGAATTATATTCAGTTACAAATCCGGAAAAAAGAAGCTCCCGAAATCCTTCGTCTTAGACGGCAAAGAGTGCCCTGTAAGCAACAAGCTGTGCTACCTCGGGATTACCCTCGGTAGGCACTTGTCGTTCACAACGCATCTCGGCAAGAAATTAAAGAGTGTTAGGAAGAAATTCTTCAGCCACGGACACCTACTTCACAGCCCGGCTTTATCGGTACGCCTCAAGCTGCTGATATACCAGAGCGTCCTAAGACCTGCTTTGATGTATGGGACCCCTCTCTTCAAGTATCTGACTCCTAACACTCTCCAAACGCTCCAGCAATTTCAGAACAGAGTTCTCCGCACCTCCCTCAAACATACCCCGTTCGACCGAATGAAGGCGGACGAGATGCATAAAAAATTTGAAGTGCTCACCATTCAAGATTTTATCAAGAGAAGGCACATCAAATTTTGTGGCTCACTCAGACATAGCCACAACCCCCTATTCTCCGACCTTCAACCACCACCAATGCCCGTCAGATGGAAGCACTGCTGGATCGCCGAAGCCTGGAGGATGATCGACGTCATTGAACCCGATGACTGAACGAACTACACCCAGCCGAGATATCGAGGCCGATCTCCCGGCCGACTCAACCGAAGCCACAATGACCCCATCTACCTGTGTAAGCAGGGCCGACTACAATCCATTGCCTAGGTGACCCTAGGCTCAACCCTTGGTAGACTCTCACTACCTTCCTGATTCCATCCGCCTTTTTAGGCATTCCACACCCTATATCCTTCTTATACATCCTTCAAATGGGGGACTCCCCTTAGTGAAAGGCACTCATTAGCCCAAAATAATTTTTCTTTATTTTTCCCACACCTCCTATTTTTATAAGTTTCAGAGCTAAGAAAAAAAAAAAAAAAAAAAAAAAAAAAAAAAAAAAAAAAAAAAAAAAAAAAAAAAAAAAAAAAAAGTTTACAGAAATCTCCCGGCCAACTCAACCGAGCAAAATGACTCCCTCTACCTGCTCAGGGTAGATCGATCTCCCTGCCGATAGGCCGACTTAGTGCAGCCCCCTGCAGGGGCAGGGCCAGGTCTGACCTGGCCGACTTCAAACGAATGCCTAGTACCCCTAGGCTCCACCATTGGTGGACTCTCACTACCTTCCCGAATCCACCCGCCTCCTTTAGGCATCCCACACCCCATATCCATCTCATAATTCCTTCAAATGGGACTCCCCTTAGTGAAAGGCACCATCAATCCAAAATAATATTCCTTTTATTTTTCCCCACATCCCATTTTTATAAGTTTGAGAGCTATGGGGAAAAAAAAAAAATAAATAAGAGAAATGCATTATTTATTATCGAAACTATAATATTCCCTTATATTATAATAAATAATGAGGATACAATAATAAACATTTGGCACAGGTTCATACTAAGGATTTAACCTTCTTGATGAGGGACCTGGCCCAGACAAATTAGAGGTCACTTTAAGGGACAAGGAAACTCCCCCAGACGTTGAGGATCGACGTGCGATAAGAAAGTAGCACCACTCCGAAGAACATTTGTCCCGCGTGAGAGGGATTGAGCTTCGATAGCTCAGAGTCAGGCGATAATGACCCATGACTAGCAGCCCTGTCGCAGCTTTGTAAGGAATATATCGAACCCAATCGCTCTTAGGCATTCACATCTAACCATAGAGTGTTCTTAGTTCATAGGTTTCATCTCCTCAAACCAGTGTTCTTACCGTTTTATTCGATGTTGTTTTTGATTGCTATCATAACACCACAAATTGCATAAAATCAAATACGACCTAATATAACAACAGATAACTAGGCAAAAGAAGAAATAAAGAAATACGTTTGAGAAGTAATCTGGGCGATAGCCAAGTGAGCCTTTCGGCTTTTCATGGCAACAGCTCGATCGTTTTTTTGATTTGGCTGTCAGAAAGTTTCAACACAGTTCCCTGATGAGTTTTGTAGCCTGACTGGTCCCACCTTACCCTGGGCATCGTTGAAGCAGTCAGGTATGAATATACTATTACTTAACTTGGCCTATCAACTACTACTGCATATCACGCGCTTATTGGGACAGTATCACAATATTTTTTTCAGGCACGTTTTGGGTTATATTATTGAAAAATTTAAACCATTATCATCTTTACCTAATCATATGAAACTTAAATTGGAGTGTTGACTGTACTCGTATGAAATTTCAGTTAGGTTTGCTTATTTTTATCGTTACTATGGAACGCAAGTGAGGGGAGATCGAGATAGTTGCCCTGAATATGTTTAAAAGTGAGTAAGACTCGGAAATGTACCCCCCCCCGCCCCCGCCACTGATGTCCCTTTGTGCTGATAGTGATGTTCACAACAGCTGTCACAAATAGCCTTAAATTTGAAAAGTATCAGATTTTTCCTAGGGACTGTGTAGTTAGAGGAACTGGCGGAAAGTTGAAGGAAGACTTTGGCTGAGGAGCCTATCGCCGGCTAAAATACTCTGGAGGAACAGGACTAACTTTTAAAGAGCTCTATACCGGTCGGGCGCACTAACTGGGAATCGCAGGAGGTTATCGGGTCTTGGAGACGGTCGTCCAATTTACACCACGTCCCTGCAACTTCTTCTTCCGGGGCAACTTCCACTGCCTAATTGTGTCTTCTTCACCGCCGCTACTTCCTCTTTTAAAAACTACCTCCGTCAATTTGCCACCCATTGAGGGATTCTATCTAACCTCCTTATTTATTTCAAAACTTATTTTTACTATTTGACCTTATACTTTATGATCGTTCTTGGAGTAAAAGGAAATAGTGAACCTAAAGCCATGTTGGGACTCAAGTGTCACAGAAAAAAAAAAAAATGTTTTTCACTTAATACATGGCACAAAAAAGTCTCCGATAACCACGGTTTTTCTTATTTCGGTTTTCCTACATACAAAATTAGTTTAATTAATTGTTTTTAGCTGCAGTTTAGAGACACTCTGACGTCTGGAAACTATAAAATGAACGAAACGATGACTGAAAAAACTAGCTCGAGTATGGTATCAAATTAAAAGTTTTGAGTTCAGTCGTAAATATGCAATTTTCAATAAGGCGTATGTACATAATAAGCAATATCGCCAGTACAAACAAGGGATTTTCAGTAGACCAATTGAATTTGATAAAGTAGTAAATATCAAATAATTAGCACGACTCTGTGAGGCGAATAAATTAATATCTAATTCCTTTTATTCAACAATATACTTTGTTTGCCTCAAATATTTTTCTACATTACTATTTAAGGTAATCATAAACAATAGATAAATCTTATTATCTGGCAAGGTTAGAATGAATTTCGGATATTAGATTCAGGTCAACATTTTATAGTTTTATACTCTCGTTAGAAATTTCAACTTATTTTTTTTTCACCACCGCGTTGGTAAATTAAAAGTAATAGATCGATTTTACAAGGGCTAGGATGCATTGATCAATGAACAACATGATGAATCTTGTTAATGAATGTGTGTCCAACCACGTTTGATGAATCAAATCATCGATGGTCCCGAAACTCGATAATCGGCAAGTGATCTTGCCTCAAAAGATACTATAATATGAAAAAAAAAAACATCACTATCTAAACAAGTTTCTTTGATTTATGTTATTACCTATAAAGGCTAGAGTTGCTACATACAGATACTAAGATTGTTTTTTTCCCTAAGCTCTCTAGTTAGAAATTCAGGATGAGGGAAAAATATAGAATATTTAGGTTAATCGGATCCTTATACTAGGAGTATCTGTTTCAAGGTGGTGTGAGAGGATTAAGGGGTGTGGGAAGCCTCGGAGGAGGTTGGTTATTTCGGTACAGTGGTGAGAGTCCACTGGTGGCTGTACTTACAAATACAAAATACAGATACTCTGAGAGCTGTTCATTATCTTTTAAGTCAAACATCTCAGACCAAGAGTATGGGAGTCTCTTACATGGTAAAGAGAATGCATTCTGAATAAGAGAAAGCACATTAAAAAACTGTTTCATTTAAAAGCTGCCATACGAAATAATCGATGCTCTGTTGAATTTAACTATTAATTATTATAAAGACAAATACGATTTTGGAAACAAATATTTTGTTTTTAGACGTTATGACTGAAATTAACTTATCAAGTATTGATTAGTAAACTAATATTTAACTCTAAACTTTGAAAGACAAACTAATAATAATCATTTTCCGCTCTCAAATTCGATTTTGAAGTTTAGCTTGAAAAGGAAAAAAAAAAAACATGAAGAGGCCTGATATTGAAAATCCACAGAATGAAAACAGTCAGTGATGTGTAATGCATCATATGATGATGGGCTTTCCTTGGAAACGTTTAATATGTGAGTTTATCTAACAGCTTCAAAAGTATCCTAAAATTCTTAAAACGACTGACCTGGAACCCACACACGACGCTAAAAAGGCAAGAACTAAACAGACGCTTTGGACAACTGTACAGACTACTTCAAAGGATATCTCTTCTCTCAATAGAAAATAAACTACTAATCTACAAAGATATACTTAAACCAATCTGGACATGCGGAATAGAGCTATGGGGGACAGCAAAAAAGTCGAACATCAAGCGTATCCAATCCTTTCAATCAAAAGTCCTGAGAACAATAGTAAATGCCCCTTATTATGTCAGCAACAAAACCCTTCATAACGACCTTAATATACCCTACATTCTAGAATTCATCCCTTCCAAGTTTATGAAATTCCACAGTAGCCTTTCCAACCACCCTAATCCTGTAGCACAGTCATTGCACTACGCCACTCACCCCTATAATCCTCCTCGGAGACTGAAACGGCAGTGGCCTCGTGACCTGCTATAATCGCGTGACAGTGGGAGTCCTGGCAATGGCCAACTTTTCCAATCATGTCCTGAGCGTCTGTGGCTCTAGCACTCTTGGTCAGTCTCCACTGGCTAGTATCCGGTGACGCGGCTGACGGAGGAGCGTGGGGGACTCCCCAAGACTCCGCTTTCTCTTCGCATGTGGACTTGGGAGGCCTTTGGGCTGTCTGTAAATATTGTATGAATGATCGAGTGAATGATAAATTGTAAATATGTATGAATAAGAGCATTTATCTTAATTACTTATTACCTAGTAAGGCAGATTGTAATTTTAGCACAATAAAGGACTTCAATTATTAGTACTTCAAAATTCTTAAGCTATTGGTTGATAGATGACACAACATTCTTTTCCGTGGTTCAAAAGGAAATTTCATTTACGGTTTTGAGCAAGATCTAAGATTTGTTAATAGCACTGTAAACAAACACAAGTTATTAACATTGTAATTTAAGAAATTGTTTTTGCACGAGTTTGGTGTGTCAGAAAGGCTCTCTTACTTAGTTTTTGTTTCTACACTTTGATCTTAGGCAATGGGTGGATAATCCATTAATCTCTTTGAAGCACTTTTTATATACTTCAATATCAAATGTAATATGCATCTATCCCGGTAGAAATAAATGTTATGCATACATAAAATATATCATAGCGATTTGTTGTTATGTCAAGGTCCATCGGAAAATCCACTGCTCTATACGGGTGTGCATAAAGTGCACAGCTACCAAATTGGTTCCTAAAATAGCCAGCGGGAGCGCGGAGGAAACGAGGTCATTTTTCAGATTCATGTGATAACTTGCTCGTAGATTTTCTTTCACAATGAACTTTTCAATTTCCAAATGTAACCGCAGTTTACCTGCTCGTATTTTTTTCTATTTCCATTGCAGTTAGATTGCAATTGATAGGCCTAGTTTCACGTACAGATACCTTACAATAAAAAAAAAAAATTACTAAACACTTTTAGCATATTTAAACAGCATATATCTTCATTGTGTCATGAAAATATTTATCTCCATAATTGTAAATTACAAATAATTAATTTATTTATTTAGTGTTATAGTATACCGGTTTACACATCACTTGGCATTCTGGCTTAACTCAAGAAAATTAAACACCTCACCCAGGAAACAGACAGAAAATCAAATTGTATGCTACCTAACCAACACAGTATAACCAACTTACAAATGTACGTAAATGTTCGACAGTGTACCGTGCAAACTCATCTTGGCCGACGACGAGAACACGAGTGATGAAAAAAAAAAACGCTTGGAACTGTTGAAAATATACAGACACTATTAAGCTATAGAAGATTATAAGACGCTTTCAGTATTTATTGACTGTTATGAAATAGTAAGCTAATACACGAAATGTTATTGTATTTACTGAAAAATAAAATAAAATTTCTATTTGGGTTCTTTTTCCAAAGTTTATTTATTACATCGCGTATTCATGTGAGTAAATTATCATGAATATCTAGTGTTTAATTGACTAAATAATTAAGGCTTAACCTGTATAAGGATATTTTTGACAGGTAACTGTACAGAAGTACAGGGCTGCCATAAGAAGCGGTGAAAAAAACCCAAATTTAACGGGCATCAATGATCCTTGTGGTAAATAAAAAACAAAACAAAAAATAATTCAAGTATGTTTATTTTTCATGAGACTCTACCAGTTTCCAATTGCCAGTATGTAGAATTACAACCGACGTTTGATTTGCCTAAAAATGCTAACCTCATTTATGAGAAAAATCATTGAAGGTTAAAATTGAATTACGTAGCATAATGTTTAGTAACCAATATACCACCAGTTTTAGTGTATCTACAAGCTCTCCCACCTTATTTTCATGTTTATATGAATAAATCTACTAAAATTATCGACGTTTCCTAGAATCGTCGCACATATTCTAGAAGCAATCATGGCTGCTTTTCCTGGAGTGTTTTCAGACAGATATAATGACAAAAAGGTGCCGTATAAAATCTGAAGCGACCGTGACCTCTCCACCTATCTCTCTATCTAAATGTAGAACTCGGTCCTCCCCATTCTCAGGGGTCGACCCTCCGGCCGAGAGGCCGACTTATTTCAGGCGGGCCATGCTTGACCTGGCCGACTACAAACCATTGCCTAGGTACCCCTTGGCTCCACCCTCGGTAGACTCTCACTACCTTCCCGATTCCACCCGCCTCCTTTAGGCATCCCACAACCTATATCCTTCTCATACATCCTTCAAATGGGGGACTCCCCTTAGTGAAAGGCACTCATTAGCCCAAAATAATTTTCCTTTATTTTTCTCACATCCTATTTTTATAAGTTGGAGAGCTAAGGAAAAAAAAACCCATTCTCTGGTCGAATGCTCTCTATAAATCTGAGTTATCCTTACACGAACAGATCAATACTACATCTTATGGTTATCAATATAGATAGAGTTAACAGCACTTGTTCAAACAGGTTCAAGTTAACCAGCCAGAAGTTGAAATGGTGGTAAATCAGCTTTCATAAGCTGAATATGATATATAAAAAATCTCTGCATGCATGTTAAAAGAAATATGTAGAAAATTGATTTTTGAAGTTATAGCCGAAAACATGATTTTTTTTTTTGGAAACAGCCCCATAAATTAAAATTTTTATTCGACAAACTAAAATCGGATTCGACCCAATACCCAAAGAAAAACATAAGATAAGAAGGTTTTTTGAATATCCAATCCTGAACCCAATTCAAAATTCTTCGAATCAACAATTTCAGCAGTAAAATTGAAATTGCCATTCCTCCCAAGTTCCCAGTAAGTATCTCTCTCTCTCGTCTCTAAAGAGACAAAGGTAGGTTTGACATTGTTTCCAGTCGGCTCTGTTATGGGTCCGATAAATGCCTACCCTCAGGCCCCATTCACAGTATACTTACATATGTCTATATGACCTTGGCAACTGCAAGTGTTCCACCACTTGTGTCCGTATTGAGAACTGGGCTAGTCATGTTCCTACTGGAGCCTTTTACCAAGACATTCTTCTTCAGTCTGCTTAGAAAGTTAGCCGAAAATATAAACCTACCTCCAGAGTGATCAGAGATAGAAATCGTTTATAAAATTGATATAATTACAATATTATACAAATTAATATTCAATATCTTGAGACCATCACCTCAAAACGAGAAACTTTAAATAATCTGGTTTAGTTGAAAATTTTTTTATGAAAATGGCTTTTAGTTCCTTCATAAATAAAAAAATAATTCCTTTTAACCTAACATTTTAAAATAAAATGAATTTAAGTACTATTAATAGTTAATTTGTCTTAATAGGCTACAAATATACTTTGACACAATTGATAATGATTAAGACGGGTTAATTAATTAATTAACTGCTGACACCTGGTACAGCAAATAGACCTTTACAGGTTAATACGAAAGTTAAGAGAACAGACCGGCAAAGTTGAACCAACAATCTATAGAAACCATGGATTCTCTGTTTATGGATTGACAGAATAGACAAACCATACTGCCTAATGGACTCAACTACTGACTATGACTCGACTTAATGAAAACAAAAGAGGTTTGCACCAGATCAGGTGACCACAGTACAAACTGGCAGACGAATTACTACCGGAAATAATATCAGAAGCAGCTGAAACAGTAACGTTCAATGGAAGGAAGATAAAATTCATAGAAGCCAGCATGAGCTGTAAGCGAAGTGGCGCTGCTTGTTTGATACTGTAGATGAATTAACTAGCGTTCGCCATGTGGAAGCCACTTAACGTCTTTAACAAGAGGCCACATCGATCCACAGGAGGCTAGATCTGGTGTTCCACCTTCACTCCAAACGGAACCCTACCACATCCCTCTTATCTGTTGAAACGTTCGATTATACCATAACCGAATTTAGTCCATGACCATTTGGCTTTAAGCCCATAAATAGGCAAAATCCATCTATCTACCGAAACAGAAGAAGCTATGTGCTGACCCTTGATATCGCAACTATATATCAAAAGCACAGATTGAAGCATGACACTGTCATCGAACCGCGATGAACTCACTGCACTGTATGTCGGATTAACGTGCTCGGCAATCATAACCGAGTCACAGACTCACATGGAACCAGTAGCGCTCTTTTGTGTGGATATTTTTAATGACCCTTAAGCAGCGGAGGTGTACGCTGTAGCTGCTATACAACATTTGTAGATACCTTCAGCGCCGCGAGCCGGACCAATCAGATTCGAGATCAACTCTTTGATGTGACTAACGAGGGGGCACTTGAGCCCGGACTCGCAATTACCGGCCTCAAGAAGATAAAACGCCCCCAAGATTTAAGACCCGGTCAGCTCAGCCCTAAATGATTACTGCGATGGATAAGACCCATTTGTGGGCAGGCAACCGTGCTCCCTGAGGTCTTATATCCACCGGTAATGATATCCACTGCGAATGCATACAAGCCCTCAAAGGGCTTTTTTTTCAAATGCCAATGTAAACATCCGGGAAGTGCCATCTGGGGCCTGCATTCTTGAGCCCTGTCAGAAAGGATCTCGTGCACAAGGCCAGGCTAAAGTTTTCAGTTATTAGTCAGATGCATCAAACAAGGTTTCATTGTATCTACTTAAACAATTGTAATGATAGTCCACCTAATTCCAAATAAATACTACATAATATTAAGAAAGGTTACCTCAAATCTAACGACAATCCATTGCGTGAACAAGAGTGAAAAGTTGACGCTTCATGACTCGAACGAATCTTTAATCGAAAAATGTATGAAACATAAAATAATGAGAATCTTACTAAAAATGGAATAATGTGTATTAGTTGGACCCATTTCCTAATTAAAGTCTAATATGAATAATTCAGGCCGGATGTTTACTCGATAAAAAATTTAAAGCCAATCGTCTGACTCTTTTCAGTTTCCTCATTGACGATAATGGTGTTTCCTAATCAGTGCCTTTTTCAGCCATTGTCTCTAAAATGTTTCATCCTCCATTACTAGGGAATATTATACCGGGAAGGGAGAGTAATGCCAATCAACGCGTTATTATTTTATCATAAGTGAAAATATTAAAAAAAAAAGGAGTAACAAATAACATTAATCATGACGAATTTTATTTATAGAGGAAAATATTTATTTTCAATTACCAAGAAATTTATTAGCGACCCTTAATTATTTTTCTACAGGCGTCATGTCTTTGATTGGAACATCAATGAAAAATATGGCTTTTAAAAACTCACTGGTTGAGTTAAGGTCGTGGGCATGGCAGTTTTAATGACTTATTATTATTATTATTATTAAATACGTATTGTTTAATATTCTGAACCGTCAGGTCAGATTTATCAAACAATTAAGGTTTCATTGTATCTTTACTCTTAATAAGATTGAGAAATTGTTTTTATCATTAGCAGGTAATTTATTTAGAAACACTTAGCAATGGGTCATGCTGTTGGCGCAAGGTTAAATTTCATGTCTGCGGGTCGAATACTGACCGTTACAGTTAAAGATAGCTATTAAACGTAAGGTTTTCTGGTTTTGAAAAAAGTAACAAAAAGTCTTTAAGACAAATTTGGAAAAACCCGTTTTTTTTTTTTTTTATCAAATCCTCTTTACCTTAAAATTACAATGAACAAAATAAATAAATAGGTAATTTATGATTTACTTATTTCTCCTCTTTCTGTATACACAGATGCATTCGAAGGAGTGCATAAATATAATACATTCTTTTTGAAGTTAAAAGTCCATAGTCACATACACACGCTAGGTGATGAGGCTCACCTTCAGCTTACAACCGGGAAACTAAAAACTAAAACCTATACCTAGAACCTAAGACTAAAGCGTTCCAGCCGCGACAGCGTCCTGCCATCGATGGGGGAACGGAGCCGGGGTTATCGGGTTAAGCACCGGGTTTGTCAAGTATTGCAGGAAGTCGAACAATTTGATATGTCTAGGCAGCTCAAAGATCTCGTGAAGCTCCCTGTTGCTTCACTGCTCGAATGAAGTACCACCCCTGACCACATCAGTATACCGTTTTGGAATTGCTGGAGTCGCCGAGCTGTCGTATACGTCAGATGACGAAAAAGCGGTGCACCAAACAGCAGAGTAGGCCTGAGTATACTCTTGTCGATCAGTAGCTTCAGACGCAGTGACAGATTGAGGGAAGTTAATAAATGCGTAAGCCGGTAAGACTTCGTGCGTGTTTGCTTCAACTTCTTCGTAAAATGGTTACTAAAATGGAGGTGCCTATCCATTTTAATTCCCAGATATACTAGGTTGTTGGCTGGTGAATTTTCCTCCGTTCCTACTATGTTACTAGTAGGGAGCGGGCTATTTCCCTTTTGAAAAGAGAAAATTACGCAGTCATGGAGAAACCCGTACTAGATATCCGTTTTAAATAGAATAGGGAAGCAGCAATATAACAGTTACAAGACACCTTTCTCCATCTGGCGGAACTTGGCCGATACTAAAATTCTCCAATAGGCTTTGTAGAACAGCAATTTTCTGCCAGGAAGAATTTCCAGCTAAAAGGGATTTCCTCCCGGCGCTTAGGGCGTTAGAAATCCTATTTTATATCTGCAGCTTGTCGTATCGGGACAGGGCGGCTTGCAATGTATACATGTGGCTTACTGATAAAATGTAACCAGCACAGACTCCTCTTATCGGATTCCTGTCCACTCCTCCAAATAACGGGATCCCTTCTTCGCTTTTAGATGTGCGCATCCTTCACACCTTTAACAGTAATTACGGGAAGACCCTAGAATAGAAACTAAAACTCAAAAATAAACAATAAGCTGACTTTGCCTCATGACTCAAACAAGTCTTTAATCGAAAAATTTATGGAATAAAAAATAGAGGGAATTTGGCTGAAAATGGAATGGTATATGGCACACCATAACTTGGTTGAAGACCTTGTTCTTTATTGAAATAAAAATTATTACCGTTAATTTACCAAGCATTAGAGCCAATATTAGATAAGCTGCGAGAACACAGTTACAAGGCGCCTATTCAAATTTTATATTAATTCATTAAATGAAATGTATATGTAATTGTAATCAATTACATATTCAATGGTCAGAAATTCATGCCAAGTGAAATTAATAAAATGAACATAGGACCTACAGTTAACAACAGTACAAATATAATCCGTGAGTGTAATGTTTGATTTTATACTGACATAATATGTTTTTGGTTATATAATAGAAAAACAAAATAAATACTTTAGATGCCTTTAGTTTCCCTCTTTGGAGAGATATCTTATACCATAACCACTACGACCGTGTTAGCTAGTATGAATATTTATCTATGCTAAAGATACGGTTTCAAAACTTTCCCCCCCAAATATAATATCAAACCACTAATGGGTCTTTGTTCCTTAAACAGTAGCACGCTAGTGGTGCCTGGTCATAAAATACTTTTATTTTGTACTTGTTGACTCCTGTACAGACGAACATATCATTGATCACTATCCTGATGTTTAACAGAGTTATGAATTGTATTGACCTCTCTCTTACAACTATATCAATACAACGATTCCCCTTATACGTTCTAGGTATTTGCGTGAAGTGATGCTAATCCATAAGAATGACAAGAGCAATATTTTTTTAAAAAGTCCTGAAGTTAATTTTCAGGCAAAAAAGTGGCCACCCTTTAAAAAATGTATTTAGCCATTTATTTTTGCAAAAATTAAATATTTTTACCATGAATTGTAGTAAAACGTATTGCAAAAGTTTAAAAAAATGTATGATAGGGAAATAAACATTATATATACAAAAATACTAACGCAAACAAATCATTAGAGTTTTTTTTGTTAACTTTGATCTCTAATATTTTAAATTCACAATGATATTTATTTACTCTCATTTGATCAATACTGTTTCAATTTTATTTATTATAACATTAAAATATTTTAATTCCATAGGAATGCTACGAAAAGGATTTTCGATTTGAAATAATATATTTTTTTTAATGTTATACCAGCTTTTACTTGCATTGTACAATAAAGAACTCTCAATTTACTTTACTGTACAATGTGTTCCTCCCCTAATGTCTGCCAGTGCCTCAGTGGTTCGTGAACAAGAGGGGGTTGAAATATCCTGTGCTACCTGAAAGCTGCGTGCAAAAATACACATTTTTGATGACATGTACAGATCACGCTGAATTTCTGCCTTTTCTATTTGGATTCATGGAGGGGGTGTGCCCAGTAGTTTTCAAGACGATAACTTATTCTACTGGAGAAACGGGTTCTAATCTCAGAATATATAAACTTGAGGAACTAAAATAAAAGATTAAGAGCACTAAACCAAGTATACAATTTTTGGATAACAGTTATTTAAACTATTGGATGTTCTTTGTGTTCGGGGCAATTTTTCATCGTTTCATATTGACAGTGGTATATTCGTCGGATCCATTTCCTAATATGAGTAATTCAGGCCGGATGTTTACTCGATAAAAAATTAAAAGCCAATCGTCTGACTCTTTTCAATTTCCTCATTGACGATAATGCTGGTTTCCGATGAGGGCCATTTTCAGCCGTGCCATTGTCTCGATGAGACTGTATCGGATAAGATTTTATACTCAACTGTTAGGTAATATTCAACCGGGAAGAATGAGCTAATGTCATTTAATTTTATCATAAGTGGAAACGTCTAAAAGAAGGAGTATTAAATAAACAACTATAAATGATGATGTGTACTAACATATTAGTATAATACTCGTAGATGTATACTAAAGCCGAATTTCATTTAATCATAAAGCTTCATAAGAATTCCGACCGAACCTTCATAAAAACAATCGAAATCTATCTGATAATTAAACTTCGTTATTTATTTTTATTATAATCCTTTATTGTGCTAAAATTACAATCTGCCTTTTATAAGGCAATAAGTAATTAAGATAAATGCTCTCATTCATACCATATTTACAGTTCATCATTCACTCGCTCATTCATACAATATTTACAGACAGCCCAGAGACCCCCCAAATCCACCGCGAAGAGAAAGCGGAGTCTTGGGAAGTCCCCCACGCTCCTCCGTCAGCCGCGTCACCGGATACTAGCCAGTGGAGGCTGACCAAGAGCGCGAGAGCCACAGACGCTCAGGACATGATTGGAGAAACTGGCCATTGCCAGGACTCCCACTGTCACGCGTTTATAGCAGGTCACGAGGCCACTGCCGTTTCAGTCTCCGAGGAGGATTATAGGGATGAGTGGCGCAGTGCAATGACTGTGCTACAGGATTAGGGTGGTTGGAAAGGCTACTGTGGAATTTCATAAACTTGGAAGGGATGAGTTCTAGAATGTAGGGTATGTTAAGGTCGTTATGTAGGGTTTTGTTGCTGACATAATAAGGGGCATTTACTATTGTTCTCAGGACTTTTGATTGAAAGGATTGGATACGCTTGATGTTCGACTTTTTTGCTGTCCCCCATAGCTCTATTCCGTATGTCCAGATTGGTTTAAGTATAACTTTGTAGATTAGTAGTTTATTTTCTATTGAGAGATGGGATGTCCTTTGAAGTAGTCTGTACAGTTGTCCAAAGCGTCTGTTTAGTTCTTGTCTTTTTAGTCTCGTATGTGGGTTCCAGGTCAGTCGTTTGTCAAGATGGAAGCCTAAGTACCGTACTGTCTCGGATACAGGGAGAGGAATAGAATTAAAATAAACTAGTGGACAAGACTTGCGACAAAGGGTGAAGGTAATGTGGGAGCATTTTGCTTCATTAACTTTGATCCGCCATTGATTGCACCAATACTCGATCTCGTCAAGGTGTTTTTGAAGGTTATGGGATGCTATGTCGGGGTCTGGGTGGGATGACAAGACTGCAGTGTCATCTGCAAATGTGGCCAAGAAGGTATTGGGAGTAGAGGGGACATCAGCGGTGTATTGGTTATAGAGGATGGGGCCCAGGACACTGCCCTGTGGAACTCCTGCACTTATGGGATAGTAGTTAGAGTATTCTAAACCACAGCGGACTTGGAAGAAGCGGTTTGAAAGGTAGGACTGTAGGATTAGGAAAAGGGTCTGTGGTAAATATCTTTTGAGCTTGTAGAGCAAACCTGCGTGCCAAACCCTGTCAAAAGCTTGAGCTATATCGAGAAAGGCAGCAGTGCAATACTGTTTGGTTTCAAGGGCTGAGGAGATGTGATCAACAACGCGAAGGCCTTGTTGAGCAGTGGAATGTCGTTGGCGGAAACCAAACTGGTGTGTGGGAAAAAGGTTTTTGGATTCAACAATTGGAAGTAGACGTTTTAGTAGGAGTTTCTCAAATATTTTTGAGAGGATAGGGAGTAGGCTAATTGGACGGTAAGATGAGGCTTCATTGGGTGGTTTACCGGGTTTGGCGAATAGGACAATAATGGAATGTTTCCAGAGGAGAGGAAAGTGCGTCGTTCGGATAATGCAATTGTATATATAGGTTAAAAAGATTATGGCTTTAGGAGGAAGCTGTTTGAGAATTTGAGGAGTAAGGAGATCATATCCAGGGGATTTTCGGTAAGGTAAGTTTTTCAGAAGGTATTTGACCTCAGCGGGATTAACGGCTTTTGGTGGAAGAGAGAGAGGAATAGGTGAAGTGAGGAAATCTTCCACAGTTGTGCTGTGAGTATGGCTTTGATGAGAAAGGTGAGGTGTGAAAGTATGGGTAAGATGCAGAGCAAATTCCTCCGACCTATCCCCATCCGAAGCCGCCCAGGACCCATCATCACGACGGAGTGGATGTGAAACAGGTTGATACTTTAGGATTTTTTTGGTTACATTCCACAACGAGTTATCCCTGGTAGACAGAGAGGAGAGGTAGGAATTGAAAGAATCGGAACGGAAGGATGCCAATCGCCGCTTTACCAATCGGCAGTACTGATTGTACGAGCGGCGATCAGCAGGATGTCGGGATCTTTGCCACACTGTTCTGGAGCGGCGTTTGGATTGGATTAGGTCTTTGAGATGCTGAGGTAAACGATTATGATTATGGATTTTTGGGTGACGATGGGGTGACGATGCCTCCCAAGCCGACCTCTGGACCAGAGTAGTGAAAGAATGCACTGCATCGTCTAGGTCTTGGGATGTTTTCAGGGACAATTTGAGGTTTACGGACTCCGTAAGAAGCTGGCGGAAGTGGTCCCAGTCAACTGGGCCCCTAATAAATGAAGGAGGAGGCAGTTTGTGAATTGGTCTTAGGGAAATGGTTAATAATAAAGGACTATGATCAGAGGAGAGGTCATCGAGTCGCGTGAGTGAATAGTTAAGTGTTCCTAAACTATTGTAAAAAAAGAAGTCAAGGAGATCAGGATTTCGGTTGAGATCAGATGGCCAATAGGTGGCTGTGTCAGGAGTGATAGTGGAGCAATGTTTCCGTGTGAGTGCAGACAGCAAAGCACGTCCTCGTGTATTAGTGGATCTTGACCCCCAGTGTAGGTGCTTCGCATTAAAGTCCCCACCCACAAGGAAACGATGTCCTATGGAGTCTAGAAAGGAGATGAATTGGGAGTCGGAAATGGATTTATTGGGAGGGCAGTACACTGATGCTAGTGTAAGGGGAAAAGTGAAGGTGGTGATTGACACTGCAGTGGATTGAAGGAAATCATGTTTCACCAGAGGAACTATGTGGTGGGATATGGAGTTATGGACAATGACAGCGGTACCTGCATGAGCTCTTCCATCTGGGTGATCAGTTCGATAAGTCTTGTACTGTCGAACAGTAAATGGTCGTTTACTCGTTAGTCTTGTTTCAGTAATGAGAGCTACGTCGATGTTTTTGTCGTGGAGTAGTGCTGTCAGTTCGTTAGTGTGGGTGCGAACACCATTCGCATTCCAAAGGAGAATGGATAAGGAGTCGGAAGGATCCACTTATGGATTTTGTTTAACGGGGATAAGGTAGGAGACAAGATTTGTAAGAAGGGAAATGAGAGGGGTAATTAGGGTTCTGAACTCTGTAAGGAATGAGGTTAATAGGCTAGTAAGATCCGAAGAACTTGAAGGTGGTGGAATATGCGAGATGTGTGGTTGAGGATGGGATTGAGCTTGAGGGTTAGCGGGATGATTGGAATGCTGGGAAAGGTGATCTTGTGGACAGGGAGTGGGCGGTGCCTGTGACTGCTCTCTGTTACAAACGGCATCGGCAAAAGAGACAAAAGGCCTCAAATTTCTGGCTGGGCCGCTTCTTGCTGCAAGTTTTTTCTCTTCTGGCTGTCGACGTTGTTCTGTCCTGGACTTCAGCGTTCTGTATGCCTCGCAGCCCTTGTAGTTGGCTGGATGTCCTTGCTGGCAAAGCACGCATACTGCAGGCGATTTAAGGGGCTTTTTGCACAATTCGGTTTTGTGCTGCCCACTGCACTTAACACACCTGGGAGGGTGGTGGCAGTAAGATTTTGTATGCCCATACGCCTGACAGTTATGGCACTGGACGATATCGCGATTGGGATACGGTTTTTCAACCTGTACCCTAGTGTAGTACAGGTTTAAACTTCGTTATTAAAAATAATTTTTTCATATATTTTTTAATGGTTAAATATTATTAATAATACCATTCAGTCAGAGTCAGAAAATATTATTTGTGCTATAACATCATATAAATGTTATGCCGTAATTCTTTTCTTAATCTTCGTGTTTAATTAATTTTTCTCCGATTTTTATTTTTTACTGAAGGCTGGTTGAAATTTTGAGCTCAGTTTAATACGAATACTTTTAACAAATGTCAATAAATAATTACACACAAATAAGTTAAGTGTTCAGTTTCATCAACTGTATTTTATTACTTAATTAAGAAGATTTTGTTCCAGATGTAAATACTGGTTCCAAATAATAATACGAAATATATTTTGGCTATGGTGGCAAAAAGCCTGCTTTAACTCGCAAATATATTTAAAAGAACAGAATTATCACACTAATAACAGATAATTGTTGATATTGACTTACTAAAATAGTTTTAAGGGTAGAAAACATTAGCAAGTGTTTACATCCAAGGCAATAGTGAGCTTGATCGATTACATGTTCTGTTATAGAACTATTATAAAGTTAAATAGTCAGTGAAAAGTTAACTGGATTATATTGCAAGTTTTTTTTTTCTTTTTTTTTTTTTTTTTTTTAATAGAACCTAATCAAACTTTTATGATACCATAGTTAGTTCCATGAAGTTATCGTTAATGTAAAAAAAAATAAAGCTCTTTTTTATTAAACTTTTAGAAGTTATAATAGTGTGCGGGTATATTTACTTCAGATAAATATAATTGCTCTATTCGGTATAAATATAAATGTGACCGATAGACTTTTATAGCCAATGTAAATTAGCGATTGTTTACGCCTGTAATTCGTTTATTTTATTTATTGAAGGGAAAAAATTATCATTCATTGTTTAAGCCCGAATAAGGGGTCTTGCGCTGACATGTAATTATCTAACGAAGTACCCTCGTAAAATTTATTATAAATTTTAAAGTGTAAATTAGAGATAAATATTTTTTTTTTTGTTTAGTTTATATAACGAATTAATAATTATTGATAATATTATAAATGTTCTAAGAATATCTTTGTGTTTCAAATGTGAGTGTATTGATTTTGTTTAAGTGAAATATGTTGGAAGGTAAACGAAACGAATACCGATACGGGACGCCTCCGAGGCCCCGTAATCGGATTAAGAACACTATATCCTTTATAGAGGATTAAAAGGACGGAGCACCGGTTGATAAGTCGCTCGCAGAGTCAGAGTGGATTCAGATTTGAGTTGGCTAACATACACGCGAGTGCCCTCCATCATCTCACCGCCTTATCGGCCTATGGTTTACTTATCACCGCCTTATCGGCCGATCTTTTATGTGAAGCACCTCTGGGGAGAGTTCGACTGGGAAGTCGTAGCAGTGAGGACCTGGCTCAACTCTCCACTAATCGATGCTATCGATAATTAGCAACGATGACAGATTGGGTACCCAATGAAGCCCTCTCCTGGCATTAATATTTTCCCCAAATTCCTGTAAACATTTAGGGGGAGGAGGAAGAGAGAGAAAGTCGGGGGTTTACATAAAGTATACTGCATAACGTATATATCATTAGAATTGGCATGTTGCGCAAGATATATGAAAGAAGATAGACGCCGAAGCGTGTGGTTCTACTTTTTAGACAGGTATAGATTGCTTTACACCAGTAAGTATTTAGTTTTTTAAATAAAATGAAACATCATTGATTTAAGTGTCAAGTATTATTTCACAGTCATTTCTTAAGTTTAAAGGAACTCGAATGGAGTTCTTGTAGTCAGGGGATGTTACAGAAAGATATATCTAGGCTACGGCTATTAGGGGATTGTCATTTATTAATTTAAGCATTCATTCCCCGCTTCCGTTTTCAGATCCTGTGGTAATGAAACAGCGTATACCTAGGGGGAGAAAAAGAGGGGAGAGGGTACCTCACGATTTGAATGTTTGATAGTCCCGTTCATTTATACATAGCTCTGGACCGGGACAGTTGCGAACCAGAGGAACTGTGGAAATCGAGAGCAAGAGGGAGGCGGTTTTTATTTTAGCCCCCCCCACGTCATAAAAGCGGCAGGAGATTTATGTACGTTAATATTCAACTTGTGGAGGATGACCGTGCCTCAGGCAGGATACAGATGTCCTCTCTCCCCATCCCGCCATTTAATAAATACTCCTAAATAACAACTCCATCCCCGGTATGCGCCAGCCCCCCTTGATACCCTCAATAACATCCCCTCTTTCACCCTCTTGGTCGAGTAATTGGCAGTTCTTCTGAGTGTCCCCGTCTTGATTCTTCTCGTGTCCTCTTACTACCGGAAATTGTTGCTGGTTGCAGAGTAAAATCACGTTTAACTAGCCATGCTTAACCTTGAATTCCATCGACTAGCAATGTAGAGGTTTTTCAAACGACACTAACGCTTTTCATTGGCTCAGTAACAATGCTAGATTACACATTTTACGCGGTTAATGATGTCAGAATATGATTTAGAGATAAGGTATACGGAAACATGTAATGTTTGCATCTCCACCTTTAATGAATCTTTGACTACAAGAGAAATCTTTTTAAAACAGCGAAACGGTCTAAACTTTTTTACCCCTTTTGATTTTATTTATTTAAGAACGTTATCGACTGATGTAAATTCAAGCCACTCCATTTGAGCTTTGAAAGTATTTCCTATCTCTTAGATCAATATATCAGTGAATTGTATTAAATGCAATTCCGTCGAAACGCTCGGGTTGTATTAAAGGCGGTCTTAGAGGGGATGACGTTTTACTTATAATTTCCATACAAATTACAATGTTAGGGGAAGTAGTAACTCTTATTAAAGCATTTACAAAGGATCAATTTCATGAATAGAGATCCTAGATTGAGAGACATTACTCCCGCCACTTACAAATATACCCCCTCTAAAGGGTCGAGTGTACAGGGATAAATGGCAAGATTTCAAATCAATTAAACTCAAGTACTGTAATTTGTATTCATTGATGAATAATTATTTCAGTTCAGAAATATAAATAACACAGTAGTGAAAACATTAGTGTATAATAGTGCCATAATAAAACTGGCAATCTGAAATTAGGAATTAAAGTCAAAAGCCTTTTTTAAACCAGGCTTAATAGTATCCAGTATTCTGGGTTTTTTTCACCCACTCTAGGCAGGTTTGGTGCTGGGTAAGACGAGATCCATAAGTTTAGAAGATACAGGATGGTGTATAGTATAGCAGAAAGATTTTTTTTAGTTGCTTGTTTTAGCTTAGGTCGACTACAAGGGTTCACATATAATTAAAACATTTATAATTTTATAATAATGTCATTTTAATTATAATTAATGAAAACAATTAGAAGACTAAAACAAATATGGCAAAAACCCAAAAGTTTATATCATGTGAATCCATGCACGAAGTGTGGAACATAGGTCTAAGCACTCCGATACCTACTTATAATGTGGGTCTAAACCGCAATATGCACTTTATTGTTATAACTTTAAATGAATCACATCGTTAGTCCAACTATTTATAAACGTAAAAAGTATAATAACGATAATGCCGGACTGTCAATTAGGATTTAGGAATGTAGATTGTCAACTAATGCCGGAGTAAAAAAATGATTAAATAACGCAATTACGCTAAAAGAATTAAGGGGTGAATGACAGCCTCTAACGAACAAAGTCACGGGAGTGTCTCGTCAAGAGAAGCAATTAGCTCTAGTAATTTATTTTGCAATATTCTTTGGATGGGCAGGCAGTCGTGAGGTTTGTAGAATACTTGCTTACCACAAATACGGATTGGGGTACATGCTTACTGCTATTCACGGGTAAATAGATATATACTAATACGTAATGAAGTTGGTCTTTATTTTTGGGGGAGATTAGTGACTGTGAAGGTTGTGGAGGGTTAGTGGTGTTTTGTGGGCATTCGAGATTACGTCATTACAATGCAGAACTGGTCACACTCCAAGCGATTACCAAAGTGCATTTGTATCGTAACAATAAATTGTTTTTTGTAATTTCACTTATCTCTGCCCGTCATCTTCCCATTTCTGGTTCTTTCATTCTGCTATTCTTATACTATACTTGTAATGTATTCTATTTATTACATGATTCTTTATCATCTAGAATGTGTGCTACTATGAAATATTCTGTGCCATTCTCGGAACTGATTAAAAAGAAAAGAAAATGGTAGCAGAACCATCTAATTCTGGAACATTCCTTTGAACCAATCAGTGATACAACGAAACTAACGAAGGTATCTCGTTTATTCTAATTACGAGTATAACAATTAATATGGACTTGAGTCGTTAATTGTGGCTTATATCAGTTACTCTGCTGCATTTATGTTTTATAATAGAATTGTTGGGTATTGTATTGTAACCTATTTAATACACCGATATCGTATGGTGGAATTAAAAAGGGCAGTTCTCTTAGACGCAAGCCGGTCGTTGATGGAAGTCAATGACTGATCATTGAAGAGCTCACACATATTTATATATAAATAATAAAAATTAATAAAAAATATTACTACATAATATGTAATAATAGTATAATTAATAGTGGCTATCCTTTCATCAGAGAGAAATGTTGTCATCCCCTAACAAGCTCCTACCCGTGATATAGAGAAAGCTTTTCACAAGTATTGTGGTTTTGATAAAAAATGTGTCGGTGTAGCCATAGTATAAGAAATGAATTAATAAAACAATTTGTGATACGAAAGTTATGTTTTAGTTCTTTTTAGGTTTCAGAAGTCAATAATTATGAATGCTTCCTCATAGTGTTAAAATACGTTTTTTCTTGTCAATATTTTAGTTACTGTAACGACCGCTCATTACATAAGATAAATCACCCTATACTCTATTGTATATATATTGTAAATGGGTTATAATATGTTGTAAATTAATTTAAACAAATGTAAATAACATTACCAAACCATAAGTCATTGTAAATGTTGTAAACGATAGAAGACGCAGCTGCAAAAAAAAACTAGTTGGAGGCTGGAAAGGGTAGAGCAGGTAGCAGGCGACCCAGACCTAGGCCTGGCTCACTGACATGGAACCCACACACGACGCTAGAAAGACAAGAACTAAACAGACGCTTTAGACAACTGTACAGACTACTTCGAAGGACATCCCATCTCTCAATAGAAAATAAACTACTTATTTACAAAGTTATACTTAAGCCAATCTATACATACGGAATAGAGCTATGGGGGACAGAAAACAAGTCAAACATCAAGCGTATCCAATCCTTTCAATCAAAATTTCTGAGAACAATAGTAAATACCTCTTATTACGTCAGCAACAAAACCCATCATAATGATCTAAATATACCCTACATTCTTGAACTCATCTCTTCCAAATTCATGAAATTCCATAGTAACCTATCCAACCACCCTAATCCCGTAGCACAGTCATTGCACTGCTCCACTAATTCCTATAATCCTCCTTGGAGACTGAAACGGCAGTGGCTTCGTGGCCTGCTATAAATGCGCAACAGTGGGAGTCCTAGCAATGTCCTGAGCGTATGTGGCTCTCACGCTCTTCGTCAGCTTCGCTCGTTTTCGGTGGCGTGGCTGGTGGGGGAGCGTGGGGACCCAAGACTCCGCTTCCTCTTTCGCATGCGAGGGAAGCAACAACCGTGTGGACTTGGGGGGCCCTTGGACTGTTTGTAAATATTGTATGAATGTGCGAGCGAATGATGAATTGTAAATATGGTATGAATGAAAACATTTATCTCAATTATTTATTGTCTATTAATTATTAAGGCAGATTGTAATTTCATCATAATAAAGTTGTTTATACAAAAAAGAAGGAATCAAAGCGAAAACTTTGGCCATAAATTGAACATTTCTTGATTTAGTTCCTCCACTTTCTATGTTTTTAATTTGTTTGTATTAATTTATAAAAATGGAAAACACTATCTGTCAGTTTGAATAAAATATCTTTGAGCTGTTGTGTAAGAATATGGCAAGACAACTGATCTTCGGATCAACTGGTGTTAATAACACTTACATTTAATTTATCTCTCAATAGCTGTAGAGCAGACGGCAATGAAAAGTATCCGAGGATAGAATGGAGAATGTTTGGACAGCGCTAGGGAGGAGAATGCTGCGCCAGGTATGTCGAGTGCCTGCATATCACGCTAGTGGCCTATTGGCTCTGAGCACACAGCGGCTCTCCGCTACAAACATCACCAATATGCCTGCTTCTATTATCGGACAGTGGGCCCCGTAGAGTCTGCAGTGAGCATGTGTAGTCACTCTTGATCTACGAAAGCGAGCATGCATAGTACGTGTTAATCCAATGTAAGCTTTATATATAATATGATGATTATAATATGGATCCCGTAATCATGTGGGTCTATCAACTCTGCATGCTACGAAAGAATATAACTCTACTAATTCTCCGAACTACTACATGATCCAAGTAACATCAAAATTTATTTTCTTATTAGTTAATAGATTGTCTTTTAAATCTATACTACCAAAATGTATTTATGGGCATTATATAGTTGTTGTGGCCGCCTCTTGATTACAAATAATTATAAGTCACTCTCTTCTCGATCAAATCATATCTATCACTGTTTTCATATGTTTAATAAAGATTATGACGTCAGTGAGAGTGGGGGGGATATAGTGGGGGAGACAGCCAAAATTTTCCAGCAACGTCTCCCATTGCAATCCAATCTGCCTCTCTCCGGTTGGGATCCGGACGGTTTTCGCCTACTCATACTTATACTAAATATAGTATAAGTTAGTAAGTAAGAAAAGTGTAAATAGAAATAATAGGCTTCCTTTTGTTTTCTTTTATGTATATAGTTTTGTTTTGTTGCTGTTTGTCCCAGAGTGGACCAGGACTGTTTCCTGACTATTTTCTCTCCTCTGTACGCTAATTTTCTATTTCCTTGTAGTTCCGTTTAATTTTGTTTAACTTTAAGTTTTGTTTAATTTTGTACTTATAATGTGTTATGGAATGAAATAAAAAAAGAAAAACAGAATTCCCAAGGTGCGCTGACCGTTGCAAACACCCATTGCACGGAATACGCGCACCATAGTCGACGAGCAGACCCATGCGCCCGCTTCACGGGCCATGAGGATTCCCCGTGTGGGCGAAAGCCCAGGAAGGGGTAAAAAAAAAAAAAAAAAAAAAAAAAAAAAAGGTTTTCGCCTACTCTTAGATACCGAGTGTGAATTCGTGGTCATTCCAAGACCACATAAACTACCTATAAAACCTACCCTGTACCTCTTCTCCTGAACACAGTGCTTTGTCGGGGCACAAACACCTTTTAAAAGATCTTATGGAGTCAGATCAAAGCGAATTAGGCTGCCCTGCCGTCTAGGCCGGTGGCCGGGGTGAAAGACCATAGGCTCACCCGCCTTATCTCTTTCTGGGCGCTCGTCTGACGGGGCTAAGAGGTTGTAGTGATCCTTGCCCGCGGCGGGCGTCTCCTCGTCACTTGGGGGATACCCAGGTATACTGAGCCCCCTAGTGAGTGCCCGAAAATAGTATATTGTTTTTATTATGAAATGAGAAGTAACATCTCAATGTGAAATTAAACGATGTAACAGTTAAGACGCTGTAAACTTGATTACATTCCGTTAATATCTAATGCTCTTTCTTAATCTCCTACCTGCGGTAATCGTTGGATAAAAGGATGTTAAGGAAGCAAGAAGGTGATTATTAAAGGAGGATTAGATGATTATGCTGTCTGAAAACCACTCCCAAATAAAACTAAATTCTTTGGCCCGAATTTTCGCTCGTTTATTTTTTTTCCGTAATTTTTATCATAGCATTTAAACAAAGCAATTATTTTAAGCTACTCTGTGGGAAGGATATTTCAAATTTTGGATTGGTAGAATTATTATTTTACAGACAGCTGAGATAAAACGTGCATGCATGTGAAATACGATGTCCCGGAGCATATCCCTACCAGCTTGGCAAGTTGTACAATTTATACAAATGGTTGAACAGAAAATCCGCTTGGTATTTTTGATTAGAAATGCTTATCATATCATCTTTTAAACAACTGAGTTAAATCATCTTTTTAACTTAAAATGATGCATAGTTAGAATATTGACAAAAAACCAAAACAACCGCTCCCCATTTACCTAATTATTTTTTGAAGCAGCAAACATAAATACAAAGAAATGTACAGTATATTTAATTGAAACCTTCTTTAAAATTTTACGATCAAATGGATTGGTTTGGAAAAAACAACCCCTTACCTGCATGAAAGTAGAGCCTACGTTTTTTCTTTCAGTCAGAAATTATTTAAAATATTGTTATCCTCTAAATGTGAGAAGTGAAGATACAAAAATGAGAAGCAGGTTCCTGCACTTGACAAGAAACATTACATCAACCTGTCGTAGCTTGGAAGTGAAGGGTGCCTCCCACTCACTTTGGAAGAGAAGTCTCTACCAGTCATTTAGCACTTTACATATATACACTATATCACTGGTGTTTGGCCAGAAGAGCTTAAGTCATAGTTTTTACGGAAATAAAGTTTTTATGTTATCTTGACTTAGAAATTCTGCATTCTCATTGGTACAAATGGCTTGAGTCTCATATGTGTCCAAAAAAAAAAGCCGATCTGGAGAACAAAAGTCACATTTGCTGTTCAGCGATGATATAAAAGGCTTAAGTGACACTCCTGTAAACATCATATATACGAGGGTGGTCTGAAAAGTTTCCGACCTCAACATGAAGATAGCAGCAGTCGTAAATAAAAACTAGTGAGTTTCGTTGTTCATCTGTTGACAGTTAGTCACCAAAGTTTCAGCCATATTGGACGCGCAGTTGTTGTGTAAAAGTCGTTTGAGTGAGTCGATGTGAGTGTTTTTATGAAAATGGACAAAATCGAGTATCGAGCTGTCATTAAATATTTGTTTTTGAAAGGCAATACGCCTACGCAAATCAAAGATGAGTTAGAATCTGTGTACGGGGACTCTGCAACATCATTTACCACAGTGAAATTTTGGGCAGCTGAATTTAAACGTGGTCGTAAGAGCTTGGGAGACGATGAACGTTCAGGACGTCCAAAAACTGCAACTACCGACGAAAACATCGCCAAAGTTCACCAAATGGTGCTAGACGACCGCCGAATAGAAGTGAAAGAGATAGCAGAGGTTATGAACATGTCAAAAGAACGTGTATGTCACATATTAAATCAACATTTTGAGATGAGAAAGCTGTCCGCGCGTTGGGTGCCGCGTTTGCTCACGTTAGACCAAAAACGTGTTCGAATGAACATTTCCAACGCTCTGTTGGCGCAGTTTAGGCGCAATAAATCCGAGTTTTGGCACCGATTAATTACTGTGGATGAAACTTGGATACACCATTATACGCCTGAAACAAAAATACAGTCCAAACAGTGGTCTGAAAAGGGGGAACCGGCTCCAAAAAAAGCAAAACTGTTTCTTCGGCTGGGAAAGTGATGGCGACTGTTTTTTGGGATAGTCATGGAGTTATTTTAATCGATTATCTTCAAAAAGGAAAAACCATTACAGGAGCATACTACGCATCATTACTTGACAAGCTGAAGGCAGAACTTGCGGAAAAACGGCCACATTTGCAGAAACAGAAAATCCTGTTTCACCAAGACAACGCACCGTCTCACACCTCAGCGGTTGCCATTGCGAAAATCCATGAATTACGGTTTGAACTGCTTGACCATCCGCCTTACTCACCAGATCTAGCCCCAAGCGACTTCTTTTTGTTCCCTCATCTAAAGATTGCGCTCGGAGGACAGAGATTTTCGTTAAAAGAAGAGGCAATCACCTTCGTGAATGATTATTTTGCAGAGAAAAACGCCAAGTACTATTTGGACGGGTTACAGAGATGGGAGCATCGCTGGAAGAAGTGTGTAGAGTTACAAAGAGACTATGTTGAAAAATAAAAAAAAAATTCGGAAAAAAATGTCTTGTATCTTTGTTAGGTTTGAAACTTTTCAGACCACCCTTGTACGTCTGTATCTATCAAATGTTTTATTCATATGTGTAAATATCTTTTTATTTATAAATACTAAAGACTTTTACTATACTCGTATATTATTTAGTTTCTTTGTTATTTATATAAAATTTATTCTCACTTACTTAACCATACCATCACATCGGGTCTATTGTTGAAATCAAGATATTAGATAGTGAAAACTCAACTGACTTACCACTTGACGGACTTGAGGGTTGCCGGATTAGCGAGGTACTGGCAGAACATGAGGACGTCTGTTGACTCGTTGACAGTGATGTTCTCTGGGCTCACTGTTACAATGGGTGGATCTGCAAACAAGTATCCAACGGTTATTTTTTCTGATTTATTCTTTTATTATTTTATTTATTATTTAATACATTAAATGAGGATTGAGAAGAATTGAGTACTGGTTTTAGGTCAGTTTGTAGTTTAAATTACATGAACGTTAGGAAACCTGGATACTTGGAATGACCTTTGATTTTTCACTAAGGAAGAAAAAGTTTTGATAACCCGCATTTATTCTTCTTAAAAGTAAAGCATAATAATTCATAAAGCCCTTCAAAATGTTCATGAGGTTATTGCGTTAATAGCACTGCTTTATTATTTAACGAACAACTGGTGTAATGCATACCTTGACATGATTTATTAAACATTAAAACTTCAACATTTCAAGTTTACTTCTGCTACTAAGTCCATATTTGAATCATCCTGATGGAAATATTTATTTTCTGGATCCTATAATTATACAAGAAACCATCGGTGGCGGGGTTCTTTACATTTTATTTGAGTACATCCGATTTTATCCAAACTAAATATAAAAAAATATTGTAAAAATTAAAATCGTAAAATAAAATTTAAATTAATTTTATATTTTTTTTAAATTTAAATAAAATAACACCGCCAGTAAACAGAACTGAAAGTGTTTTTGTGTTAGTTAAGTTTCATCTCTTAAAGTTAACATCTAACACTTTAGTTACCAGTAATTTATAATATTACGTTAATATTTTTTAATTATTTTTTCAACTAAAATGTTATCATCAGAACATCAACTGTAAATGAATGTTTAATTTGACCTGATTGATAAGATGTTTGACCTTTAGTTTGTCTGTTATTATTTTATAGGCAGATAGAAATGTTTATCTGCCAAAACAATTGTTAACTGTTAGCAATGACTGTTATTCTCAAAGGCTAAAATAAATATAATTAATATTTAATACGTTGATTGGTTTAAATGGCAAATAACAGTTAAAATATGCAATAAACCATAGATATTTCGTTGAATAATTTATAAGTAATAATGTAATAAGTGATTAATTTAATTGTGATAATTTTATAATTTTCTTTAGATTTTATGAATATTTTCATTAATTTCAAAGCCCCTAAGAACACGAACTAGGCAAAGGTTGTAAGTTCGCCTGCTTGAATCCAGAATTGTGAAAGATATATTTCGTTGTAGTACACATCAGATGTAGCTGAAATTTAGGTAAAAATATACTAATATACAAGAAAAAAATAAACATTAAAAATGTATTTTCCCTAACTTTTATCTCTTCTCACGCTAGAGCACAAGATATATTAAAGATTTAATGCTTTGATTTTTCCTATGATTAACACAAAAAAAGCAAAGGTTCTTATAGACCCTTTGGTGGTAGGGAAAGAGAAATAAAAAGGAATCTTAGTAATAATTTGTATATTAAGAAAAGCAATGGGCAAGGCCATTGATAATTTGATCTGCTAATATATATATTCATTAATAAAACAGTTTGCTGCCCAAGCAAATGAATTTGAAAAAGAATGCCGGATTCTTTTTCAAGGCCCTTCAAATCTAATAAAGGATTTAAAAATAAAAAAGTGATAAAGTCACCCAGTCCTAAAACCGAACCAGTGGCACCTTTGAGAGGAGAACAGTATTATTAGAAGAGACAGCGAAAGGAAGAGAGCCGGACAAGGAAATCTACAGGAGTCACGTACTTAATTTACTGCGCGGGCCCCGGCCGGAGTGAACTGTTTGATGATGGATCAGGAACCCAGTTAGATCGAGGGTAGGGGGGGGGGGAGGAGATGAAATCGGATGAAGGAGAGAACCGGCGGCAGCAGAAACAAAGATGAGGTTTAACCAATAGAGATTTAATTCCAGATAACCTTTCACTCCGTCGAATTTGTTACATTTTCAGTTTATATTATAGCACAAGCTCTCTTATCTGAGCCTGTAAACATTTCGCTATCTCCGACTTTCGGGAGAAAAGCTCTCTCGGTGTTTATGGAGAAGCTCGTTAACAGTACGAGGATCCTATTGCCAAGGTGCTCGTCGGATCTCGACTATGTTTATCAACTAAATAGAAACAGCGTACTTTGTTTCTCCCTTGGGTTACAGTGTTGTAACACAATGGCTATACGAGACGAAAAAACATCCTGCTAGAAAAGATTAAAATTTGTAGATTTTTTCCTCCTCATATCATCCCTTCATTCAGAATTATCAGTTATTCACCAGGTTTCTATCATTGATTAGTTCATACAATGACCAGAATACCAGATCAGAAAAAAATTTAATTACGTTAATCAGATTAAATTATCAACAAACATAAATCATCGACCCATCAACTGAAAATGAATTTGAGCTTGATTTTTCCTGCGATTCGTCAGTTATTATTTTACAGGTGGGCACTAATATTTGTCTCCTCACACGATTAATCACAATATACATATGCAAGATAATTATAGTTTATAACTATCACTTCTTTATTCACACTCTATTTACAACGTTAGTTACTTAAGATGACCTTCTTAAGTATATGACAGCTGCTCCATCTGGTGGGGGCCGGTAGAAGCAGCGTGGCAAATTCAAATATTCAAATTAAAGAGAGAATACTTTCATAACATATATAAGTTAATCGCCGGCGGTTAAGATAGTTAAAAAAGAATAAGGAAAGAGGAAAATGCAACCACACACTCTGACTCCAGTAAAAGACTGTTTTATTGTTGATGATAATCCGACATACATAGGATCATGGTTTGTTTACATCCGCCTCTGGTTTTAGCTTCTATATATTGTAGACTAATTATATATATATATATATTCAAAATGTTCTTTATATATATTCAAAAACATAGCCAAAACCTCTATTCCGAGACATGACACCCCCACCGCTACCGGCAAGATGGCAACTCTCAAGATCTGGTAAAGCAGACCAAATGGTGCACATCACGGCGCTGGGCCCACCAAAAACAAGCCTCTAACGGGCACCCAGCACTGCTATCCGACTAAATAAGACTGTACTACATGCCTAGAGGGACTCTAGGCCCAGCCACCAGTGGACTCTCACCACTGTACCGAAACAACCGACCTCCACCGAGGCTTCCCACACCCCTTAATCCCCTCACACCACCTTCAAGCAGGTACCCCTAGTACAAGGATCCGCTCAACCCAAATATCCCTTTTTTTCCCCCTCATCCTTAATCTTATAATTAAAGAGCTAAGAAGAAGAAAAAAATAATATATAAATATATATATTGTTGAGTAATTATATTAATTATATATATATATATCTCACTAATTAATTAATGAGCGTGTATAAATCGCTAGTGCATCAGTTATTTTTCAATATGAAACTAAACGATGGTGCAGTAAAAAAATTATACGCTGTAAAATTAATTAGCCTACCCAACGGTCTGAAGAATGTGTACCAGTAGTAGGTCTCGGGTTCGAGTACCGGCAATGTCGCTATGTTTTTCCTTGGGTAACAATGAATCATTTGTACTGGCCAATTTCAGGAGACCACTGCCTCAGAGTAAAGCATTGAAATAAAAAATTGTTCAAGTAATCCTTAGGACGTGGGTATATAGTATAAAATATGGAAGGGTTAAATTACACGAATGCTTTAAGACCTATGTTCATATCGCAAGGATTTTATGGCTGTATTTTATAACTTGGCCTACTTCTATAATGAGTATATTCTCATTACTTATTCACTGAACATATAATATTATATGTATCTTTAGACAAAGCGTATATTTAATGGTTAGCATAAAAATAAGGACTAATTTTAGTCTATTTTTAACACCTCTAATATAAATAAAGAACTGTGATTAAACCTCCTCTCACTTAAGGTGCGCACTTCAGATGGAACCATAAAAATCAAACGCCTTTAACGCTCTGTCACAGAATCACAGTTTAAATGAAGAAGAGTGAAAAAGAAAGAAAAAAAGGGATACATAAAACAAGAAGAACAGAGAAACAATCAATTGGGATCGCTGTGTATCGTATAGGAAGATAGAAATGCCATAGCAATAAGAACGAGGCCATCTCCTCCTCGCAATGAAATCCCCGAGATCCTATAAAGATGCATTACCTAAGGCAGGGACAATCCTATCGAAGATTATCGCTATCGATTTAGTGTCTGCACTAACTTATCGAACTCCTCTTTTCGATCCTCCCCTCCCTCCTCTGGGGCTTAGTCTGATATTTACAATACACGGCCCGGATTCTGCTTGCACTGCTTGTAGTGTGCTCCAAGATAAGGCGTATTTCGTTTTTAATGCTTAGCAAAGGCCAGTACTGTAGACTTTACTGCGATAAAGCAGCAGTTCTTTATGTTAGCTTTAAATAAACTAGTTGATCCGAGGAACAGTAACCAGGCCATTTTTTTCTAAATCGGCGAAGAGAATGAATTAAAGTTGATTCTGAGTATGGACTTCGACCTTCTCTAAAAATTTGCCATAAATGACTCGAATTTGTTTATGTTTGATTTATTTTGTCATGATTCATATATTACTTTAACTAAAACTAATCCAAATTTCCCTCTGTGTGTTAAATTATTCCTCTAAAATTTTAGATCGAAACATTTGTTTGATTATTATGGCAGAACATGTGTACACAACCTTCAGACTCAACATAAATTGGCATAACATATACATGACTAGCAATAGTTAGTAAGACACATATTCATACTCAATAGTTGTAATGGTTTGCCTAAGAGGACATTCTGTTTAAAATATCTGGCTAACATATTCCCCTGTTTAAAGAGTTTAATGGCTTTGCTCTACGATTTCATACGGGTCAATGATAATTAGGTTTTATTGGGAATTTCTCAGTAAAGCCTTCCTGAAGAAAACGACCATAGAAATATGATTAAGATTGATGTAATGCATGGTATTGAACCGTTATGTGTGATAAGCCAGGAGAGGGGCTATCATGGATGCAGACATCAATTAAAAAATGTTTACTGGCCACCTAGGAAATAGAACAACGGAAAATCATTTCATCAATTAGTTTTTAGTATTTTGTCAAATATCGATAGTCAGCAATAAAATACTCATTAAGAAGAGACTGCTTTGGTCAATCCTAGGGTCTTTAATTAATTCGTGAGTTTTCTTCGGAGCCCCAAACCATCATACACTGTTCATTGCATGCCTATTATGAAACTTTTCTTGATAGAAGTCTCAATTTTTTCAGGTTGTTCGGCGTTGTTAGTTTCATATCTGACTGTTGTGTCCAGGATCTTATTATTAATATATAAGATAACACGATAAAAATATTAATGGATATTTCTGCTTTTATGAAAAGTAGTTAAATATATATAAAGTAGGTAATATATATTATGTTAAATACTTGATTGCACTTGGATTCTAGGCTCTCCATTTAAACAGGCACAGAGGAATCGTATTTTAACATAGAATATGTTTATTAGAGGGGTTCTGGGAGGAAATCGTCATGAAAAACCATCACATGGCTAGTCCGTGACCTTAACGAGTTTTAGTTGTTGTTAGGCATTCAGTTGTTGCTTCTCGTATATTAAAATTTTTCATAATTTATATTGAATAAAATTTATTCATTATAATTTTTCTTAGTAAATATACATTTTGATATAAAAATATACATATTCAAATTTCATTGAATTAAATGAAATTGCACAGCATACAAGTAATAATAGAACATATCCTACGCATTTTGTTTCCAGCCGAAACCATTAATATTTTCCGTCTGCCCGTCTGTCACTCTGTGTGACTGACTGCGTGTCTTAACGTTCTACGGTAGTAAGGGGGGGGGCTTTTAAAATCGTCCAAACGATATGAAATTTTAAAGATTCGTCTTTTTGTCATGATGCATTCGATGGTATTCCATCGAAGTACGCTCCAAATTCAAAAATCAATGAGAAGTTGTTTTTTAATTTTTTTTTATTAATTCCCCCTTGATACATTTAACTTATATAAATTTTGAATTCAATTAACCTTGGATATCATTATAAAAAAATCATTAAACTTTTAAAAACAAAACATACTTCATTATTAGAGAGTGAAAAGTCTGTGCAGACACTATGACTAATGGACATACTAGGCTGAGGACTACACGAGAGGTGAAATGATCTGACATGGTACTGGAAATGTGTGGGGGGAGATAATCTCAGCCCCCCCCACAGTTGTCGCAGATGGCGGAGAGACCTAAGCAACGGTCCTCCGGGGAAATAAGATCTACTGCACCTCTCATCTGGAACATGCTCTATTTAGAGTCGGGTCCACACTTCTTATTGTCAGTGGCCATCGATCCATTGGATCTGTCTGCCTCCAGCAACATTTTATAGGCATCACCTACTATTATGGCCTAGTGGTCTTGCTAAATAAAACTAGAATTTAACTCTTCACCTATTCAATTCATGGATAATCAGCCTCACTATTTAAAATATGTTTGTTATACCGAGTGAAAATTGTTTATATCCCTTATGAATATCAATTACGTTTATTTTTTTTTGGGAGGGGGGAGATTATTTTGGTGTAAACCCCATATACCTCCACTGTTTGTACATTTAAACTGATGTGGGAAGTCCACCGGTGCGGAGCTCGGAGGCACCCGAGACCCACAAGTCAGGCAGTGGTTGTAAATAGTGCTCCGACGACACGAGGTATGATTAGAGCATGCAGATAAAAAAAGACGATAAACCTTCTGACTTAGATATATTCACCTAGTCTATGTCAATTGAATGGTAAGGGGTATAACTTTTTCAAATTTTTGGTAGGCCTATTTTTAAACTGTACTTAAAACTTAAAAAATGACATTTGATCGAGAAAAAGTATATTTTGTATGGAAACTATAATTATAACTCAAATATATTTGAGTATCTTAAAAACAGATGTATTTTACTTAAATTATACCTCAGGAAAAAAGTAAAAACGTGGAAAAATAATTGACCTGAATCTGTTTTTCCCCTCAGCATCAACTGGGTGGGTAATCGTGGTACTCCACCTCTTTTTAATGCTCTTTGTGTGATCATACGCAAGTGCCTAGTGCACTGCTCGAGCTTCAGGTGTAGTAAATCATTAAGCTTTGCTTTTTTTAGTGGAAGAGCATCTTGGTAAGAAAGGCTGTGGGTAGTATCTTTGTCCGATTCAAAAGACGCTGCTTGTTTTTTAACTGATTTGATGTAAGTGTGGTAAGAGACGACTTGTAGGGACCACAGTGCAGTTTCTAGTTCGTGGTAGAACATTCGAAGTTGGCTTCCATCAAGCTTCATGACTCGAATCGGTGCTACTGGTCTGTGTAAGTTGCAATTTGGTTTTCAACATTATTTTTTTTTTTTTAATTTCAAAACCTCAAAAGTAATACAAGGGACAAAATAAATAATAAAATAATTGAATTACAGATTTATCCTCTTCCTGCCATTCAAAGATGCATTTGGAGCGCATAAGTATAATAAACTTTGTTGTGGTTAAAAGTTCATAGTTTATATTCAACACTAGGTGATGAGGCTCACCTTCGACTAGTCCAACAAGTTTTAATTCTGCTTTGTATTGTCACATGTGATACAGGTATCCTTGCGAGGGTAGCCGAACGATATATTGAAATTTTGTTAAAACACATTACTAAATGTAATCCACCGTGTTTTCGGGATTTCCATCCATAAACACTTAATTACATGCACATGTTTTTTAGTATTCAATTCTTTGCAAAGTACCAATCATTTTGCATTATCTTTTGCCGAATAGTGGGATTTTTGTCTTTTTAAAGCATCGATAAAGTCAAAAACGTTTGTGCTCGTCTTGTCAGTTAGTTTATGATGTTTGTTGTTGTGTTTGCCCCTTGCGTCATTGCCGACAGCCCCGAATGATTCATCTTTTTTTTTTAAGGTTTGTACTCGTCGGTTAGAGATGCCATGCAAAGATAAAAATGCTTTATAGGAAACGACAACAGCTTGCAGCTTATCGTCAACATGAGTACGAATGCGGTAGCTGTATGACAAATCATGGAAGTTCACTTCATCATCCGGTTTCGTATTTCTACATTTCGGTCTTGTACATTGTACAACCCTCCCAGGTATTCGTTTCGATGGTTCTACTCACCCAAAGTATTGAAGTCTCGGACGAGTCTTTGTTTTTTTCGGGAGAAAAGGCTTGAAGACATTTGAATCTTTTGCACCGTCAGTCATTACCAATAATCAGACAAAGCCGCTCGAAGTTTTTTCAACACTTCACTCATTCAACCCGATTTGTTTCGTTTAGTCGTACGATCTGTGTTGACATCATTAGCCACACTAAAAACACTTAGATTACTTCCATTATGATAATATAGGTTTCATGTTACTACAATACTAAAATATTAACACAAAAACAAGCGTCGAGTAGAGGGGGTTTTAAGGTTGACCGTTTTTCACCGCGTGAATCTTGATCAGTATTTTAAGTCACACGTTATTTTTTTCTTCTACCCTCATTTTTGGGTGGACGACGATCTTTTTTTTTATTATATATATATATATAATATTTTTGTAGTTATCACACATTTTTTTCCACCGTGTATTGGCGAAGACCTGTGTGTATAGTCGGGATTCTGCCTTAGATTATCGTTCATATTCAATACCTCAGTGTCACACCAACCGCGTGTCAAACAAGTGCGTGTACCGATTGTCCAAACCTGCGATTCCTTTCGTACTGAGCAGGCTAGCTATAGCAACGACACCCACTGACATAGCAACTAACCTGCCTCACGACGTTCTAAACCGAGCTCACGTTCCCTATTAGCGGGTGAACAATCCGACGCTTGGCGAATTCTGCTTCGCAATGATAGGGAGAGCCAACATCGAATGATGAAAAAGCGACGTCGCTATGAACGCTTGACCGCCACAAGCCAGATGACGCTTTGGTAAGTTTTCTGACACCTCTCGCTGAAAGATCGTCAAGCCCGAAGGATTTCGCTGTCCCTTTCACACTGAGCATCGGGATCAGCATTTTCCTTCATCGCCCTGCCTCCCGTGAGTGAAGCGGAATGGTATAAGCTATGCGCCGTATCCTTTCGCCCTTGCCAACGAGTGTGTCGACACATTTGTTCGATCTATGAATACGTGGGCTAACCAGTGCTATTTTTATTTCAATTAAATTTCTCAGCTGACATCTAGTAATGTTAGGAAAGAAAATATGATAACTTTAAATAGCTTCATATCTTTAAATTTAGAATCCTAAAAGCGTCCCACTTTTTTCAGTTGTAAATAAATGGGAGTTAAAAAAAAGAAAAGAAGATTCATGGAAGTGAGCTTAGTTTTTAACGAATCGCCGAAGATTTATGCCTAATAAATAAAAATCCGATTTGGACGACGCATTTTAAATTCTGATTCGCCGGTAGATTGAAGGGAGTGGAATCATTTGGGCTGTGGAGGCATGGGAGTATACCTGGAGGCTATCGCTAACAGCACCCTATTCCGGGACTGGCGGTCAGTATGTAAATGTGGGTTCAATTGTTCAGCAGGGATCCGACCCACTTAATTGTACCGGATCTATAGAGGATGGAAATGCGGCTTTTTGAAGCTTCGGCCTCCATTAAGCATACACGGTAAGATAGCGGCATTAATCAGAAGGAAATACGAACCCACTCGAAGAGTAGGGGTTGTGACTACTGGGATGTAAAGGTCAGGCCAGAAGGCCTCGGGATTTTACCTGTGGTCCCTCAGGACCCTTATCAACTGGTCAGTTAAGTGGCCAGTATTCGATTCCGGCAATCTTGACAGTTTGGTATAATTCTGCAGGTATCAATTCACCTGTAAACAGTTCCAAGCAGTAAAACGAATTATGACTTGAAGAATAATACTTATAATAATTTCAGATGTCCGCCTGTAGTTACCCTGTCGCCTGAACTGTGTAACTGGTCGATTATTACGCTGTATTTCGTTAGCGTGCTCAGTTGACGTAGAAATAATGCAATTTTTTTTTAATTTTGAAGGTATATTGAACTCATTTATGAATAAGAAGTGTGCGAAACCAATAAAGTTATGTAACCCTTACTTGATCACTGATCCCATTTTGTATGTTTGTCTCGCATCCTCACATATCTAAGAAACTCACGCGGAGTCAATTGTCTTGTTTAGGCCAGAGTCACATATTTTGAAGGAATATTAGAAGCAGGTGGATTTAAGCGAGTGATCTTGTCATTAAAATCCATTGTATAAGAATGTGTATGGCCTGTGGGTTACCTGTTGGGGATACCTGATGGTAGTAGGTCTAAATTGTTTGCACTATGAGCAGAGGGTAGGGGCTCTGCTGCTCGGGTTTTTGTTCAGAGTGATCTCGGTTCTTACCATAGCAACACGTTGTGCCCTGCATACAAGTAAGACTTAAGTGTTTATTTTAGAGTGGTTTTCAGACATTACCAGATTAGAGATTACCAGATTCTAAGGTGAGAGAATTAATTTTAAGGTGTCTAATTTTTTATATTTGGATCGTTTAGTTTCATATTGAACAATCACTCCTCAACTTGCATGCATACAGCCTCTGTTCAAATTGTTTATTACTGAAAGGCCATGAAATAAAATGGTGAGGTCACTCATCCATGGAATAGGAAATAGTTTTATAATGTCGGAAGGACTATAGCTACAGAGGCACCGATGAGAGAGCTAAGTGACAAGTGGGCTTCTTTGACCAGGGAGGTGTGGTGGTGGAGGGACATTCGGTTGACAATCGGACCGGAAGTTGAGGACGCTCAAATGACTCGCTACGCTCCAACAGTCCTGTCCGGCTATATTTTGACTTAGGGACGTCCCACACAGTCAATGTGTCCGGCCTATTCCTGATGGGCTTTGAGTTAAATCAAATTATACTTAGGAAATATTGTTTTTGGTTTAGTTAAACACAATGGGAGAGGCTATGGTATCTGACGTCAAAATAATCCAACCAATTAGACATTTTAAAGGCAATTTAGGCAACCCTAGTTCTTACACGATAAAAGGTACATTTTGAAATGACCGATCAGGTTGCAACCCCCTCCCGCACTGTGACCTTTACTAACTGGCCTTGACTGGATGTTAACTCCGTCTGTTGAAAAGAACATGTGTCAGCGTTCCCTGTTAAGCTGTTAACTTTCACCTGGATTTATTGATTCTTCATGGTTTATTTACCTAATTGTTCAACTAAGTGCAGCGAGTAAGAGTGTGAACCGCCAAGTAAAGTTTGCCACCGGATCGCGGAATACTTAACCAGACTCTATAGCCCTCATATCCCAGATTCTACAGTCGCTACAATGGTCGTCCGTAGACAGAGTAGTGAGCTAGAGTGCCTATATGAGCCATATGGTGTGATAGTTATAGAAGAGTAGAAACTCTCCTTTTTGTACAAAAATGGTCATTTCTGAAATAAACTTCTTATATTCGCTTACAAAAAAACATTTTTTACTAACAACAATTTTCACAAACTCACTTATATTCCTATTTCATACTCCTCACAAGTACTTTTTAGTGACGATATAATTCGTACTGAGAATTAACGGAAGAAGTAATTTCGGTTAGAGAAGATAAATTTGCCTATTAAGTGTAGTTTTAAAAGTAAAATATAGTGGAAGAAAGGATTCATCAGTGTAAGTAAACTAAGTGAATATTCAGGAAGGAAGAAGCAGTCAGCAGCCTGATAGCATCTAGTTCCCGCCAGCCAATTTTCCCTGTAATTGGCAAGCTTTTATTTAATTTCGACGAAACGATGGAATAATGTTTGGGATAATTGGGAAAGAAAAATTTCCGTAATATTATGTACATTCGGTTGCAAAACTGTTGGGAATCGATAAAATAATTTTCATTTGCATTTATACTCAAACATTTTATCAAATTATGACGAATAAACTACTTATTTACAAAGTTATACTTAAGCCAATCTGGACCTACGGAATAGAGCTATGGGGGACAGCAAAAAAGTCAAACATCAAGCGCATCCAATCCTTTCAATCAAAAGTCCTGAGAACAATAGTAAATGCCCCCTATTACGTCACCAACAAAACCCTTCATAATGATCTTAATATACCCTACATTCTTGAACTCATCCCTTCCAAATTCATGAAATTCCATGGTAACATATCCAACCACCCTAATCCCGTAGCACAGTCATTGCACTGCTCCACTCATCCCTATAATCCTCCCCGGAGATTGAAACGGCAGTGGCCTCGTGACCTACTATAAATGCGCACAGTGGGAGTCCTGGCCATGACCAGTTTCTCTAATCATGTCCTGAGCGTTTGTGGCTCTCGCGCTCTTGGTCAGCCTCCGCTGGCTTTTATCCAGTGACGCGGCTGACGTAGGAGCGTGGGGGACTTCCCAAGACTCCACTTCCTTCTTCGAACGCGAGGGAGGTGACAACCATGTGGACTTGGGGGGCCTCTGGGCTGTTTGTAAATATTGTATGAATGTGCGAACGAATGATGAATTGTAAATATGGTATGAAACAAAACACTTATCTCAATTATTTATTGCCTATTAAGTAGGCATATTGTAATTTCATCATAATAAAGTTGTTATTGAATTGAAAATTATGACGAGGCAGTTTTAGGTTAGTATAGCAGATTTTACAATTATTTAATCTCACGCCAAAGTGCGAGGATATACTTTAAAGCTGGATTCGTAAAAAGCTTTATGTTGGTCTGCCTGTGTTTGTTTGTTGTACTCCGACCACAATCGTAAAAATGATTCCATCGACCTGAATGTTTAAAAGTTTATTTTAAAAAATCACATTATTATTAAGCTTATTCGTAACTAATTATACTGATAATGTGTTGGTTAAAATTCAATAGTCAATGAAAACGCAAAAGCATGATATAAAATACTAACAAAGTGAGATTCTTTGGGACACGGTTCAGAATATAATTATATTTTAACGATGTGGTCCTCCCCACATTCTCTTTTCTAATTTTTTCTAAATTGAAATCCTGGCAATCTACAACTCTTCCAAATTAGTCAACGCTCTATTTTATGGCTCACATCTTGAAAATCCAATTAAAATCAGCAATAACACATGCCTTTAATTGATTTTATGCAGTCGAGAATGTACCTTCTAAAATTGAAATGGCCACGCTGATTCATCCACACTAATAATCCTTTCAAACTTTATTTAATTGGTCAAAGTATATTTCACGGGTGACATGCACACATCAGATTATGTATTTTTACCCGACGGAATTTAGAAATAGATAGCAATCCTCAAGATTACTGTCAGAAAACCAACTACACTAAACACATATATGACACTTTTTTTTTTCTTTCAAAACCCATTTATTGGTCAAAAGTTTTACACAATTTACATATTTTCGATATACACATTTCTCCTCTTACTGCTTACGCAGATGCATTCGAAGGAAGGTAGAATTACAATAAAAATTTTCTATTTGAAGTTAAAACTACAAATCACTGGGTACAGGACTAGGTGATGGGGCTCCCCTTCAGATTAATATCAAATAAATAAAAGATTAAAATAAAATAAAATTAATATCAAGGTTAATTATAAAGAAAGATTCTGGTCTCGGGGGAGGGGAGGGATTAAAATTATCAAAAAATAAAACAATTATGAACATAGCTCATTATATTTAATAAAAGTGCTTCTGTTCGGGAGAAGGGGGGGGGGTATTTCAATGTAGGCTGTTTAGAATGAGGATTTGTGGTGATGAGTTGAACATTTTTGTTTCTAGGGAATATACTGTTTAGGGAATTTTTTTGTTGTTTATCGTCTATGTTTTCTTCATAAGTTTTCCAGCACATTTATTTTCCTTTATTTAATTTAGGTTGAATGTTTCACAAATAAGGATCAATACTATGCATTTGTAAGTCTTTTTTTTTTTTTTACAATCTGCCTACACTTGGTCAGCCTCCACTGGCTAGTTTCCGGTGACGCGGCTGACGGAGGAGCGTGGGGGACTTCCCAAGACTCCGCTTTCTCTTCGCGGTGGATTTGGGGGGTCTCTGGGCTGTCTGTAAATATTGTAAGAATGAGCGAGTGAATGATGAACTGTAAATATTGTATGAATGAGATCATTTATCTTAATTACTTATTGCCTTATAAAAGGCAGATTGTAATTATAGCACAATAAGGAATTTAACAATCTGCCTTCTTTATTAAACAATAAGTAATTGAGATATATGTTATCATTCATACCATATTTACAACATCATTCACTCGCTCATTCATACAATATTTACAAACAGCCCAGAGGCCCCCCCAAGTCCACATGATTGTCACCTACCTCGCATGCGAAGGAGGCAGCGGAGTCCATTAGTAAGTCTTACGCAATACCATGTATACAAGTAGTCCAATATGAGTAATTACCTTACAATTTCTGAGTTGTAACTCATGTCATTCTTCGACTAGATTTGAAGAACATGTTGCATTGATTCCTGTAATTGAGCAGTGCATGAATGAGGAAAGAGAGATAGATGGACGGGACTGACTGATGGGCGATACATCACACTTATTTACAGCCAATTACCGGTTCCATTATTCAAGGGATGGCTAGAGGGAGCTAACCCCACCTGGGATCCACGGAGCCGAGTTTCCAATCCGCCTTAGAGCACCCGGCCACGGCTATATTGATATTTATGGAATTGGGCCTCGTTTTCACTTCGCTGCCTCATTTGTTATCTCACGGTCAAACACTAATATCTCTGAGGGCTTCCTACCATCCATTAGTGGCTAGTGGCCCTTCGTCTCTTCCGGGCTCTCTCGTGTCTTCGCCGGCTGTTTCAATATTTCTTCCATAGTTTTCCCGTCAAGGTGGCTGGTTTTTTAATAGTAGAGGAGCATTCATTTAATTCCCTTTACAGCTATGGTCGTTAGATGATCGATAACATTGTTTTTTTTTTTTCAAATAGAAAAGTATCGCAAATCTTGTCAATAACTCATCGGGCCAGAAATGAAGGGAAGTTTTACTTTAAAACAGGTGTCGTCCTCCTGTATAGGATAGCAATAGTAAAATTATTGAGTCCATCCAAAATTTTAAAGAGATTTCCCTAAACGCTTGCAAAAGTTGTCAATTGTGTGTTTTTTAAATTACGAACGTGAAATACAAGTTTAATTAACTATTTTTTTATACGCAGCTCGAAGAAAATCTTCAATAACATCTATAAATTTTTTTAATTGTAATTGTAATATTAGTCCTTGCTTAACTTTTCATACAGTCCTTTAACATTGTCAAACCAGCGAAATGTTAACATTGGGGTCACACTGTTTTTTATTGGGTGGAGCTTTTGCAAGGGTCTGGACATACAGAATTCATATTCAGATTCGATCCAGAGTAGCTCAGTCGGAGCACCCGATTAGATATTGGAAAGGTCGCGGTTCAAGTCCCTGTATTACCGTAATTGTTTCTGTGGATGTAAATGAGTAATTTTTGAAAATTCGTGAAAAGTAGCGTTCACCTGCAGCGTTGTTCAGCATTCGCAGCCGGGAGGTGCGTTTGACTTATGTCTCTATTGCTGTCCCCTTTGGTAATCGTAGATGAAATAACGATAGCTCCGGGCAGATGTAGAAAAGAAGTAATCCAGTTTATATGTTCCTTTGAAGGACTTTAACTATGCAGATGGCACTTGCCTCATGGCACATCATGAGATTTAGCTGGACACAGTTCTGGGAAAGACCTGTGTAAGGTTGCTAAGAGATGACTCGCCTTTAATGCATTCATGATCAATTCTTATGCTGTATCAATCATGATCTGAGGAGTTTTAGATATTTCAGAGGGATCTGAAAAATTTAAAGATTTTTTTTTAGTGTCTTTAAAAACGGACTGACAAAACACGATTCATAGTAGCCTTTTCGAAGAATAGCCACTTACTCCGGAAATTATAACTCTCTTAAAGAAACGAGTCTGAAAAATGTTAAATTTCAAATTAAAATGAGGCATGTCCCAGGAAATTAAACAAAATGTAAAAAAAAAATTTTAAAATGTGTGTGGCAGATTGAGTGAAAGATGAAATGCACGTATGTGACAAGCACACACGTACACTCTCTTATAACCAACCACACGCTCAGAATCTGGGATTTAATTTCCGCGAGGGCTCTCTTCTTTTTGCCTTTTTTTTTTCTTTTTTGTCTGTGACAGAACAGGAAGAGAAGGGTTTCTACCACTTAAAAACAAAATGCTGATTATGTAACCTTCCATTTCGATAGAATTGGGTCACAAAATAAACTTTTTTTAATAATGTTAAACCAAGCTCTAAATAAAAAGTTCAATTATATATTCACTAAAACATATAAAATATTTTTTCCAGGGTCTATAAATTTATATTTTATTTTTTTATTTATTAAATTTATCTAACTGTCAGTGACACTACAAACAATAACTAAGCATGCTCATCAATTTTTTAAGGAAAAAGAATATTTATTTGCGTCTCATAATAATCACTGATGGTGGTTATTAGTTGTGGACCTATTTTTTGATTCCTACATTCTAAAGAATACTGGAGGCAATGCATATGCTCGACCCGATGTTGACAGATGGACCCTCTCTGACAGATAGATAGAGTTTCGAACCCATTCCCTCTGACTTGTAGAGTCCCTCAAGAAGTGGGTTTGATCCCAGGGCTTTTTAGCATGTAGAGGTCTGACGTTGTTGGGACAAACTACAAGAAAGCTGCAGTAATCGCTTTCGCCAACGACATTGCGATTTACAGCAGCAGCTTGAGAGCACAAAGAGATCTTAAACAGGCCAATTCAGTTTGTAACGTAATCAGTGACATACTGGCTAGATTAAACATCAGTGTGAACGCCGGGAAGACCGAATGTGTAATCATCTCCTTCAAAAAGCGTTGCAAAAAATATACTATAGGAGGGCAAGAGGACTGACCGTTCTCAATGTACTATCTGGGTATCGAAATGGATATGCATCTCCGTTTCTCTACTCATTTTAGTAACAAAATAGAAAAAGTACGACATAGGTCTTAGCGGCATTCATACTTGCTAACTTCACCAAAACTTGTTGTCGTGTCGTCACTAGGGGGGTGCCTATAATGTAATATAATGATTTATATTTTGTTCATGTTATTTACACTTGTCTATAATACATTTAGTTCATGTTATTTACATTTGTTTACAATATATATGTAATGAAAGTGTCCTCTCTTTAATTTGAATTTGCTTTGCTGCTTCCACTGGCTGACACCAGATGGAGCAGCAGTTATGAGATAGAGAAGGTTATGTGAGGTAACAGAACATGTAAATAGTGTGAATAGAGAATGGATAGTTATTAACTGTAATTGTCGTTTCTTTGTTTACAGGTAAGATTGTGTAAATCAATATTAATAATTGTTATAATATAATATATAGTGAATAAAATTGCTAACTTTGTTCACAGAGAAACTGATTTCAGTTTATTCACCCCACCTTCAATAATTGTCTTACAAAACAACAATAGGAGTTACAATGGCGAAAAGACTGCAATTTACCATTAACTTTGTGGGATCACCGAAGGATAAGAAGACAAATGTTCTCTCAATTACCACAATTAAGACAGAGGAAAACGAAGAATATGTGTTGCCCCTAGAGAAAAGCTTTATGAGTGATCATGAAGAATTGACTAAGACACTTATTTATGAAAGATTGAGGAACAGTTTTACTCAAAGAGGTCAACAGAAGAGTGTGTGGATTACATTAACCGAGAAAATGAAAACAATATATTTTGATGAAGAAGGTAATGTAATGTTTGATAATTTATATTTAGAACAAGTAGTGAATAAAGATAAGATGGTTGAATCCACACAAAATGAAGAGAATGAGCTAAATTTAAAACATATAGCAGAGAAGTTCATGGTTGAGAAGTTTACATGTAAACACTCAAATGCTAAACAGTGGCTAGAGATGTTTGAGAAAGAATGTAGAAGATGTGGAATCAATGCAGACAGTAATAAGATTGAGATATTAAGGTTGTTTTTGGAAAAGTCATGCTTAGACTGGTACGCAGCAACCCTAACAATATTAACAATGGACTCTGTGTGGTCTCAGTGGAAAGAAAAATTTTTGGAAACTTTTGAAGACCAAGGATGGGGTACAGGAATGCATGCTATATCATATAGCTTTAAAGAAGGACTACTGATGGAATACGCCATGAAAAAAGAGAAATTATTGTTAGATATGGATGAGAATATTAGTTCACAGACTTTAGTGATGCTTATAGCTGCAGGCTGACCTGAGTTCATTAGAAATAAGTTAGATAAGGAAAAATGTGAGAATTCGACCAAATTATTTCATGAAATTAGAAAATGTGAGGGTCTAGCGAGCAAAAATAATTTTATGAAAAAGAAAGATTGAAAAAACTTTTGTAAAAACAAATTTCAAGAAAAAAAGCCATGCAATAATTGTGAACAATTAAACAAAGGCATCAGATATCATCCAGAAGCTTCATGCTGGTTTAAAAAGAGAGACAAATATGAAACTAGAATACTGGGAAGCAACTCAGTATTAGAAGTAGATCTAAATACAGAACAAAAAAACGAATAATCACACCATTGATTAAAGTAAAAATATTATTAGAAGAGAAGTTACAGGTAAATGGGACATATGATCCAGGATCCCAAGTCTCTCTAATAAATACAAAATTAATCAAGATAAAGAAAAAAACAGAAGATGTTAATAAGATATAATTAAAAACAGTCAATGGTGTGACACAAACAAAAGATTTAGTAACCATAAAAATGAAAATTTTTGACATAAAAAAATATGTTGATGTGTTCATTGTAGAGAGAGATGATTTTGAAGATTTTCTTATAGGATTAGATATTATCAAAAAATTTAGATTAATTCAAAATGAGAATCTACAAATATTACAGAAGAAAGGAGATGAAACAGGAAATACTGAGAAAAAGAAAGAAAAAAATGAAGAAGTTAAAGTGAATTTTAATGAACATATCGAAGAAGACGGGTTCAAAATAAAATTAGATCACTTAGATAATATGAAAAAGATTACGATAGAAAGACTGATAGAAAAGTACAGTACAGTATTTGCCAGGAACAAATATGATGTGGGCATGGTTAAGGATTACGAAGCTAGAATTGACCTACTGGTGGACAGATTCTGCAGCAAAAGGCCATATAGATGCACTATAGCAGATAAGAAGGAAATAGAAGATCAGGTGGCAAAATTATTACAAAATGATTTAATTGAAGAGTCTTATAGTCCATTCGCAGCCCCCGTGACCCTAGCATTCATAAGAGATGAAAACAAGCAGTCAAGATTATGTATAGATTTTCGTGAATTGAACAAACTAGTTATACCACAAGCTCAACCATTCCCATTAATAGATGATTTAATAATACAAACAAGAAACTGCAAATACTTCACCACACTAGATACAAATTCCGCTTTTTGGTGAATTCCATTACGCATTGAAGATAGACAGAAAACAGGATTTGTCACACAAGAAGGGCACTTCCAATGGACCTGCCTACCCTATGGTTTAAAGACATCACCAGCTATTTTCCAAAGAATTTTATCCAACATCTTAAGAAAGCACAATTTAAAAGACTTTTCAGAAAATTATATAGATGACATCTTAATTTTTTCGAAATCATTCACAGAACATATAGAACATATAGAAAAAGTAATAAAAGCAATAGTCAATGAAGGTTTCCGATTAAAATTTAAAAAATGTACATTTGCAGCAGAATCAGCAAAATACCTTGGACACATAATACAACACAATTCAGTAAGACCAATAAAGGACAACTTAATTTCAATAAAAAACTTTCCAACTCCAAAAACCCAAAAGAACATCAGACAATTTTTAGGAAAAATTAATTTTTATCACGAGTATATACCAAAAAGCTCGATATTGCTAGATCCACTGCATAAATTATTAAGAAAAAATGAAAAATTCTTATGGACGGAAGAGTGTGAAAAATCCTTTGTAGAAGTAAAGAAATTGCTATGTTCTCAACCAGTGTTAGAAATATTTGATAATGATTTACCAATAAGAATTTATACAGATGCATCTCTAGAAGGTATTGGTGCAGTTTTGAAACAAGTACAAAACAATGGAAAAGAAAAGCCAGTAGCATACTTTTCAAAAAAATTAAGCGAACCGCAAAAAAGGAAAAAAGCAATTTATTTAGAGTGTTTGGCAATCAAAGAGGCATTAAAATATTGGCAATACTGGTTAATTGGAAGAAAATTCACTGTATTTTCAGATCACAAACCATTAGAAAATTTAAACATAAGAGCAAGAACGGATGAAGAACTTGGTGAATTAACTTACTATTTGTCACAATATAATTTTGAAATTAAATACATTCCGGGAAAGGATAACACCGAAGCAGATAGTTTGAGCAGAAACACGGTATTAGAACCAATTGAAAATAAAGAAGAAATCCTAAAAATAGTTAATTTGATAAAAAGACTGCCCAGGAAAATTAAGTTTTGTTTGTTAGTTGTAAGTTAGTTTTATGTTTCTATGATTCATAAGATGAACCCCAACACCTTCGTGTAGTACTAAAACATGTTCAATGATCATTATATAAAATATATCAATTATCAATGATTGCATTATATAAAATGTAGAAAACAACAGTGCAACACTCTATGATGTAAATAGATTCATTGTCAGAATATATATTTGAATTGCACAATTTTATAACAAGGGAATGTGAAAAAAAAAAAAATTACGGATGGATTCCTCTGTTCTTCCAGGATTTGATGCAGTATTGGGTCTCATCAAGATTTGAGTTTCTTTTGTCCCAATCTTTTTTTATTCTCGCGGGATTTTATGTTCTTCTCCAATCGTCTTTCTTTACTTCCTTAATCTTACATTGAGGTTATTGCCGAATTGATCAGCTTTATCGCACAATGAGTGGACATTCAGATGATATTTTGAGTACTCTTCTTGCTACTTCACTGACAGCTCTCAAAAGTGTAACATACAGGAAATTGTAGCAAGTATTACTTTTTTTATCATCGTAAGTACACCAGAAAACTCGTACTTCCTTTCAGCACATTTCAGGACTTCGCTATTTACTGCGAATTCAAATTTCCTTTATCCTGCAAAGAGGCCATGTCTATTTTTTGTGTTTTTCTTTCAAGTTTATATTCATTCCTCGAATACTCTTAGTCTTTGTGTCTATTTACTGATTTTGGACTATATGCTGATGGGAGTAGTATGGCTTCGGGTTGACTACGAAGTAACCATCTGCTACGAGATGATGACCTGAAATGTTATGCATGGCACTAAAATGCCATGTTAATAATAGTGCTGCTATAAATGGTATGTAGTGGTGCATTAGTAGTGGCTTGATTAATGAGTATGCATAGATTGTTTTCCTCGGTCGGAGATCATTAAAATCTTGTGAGGGAAACTGAATAAAAAATCAAACGAACCAGTAAAAAACAGAAATCAGATAATGCAATAGTACTTTAGCTCAACCTGCATACAAGCATGGTAAACGTAATATCCGTTAGAAGGCAAGAGAACTGTCACTTTTTATTTAAATTGACATCAGTTAATTATAGTTAAAGGATATTGTGTATTAAAGTTCACGGTCCTCTTTTAAGAGGTACTAACAACTATTGACGATACGCAATGTAACTTACGCACAAGAAACATTAGCAGGAGCTGGAGGGGATGAATGGCATTTGTACAATTGACGTTTTGAAGCGGAACTATCACTGCTGTAAGTTGTCCTTTCACAAATTCCCAATGGAGCTCTAAGTTTGTATCAACGATGTTAAGTTCGAAGTTGTTAGGTTTCAAACTCTTGAAGTAAGAGACCATCCGTTAGGAAATATTTCTGTAATATATCTTAACTAGCTAGTAAGTATTACATTAGACAAAATTCACCAGCCGTTTTTATCGTATGTAATTTTTCTCTCTGAAGTCGATAGTAAAAGAATGAAATCGAGTACCACTTTTCTTTTAAACACGGCTTAGACCACAAGGCAGCTTTAAAGACAATTTCAAATAACAAGGCTTAACTCCAACTGTGTTAGACACGCTACTTGATATTTTATGTTAATGGGATTGGGTTTACTTTGGGTAAAACCCGCAGGACATCAACAGCGTTGTATATTTAAACTCATTAGGCGAGGTCACTGATGCAAGCCCGACTGAGTACATACACGAGAGCAGAGCACAGGCCCCTAGGAGTGTTTTATTGAACACAAGGTATGATCAGAGGAGGTAGATAAAAAAACACAGAAATCATAAATGTAGATATATATATATATATATATATATATATACACGTACAATTCACCAGTGTACACATAATCATTCACAAGTCAAATCCTTACAGTACTTCGGAGCCTACAGGCTCTGAGAGTGCAGATATGAACTCACAACCAACGCATATTTTACTTGTTTATTCCAATTGGTGACTAAACAAATTAGCCTTACGAAATATATTGAACAGAGTTTAATGTAGACCTATGTCCCTGGAACTTATCCCCTAAATCTGCAGATAGCTTGCAACTGATTCCCTAAACCTGGAGCTGGCCCTGGCCAGACGAACCCGCACACATCCTCTCCAATAAGGGATGTTGCCTCGATCTGTATGTATCAGAGGTGGAGATCTGACAGGCAGTGGGCAGAGGAAGCAGGACTAAGTGTCCGGAATCCCATCGACTCCTGTCCTAGTGGGGGGATGGTATTCGTTCGGATCTGATTCCCGCGCCGGTGGAGGGGGAGAGCTTTTTGATATCCGTGCACGCCCATCAAACTGATATTTTTTTTTATCCACGGTCCTACCACTTTGAAGCATTTATGGATAGCAGGTTCGATGGAGCTGGGGGCTTCTCTAACTTTTTTTTTTTCTACTCTACCCTTTTCCGGAGGGGAGTTACATGTAAATAGTACTAAGAGATACCATCGCTTACTAAAAAAATAAAAAATGTATACAGGATTGATTGCTGTTTGCAAATACGGTTTCACCCTCCTCGAATCCTTTATGCTGTATGAATGATGGAGTATTGTGTACTGGATAAAGAGAAGCAAATGAAATATATTGGCGTTAGTTCCACATTGTAGAAATTTTATTTCGCGGGCAAAGAATAGTTATAACTTCAGCCAATACTTACTAATTAATAATAATAAGGTTAATTATTACTGATAGTTCATTGACGAACAAGCTAAAGAGTGGCTAGAAATTAACGGGTAAGATGAGTTCCATTAATCAGCAACTCCCTACTCTGTTAAGCAGCTCAGCAAACCTCCAGTAACTATTACATAGGTGATTTAAGGCACGCATGGGTTTGTATCCATCTATAAATTGTATTTGTGCGTATTGTAAATACTGTATGACTGAGAGAGTGAATGCAATTTAGTATATATTGTCTTAAAGAGACCATTATTAATATTTACCCTTGTCCGGGGCAAATGGAATTTTCGTTTCTGAATGAGTAACTTTAAATAACAGATTTATATTGTTGATGCCTCAAAATATTTATACTTCAGCGTTTCTAATGTACCTTCAAAGTACATCAAAGATAATTATTTGTAATTAGGCAAAAGTGGGTTACATTCCACTTTGATAGAGTATTGATACATTTAAATAGCTTTTACAGCCGTTACAAAGTGGATAGCATTATTATTCCCTAATACATGTATTCTTTGTGCCATTCGTGAATCCACAGAGGCTTTGAGTCCTTGTATCGCAATACATAATTAGTGAAACAAAGGTTAGATTATAAGAGTGAACGGCACTTCATTAAATTTGAGTGTGTCTAAAGAGAAGCGCACTGAACCTTTAAATATTCTCTTAAAAAGGGGATTTGAAAATGTTTACGTAAAATATATATATATACTAAAAAAAAATCATTCTTAATTAAATCTTTCCATGCAGTTCTCACTAAAGTAAAAACTCACTTTAAATTATAAAGGTTAATCATTTTTACATCTAGCAAATGGAAGCGGTTTGTTAGTTAATATACAGTTATTGGCTTAACTGGGTTGAAGTTATGACGGAGGAGCTTGTGTCAAAGTTATAATTTTCTAATAACTTATAGTTTGGGACCAGTATTGTTATAGTGAAGCGGTCTCGTCCAAAGCTATACGTATATTATTAAAAGTCTCTTAAATTTTTGTAGGTACCTACATCCGGAAAAAATTTGATATAATTTATTCCATCTCATCATTTGTACAGTATGTATGAATGATTTATATAAAGACCCAACAGCAAATTCGACTAATTAAACATTTAGGATAGTTTTTTTTTTATATGCGTTGTAGTCACTACCTGCCAACTATGATAAAGATGCACTTATTATCAGATCTCTATCATCTAGAAATTAAACGAAAATTTTCGAATTCTATTGGAAAACAACTGGGTTTTTTTATAAATGAGAATTCATAGGCCGCTGGTTGGTCCTGAGTATAATTTTTCGTTTTAGAGACAAGAAGTTCTGATAGTCGATTGCTCATTATTATTATGTTTTGATGCATGGTGCATCAAATAATGCAAGTGATTTTTTTATGGAGTGACTGTACTTTGGAGCGCGTTAGGGCCGCTTAGCTTCACAACGCGCCCATGGTCAGTCGGATCCTAGCAGTGGTTGCGTACACTGTCGGTGGAACAGTACACCATCGTGTTCTGCGTCAAACTCGGCAAAAGTTATATATGCATACAAATCAATTGATCCAACAAGCCTACGGGTCTCAAAAGACCTCTAGGAGAAGTCTCTCTTCTCTTTCGTCCTAGCAAGCTTCAAGGAGGTTGAAAACGTTCAAGAAGGGACGGGCAGAGGTAACCGACAACCCCCAATCTGGATGGCCGTCTATACCGATGAAAATAAGACTCGTCTGCGTGATTTGTTTAAGTCGGAACATCAAATGATTTAAGGTTGCCAAGGTGTTCGCCAAGAAGGTCCCTAAACCCTTGACGGGCGAGCAAAAGGCCAAAAGTGTGTCGTTCGCGAATGAACTTTCGGAGCCTGCTTTTTTAGAGAATGTTACTACCGGGGATGAAACATGGACATTTGAGTACGACACGGAGACAAAGTATCAGAGAGGCAAACGGCACACCTTGGCGTCCCCAAGACGAAAGAAGGCAGACATGAGCAAGTCTAAAGTGAAAACACGTCTGTCGACGCTGAGGGTGCGGTCCACGAGGATTTTGTATCTCCATGGCAGACCATCAACGATGCCTACTACGTGGACGTTCTCGAAAGAATGAGTCCTCCGCCACTACCTAGGTTATCCATCATGACAACGCTCTCAGCCAAACCGCTCAGCCAAACCGCTCAGCGCGTCAGTGAATTCCTGGCAAAGCATAACTTGGCAACGCTGCCCCATCCCCCTTACAGGACGCATACCGTTCCAGGGAAAATAGCTAGAAAAAATGGGTAGATCCCCAAGGAGAGAACTTAGAAGATTTCTTAACGTTTGTAACTATATGTTGAATACATTTTTTACCACTTTTTTTGGACGCCTCCTGTATTTTTAAAGAATAGTGCCCCAAAAATTTAACTAACAAATGCAAAATACTAGTACCAGTCGAAATAAAAATTAATCAAGCTCGACTCTCACATTTTTTTTATATAAAAGTCCTTTTGATATCGAAAATGATAAGAAAATAAATTTCTTATAATAAAAAAAAAAATGAAATATTACTTAGTGGTATTTACTCCTATCGGAGGAAGGGAATGGACTGTCCGATCATATCTAAACACTTCAGTTCACTAGTGAATCCAGTTTAATAGAATTCAGTGTCTGGAAAGTGAATTGAACCCAGACCCAGTACCTTGACTGTAGCAGTTACACTAATCACTACACGGTACCAGATCCCATGTGGTTCATTTACTTACTCTATATTGTTTGATAACCATTGGGCTAAACAATAAACAGAAACGGCAAATTTGAACCTCTAGATCCTGGTGATACTTACCAAGACGTACACTTCTCTAGCACACAGTGAAGGAAGTGCTTTGCCACCGTCTTACGTTTCACAGATGCCAGGTATAACTAACTCCTCAGGGGAGGTTATAGCGGGGGCAGGGTTATAGGGAGGAAGTCGGCCTGAGTTAGTGGCGGGAAAACAATACTTTTCTCTCCGCTCTCTTATTTCTTCCCCGGTCCCACACACACAGCACCGTTGGTCCGGGAAAGCCTTTTCCGGAAAACATTCTATATCTACCTGGACTGCCTTCGATTTGTTGATGGAGCCCCAGCCCACACAACCAATCAACAAGTTGGCACTTTCTTCAACTTTCCAAATTTATTATCTCCTGGGAGGGAGAGGGCGGTAGTAACCTAGTTCCTCCGATATGTTCCTTCTCCTCAAGAGGAGTGCGGCTTGATACATTTGACCTTTCAGGTATTACTTCGAAAATATATTTACATTCAAAATGTGTATCCAGAATATTATTTTTAACCAAGTCCAAGGGAAATGGATGAGCCTTCCCTACTCCCCCTCATTTCGCCCGTATGTTACACGACATAGATAGTAAACATATTTCAATCAACCTAAACTAATATCCACGAAAACGAAATCAGTACTAAAATTAAGTTCGTTTCGCAAACTTGAGATTTCTCATATCTGAGCTCATTCTATTAGAAATTAAAAGTTCCGATTTTCCCTCCTGGTAAAAGGAACTATCTGTGATTACAATACCATATAGTTTATAGGATCGTTTAATTAGCTTAAAAGTAAAAACACGCGATATTCTCGACATTATTTTGATGTATAACCAAATCTTATTAAAGTTCCGATTAAGAGAAACATCTCATTATGGGATGTGTTCCATCTGAGATGGAAGTAAAATTAAGTGTTGTAAAATTTTGTCCAACCACCATTTTTTCCCCTTTAACCATTCAAGTGCCAAATAATAACTTCAGTATTCAATAAGGGGTATTTCGCATGAGCTTCAGTTATTACGAGACCTTATGTGTTCACCGTGTTTTACAGAAGATGAGCTAATTACGTATATGTACTGGACTTAATGACTGGCAAGTAAACAAATGTATTTATTGAAAATGATTTCTATAACCAGGTATTTAGGGGAATCTGTTATTGCTCACGAGTAAGGATATAATTAATACCTGGCATATTCAAGTGTTGTTGAAAGGAATCGGAGTGGAAATGTAATTAATGTGGTGTTTACAAAGAGGGAATGATTATGATGATTACTAAGTACCCACTGCAGTCTTTTCATCCCACTCAGACCCTGATATAGCATCCCAAAACCTTCAAAAACACCTCGATGAGATCGAGTACTGGTTCTTACCAATGGCGAATCAAGGTCAATGAAGCAAAATGTTCCCACATAACCTTTACCCTCTGCCGCAAGTCCTGTCCGCTAGTCTTTTCAAATTCCATTCCTCCCCCTGTGTCTGAGACAGTACGGTATTTAGGTTTCATCTCGACAAAAGACTGTCATGGAACCCACACACGATGCTAAAAAGACAAGAACTAAACATACGCTTTGGACAACTGTACAGACTACTTCGAAGGTCATCCCATCCCTCAATAGAAAATAAACTACTTATTTACAAAGTTATACTTAAGCCAATCTGGACATACGGAATAAAGCTATGGGGGACAGCAAAAAAGTCGAACACTAAGCGCATCCAATATTTCAATCCAAAGTCCTGAGAACAATAGTAAATGCCCCTTATTACATCAGCAACAAAACCCTTCACAATAATCTGAATATACCCTATATTCTTGAACTCATCCCTGCCAAGTTCATGAAATTCCATAGTAACCTATCCAACCACCCTACTTTCCTCTAATAATAGCACAGTCATTGTACTGCACCACTCACACCTATAATCCTCCTTGGAGATTAAAACGGCAGTGGCCTCGTGACCTGCTATAATTAAGTGTTAGTGGGAGTCCTGGCAATGACCAGTTTCTCTAATCATGACCTGAGCGTTTGTGGCTCTCGCGCTCTTGGTCAGCCTCCGCTGGCTCTTATCCAGTGACGCAGCTGACGTAGGAGCGTGGGGGACTTCCGAAGACTCCACTTCCTTCTTCGAACGCGAGGGAGGTGACAACCATGTGGACTTGGGGGGCCTCTGGGCTGTTTGTAAATATTGTATGAATGAGCGAGTGAATGATGAATTATAAATATGGTACGAATGAGAACATTTATCCTTATTGATTATTGTCTATTTAAGGCAGATTGTAATTTCATCTTAATAAAGTTGATATATATATATATATATATATACTAAGTACCACTAGCTAGGTACCAGTGTGCATTGTTATATTCATCTTTCCACGTAGAATTTTAGCATTTCATACAAAGGAATAGTTGGCATTCGTCTGGGGTAATAACACACCAAGTAGCCATTATGCTACACATTCGGAACGAACGCAGGATCACCAAAATATCGCTGTGAAACTGTTAACGATTATTTTACAAATATACTTTTTATAAAAAGAAATACATAAAATTTTACTATCCCTATTGAACGTTGACCTGATAATTAAAAAAAAAAACACGGTAAAACACGCGCTGATTGTATATATTACGTAGGTGCTTATAATGATCATTAGGTAAACTCAATTATATAGAGTAATTATGAAAACAATCGATGAGCTCTATTGATAGGTATTGGCACGAATGAGAGGGGGGGGGCGGTTGAAAGTTTAAGTGGAAACTTTGAAGTAACAAAGGGGAAGGCTTGACAAAGTGGTAGGAGATAGGACGGCACTACTCATTATCGGATGGGCAGTTGAGCCATTAACGAAGCCTATGGCCAGCCAGCTCTGCCGCTTCGAGGAAGTTGCGTCGGGCATATCGGGCACGTCGTATCGATTAAACACCACTGCATCGATAGCATATTGTGGACTAGGGGCGAGGGGGTGAGATAAGGTACGGGGCTAGGGGAAGGGGATGTCTTGAGACCCGTGGGAGGGACCACCTGGGCCAAGGGCCACCCCTTCCAGAATCTGGAATTTTCCAGGCGGATTCTGTAATGAGTCTAAACCGATTAAAGTGAACGTTCGCTCACGAATCCCCCCTGGCGGTGCAGTATAATGATGCTTCTTTCAGCGGGGCACTTTAGTAACGGATGGGATCTAGCAAGGACGTTACTTCAGGAAATCTATGCAAAAATAGGTTAACCAAATCAACAAATCCCTAGAAGAGTTACTGGCATACTAGATCATCAAGTTAAAGGAACTCCTCGTGGACATATTAACCAAAATTATCTGTCATTGCAATTAACCAGCTCCACCCATCCCGGTAATCCTTCTATAATGAAAACTGACTACTGCTAAAGTTTCCAGTATTCTTTAACTTGCGTGATTAGCATATTAGTATTAAAGATTGAGTTATTGAGTAAAGAGATCAATGATGGCCACAGCTCAAAAAATGACTTTTTTTTTTTTTTTCCTAAGCTCTCTAGTTACAAATTCAGGATGAGGGAAAAATATAGAATATTAAGGCTAATCGGATCCTTATACTAGGAGTACCTGCTTGAAGGTGGTGTGAGAGGATTAAAGGGTGTGAGAAGCCTCGGCGGTGGTTGGTTGCCTCCAAATAATGACGCCAAAATATATCACTGTTAGGCAAACCAAAGTTAACAATGATAACGCGATTGGCAAATCCCCTACAAAACAACCTTAGTTACAAGTCTGGCGAAGAAACAAGTCAAATAAATATGAAAATGTAATTTTATCACAAAACCCACCAACAATGCTTCTATTTTAAAAGTGTTCTGAAAGATTGAAATATTGAAAATAATTTATTGCTAAACAAAATATACCCTCGGCGTAAAAACACTGGGCTATAGATAGCTATGAGGAATACCATCACATCTAAACTCAACACATATCATTAAATTTTTCATTTGACTCACACAAACTCATATCTACGATTCAATTAATTGTCGCAATAATTAAAAGTTAGAAATACATACAATGCTACTGTTAGCAAAGGAAAGCAATGATGTTTTATAAATAAGAAATATGGCGACTGGACGGCCACATCGTTGAAGAACATTGCTCTCCTACATCTTTCGGACTGAATCGTTCTTGAAGATAGCCACTAAACGTCAGCCAATTTTCTTGCTCAAGGCCCTCGACTTGGACCCTCAAGTGGAGCCCTTATCGAAACACGGCTGTTTTCTCTACATTAGAACCTCTAGAAATAAACTATAGTTAGAAAAATGTAATTTTAGGTTGAAGTGCTTGTAGGGGTTAGATTGATGAAATCTTCTCATCACGTTTTCATCGATCTATGCAGATCGCTTCAACTCATTGATATACTCAGGGCTAGCAACGAGCACACATATATTATTATTACAGCAGTAATGCTTTTAAAAAGGGCACTTCACAAGACCTTGTATATAATCCACACCCAGAACATATAGTGTTTAGGTGACAGTATGCGTTTGCAATTTATTTAAACAGATACCGTCGATAAGTCGAATTTTAGCGGTGAATTCGAATTTAAATAAAATGCAACAACGTGTTTGTAGCGACCGCTAACTACATAAGATAAATCACCCTATACTCTATTGCATATATATTGTAAGCAAAATTAAAATAACATGAACTAAATGCATTATAAACAAATATAAATCATTGTAAATGTGTTAAGCAATAAAAGGCGGAAGCCAACTAAGTCACTCCAGGGGGCAAGGGTTCAGGTAATTAAGCGTGGGTACATCACCACAGGTGTGGGCAGCCCCCAGTAGAGAGGATACTTAGGGAAGCCTCCTAGCCCTGTTAATCAGTCTCCTCGCGAGTCCCCTCGCGAGTCTCTCGCGACCTTTACTTGGTGACGCTAGCTTGGTTTCCGCTCGAACTCTGAAAACTTGACTTATTCTTTATGAAACCTCTGTACCTCTTCTCTTGAACATAGTGCATTGTCGGGGCACATACCTATCATAAATGTAGTCAGATAGTAACGCCGTCATGGAACGATTAGGTTCTTAGGATCCAGGTTATTAACTCGAACAATCCACACTTGTCACCAGGGCTAGGGTGATCAGGCACCCCCTAGTGACGACCCGACAGTGTTTAATAATAAGTTAGTACCCATTATTAACTAAATGCTTTGTACAATTTCCATATCTTTTTCATTTATCACAAAACCTCATTGTACGAAATAGGCGACTGACTTATATAAAAGTAAATTTTATTTTTATGAATATACCATTTTTGGTTTGAAGAAGCTTTATTGACTGCAGTTGCAATTCCAAATTTTCTTATAATCACATTGGTTGCTTCTAATTATTACTGAATTGGAATACATAGTTTAACAATCAATTGTTAATACACTTTAAGAAGCCTGTCCTCATGTTCATTAGGGTTGGATAAAAATAAACCGAAAATATATATATCTATATTTGAAGCGTTGAGATCTGCTCGTGAGATGTTGAGACAAACTCTTCAGCTTTTCCAACAATGGGTTGTCCTCTTTTGTTCTAGCTCTTATTTTGGAGAGAGTTCGTGTCCACACTCCACTCGGACCACTTTTCAGATAAAAGATGGGATAACACTAGTCTTTTGATATGTCTACCCTTTCCTGGGTTACAATAAGTCTATTCAATTAAAATATTTTTATAACATTCGTTTGCAGGCTAAAAGTTGACTTACCAAACATGAAAATACGTGGCCAGTTGAGACCGCTTAGTTTGTAGGTGCCGCTGAGATCTTGGAGTTTTTTTTATCGTATAACATTTATAGCTATAGAAATATTCTAAGTGCAACTGTCAGAATCCGATGTAAGGAGGACCTCACGCAGGAAGATGCTATCTTTTTTTAGATGTTATTTGTGCACAAGCAAGGGCAAGAATATGTGAATCACATTCTATTATATTGAAGTCATTAGCACTTTACGCAAGAAACAGTTTAAGCACGGTTTAATAATGAAAATTGTAATGGATTACGCTACATGGCCTTATGGGTCCAGTCGATACAAATCATACATTGTAATTTAATTGGTCCAATCTAGTTAGTGGATTTTAAATAGTGTGTTGGCTCTTAAGCAATCTAATAATATTTTATTCATTTGATTCCCAATGAAATGCGAAAAGAGAGAGGAACCGGTTAAACAAATTACTAACTTTAGAAAATAATCAATAACCAGAGTTTGGTAAATTTTTTACGATTTTATGATATTCCTATCTTGATGGAAGGGATCTTTAAAAATAATGATTTAAGAGGACAATGACAAAGATTGTTTTGCAGCTGCGTCAACTGTCTCGCTTTCAGGATTAGCTAAAATTTCTATAACCTAGAATTTCTAGGGTAACAATAAAATGGTTAGAAAAGACATTTTTATTTTCAATGTAAGTTATTGTTTGATTTTATTGTATGTTTTAGAGGGTTATTAGTTAGTGAAATTCTAGGTAAATTTCTCCCATAAATTGTTGAAAACATCGAAACCTGAGTACGTCTCGGACCCATCCTCCTTTGGGGAAACATTTAGTTTTGTGTCATCACCTTTGGTAGGCCGCAGTCCTTTCGATAGACAACTGTGTTTGTACCTTGTGTCCAAGGTGTGTTTGTACCTTGTAGCCAAGGTGTGTTTGTACCTTGTGGCCAAGGTGTGTTTGTACCTTGTGGCCAAGGTGTGTTTGTACCTTGTGGCCAAGGTGTGTTTGTACCTTGTGGCCAAGGTGTGTTTGTACCTTGTGGCCAAGGTGTGTTTGTACCTTGTGGCCAAGGTGTGTTTGTACCTTGTGGCCAAGGTGTGTTTTATTATTCTTGTGTTGAGGCCGAAGAGTATCGCTTTCTAGCGAGTGGCCAAGGTGTGTTTGTACCTTGTGGCCAAGGTGTGTTTGTACCTTGTGGCCAAGGTGTGTTTTATTATTCTTGTGTTGAGGCCGAAGAGTATCGCTTTCTAGCGAGTGGCCGGTCAGCTGTATTCTACCCATCAAAGTAAAGGCACTTCTATTCGTAGCAAACCACCTCAGTTTTTTCGTTTTCGCGGGTAGCGTGAATGAAGAACCCTTTATTACGAAAAGACATGTGTAGAGAAAAAGTGACAAATCTTTATAGATCACATTATTCATAACCTCGTTTCCCTTCATGTGACATACACTTGTTTGTTTATTTTTTATTAATACAGTCCACCCTTGTTACCCCGTGCTCACCATATATTTGCTATTTATATATTTAATTTGTTTTATGTTTATGATTCGTTGTATATTGATATTTGACCAGTCAATTGTCGTTTATCTCACTCTTTTAATTTAAGTTCGTTGCCCGGGCGTACTATACTTTTCTGGGCTCTCTATTCGTGTTTGAATAAAAAATATTCATTATCGAAAATTTGAATATCTTTAATCAACATAAGCTTATCATGCGCACCAATATATTAATAATTTAAAACGTTGTTTAAAGCTTTATTTGTCGGAGGACTCCTAAAAAAACTATACTATGCGTCATTCAGGGCCTGGGTACGACTCAAGATAAAAGCCGTAGTGTAACAGGGCACAAAAAGGGTTGTTATAGGCCGCTAGCCCTTAAATCCGAAAGCCTGCTCTATACCTTAGGATAAAATAATAAATCTCCCTTGGCAAGGTAATACATTTAAATGGTAAGGAGCCACCCTTGGGCTGCCTAGGGCAGATGTATAAGACGGATAGGCGGACCTAACCACACCTGTCTTCGCTCTAGTCTCTGCTATTTTATTATCTACTTATACCTGCGCTCATTTATATTCTCCTCCTAACTCTACATCATTACCGAGCCAAATTTATTCTTTTAGAGATAAAATATAAACATGTTTCTATGGTGGTGTAATGGAATTCGCAATAGAAAAACAAGTAAGAAAATGGTTTGTCGAGTCATGAACTCACGTGGTCAGGAGAGGAGCAAAGAGTTTCTAAATAAGCAAAAGCATGCCTCAAATTTTTTGAACGGTGAAAATTACTGGGGTAATAATATGTAAAAAAATGCTATCGCAAAATTAAGAAAATATTGGAGATGCTAGTTACAACGGATCAGTCGGATCATGATGACATATTCAAAGCCGAGGAATAATCTTTCAAAATGTTCACTCATTGGATAATTTACACGACTATTTGAGTCAAAAAAAATTTTTTTTTGAATGAGTTTAGTTTTAATACTCACAAAAATTATCATTAACTTAGTTTAAAAAAAAAAAAAGGTTACCACTGCCCGAAAAAACTTTTAATAAATATATATATAATTAAATAATCTCTACAAATGAATCGCTTTTTAAAAAGAACTTTATTGAATAATGAACAACGACTGATAGAAATCTACGTGATAACCACTAAGTGTTATAGCGTAAGGATTACAATACAAATGATCACTATGGTCACACGCCGAGAGTGTATATATAGGAGAGGAATGCTGACATAAGTAAAAGTCTCCTTTACGATAATCTATGTAGCATAAATGTATAATCATAGAAAAATAGCCATCATTTTAAACTAAAAACATTCACAAAAAATACAATCAATACAAATCTCCAATCAAATTAGATTTTATAATAGTGGTGCAGATTTAACACTTTAAATGTCATTTGTTCAAGTTCAGACGTAGACTCTTGATAACATTGCCCTGAGTTAATCCATCGCTGATCAACTACCGACAGTTTTATAGTGTTTTATTATTATTTTTTTTTAATGATATTCTGATTTGTGAATTTTAAAAACATGAAATGTCACTAAATATTTCAGTCTCGGCTTAATATCGGTAAATGTTTTTCATAATGTCAATCGTACACAGCATGAGATGTTTCGTTTAGGGTTTAATTATTTAAAGACCATTTAAACTTTCTACTTTTCCCAAAGTTAAAAGGGCTACAAGGAACAGGGCCATCCGTCACAGATGAAAAATATGAATAAGTACAAAAGGGGGAGGGGTGCACTACAACTTAATTTTGCCCGTGTGAAGGTAGTATATTATCTCTGATGCCGCGGCTTGGAGAAAAGAATGGTAAATACACTGGAAAAGAGATCAAAGAGAACAGAGTTGAAATAATCATAAAACCAAGAAAACCAAGGAAAAAAAAAATGCGAACAGAGATCCGGAGGAAAATAAAAGGATATGAAAAAAAATAGAGGACCACCTGTTCACATTGCGCGGTGGAAGAGAAGACTTTTTAATACCATTAGAACTTATTCAGGCAAAAAGTCAACAAGGATTCCCCTTTCTTCTGGGCAAGACAAAACAGGACGCATTATATGTCCTTTATACAGATGAAATGAATGATAAATATTAAATTTTAAAATGCAATGGCGGACTTTTTTTCTTTTAGCAACATGTATTATTTATTCCCGCTAGGTTTTATTAATTAAGAAACAATCGTTACTCGCAGAACATCCGGTGAATTTTTGGGAAAACCGAAAAAAAAGTATATGTATTTTTTATCAAGGATTTATGAATTATCAATTACAAGTTCATGTTTTGATCACATTCATCATATTTTAATTGATTGTACAAGAGTCTTATTATTGAAATATATATCTGTACCTCGGAGGGATACAACACTATGTCCATTTTCATAACTTTACAGGAGAGGAGTTTTAAACTTTTTTTCAACAAAAAGTGTTATTGGCACAGCTATTTATTGAGATGTAAATAACAATAAATAGAATGTTCTGGTAAAATATTGTTTCAACATCTCAATAAATAGCTGTGCCAATGTTGAAAAAAAGTTTAAAACTCCTCTCCTGTAAAGTGATGAAAATGGACATAGTGTTGTATCCCTCCGAGGTAAAGATATATAACTAGCGGAAATTGTAACGTCTATAACACCATAGATTTTGAGATGTACAACGTTTATTAAAATCACAAAAAATAATATATTAAAGGTGCCAACAATAGTATCTAATACATTTTTTCCCTGACAATAGTCAAGCCATTTAACATTTATTTGAATCTATTGAAACGGACTTTTTTTGTAACTGAGGCGCTGTTTTTATGAGCAAAAATAGCGTAGTCAAGTTTTTTTCACAATCACTTATAAGTTTTATAGAAACTCCTTCGGAGTCTTCTGAGTATTTATTGATAATCTTTCTTTAATTTGTATGTATTATATTGCTTATAGCCATATTTAAAAAAAATAGCATTTAGGTTGTAATTTATGTGAATATATTGAAGTGAGTCAGAAAACCACAACATTGAAATAATGAAAACAAAATGGTTTCAGTACTAGTTACTTATAAACTAAGAGGTTGGCAAGAAAGTGATTTCGGTTTGGATCAGTGGTTAGCGTTATGTTTCGTTTACTTTTGTTAATGTTAGAATTTTTTTCTTTTGAGAGTTGGTAGTCAATACTTTTAGGTTGCTATAGAAAGAAATTCCGTGTAACTTTGCTTACAACCGTCAGTTTACGGTCAGTTATAACATGGAGTGAAAAAATAAGCCTTTTTGACAAAGAGATATGTGAAGTTTTTGGTGTTGATTGTTTAACAGAACGCACATGTTCGTTCTGGAGATTTTTCACTAAAAGATGACCAAAGTTCTGGTGGAAGCTGATGAAAATTAAAGCCAAATTGAATCGAATCGTCATATAACTGTGCGAGAGATCGCAAAACAGTTAAATGTATCACACACAACAATGGAAAATCATATAAGACGTCTTGGACTTGTTAAGAAGCTCGATATTTGGTTTTCCCCATGACAATGGGAGCCCTCAAACATCATTAACAGCACGTACAAAACTATTTGAGCTTGGTGATTGAAATGATGTCGCATCCCCCATACAGCCCCGACCTTGATTATCATTTATTTTGAAGTTTACAAAACTTCTTAAACGGTAAAAATTTCAGTAATATCAATGACCTCAAATCGCACATGGTTGAGTTTTTTGCCGATAAGGACCAGAAATCTATGAGCGCGTGATCATGAAGTTACCAGAAAGATGGCAAAAGCTCATTGAGCAGAATGGAAGATATTTGACGGATTGAAGTTAATTTTTTGTATAGAAAAAACTTGAGTTTTATTTCAGACTATAAAACCGAAATTACTTTCTTGGCAACCTCAATAATTATCAATCGGTATCCTACATGATACATCAAACTTGCAATTTACTAATATGTCATGTTATCCTTTAATTTATACTTGCTTTCCCTAATTCGGTTTCGTTTCCTTTTAATTATTCTTGGGAGACTATGTTCTCAGAATGAAATTATTTTTTCATTTATCCATTGATTCTATAGAACCAAACGACCCGAACGTTAGTAGATCACTCTCCGTTATAATTCAGATCCTGAATGCATTAGTTATGAATAAGCTATCGATCGCCTAGAGCCGATCCTCGCTGTGGATCACAAATATACGACTGACTATATAATATAAGCCGTAAGTAGACCTGGAGAGGCTGAAATGCGGTACCCTTGGAGGGTCCTTATCACTATTTCATACCTGAGGATCGTGCCCCGCTACTCCAAGGACGATAAGTTATGTAGTATTTCCATGATGTGACATCAACAAAACATCAGTAGCACATATTCACCGGACCAGACACCTATTCAGTTACCTGACAAATACATCATTCTATATATCATGGAAATAAGTCCATACTGGCCTTTTCAGCTTTTTAAAAAAAGAAAAATATGGAAAAAGTATGTTATGAAGGACAATCGTGTATATTTAATTTTGCTTGTGGGAAAAGTCTGATTTTAAAATTCATTCGTGTTTTTACAATCCAGACGTGCATTTATCAAAATGTTTAAATGTTTTATAGGGCCTGCGGACTTAAAGACCCCTAGTAGGTGTACTCATAGAAGTATTTATGGCTAAGTCTAGCCACAACAGAATCCATTAAATATTCGTTGCAATTATTAAACTTTCCTTATTTATTTAATTTTAATGTTCATTAATTTATGCTTGTTTTTACTATGTTCGCGGTGTGGTTAATATACATGAATTTAATTTTCTTGTCATGAGAACTTCTCCGTAGTGAAAAGTTTGAGCTCCCCACCATCACCGACGTCATCAAAAGAAGACACATCAAGTTCTTCGACTCGATGATGAAAAACAGTCTAAACCCTCTATTCAAAGACACCACCACCGCTACCGGCACGATGGCAAATCACAAGATCGAGTAAAGCAGAGGAAATGGTGGACATCACGGCACTAGGCCCGCCAACAAGCCTCTAAGGGGCACCCATCACTGAAATCAGATTAAATAAGAATACACTACATGCTTAGAGAGACTCTAGGCCCAGCCATCAGTGGACTCTCACCACTGTACCGAAACAACCAACCTCCACCGAGGCTTCCCACACCCCTTAATCCTCTCACACCACCTTCAAGCAGGTACCCCTAGTATAAGGATCCGATTAACCTAAATATTCTATATTTTTCCCTCATCCTGAATTTCTAACTAGAGAGCTTAGGAGAAAAAAAAACAAACTCCGTAGTGAGAATGAACCTGTCATGAGAGTAGAAGGAATTGAAAAGCGTAACTTGTTAAAAAAAAAACTTTTGCTGACTTTTTTGCCAGTGACTTTTGTTGCTGGTTTATATCTTCCCCTTTCCTGTGTGCTTCTAATGAGATATGACATATGTGCCATATGTTTGCTGGAGTCGGTAAACGGTATTTTATCTCACTACAAAATAAAAAATGAAGTTTATTACTGAAGGTTTGGAAATGGAAGCTAGTTGCAACTTATATCAAAATTCAGGCGAGAAGTAGTTCAACTTCTACGACCCTGATCCTTTCTAATGAACAATAATTCAACTTCCAATCTATTCATTCAACACTTGAAATTAGAGTTCCCATTGTTACATCGCATGTAAGACCCATCATTCTGCCCTTTTTAGAACATTTAATCATTTAAGGTAAGGAAACGTTCTTATTATATGAGTTTTCATTTGCAGATGAGACTGCAGTACTGTCTTTTTTTTTTTTTTTTTTTTTTTTTTTTTATAAAAAGCTTTCAATTTGAAAAAGGAGGAATGGAGACAAATGAAATAAAATGAAAATTATTGGAGTGAAAGAAATCCTTATACTCGGCGGGACCTTTCTGAAGGAACAGTCCTGTCATCCCGCCCAGACCCCAATATAGCATCTCCCAACCTTCAAAAACACCTTGATGAGATCGAGTATTGGTGCAACCAATGGCGACTCAAAGTCAATGTTAACACATTACCTTTGACCTCTGCCGCAATTCCTGTCCACTAGTATTTTTTTAATTCTATTCGTCTTCCTGTATCCAAGTACGGTATTTAGGCTTCCATCCCGACAGAAGGCTGATCCATATACTAGACTAAAAATACAAGAATTAAACAGACGCTTTGGACAACTGTACTGACTACTTCGAAGTACACCCCATCTCTCAATAGAAAATAAATTACACATAGTAACCTATCCAACCACCCTGAACCCCTAGCACAGTCATTAGACAGCATAACTCATCCCTATAATCCTTCTCGGAGACTAAAACGGCAGTGGCCAGTATCTCCACCTGAGCGTGTGTGGATCTCGCGCTCTTCGTAAACCTCCTCTGGCTCGTATCCCATTGCGCGGCTAACGGAGGAGCGTGGGGGACTTCCCAAGACTCCGCTTCCTCTTTCGCATGGTAGGGAGGTGACAACCATGTGGATTCGAGAGGTCTCTGGGCTGTTTGTAAACACTGTTTGAATGAGAACATTTATCACACTTACTTATTGCCCAATAAGGCAAAATTCAAATTTTCATCCTTATAGATTCATTCATAATGGACAATGTAAATAAAAAACTAAATAATGAAAATTATTTTCTATTCTATTCTAAAATTACGCTGAATATGTTTTGTTTGTAACGATTTTTTCAGTACAATTTCTCGTTCAAGATACTAAATCTAGTCGATAGTAACCAACAATAGTATCACAAGGAAATCACCGAAAAAATAAAGAAGGTGAGGCGATTCCGTTGGAGGGTGGCAAAGACCAATAAAGCTGAGAGGGGCTGTTGAAATATTAATGGGGTTGGAGGGGAACATCTCTGCTCTGTTTGCCTTCGCTATTAAGCACTTAGCGCCGGTCAAAGCCAGCCAGCACCTTCAATTGGTCACCTCTAGTTGTCCAGTTGTATTTGTCCGTTTCTCTGGCTAGTGCCCGTGTATATTACTTGCCTGTTTATAGTTCTCGAGCACGAAAGCTCTATTTGACCAGACTGATATACATTTATCAAACGTATACAATATCTAGTTCTTAAATTCGCTGCACCACCTGACAAACCCAGTGTTCAACACCAGGCGTCTAGGCCGTAAATGCGACAGATTATCGTTGAGGCAACAGTGTTCACCCTAGGGTGAAAGGGGATAAGTTAACTTTTTAATACATTTGGAAAACACAAAAAAAAGAAACTTACAAACTTATATAATATACAGAAGGGTTATAAAAAATGTATCCACTGTTTAAAAGTCCATAACTTGCAAACTAATTGACGGAGCTGTCTCATTTTTGGTAGTGTAATAGTTTGTAGTTCCGGCAATCGCCATACAAGCGTTGTATTGCGTTGGTTTGTTTTGTCAGATGACAGTCGCCAGATAGTTATTGTTTTATTGTTAGTTGTGCCTTGTTACTCGAGTAAACATGGCTGGTGTAAGGCTTACATTTGATGAAAGGAAGTCTGTTTGAAAGTGGTATTTTAAGTACGAAAACATTAATGAGGTTCAACGGCAATGGCGAAATGTGTATCAAACAGAGCCACCGACACGTTTAACGATTCGTCGCATTCGAGACAAATTTAAAGCCGAAGGCTGTGTTAAAGATGTACACAAATAACGATCTGGACGACCTGTAACAGTAAAAAGTCCATTTAACTCCCATCTTGTTTTACAACAATTCACTCGCTCACCACAGAAGTCTGTGAGACAGTGTGCCCGTGAAACTGGAGTGAGTCGCTCAAGTGTTCGGCGAATTTTGAAGACAGCAATCTTTAAGTTGGACTTTAAGCTACACTTTTACCAAAAATGAGACAGCTCCGTCAATTAGTTTGCAAGTTATGGACTGTTAACCAGTGGATACATTTTTTTGGACCCCTCTGTATATCAAATGTTCAAATGTAGGGTACAATGATATAGCGCAGCTTTAATCTTCCCACAATGCTATTTATTTTCCAAATAACGTTTATGACAGCTCTGAGCTTACATTGAGCTCAGTTTATTCACTGACTATGAATTACGTCTATAACACCATTAGAGAATTACAAATATGTAAAACTACCATAAATAAAATGCATGGACGTGTAGATGAATTACCTCTTTATAGAATTAATATAAACCAAAATATATAAGTGACAATAGTCTGCATTTACTTACGCCAAGTTACCTTTTATGCTGTGAGATATATTACAATTGAAATTAAATGTTCTAAACTGGACAGAAAGATGGATCTCACCTTTTTGCTGTAACAACGGGAAATCATGGAACTAATATATTTGTGGTCCTAGGGTAAAAGGGGATAAGTACATTTTCTACTACTTTCGGAAAAAACAAAAATGTATGAACTCCAGAATCATTTAGCGAAATTCGAACAAAGCATTATTTCGAGGATAATCGGTAAGATATTATGTTTCAGTACTTCACCAAAAATTACAGCTAACCATATAAACCTCTATAAGCACAGCCGCTTTAAAGTAATCGCCATAATTGTACGTACTGTGTTAAAAATGATGACAGTTTCAATAATGAAATTGCTATAATTAAAAATAAAAATAAATTTGATAGCAGGTTTTCTCTGTGCAGTATAATATCCATTTTAATCTATCTGGTGAGACATTTAATTGCACTTGGCTTTCTGCTGGTTACCACTCAACTTTATAATTACATTGATGAAATAATCACATTAATCTTGAAGTATCCCCAGTTCTGTGGATTTCCGGGTATGAATTAAGTGTAGATTAGTAAATTATCTCATTCTCTTAAGTTTCTACGATCTAGTGTCTTAACAAGGCTCTTGAGGGGGAATTAATTCAAGTTAATATTCTATACAGTGTTATGGAGGAATACGGGACATTTGTTTGGTCCATTAAGATAGCCATTAATGAATTTTGTAACTAATATACTGTTAGTATTTAAAGTTGGTTACTAATATGTTAATCAGATTAAAGTTTTTATTTGCTGTAAAATCTGTTTTAGGAGAACTGTTCAACGTTCTGCTTAAGAGAGATTCATTGACGTTCATTAAAATACAGTCAAAGCGAAAAATGAGATAGATTGGTTCGACCTAGTTGTTTCCATTTAGAATGCAAGAGAAAATCATTAGTTTTCAAGATTTTGCAATAGTTTTATAGCTTTAGAAGCCCAACGAGTACTGATTTTGGGTTTTAATTGCATTTGCTTAACTAGCAATAATTTTCTAGTTTAGTAAATATCAAGTATAAAATTAAATAAAAAAACTTTTCATATTATTCTTAAATTTATAATACTTCGTTTCTTTTGGGTATGTTTGAATATTAATTTTCATTACTGTATCTAACCACTTTTATCACCTTTAACTATGAGAAGAATTTTGTCTTAAATGACTTCTAAGACCTAATTTTAGTCAAATGCTAAATTTGTTTCCACTTCCAGTTGTTTTCTCTCAATTATATGAAATATGTTTTTCTCTCTTACATTTTATTACACTAATCATATTGAAAACATAGTATTTGTGTATAAATTAGCTGCGTAATTAGATATCTTTTGCAAATCCAACACTTAATCCATTATAATTTATAACAGAAGAATACTTGTTTCGCCTTCTTACGTTTATTATCGTATAAGTGATATGGTAGGACCAAAGTTGAGATAATTGTAATTCGTAGTGTTGGAAATTAAACACTTCGAACGGATTATAATAAAAACAAAAGCCGTAAAAAGGCGAAAATTGATGTTAGGAATGAACTACTCTACAAGACCACCTGTGTTTTATTTAGAGACCAGTGTTCTGAAAAAAAAAAATGTGTGTGGTGTTTTGAAAGATGGAAAAAAATATTTTATTTACTAGTGAAGTATAGCTTATACCTCTATCTGTTCTCTTATTTATAAGGTGACTGGGTCCACTTTAAGGCTGTCGAGTCAAGTGAGCATGGTGGTGAGGCCCCTTGTTTCTTTTAAATAAATATTTGTATTTATTGTATATATTTGTATTGTTCTTATGATTTTCATTTTAATTTTTCATAGCGTAGAGAAATATTCCACTATAATTTCAAAATGAATGAATAATATTTACAACCGCTATGGTAGTCTCGGTTCCGGGAATCAGAAAAAATATGATTGTCACTTTCCTGTTATATACTCTCTCTTGTGTGTCGGCAACCATAGCTTGTTTTTACACTATTGGGGAAGTATGAATATTTTTAAGAGTGATCATTTGAGGTTTTCAACTAATTTTGTGATATTTATAATGTTGTAAAGGTTTTTTGAGGTTTTGAATATTTAAACTCCATATATTTATTTCACGTGAAAATTATAAAAACCGATAAATGCAGATGCTTTTATCTAAAATAGTAAAAATAACTTGATTGATATAAATTAATTATTTTAAAGAGTTGATTAACTAAGTGTAACCCCTCTCTTCCGAATTAGTGAACGTTGTCACGATAAATATCACTGAATGACTAAATTTATCATAGAAAAAATATAAAAAAAAAAAAAAACACTATAAAGAAAGTGGCAAAACTTCCGTTAAATAACAACGCTACATAAATCGCTGAAACATTTATTTTGTTTCCGAGTTCCGTTTATGTTGCAATGTTCAAGAGAAAAGTTTCCTCCGTTGTCTTTTTGCAGTTATTTATGCCTGGTTATTAAACCTCTGGCTTTTTTGTACCCTTAATAATAACGGATGGGATAGAAAAATCTACTTTCAACTTGTTCTTATAATACGTCTAATAGTCTCGGTAAAATTATATGGGCGATGCTTCAACTTAGACGATTAGCAATAGTTCTAGCTAAGTATAATACACGAGGGTATAATACTTACGTATTGGTATTACAAATTGATTCTCTAACGTTACGTAAACGATATATAAGTTGTCTGCAGTATCACAATTAATTTATTTATGCATCCTAAGGTCAAGTAGGTGCACCGGCCTCCATAAGTGCTCTCCTACTCATTATATATAATCTAACCATAAATATATACATAGCCCACGGGCTAAGGACTGATAGAGTGTTATTATCTATCAGTTTATTTAGTGGGCATTAGTATTTATTTAGGCAATACAGAAATATATCCGTTATTTGTTAGACATTTCCCCTCAACGAGGCATTTCACGGCCAATATCCCTCCACTATCTTTATCCATCACTCATGCTGTGGCGTGTTCATCTCAACGTGTCAATCTATATCTTCTTCATACTGTGGCCATGGTTTGTATCCATATTAAACCCTTTCCACTATCACACTATCACCAGCCGTTTTGTCATTTCTTCACAGCACTGGGTTGAGCTGGGAACTATTTGGAAAGGTTCCTTCCATTTCTAGTCCTAACCTTTCTATTTGCCTTAACAAAATAAAATAGATCGAAAATAAAATAAAAAAATAAATAAATAAAACTAGTAGAAAAACGATAAAATACATATAGTCACTGGAAAGGTACCATATAAAATAAAAATAAAGCATTAATCGAAAAAAAACATAAACATATCACCTTCACTGTGTCAAATGAACTAAAATGTGACACTAGATTCAAATGGAAAAGGCCTAAAAGAAAAATCTGCAAACATTCTTTTCATGAACAAAAATAAAAATGATGTACTCACATAAAACTTCTAAATTGATCATCTCCCGGAAGGGTTCTTCGTCTCGTCTTGCCATTATTTCGTTGCTCGCCTCACAGCCTAGAGTGACTTCGTTCTCGAACCTGGTGGCGGTGAAGACCAGCCTGCTGATAGTGTCGTAGGTCCCGTCCCCCTGAGGGCAGATAAGAGAAGTTGAAATGATAATAGTTATTTTAATATATAAATAAGAACAGATGAAGAAAAGATAAAATTAAATTGTTTACAATTACCTACCGTTACTTTATCATAGGGGTCATGGTAAGGTTTCGCACAAATAAACCTAAATTCTAATCGATGTAAAATAAAAGGTAAAATATAATGAGTATTTAGCACAACTACACGAAATCTTCGGAGTTTGCGCTCAACAATAATTTTGTACGAGTGATTTTATTTTTCTTAATGTAATGTTTGCTATAAATCATTTTATCAAGTTTGATTAGTTCGAGATCGACGACATGATTCAGCCGAACACTACAAATATTTATAATACCTACTAAATAAAAACCATCACAAGATGATGATAGCTTGGCTTGTATATTGTAATGCGCTGTACTAAAATGTACAGAAAACTAACAAAAGGGAATGTTTTATTGTAATTATTCTTCGTGGCTTCCCACTATTACAGGTAACTATTAGACAATGAAAACAGTGTGACAGGGTCAAGACCCAACACTAAAAATAGCAATAAGTCTTCCCCGAACTTCAGTTACACATATGCAGCAGTAACACAGGCCAACTAGTTCTCTCTAGCTCAAATCAGGGGTCACCGCCTTCTTTGTCCACCGCGGTACGTGGTCGTGGGGCGTACAGCAAGTGCGGAAGTGATCTAAGGCTCATATCTCAGAATGGATAATGACGAGTAATTCTTGGCTCGAGTCGTGTATTTGTATCAGCTGCCAGTACATTTTTTTCATTAGCTAACAATTATTAAAAGCTTTATTTTGTTTACTTCGTTTCTTGTTGATTGTACGATAGATATTTGTATTAAAGGAATAATTATTTAACTTTTTGTGTGTTATTTCTCGCTGCTACATTTAAAAGAGTAAAATTAAAACCAGGGAGTGAGATGGTAATCACTTTTTTCGTGAATTTTAATAGTTTCATAAAAAACATAATTTATTAACATCAAAAAATATTTTCCTTTTTTTGTAATGATAAAGAGTCTTTTAAGGGACCGACAGTTAATAAATTTTCGAAATTTAACTGTTATCTTAGTGTATGTCCAAAAGATATTTTTTCAAGATAAAAGTTAAACATTATTTGAGGCCCTCGGATAATTTTCTTTTTAATCATATACCTTTCTTTATTGATAAATGTTCTCAGTCATACCATATTTACAATTTTATTCACTCGCTCATTCATATAGTGTTTACATACAACCCAGAGACCTCCCAAAACCACATGGTTGTCACCTCCCTTGCAAGCGAAAGAAGAAGCGGAGTATTGGGAAGTCCCCCACGCTCCTCCGTCAGCCACGTCACAATGGACCAGGACATGATTGGATCATGTTGTGAGGATACCGGATAAAATAGCTTTAATTAATTGTGATGTTTGAAAATAATGCTACAAGACACTGCTGAGTGATACTTGTAAACTACGTTAACTTTTTAATTAATAGTATTTTTTTTTTTGACGATAGTTATACAGTGCGTATTTACACGCATTTTTTAAAAAAAATGAACAAAAACGCTTTAAGAGAACGAGGCTACGATTTTCAATGTTCAATATAGCTGAACGAATTTCATCTCATAAAGCAGTTTGACGTTGCTGATAAAAATCAACGTGACATGTGCAAACGTTAAGAGAACAAATATCAGCTGAATTGAGCATTATTGATATCTGCAGCATTTTCTACTGCAATCAGTGTTTGCCTGTCAAACCAAACATCAACGGTGGTGGTCGAGTTAGGAGTTATCTGTTCTAATGTAGGTCGGGGAGAGAAGGCTCAAGGGGCGCACGCAATGCCTGAATTAGAAATAGTAAAGCCCCCCCCAACTCTTCCTGTCAGGCGAATAAATAGATTATTCAGTTCAGCGATTAACAAATAGATTTTATAAGTCCGATTCCATCTCGACGACTTCCATATTGAACAGTAAAATGTCGTGGAAAATATTTCTTTTACGGATAAAATATAACATTAAAACCGAGACATGGATAACAAAAAAAATTTTTTTAAATTGTAGCGAGCAGAAATTAAAAAAAAAATATATCAATCCTGCCTGAGGCAAAATAAGTGATATGAGATTGACAGCCAACCTTGATTTCTCAGAAATACATTTTTATATGAATCACGGTACAAACGAATACATTCAAAACCATCAGATATATCGATTCATGGCAGCTCAGTAAAATACAAGGCACCCGCATAAATAACAAATTCACTTACATTAAATAATAATGTATTGTATGTATGCATAAAAATATGTTATTATACTATATATATATGTAATGAAAGTGATCTCTCTTTCATTTGAATTTGCCGTGCTGCTTCCACTGGCCCCCACCAGATGGAGCATAAGTTATCAGATAGAGAAGGTTATGTGAGATAACAGAACATATAATAGTGTGTAAAATAAAATAGTGTAAATAGAGAATTGATAGTTAGAAACTGTAATTGTCGTTTCTTTGTTTACAGGTAAGATTGTGTAAATCAATATTAATAATTGTTATAATATAATATATAGTGAATAAAATTGCTAACTTTGTTTACAGAGAAACTGATTTTAGTTTATTCACCCCACCTTCAATAATTGTCTTACAAAACGACAATTACAGTTTCTAACTATCAATTCTACTTCACCATACTTTCAATACTTCACCACACTAGATATAAATTCCGCTTTTTGGTCAATTCCATTACGCATTGAAGATAGACAGAAAACAGGATTTGTCACACAAGAAGGGCACTTCCAATGGACATGCCTACCCTATGGTTTAAAGACATCACCAGCTATTTTCCAAAGAATTTTATCCAACATCTTAAGAAAGCACAATTTAAAAGACTTTTCAGAAAATTATATAGATGACATCTTAATTTTTTCGAAATCATTCACAGAACATATAGAACATATAGAAAAAGTAATAAAAGCAATAGTCAATGAAGGTTTCCGATTAAAATTTAAAAAATGTACATTTGCAGCAGAATCAGCAAAATACCTTGGACACATAATACAACACAATACAGTAAGACCAATAAAGGACAACTTAATTTCAATAAAAAACTTTCCAACTCCAAAAACCCAAAAGAACATCAGACAATTTTTAGGAAAAATTAATTTTTATCACGAGTATATACCAAAAAGCTCGATATTGCTAGATCCACTGCATAAATTATTAAGGAAAAATGAAAAATTCTTATGGACGGAAGAGTGTGAAAAATCCTTTGCAGAAGTAAAGAAATTGCTATGTTCCCAACCAGTGTTAGAAATATTTGATAATGATTTACCAATAAGAATTTATACAGATGCATCTCTAGAAGGTATTGGTGCAGTTTTGAAACAAGTACAAAACAATGGAAAAGAAAAGCCAGTAGCATACTTTTCAAAAAAATTAAGCGAACCGCAAAAAAGGAAAAAAGCAATTTATTTAGAGTGTTTGGCAATCAAAGAGGCATTAAAATATTGGCAATACTGGTTAATTGGAAGAAAATTCACTGTATTTTCAGATCACAAACCATTAGAAAATTTAAACATAAGAGCAAGAACGGATGAAGAACTTGGTGAATTAACTTACTATTTGTCACAATACAATTTTGAAATTAAATACATTCCGGGAAAGGATAATACCGAAGCAGATAGTTTGAGCAGAAACCCGGTATTAGAACCAATTGAAAATAAAGAAGAAATCCTAAAAATAGTTAATTTGATAAAAATACAAGAAATTAAAAAAGATCAAGAGGAAAATAGAATATTACAAAACACCAAAACAAAATTAATAGAAAAAGATGGAGTGTTCTATAAAAAAGTAAGAAATAAAGAAAAGATAATTTTATCTGAAAACTTAAGTTTAGAATTCATTAAAGAAATACATTCTGAATGGTGCCATATAGGAATTAAACAAATGATGAATAGGGTATGCCCTTATTACACAGCAAAAAATATAACTGCAAATATAAAAAAAGTATGTAAAACCTGTGAAATATGTATTAAAAACAAATCCAGAGGGCAAGAAAAATATGGGCTAATGTCACAACTAGGGCCAGCAACAAAACCATTCGAAATAATGTCAATCGACACTATTGGAGGTTTTGGAGGACAACGATCAACAAAAAGATACCTCCACCTGCTTATTGACCACTTCACAAGATATGCATTCATTTCAACATCAAAAACTCAGAGTGCCACTGACTTCATCAAGTTAGTAAATAATGTGCTGGAAACAGAGAAAATAGGTATAATACTTACAGATCAATACCCAGGAATCAACTCAAGAGAATTCAAAGATTTCCTAAGGGAAAAGGAGGTTCGATTGATATTTACAGCAGTTAATGCACCCTTTTCCAATGGTTTAAATGAGAGACTAAATCAAACTCTAGTCAATAAAATCAGATGTAAAATGAACGAAAAAGGGAAGAAAAGAGCCTGGACAACAGTCGCTAAAGAATGTGTGGATAAATATAATGAAACAGAACATACAGTAACCGGTTTTCCACCCAAGTATTTATTGGATGGCACAGATACTAGCATTTTACCTGAAGAATTAAAAAAAAGAAACAATAAAGAAAACTGGATGAATGACAGTAAATTAGCCTTAGAAAGAACAAAAAAGTCTCATGAATACAACAAGAAAATATTTGATAAATCAAGAAAACATTGGGAATTTAACACAGGAGATACAGTATATATAGAAAATGGCAACAAATTGAACAGGAATAAACTAGATGAATTAAAAATTGGTCCCTTTGAAATAACAGAAAAGATATCAAATTCAATATATAAAATAAATACCGGAAGAGGAAAGCAAGAAACTGGATTCTTTCACATAACAAAATTACTTCCGATATTACCAGACTGAAAATTTTCAAAGAATTTTCACCTCAGAGAGGGGAGATGTAATGAAAGTGATCTCTCTTTCATTTGAATTTGCCGTGCTGCTTCCACTGGCCCCCACCAGATGGAGCATCAGTTATCAGATAGAGAAGGTTATGTGAGATAACAGAACATATAATAGTGTGTAAAATAAAATAGTGTAAATAGAGAATTGATAGTTAGAAACTGTAATTGTCGTTTCTTTGTTTACAGGTAAGATTGTGTAAATCAATATTAATAATTGTTATAATATAATATATAGTGAATAAAATTGCTAACTTTGTTTACAGAGAAACTGATTTTAGTTTATTCACCCCACCTTCAATAATTGTCTTACAAAACGACAATTACAGTTTCTAACTATCAATTCTACTTCACCATACTTTCAATACTTCACCACACTAGATATAAATTCCGCTTTTTGGTCAATTCCATTACGCATTGAAGATAGACAGAAAACAGGATTTGTCACACAAGAAGGGCACTTCCAATGGACATGCCTACCCTATGGTTTAAAGACATCACCAGCTATTTTCCAAAGAATTTTATCCAACATCTTAAGAAAGCACAATTTAAAAGACTTTTCAGAAAATTATATAGATGACATCTTAATTTTTTCGAAATCATTCACAGAACATATAGAACATATAGAAAAAGTAATAAAAGCAATAGTCAATGAAGGTTTCCGATTAAAATATTTGATAAATCAAGAAAACATTGGGAATTTAACACAGGAGATACAGTATATATAGAAAATGGCAACAAATTGAACAGGAATAAACTAGATGAATTAAAAATTGGTCCCTTTGAAATAACAGAAAAGATATCAAATTCAATATATAAAATAAATACCGGAAGAGGAAAGCAAGAAACTGGATTCTTTCACATAACAAAATTACTTCCGATATTACCAGACTGAAAATTTTCAAAGAATTTTCACCTCAGAGAGGGGAGATGTAATGAAAGTGATCTCTCTTTCATTTGAATTTGCCGTGCTGCTTCCACTGGCCCCCACCAGATGGAGCATCAGTTATCAGATAGAGAAGGTTATGTGAGATAACAGAACATATAATAGTGTGTAAAATAAAATAGTGTAAATAGAGAATTGATAGTTAGAAACTGTAATTGTCGTTTCTTTGTTTACAGGTAAGATTGTGTAAATCAATATTAATAATTGTTATAATATAATATATAGTGAATAAAATTGCTAACTTTGTTTACAGAGAAACTGATTTCAGTTTATTCACCCCACCTTCAATAATTACATATATATATGTAAGACAATTATTGAAGGTGGGGTGAATAAACTGAAATCAGTTTCTCTGTAAACAAAGTTAGCAATTTTATTCACTATATATTATATTATAACAATTATTAATATTGATTTACACAATCTTGTCTGTAAACAAAGAAATGACAATTACAGTTTATAACTATCACTTCTATATTCACATTCTATTTACAACTTTTGTTACCTAACATAACCTTCTCTATCTGATAGCTGCTCCATCTGGTGGCGGCCAGAGGAAAAAGCGCGGCAAATTTAAATTAAAGAGAGAATACCTTCTCTTTAATCTAAATCGTTTCAAGCACACCAACTCACATTTCAGGTTTTAAGGCATGAGGAGCTGTTTCACGAATTTCGTCGATAGTATAAACATAGATCCTTTCTAAATGTTTACAGTTGAGTTTGGACTGAGCAGTAAAGTAATGGATGGACGGCTTAGAGGAAATGATGACTGCTAGAGGGTGGTGTGAAGAATATATTATTATATTTGGATGACAGTAAGGCATGCACAGTAGGTAACTATCGGTGCTATTCTGTCGTAGTAATGTTGCTATTCAAAGTACCAATGGGGTGAACATAAATGATTATGCTACTTATTAAGCTGCTGAAGAACTAAAAGTATTTGTATGGTTCAATCATGCCTCGTTTCGCTAATAAAGAGAACGTTTTGTTACGTTGAATGATATCCAGAGATGCCTGAGATATGACAGAAGTTTTTGTGTCGGTTAAACTAGGCAAAAAAATGTAAATATCAAAAATATTACGAAACCTTTGAAAACCAACTTGGCTCTACAATATTTATTTTATACAGCATCATTGAAATAGCAGCTTCAATAATAAAGCGACTAGAATTTCGCTAATGAATGCAATGGGCCAGCCAATTACTTAGCGATTGAGATCAATGATCTCATTCGTCCCTTATTTACAGCTCAGAATTTACTCACTCATTCATATGCCAGATACACATATACAGCCAATTCTGCATGGTTGTCATCCCCACTTTCCTCTATCAGCTTCACCGCCGGATAAGCCTTTGCCAGGGTGGCCAGGAACGTGAGAGCCACATACGCTCACAAAAGAAACTGGCTACTGACTGGTCTCTCACTCTCGTGAATTTAAAACAGGCCACTTGGCCAATGTCGGAATTGCATAAATGGTATTTTTTTTGCAGGGCTTGGGAACGATTTCCTATTTTTCCTAACTAATTTTCCCACATCCTATTATATAAGTTTGAAAACTAAGAAAGAAAAAAAAAAAAAAAAAAAAAAAAAAAAAAGGTATTTTTTTTTAAATGTGTTTGGATTTAGCATCCTTAAGTTACCTCGTGAGCTTGGACTTAAGAGGTCTCTCTTTATATTTCCGTAAACATAATTTTTGGAGGTGTTTTGTTGAGTGTACCTGTCACAGTTATAATAGATTGGTATTTACGGCCACTATAGCTGACTATAGGCACACGTGCCACATGTATTCCATCGGAGGTACTGCCCACTTCTGGCTTGACAAAAAAATTGAAAAAAAAATCAAACAGCAATATATCATCAAATGGGTCACCGATAGAGAAAAGCCTCCCCTAACAGCAAGGGCGGTTTTCGGTGTGTTTTATCTGCTCGGTAAGTCGTTTCGTGCCTGGCGCACATTACCCCCCTCTCCCCACTACTAACACTGGGGTACACGGGCACACATACACAAACGTTATCCGTTATAGTAATCGCCTTTTAATGAATGGTATTGTTATTTCTCGCGAGGTGGCGGCACTGCCCTCATATACGTAAAGGGCCTTTACTTGCCCATTACACCCATGCTAATTGCCCGGCATAGCTCACAGTTTTATAACCATTTTCTCTTGTAATAGCCACTCTGGGTGGGTTGGGCCCAAATCTAGCCGATGGTCCTAGTAGGGAAAACGCGGGTAATAAATGCTTTTGGATGTTCGCTTTGATCCGCCACAACAGATTACACGCGATTTTCCCTTTTCATGAAAAGGAGATATCATGTGAAGCACTATATTAATTACTATAATTGACTTTCGTTGTCGTTATAAAAATAAATTAATGCGTGACATTAGTTACTTGACAATAGGCGATTAGCACTTTAATTAAATATCATTCAGCGATTAATTTAAAAAAGACTTGAAGTCATTTTTCCAAAAACCAATTGATGGCTGGTATCTGCAAGTACCCAGCGTAATTTATTTTCGTCATTTATATCAGAGAATAGACTTTAAATATATTTGAACGATTAAAAAAAATTTAGATGCCTTTCCTAATTCTTTGTGAAAACCACAAATATTCATTTATTGTTCAACGTGATAGGAATGAGGTTTACGACAGCCCACCAAAGTTTAGTTGGAATACAAAGAGTGCTGAAACGAATATAATATCCCCAAGTATGGTGATAGTCTGTTAATCCGCTCAAACCTTTTCGATACCTCGATGGAACCAAGGTTTTGCACCGACTAAATTTTGACTCATTTATATAATATAACCACATCTTGACCTTTTACCATTTCCGGAGTACGTAGTCTTAAATATTTGAAAAGAAAAAGGTCGCTTCTAGGCACTTTATTTTGTAGTCGATCTCTTTCCTTTGCTCATGTTTAATATGCTTTCTCATTTTCCGGCAACCCAACGAGAGTCACAATAAGACATTTGTTATAGCCGTTGATATATTTGTATTATTCCCTTCAATCTATTTAAGCTGTCGGTTAATTTATGAAAGTTAATATATTTTGATGCGATGTTAGCACTTTGATAATTGCTAGTAGCTCTACACTGTAGGGCTCCGTTGGTCCTGTCATAGAAAAAAAAAAGGATAAGTATAGATCATTCCTGGAGAATTATAAAGGAGCACCAACTCTATCATTCGACCTTAATCTATTGGTCTGTAATTCATTGATGCGAAAACATCTCGTGGATTTGAATATATAAATTTAATTTATTTAATTATATTAGCTAAATATAATTTTTTAATTTTTTTTTTTATCATGTTTACAACAGTTAGAGCCTATGTACTTTGAAACTTTCAATATATGTAGCAGGGATTCAGCAATTGATAATCTGAAATTCGTATGTAACTTTTCCAAAAAAAACAATCATTATGAAGATTCTAAAGTAATCTTATTTACTTATAAAGTCTCATACGATCTCAGCCATAAAAAAATTAATGAAATGAACTGTACACTGAAGATAAGAGATAAAGGGACCTATCCTTCACGGAATGACGGAGCGCGCAAGTTTAAGTTTCATGATGACAAAAAAAGGAGTAAAAAAAAAGGATACTTTTTCCCCCTTCACTCGCAAGTCAGGAGCTACTCAGCCCTCGGCAATCCTTCCAGTGTGCGGCGCAGGCAAACTTTTACGTTTCATTAAAAGTTGTGACAAAAGCCGACAATGGATGTAGTTGCAGAGGGACGGACTATAAGTTCCTTCCAGCTCTTCGCTGGACAAAGGGACCCGTTAAAATGACCTTTAGTGAAATAGAGAGCTCTGCGAATAATGCAGTTATCTGAGCCAGCCAGTCATCGGAAAATATTCTGCCATTTATTGACGAATACAATCTGTAGTCACGCATTTTTCCATAGAAGGAAAAAGCCAAAAATGACAATTACCTAATGGAAAGCTCGTCTTTCCTACGCATGCCTGCTTGGGTAGTTCACGAAATTCTAAAAGTATTTTTAGCATTCCATCAGGTTACGCTTTCATTATTTTAATTAAGGTTTTGTAAGAACAGTGGATAACTTTTATAAAGCGGTCAGCAAATCTTAATGGTGATTTATTATCCTCGTGTTTTACTTACGTTTAATGCAAGGAAAACATTCAATGATATTCCTAAAAATTAAGTTTTGGAAGCCATCGATAAAACTTAACTAGTCAATATACAACTAGGACAATTTTTAGGGCTGTGTTGATTTTTTTCAAAACCAAAAACCCTCATGTTTGCACTAGGACGGGAATTCGTATGTAAAATTCGTATTTTCATATTTTTCCAAGATGAAAATATTTGCTGCTCCAAAGGTTACTAAACTTTCAAAGGTATTTTAAGTGAATTTCATTTTACATATACGACATATTTTTACATATTTCAGAGATGATAAATATTTTTAAATATTTCTTTCAAGTCTTGCATATTACATAGGGAGTTATAGATACGTTTTTAAAACTAAAGATTGATATATGAGAATTTTTGATAAATGATAAACTGATTGTCGGATTCTTGTAACATGTTGGATTCTTGGATAACTAGACCGAAAATTGGTTAATTTTCTAAATTTTCGGAATCCCTTACCTTAGAATATTTTGCAAATCACGTATGGCTTATATGGTTTTCATGATAAAAGCGTGTGATGAATTCAATAAAATGATATGTGAAAATTAAATAAACAAAATAGTTTTAAAAACAGTTTTTACCGGATAACATTCTAATTAAAAGCTCCTTCTGTCGGGCACTCACTAGGGGGCTCAGTTTATACCTGATTATCCCCAAAGTGGTGAGGAGACGCTCGCCGCGGGCTAGGATCGCTAAAACCTCTTAGCCCCCGTCCGGCGAGCGCTCAGAAAGAGATAGAGCGGGTGGACCTATGGTCTTTCACCCTGGCCGCCGGCCTAGTCGGCCGGGCCACTTAATTCGCTTTGATCTGACTCCATAAGATCTTTTAAAAGGTGTGTGTGCCCCGAAAAAGCACTGTGTTCAGGAGAAGAGGTACAGGGTAGGTTATAGGTAGTTTATGTGGTCTTGGAATGACCATGAATTCACACTCGGTATCTAAGGGTAGGCGAAAACCGTCCGGATCCCAAAGGCGAGAGTGAACCGGTGAGAGGCAGACCGGATTGCCATGGGAGTCCCTGCTGGTCTTATTAACAGGGGCCAAGGCAACCGTCGGTTGGGGTAGGTTGGGTCATTTAATGGCACTGGCGGTAGACGCTGAAACCTAGCGTCGGATTTGAATGTTACCTTAGTGATCTCATGGACTCACTGCACCAGATATGCAACATTTTGTAAACTAAGTTTATTCAGCCTAAGTACCTATTTCGATTGCCCACACAAATATATGCTCGAGTAAATATATTAACAATAAATGAAGATACATTTCGTCTCAATCAATATTCAGGATGTTAAAACGATTCCTCTAAGGTACTGCATGTTTAGCTTATTAGCAAACTATGACTGCAAGAAGGGGAAAAACTCCATATGCCTCTCGTTTGCTACTTATTTATATGAAAAAAACAACAATAATGCTTTTATTTTAAGTTCTTTGACCAGCGGTGTCTCCCACAATAGACTATTATTTTTTATTGTCATTTCTACTGGCATCATTGAAAATGTAAAAATTCATACAGAATATTTTTTTTCAGTTTTTTTTTTGGATTTGCCAACAATTGAAAATACATGTTTTTTTTTTTAATACCCTTTCATTTTGGGTTATTTTAACCATCGCTTGCTTAAAGTTTCAAAATAGTTTTCAACTCAATCAAAAATTCACTATTAATTCAAATCGACTTAGATCAGTGCCTGTAAGGATCGTTGAGTACAACTTTTATATTTTCTCTTTACTTTCTTATTCAGTCTCCATAAGGCAAAGGATGGGTTTCAATTTTTCCACAAGTCATTGAATGACAATCCTTTCATTCCTAACAGATGAAACAATTTCTGGATCTTGAAAAAACAACCTTACATTTAATCAATATGAATTAAACTAATTTTATATAATCACAAAGATACTTGATAAGGGAATAGAAGACAAAACTAAGGCAAAAAACCCCCAAATATTTCCCTGTCCGGTAAGAACGATAAGAGCCTGTGTGTGTAGGGCTAACAGTGGAGTGGGCCACTTGCTATAGCAGGGGTAATCTCTTCAGAGTGCTTTCAATATCCGAGGACCGCGGCTGGCTCATATCAATAAAGAATGGCCTGGGTAATGATGCCCTTTTGTCGCTGCCGGCTCGACTCAGGGCCCAATCACAGCACGAGTGGTCGCGACCCACCAACTCGACAGGAATTATTAGTCCGTTCTGGGGAGCGGAGTTTTTTCTTCATTATTGTCCCAGCATACGATGTACTGTAGAGAAGTACCTTTACACAATAAGCCCGGAGGGGGGGGGGTAATAATGAGGGGTAGTAGTCGTATCGAAGGGGTTTTTATCATCGTTATTGGTTTTTCCCAGTCAGGAACAGGAGTGAGGGCCCACCCTCTGCTGGTCTCTGTTAGCCATAAAAATGATGAAATATGATTAGCCCATTTAAGCCTGGCTGATTTCCACCAACGATATCTCTTACAGCTGATTACTTATTGTGATATAAAACTTAGACTTTAAAGTATAAAGATAAAAGTCAAATTTTTCAAGGTGTTTTACACTCGCTTCCAACATTCGTTTACTTATTATTTATGAACAAGCACCTTAAGTAGCTCATGTACACGTACATGCATAATTATACTTGCAAATGTGTAAGAAAAAATGGCAGCGTGAGCTGTTGAAAACACTTGTGCATAAATATAACTTATGTTGTAAATATGAGTATGACACCTTTTTAAAATTTACTAAATTTTTATCCATGGAAATAAGAATCCACGACTATGTTTTGGCTTACATTTTATAATGTTAGATTTTTGTTAAATATATTAATGGATGACTAAAATATGTTTCGGCGTACTATGTACCTCCATCAGGTCCCCTAATAATAAGGCTTATCTCATTTATATACGAGCTCCATCTCTCACCTATGCGAAGAGACTTTTTCCACTCAAAGACTTGACAATTCCTGGAATAGGTTTGGCTCATTTAATGCCACTGGCGGTAGACAGATCAGTTCGCTGAAACCTAGCGTCATATTTGAATGTTACCTTAGTGATCTCATAGACTCACTGCACCAGATATGCAACATTTTGTAAACTAAGTTTATTCAGCGTAAGTACCAATTTCGATTGTCCATCACTATCACACAAATATCATATATGCTCGAGACTAGTGTCCCTACCCTTCCCCTAATAATTGGAGACGATAGTTGGTTAAGTTATAACTCTATGTTTGAGAATAAATATCAAATTAGAATAGATTTGAGGTTGTTATTTTATAACCACTCGACTACTGTTATAAAAGTAGTTATTAGTCTAAAAACCCCTTAACTTTGTCCTAATGAATTAGGTACTGTCTTTAGAGGCACAGACAGAAGAATTACAAATCAAGATCATTAAAAACTTGGTAGTGCTCATTTAATACCGGATCATAACCCTGATTAATCTTCAACATAACAAAAGACACATCATCAACGAATTGTGACCGAATAATCGGACTAACTACTAAAGGAGAAGGTAAAAGATCTAAGATTAAATAGTTGCGACAGGTCTAATACAACATCCGACCTCAACTGCTCGACCCAAGTTGGTAATTGAATAGAGAGCTGGTGACTTTGAAATGTAAGCTGCATCCTTTCGCGTCTTAACAACTATGGTTTTAATTGCCTATTAGCTATTTACATAATCCAAAGGGATTGATTCAGTTTGCGAATTAATTGAACAAGTTTAGCTAAGCCGTTGGCGGTTCTTCGACCCATTCATCACTTGGTTATCGAAGTGTTCTAAGTGATTTCATGTGAATGTGTTCGTTTCAAACTCGAGGACGAAGGAATTAAATTTATTGTTGGATTAGCTTTTGACAAATATAATACATTTTTTATAGTAAATTTTTATTAATATGTTCTTATTTTGTAGCTTTTAACTTATCCTCAATTTCATAGATACAATCCCTTTTTTTTTTTATTCTTGCTTATAACGATACTTTAAGTATATTCCATTCTTATATTGTTATGAGGTGCTAGGAGAAATTAAAGTTGATTACAGGATCAGAAATTAATTTTACTACTTACTAAAGGTTGGGGCGAGGCCGGAACTGCTGGGGTAACTACACTGATGGTGGCCATCCCAACCTCAATCAGAAGATCACCAACCATTCGTGTACTGTGAGGTCTGACTTTATCATCCATTAACAAGAATCCCTTTCCGATGTAGGGAGAAAACGGCACTGCATGTTCTTCGATTAAGTCTCGTATAGTACCCCTGAGACGTTAGGGACCTTCCCCGCACAACAATCAATTCAGTACGAACATCGAAGGAAACGCCACCCCAGAACATCCAACGAGCCACTATGAAATGCCAGTTCTTACCTCATATGTACTTTACTTACAACAATTTTTATTAAGATAAAATTACAATCTGCCAAATAGGCAATAAGTAATTGAGATAAATGTTCTCATTCATACCATATTTACAATTCGTCATTCACTCGCTCATTCATACAATTTTACAAGCAGCCGTGAGGCCCACAAGTCCACATGGTTGTCGCCTCCCTCGCGTGCGAAGGAAGAAGCGGGGTCTTGGGAAGTCCCTCACGCTCCTCGGTCAGCAGCGTCACTGGATAAGAGCCAGCGGAGGCTGACCAAGAGCGCGAGAGCCACAGACTCTCAGGACATGATTAGAGAAACTGGCCATTGCCAGGACTCCCACTATCACTTAATTATAGCAGGTCACGAGGCCACTGCCGTTTTAGTCTCCGAGGAGGATTATAGGGATGAATGGTGCAGTACAATGACTGTGCTAGGGAATTAAGGTGGTTGGATAGGTTATACTATGGAATTTAATGAACTTGGAAGTGATGAGTTCAGGAATGTAGGGTATATTCAGATCATTGTGAAGGGTTTTCTTGCTGACGTTCCTCATATGTAAAGAGAACTCTCTTCCAGTTTTCCTAAGTCCAATTCACACACTCACGTGAAAGTTGAAGCCTGGCTATTTTGTGTGATGTGGTACGGAGAGGTGTGTCAAACACTTAACTTATTTTCATTAAGGGTTGTTCTTACAGTCCTGTTGGAAAGGGAAACATTTAGGGCTTGTCTTGTGAGACTTTTTATATGGTTTCCGGTGATGCTGCGGTATCGCGAAGCCAGTTGCCGGATGTACATATCGTCTCTTTCTGCTATACATCTAGACCAACCTTAGCCTTGGATGGCCTCCTGTCTGCATAAATCACTTTAGTGTCCTGCCTATGGAGGAGAGATGTACACTCAGTCCCCCAGCGACTTCACGCTGGCTGTATCCTCCCTCTAAATGTCACAACGCGATCGTATCCACTTAAACTTTACGTTTAGAAGGAGTAAAGAGGAAAAATAACGAAGGACAAATTTCATATTGTGTAGATTGGATGGATCAAATGCTACTGTTTGTGAAAAAGGGATTTAAGAGTAAACACAAGATTAGTTACGGATTTTGTTTAACCTGATATCACCTAAATACCAATATTAACTAAAATAAAAACGGAAGATAATTTATTTTATTTTAATTAAAAAAAATGAGTGGTGCGTTAATTTTGTCTATCAGTGTATATGTTTTTCTGTAATCGTAGTTAAAACTGCCATGAAATAACTTTTCGGGCCTTTCTTCTAAATCGGTTAACTTAATTTATAAAATCTTTCTGTTAACTAAAATTATAATTACCCAAATTATAACAAAAAAACCCAGGTATGACAAGCGTTTTATATAACCGCCTCTCTTAGATTTTTAGGGATTTTTTATATTTAATTACGTTACTGCTTTTATTATGTAATTCCTTTTAAATTGTTCTCAGTTCTAATAATGGGAATGAGATATTTTAATCTCAATTATCTTCTGATCAGCCTCATGGAGACCTTAGCTTGTTCAACAAAAATTTCCCGCATATTTATATCTCAACTATAAACTATTTAGCATAATTTGGAATTTTTTTGAAGCGTTCATTCTTGCGTCCACTATCGCAATTTGACACAATCGTTTGACTGTATATTCGGGGTGATTTTGTAGCCGTGTTGTTAAAAACAAATCAATCTTATTTTATTGTAACTTCGAACTTGATATTTTCAATGTCATTTTGCCGACAAAAGTGTATTTAAGATATACATATATATCGTTTTTGGAGTTAGGAAGGTTCACTTCTTGAAACCTGGGTAGGGGGTATGTCAGTCAATTTTCCTGCCAAGGGGAGCATGTATAATTTTGACAGGCACCCCTTCGCTGTGAAGCTCCACAGATATGGAAACACTCAATTTATCGTGACCTTTGAAATCATTTAGTATTTCACTACAACTTCGGATTAGAGAAATAACGGTGGTATATTGTGTCCCAGGCCAAAAGTAGTCTTCAGTTTCATATTAGAACAGAGCATTTAAGTAAATATCTTTAGGAATCTGGGATTGTGTTATAAATAATTATAATAATTTACTCAACAACTCAACTTAACTATTAACTAGCTCTTCAACTAACCAGCCTTTCAAAAAATAAATATCCCAAGGAACTTCAAGTCTACATCCGAAAAAAAATCGTCAATACAATCATCTATTAAATTACTTTGCATTCAAGCTAAATAAGGTAATTTTGATGGTATAAGTCCTTTTACCTTTTCTCACTAGGAAATTTAGAAGGACTCTGGTCAAAAATATTATTTTTCTAGGCCAAACACAGGATGACCAAAAACTAGCACGTTCAAAAGGGATTTAATGGAAATATACACCACATATTTCAATTGTTTGCATCAGAACTTTATAATAGTTATTATAATAGAATTTTAAATAGCTTCTGAGCAGAGATCTTGGAATTAAAAAGAGTTCAAGGCTTGAAGCTCGTTAGACATTTCATTTTAGTTCATGTCCTTCCAGCTGTTACAGATATAATATATTATAATAAGTTATACAGACTGTCGGGCTCAGATAACTGAGTATCCCCAAAGTGGGGAGGAGACGCCCGCCGCGGGATATGGTCGCTACAACCTCTTAGCCACCGAGCGCCGAAAAAGAGATAAGGCGGGCGGACCTGTGGTCCTTCACCCTGGCTGCCGAAATTGTCGGCGGGCAGCCTAATTCGTTTCGATCTGACTCCATAAGATCTTTAAAAGGTATGTGACCCGACAATGGACTATGTTCAGGAGAAGAGGTACAGGGTAGGTTTATAGGTAGTTTATGTGGTCTTGGAATAACCACGAATTCACACTCGGTATCTAAGGGTAGGCGTAAACCGTCCGGATCCCAAAGGCGAGTGTGAACCGGAGAGACGCTACTAGGTAAAAGTTGTAGGGCCACGGCAACCGTCGTCCACGAGGGAGAGGTCTCTCCCGAGGAGGTGCTAGTTTTAGCGAGACGAAGGCAGAGATTCCCACTAGGAAGGTGTGGGGTCTGACAACGCCGGACTAAAACATAGCGAGGTTAGGAGAGAGAGATGCAGAGGTAGTTGAATGAGGAGAACATGGTTTCAGTAGAGCAGCAAACGCCACTGCAGAGAGAGAGAGAGAGAGAGAGAGAGAGAGAGAGAGAGAGAGAGAGAGAGAGAGAGAGAGAGAGAGAGAGAGAGAGAGAGAGAGAGAGAGAGAGAGAGAGAGAGAGAGAGAGAGAGAGAGAGAGAGAGAGAGAGAGAGAGAGAGAGAGAGAGAGAGAGAGAGAGAGAGAGAGAGAGAGAGAGAGAGAGAGAGAGAGAGAGAGAGAGAGAGATAGAGAGAGATAGAGATAGAGAGAGAGAGAGCGAGAGAGAGAGAGACAGAGAGAGAGAGACAGATAGAGAGAGAGACAGAGAGAGAGAGAGAGAAAGAGAGAGAGAGAGAGAGAGAGAGAGAGAGAGAGAGAGAGAGAAGTGTTCAAGGTGCCGGTTTGTTTCTTTCTGCTTTTAACCCAATGGGGCGTTTCTAATATAGGCGGCTAGTCGTGGTGGGGAGTCATCCCCACCAGCGGCTGTTCTCCCCACTATCTTCGCCCTTACTCCGACTGACGTCATAAGCTTTATTAAACATATGGAAACAGTGATAGATATGATCTGATCGAGAAGAGGGTGTCTTATAATTATTTGTAATTAAGAGTTGGCCACAACATTGACTAACAAAGGACGCCTTGGCATAAAGTGTACAAAATAAGAAGTAGACATCAGACGATTGGCACACCACTTGCAATGCTGTGTACCTGATTGCCTTATGTACCTGCAGTATACCGTAAGGAACATAGCATGCGTGTTTGAAGAGGTGATAGAAAGGGTGACACGAGCAAACGTTTAGAATCTAGTGGTACCAAGAACGCTTTGGTCACCTTTGCCGAGATATCAGGCCACGGAGCCTCTAAAATGCTTATACCAAATACCTACTAAGAAACAAACATTTATGACGTTTTTGGAACATTCATTATGATTGGGACTTCATTCAGTTGCAGTGTGATTCGAGGATTATTGTTTAATATGCCTTTAAACAGAGATTCTGACATAAACAGCCAAAACGTCATCAATAAAATTCAGACAAAAATGTAAGGCTAACTACGATCTCCAAGAAGATGAATGACCAGTGTTCTGACAGATTTCGCCCCACCTTTACTGGCACGAGTCTAAAAGAAGCTCACGAATAAGCCGTTTATTAGAACTGGGCTCAAAGTGAATTAGCGAGTTAATAAATTAAGGTAGGATAAGAGTTAGCAGAGGCGCGAGTTAAGAAAATGGTGCAAATTAAATTTCAACAACCGAAGCGAAGGGGCCTGTTGTTTTATTCCGAGAACAAGTAAAGGGGAGAAAAGAGACTGACTCTACGCCTCCACCAAGTCCCACTAAGATTATTTATTAAAGCTAACTCCTCCGATGTCCAATTGAAGTCTGTGCCTTCCACAAACGGGCACGGATCTAAATAAAATATGATTTTTGTTCTCTTTTTTTGGGGAGGGGGTGGGTGGGGAGTGAATTGGCAGGAGGGGGGTGCGCCTAAAACTGTTTCCTTCGGATCAATCATTCAAGAAGATGCCCAAAGAGTCATGACGACATGATTTTATCGACCGACGTACGAATTATGGCGTGACCCGGGAACAAGGTTAGTGGTCGCCTATTGAGAACAGCAATATTTAATAACGAATCATACTAATTTTAAAGCAATATAGTCAGTAATAAATAACTAATACTGCAGTCAAGGAATACTCAATAAATACAAGAATAAAATAATAAATTTGGAGAATTATTTACTTAATAAACTTAGAGGAACTTGATGTCAAATATTTATTTTCCGGTTTTATTTTTAATTAAGCGATCCAAAGGCCGCATCTATAGTATTGGTAGCATCCAGCGCAAGCCTTTTAATATCAGTCTTTCAAATGTTAAATAAATAGTTAAAAATTAATTATATTAGATCGACTAGTGGTCGCTGATTTATTATGTTTTATTAAATAAAAACAATTTAAATCAACATTGGTCTTTCCAGCTTATTGAATTCACTCAATTATTATAACGACTATCAATGAATTGGCAATATTACAGAAATTAAATAAATCATCAAACACTTATTGGGGACAGGTCTCCAAACGTCTCTATTTTAAGTGATACTTTGAAGGACTTTTAAGAAAAATATCGTTTATTAAATTAAATATAAAGCTTTTATGTCGCGATTGGCTAACCCAATAAAGATTCAGTGGTGGATTAGTCTCTTTGAGAGACGTGCTTAGTTAGAAAATATTGAAAACATTATTAAAAAAGCAAAAGTAAAATCGTTAAAAATTGACATTTTTGTTAAGGTATGAAATTTTTTTTGAATGTGTATGGGGTGTATACAGGATATCCTGCTAAAGGTTTGTTTTAAATTTTTTTTTTTTTTTTTCTATGCTCTCTAGTTAGAAGATTCAGGATAAAGGAAAAGTAAGGAATATTTGGGTTGAGCGAATCCTTATACTAGGAGCACCTGCTCGAAGGTGGTGTAAGAGGATTAAGGGGTGTGGGAAGCCTCGGTGGAGGTTGGTTGTTTCGGTACAGTGGTGAGAGTCCACTGGTGGCTGGGCCTAGAGTCTCTCTAGGCATGTAGTGTATTCTTATTTAGTCTGATTTCAGTGATGGGTGCCCCTTAGAGGCTTGTTGTTGGCGAGCCTAGTGCCTTGATGTCCACCATTTCCTCTGCTTTATTCGATCTTGTGAGTTGCCATCGTGCCGGTAGCAGTGGGGGTGTCATGCCTCGGAATAGAGGGTTTAGACTGTGTTTCACTGAGTCGAAGAACTTGACGTGTCTTCTTTTGATGGCTTCGGTGATGGTGGGGAGCTCGTACTTTTTGTGCATTTCGGATGCCTTCATTTCACAAAAAGGGGTATGCCATAGTTCCGTGCACAGGATGTTGTTCTGGAAGCTCTGGAGTCGAGTTATGGTGCTGGCATGTAGGAATCTAAAGAGTGGTGCCCCAAACAGTAGAGCTGGCTTTAGGACGCTCTTGTATATTAACAGTTTCAGCCGAAGGGATATAGCCTGGCTTGTGATGAGATGCTGGAGAGAGTAGTAAGTCCTACGTACTTTTTTCAACTTCTTCTGCAGGTGTGTATAGAACGTCATGTGTCTGCCTAGGTTGATGCCGATAGGTAGCATATGCTGTTGGAAAGTTTTCATTCAGTCCCGTCTATGGTGAAGCTGGGTGGACGCTTTCTTTTCCCATGCTGGAAAGAGATGATTCCTTGAGTCTTGGCTGGGTTCACCTGTATGTGGACAGCTCGCAGCCTGTCGGTGATTACTTGACTGGCGCCCTCTGCCGCCTTTAGAGCTTTCGCTGGGTTTGTTTTAAATCTTCGGCTATGGGGTATTTATACTTTTAATGAAAATCGATTTCTCTGAAACTATCGATATTAAATCGTTCACTGCCAATTGCTAGTTAGATGTTCGGGATAAAGCAAGGCTTTTCGGCAAAGAATTATAACTTCATTTTTGGATAGCAGTTTGTATTTTATTATAAATTTTGATGAAAGTGTGGTCGTCGAGGACATTATCGTTTTCAGTGACTACACTTTATTCTTCATGAAGTTTAGTTTCATACTAATCCTTCTTTATTGCTTGGTCGTACATTGTCGGTAGCTTCGCCTAAAATTGGTGGGAACGGTAGCTACCCAAGTTGGTACAATCAAGGCAAGTGAGCATTGCAGCAATAATTGGTCTGAGAGGGAGGGAGTGGGGGGACTACAGTGGGATCAGAGGGAATTAGGTGAGGAAGAGGTGCTTCAGTGAGGCCTCTGTGAAGTGCCGCTGTTTCCCTCCACTAGTGGCAATAGTGCAGTAGTTCTAGCTGCCTCGTTGGGCTTTAGAAGGTACTTAAGAACACTGAAGTGACATCAGTCTGTCTGCAGGTTATGCGATAGCAGGAACAGGGTTTACTTTTCGTTTTAATAAATTTTTGTCACTACAAAGCGCACATATGATAATATGTAAATATAAAATAATTCCTTCTCATCACTGTTCTTGAAGTCGCTTTTCTTTTTGAGCAAAGGTCGCCTAAGATTGTCGGCTGAAATAAAGGTAATTGAAGTTACAGACAGTAAGAAAAAATTATTACAAGAAATTGTTTTAAGACAACTCCCTAACCAGTTAAGATACGAGCTGGGAACACAGTAGTTGAGAGCGATTATCATATTAACTAAGAAATTAAAGGATGATGTGTGTGGTAAATTAAAATAGGTTAAAAGTGAGCGGAAAGAACCAAACTGCTAAAGTAAAAAAAGGTTGTTGGCGACACATAAATAATAGTTCGTTAGAGACATTGAGTCTTGATTGCGTTACTTTCTTTCTCTCAGTGACTGCAAGTGACAGTTCGGCTCAGTCTTGGGTAGTATACACTACTCAAGTTTGCCACAAGAGCCACAACACATTGTAAATGTTAGACACTTTTTCGAGCTCATTTAAATATTCACTCCAGTTGTATTATCTAGACTCGATTACCCTCTGAATAATTATCGTGACTTTTTCATCTATGAATCTAGATCTATGTTTGAGTGATAATAACATGACATTTATATCTAAGCATTATAAATAGGCTATTTTCAGATAAATACAGCTAAAATAAATGGTTATATGTTATTGTTTGAGTGAGCGTTATAAATACCCAAATACAAAAATTTCGGGATACAAGAAATGAACGCCGTATCTGATTGGGGTCCCAATTAATACTATTATAATTACTCGTACTTCTCCTCTTGCGCTCGTACTTTACGTACAAATACATATATACATACATACATCTAGAATAAGTACACCTAGAAAATTAAAACCTTTTCTTTCAGAACAAATAATCGTAAGCCATTTCTAACCTTAAGAAGTGCCTTAGTTTAAGTTTAGGTTAAATTCTAACATTGAATTCTCTTCGAATATTCTAAACATGTTGACAATAGTAATTATACGCCTCCGTAAATGTATTGATTAAATAAATACCCATGTTTTTTTGCCCAAACTACTATTATTCATTGATTATGAGGTATGATCTAATGCCCGTCCTGTCTGAAGTATTTTATCTTAAGTGAGACAGTAATGATGCAGTTCAGCAGTGAATGTTTTTGTCCTCCGACAAATCTGAGTGTCCATACACCCAATTGGAGTTCGAAAGAAAAAAAAAAAAAAATGTATAAACTAAACTAGAAGAAATACTTCAATATTCTACATACTAAAAACCAAGTACTATTTTTGGTTTGACTTACCTTTGGTATTTTCTGCGTGAAAGGTATCCGTTCCTATCCAATGCAGCGTGTAAGAAAATAATGAGTTATTTTATAATAAGTAAATAGAATTTAACTCAATGTTAAATTGAACATATTTTTTTGGGAGGGGGGACTTTTACCAGACCCTAATAATATGCAAATTAAATATGATACTCTATAAAATACAACAATATTCAATATCTCCGTCGGTAATTGCCATTCTCGCAAGGTTACTGCAACGAGGAAATACATTTAATATATTTATAATAAATAAGTCCACATATTCAACACATTACACTTTATATTGAAGAAACAGTGAATTTACAAAAGAAAAAGTATATTTTGCCAAAGAGTTCTAACGAAAGAAAACCTTAAAGCTCTAAATATATGCTTTCCATACATTCACTAGAGCGACAACAATAACGAAACAGTTCAGTCCAAGGGTAAATCATCATTTATTTAAAAAAAATCATTTAATTAAATTTAAAACAACAAAGAAACATTAAAAAGAACCCTACACCGTTAGAGTAGAAACTCACCTGATGCTTAGATTCATAAATCATAGCGAATACTTAAATAGATGGTTATAATGGAGAATAGTTACAAATGGACAATGTTACTTTATAAATATTACTCCAGCCCATACAGAAAAGGAGTAATTGATATTCTGGACCGAATACAAATTTCCTCAATTTGGAAAATTGTCACATTTCCTTAATAGGGGGAAAAAAATGCGATTTGTGTCATTTCAATTTTATTTCCATCACCTATAAATATATTTATTATTTTTGTCGAGCTCAATGAGAGAGACTCTACTTATAAACAGGAATAGAGCTACCGCCATAGGCCTGTCAGTCTGTAGATATAGGTAGCGGTCAAGAAAAATGATTCACTTGTCTATCTCGAAAGGCTTTTATTATACACTGACAGGCAACAAAATTCCACCCACTTGTAAAAAAATTGTATTTGTAAATAATACATGGTAATTATATATAATACTTATTATTCATTGAATTCATAAAATCTTTTTTACATTTAATAAGGTTTTTAACGTTTATTAAATGAGTCTTTGTTTAAAAATTTAAAATCAAAATGTGAACTACTGAGAAACATGAAAAAAAAATTGAGAAATAACCATTTTTATCCTAAAAGAAATTAATGACAGAATCATTTAATAGCTCGTATTTCCTCCTCTTGCCTTTATTACTTCTTGAAGACGCCTCGGCATACCTTCCACCAGGGAAATGTCCCTTTGCTGGAGGTTAGCCCATTCTGCCCGAAGAGCCCATTCAAGGTCCTGCAGTGTATCAGGAAGTGCTGAACGCGCTCTTATTCGTCTTCCGTGGATATTCCATAAATGCTCGACAGGGTTCAAATCTGGAGAACGTGCTGGCCAGGCTAAGACCTCAATGTTGTGCTGATGAAGGAACGTCTGTACTATGCAAGCCACATGTGGACGTGCATTATCGTGCATTAGAAATGAATGATCGCCGATTTCGATGAGGCTAGGCAACACATGAGGTTACAAAATCTCATCTACATAGCGAGTGGCCGTTAAAGACCCTCCAAGAACAACAACCAATTCTGTGCGGCACTCCATTAAAATCCCAGCCCACACCATTAAGGAACCACGTTGGAAAGATTGGCTCTGGCAGAAATTACAGGCTGCATACCTTTCATTTATTCTTCTCCACACCCTTTCACGCCCGTCTGGAGATCGTAGAGCAAATCTATATTCATCTGTAAAAGGTACAGCACACCATTCGGCCATAGTCCAATGACTGTGTTCTCGAGCAAAAGCCAGCCGTTTAACTTTGTGAATTCTGATCAATTCTGGTCCTCTTACTGGGCGAAAAGACATTAGGCCATACTCATTTAATCTTCTCCGAGCAGTACGTTCAGAAATTTGCACACATCGAACTTCTTGGAGCTGATGAATCGCTTGAACAATGGTAAGGTGCCGTTTTCGTAAAATTATTAAAGTGAAAACCGGTCATCCTGTGGTTCTGTTGCCCTAGGCCGTCCAGAACCGGCCCTTCTATGGTAAGACCCAGTTTCTCGAAAACGCCTGACGGCGTCTCGTAGAGTTTCATAGGGAACTCCGATGGCATTAGCTGAATATCTAATGGAACATCCATCATCAATAAGTGCCACACCACGTGCAACATCCTCAGCACGAAGAGGCATTTTTAAACTTAAAATTGAGAAAATTAAAATATCGAAGCTGAAAACTAAGAAATTTGCTGCACCAGAACGCAAATGACACTGAATAAACATTTTCCATTCCATGGAAAGTAAACAATGGGAACGACAGTCCTTTAATGGAATTAAGGATTATGGGTTACTATCCTCTATATTGACATTTCTAATTGAAAACGAATAAAGAAAACTCATGTTTTTTCATCAAACAAAATAGACCAATACAAAGCCACGATCTTTAATATTTTGAGATGAAAACATGAAAAAATCAGGTGGGTGGAATTTTTTGCCTGTCAGTGTATATAGGTCAAAATACAATTTAGAGAAGAACGAATCCGCTCAAATGAAATATTCCTTTATTTTCCCCTCATCCTTAATCTTATGATTAGAGAGCTAAAAAAAAAAAAAAATTAGAGAAGAACCATAAATGAAACATGAAATGAGCTGGTTCTATTTCTCAGCAAAGAAACTATTCAAGTTTTTTGTTTTTTCGTGGTTAAGAACTCATTACAAGCAGGCATGAATGTAGAACGAACTTTGAATTTTGTAATAAATAACGTTTTGGAGGCCGACTTTAGAGATCACGAATTTAATGTGGTTCTGTAGACTTCATTTTTTTTTTTTTTCATTTTTTTCTCAATAGTTTGTTTTCATTAAGCTCTTGTGAGCTGCAGCTGAAAGTAAGTATGGTGTATTGTAACGCTTATACCATTTTCCATGGTGACATTGGTCGACTCCCTAACTTCACCTCAAATAGATCGAACGGCTTGAATAGAATAATAGAACTTATGCTGTCAAAACGGCGAAAAGTGATATTCTATCCACTAGCGAGCCTATTGTCCCTTCCCCGGCGGCGTTCTAAAGCAGCAGCTGTCGCTAAAGCCTTTCGTAAGAGCTTCAATCGCTCCTTCAAAGCCTGTAGGAGACACCGAATGAGAATTTTCTATAACGGTGATTGTTGTACACAAAGCAGGAAGGCCTTTATAACATCATATTGCGAAGTCTTTGAGCTGTTACCTGCACGGAGATATAATCCTGGATGTCATTAAATTTTATCAGGATCCAATAACAAGAAAAAAAATTGAAAAAAGAAGACTGCTTACCTACGTGGATAGTACTGATAGCATAATGATGTATGTTATATTCATTATTTTATGATAAAACTCGATTTTAGAACTTACAACAATTTTTTTCCCTGTTGTTTGCTTGAATGAGAACCAACCGACCACTTAAAGGAATACAAAATATGAAAATTGACGAAAAAAAAATAAACGTTTTAAATTCTAATGGGAGTGGTCTGAGCCTAATTTATCCTCGTTATGATATCATTAAGACATATAAATTAAATGTTTAAATAACGGGGTTAGGAAAAAAATATATATACATCTCTAAATTATATCAAGTATATCAATAATATAGTAATATATGTTATATTGAAGGATTTATAAGTAGATAATAATTTTATAAAAATTGCGCACAATACTCTTCTGTATGACGTTTTTTTGTATATCCATCTTTTTTGTATCAATGAAAAAAAAAAAAATGTTTACTGGCGGATTGTGGAATGATATAATTATAAAAGGGCTTTATTGTTTAAAGTTGGTTTATAACGTTTAAACATGTTTAAAGATGAGAAAAAAATTTACTCATTGTGATTATACCGTTTTTTCTGGTTGTGTAGATGTTGCCTTATAATAGAGTTATGGATTCCGAAACTTCGCTACAAAAATGATGATGGAATAAAAAAAGTTTTAAAAATTACTATCAACTTGCGAACCCTTCAATATAGCATATATTTTGTAGAACATCAGAACCCGAGTGTTGGCTAGAATTACTTTAAACGATTTTGTTACGTTCAAATAATTTTAAAACTTATAAAGAAAAAAAAAACTTTGAATAAAAAGTTACCTTTCAACAATTATTTTTTTGCTTGAAAAATAAACATTTTTATGAAGCCCTTAAAATAAACTCAAAGTGAACAGCTGGATTGTATTTTCAAAAACCCTCCAAAAAATTAAATGTTTACTGGGGTGGATAATTATAAGGAGTGCCAGAATTTTATAACTCTCAATTTGAATGAATAAAACTAGAAATCCGCTTAACTTTCCGATTTATTTCTTATGTATTAACTAGTTTAATGTTTAATTATCAAGCCTAATAAATAATAATTTTGAAAACTGGTCTAAATGGAAAGCATTGTTTTTAAGTAGCCACTTTAGGCATTCGTAACACCACTCCATGAATTTTCCAGCACGATCAATCAAATTTGAAAGCTGGAAACGAGACATGATTTATGTGTGCAATCAATAAACTCTCTCTACGCACGATGTACATTTCCCCTACCGCAATAAAGTTCCAGCCTGGATATGAAGGCTGCAGTAGCAAATCACAGCAATATATAACAATTAAATAATAGTAGGCATATAAAATGAAGTGAAACAATACATTATATAGTACAGGCGTAGTCCACGCCATATATCTCATCCGTGCCATATGGTTATTATTATCATGAATACATAAAGATCCCAGTAAAATCTTTAAGCCAAACGTGATGCAGCAAACAATTAAGATTAAACGTGATAAGGTTAAATTTACTATTCAACTGATTACTGTTATCTTGTAATTTACTCTGGATGTGCCATCATTACTATTGGATAGGTAATCAAAAACAACTCACAAACATTTCAGGTATCTTACTCAAATAACGGGCTAGGATTTTCTAGAAAAAAATAAATAGACTTGGGCGTAAAATTTTACTAGGATATTTTATTTAATGGTCCGTCATCATGAAATTACTACTTAATCCTTTGGATGCGTACAGTGTGATCGAAGTTTAAAAAAATCATCAACACTGGCATTAAAATATGTCAATTTTCATTTATTTTTTTGGAAGCATTAACGAAACTATCAAAATTCTATGATTCTTTATGTTGTTGATCATATTATTTAGAAAGTAGCGTTTGAGCAATTGAAAATATTTTCATCAAAATTATTTTCTTTCTTTCCTTCTAACTGCAGAAACCCGGGTTCCATAGCCTGCTTACTCCAAGTGTTTTCCTTTCGGAGGTGGTCTGGTCGGGGCTAACTCAGCCTCGTGACGGTAACTGAGTAGCTACTTGAATAAAACGAATGTGGTTATGAAAACTAAATTCATGTTTGTCAGGTAACGCCAACAACCTCAGTCTGCACGTTCCTTACCTCTAGTTTTACTAATAAATAACAGATTAGTAGGTTAAGCTATTCGTATAAATAAATATGAACCGTTACAGCGTACAATATACACAAATACAAGTTATTATTTTATTGTAGATATGTTTTGATTATTTCAAAAAGGTTATGAAAATGTCTACTGCTGACATGTGGATATTGAATTCTTACATAGGAACTACAGACCGGCTCAAAGTTGAAAGATTAACATAAAATATGAATATGAAAATTTCATTCTCGATTACATTTGGGAAGCGATAAAATTTTGAACGCTGAAGCCCGACCACTTGAACGAGTACAGGCCCAGGATTAAACAGCTCCAATTTAATCTGAGCTGAACCGTGCTGTTGCTGACAGATTCAAATTGTATGTCGCCCTAAGCGAGGTTTTTTGTTCCGCTTATCCGCTTCTACACGTCCATACTACCAGCCGTTTGCCACATCTCCAGGTATTTTCACTCGAATCGCCATACCGAAGGTCTATGCCATTTTAATTAGGAAAAATACATAAAATCCTAACCATGGCCGGAGATAAATTACAAGTCTAAAGGAATTATGGAATTCACTGAGAGAACTACTACAGATATTTTAACTTACAATGAAAAATTACTCAAATACGTAGAGAAACTAGTACTGTCTCAATCCGTGATTAATTTGTTGAGAGTGATGCCATCAGAACGGCACCAAAATAAGAAAGCCCACAATTTAGGCGTATACAGTAAATTTGAAGCTGATTACTAATACACATCACGAATACACAGGTGAAAATTCATGGACCGCTGACGAATTCAGAAGTGACTCACAGTAAACCTAGTAAGCACCCGGACACTTTCTGGTCTCCTGAAGGTTTTTTGACCAGCCCTGGAGAGAGAACTTCATGGAATTTAATTTACAGAACAAAGAAAAACATCAGCTCATTCGGACTTTTTATGAATAAATTTGGGCCCAATGGAAAAGCTACAGAAAAAAAGATATTTTTATTTTTAAAACTAAGAGGTTAGGTTCTAGCTTCACTGAACACTTAATTTTTCATCAAGTACAGATTCCTTCACTGCGGAAAAAATGGATCACGAAGTACAGGAGGAAGGCCGCGACACGTTAATAGGTATATAAGAATATCGATGTCAACTAGATTTCCACGTCAATGCTGATCCTAACCTTCGAAAACTCACAGCTTCAATGTAGCGAAGAATCATATTTATAAACTTTAGAATGTAACCCTACTAATTCATTGTATCACCTTCGCCAATCGTGTATTGATGACTTATGACTTATGACTTCCCCGTGCTGCAGCACATTGACGTAGCTGAGGAACAAAGGCTGGTTTAGAGATCAGCTATTGTAGCCATAATCCAAGGAAGAACAAAAGATGAAAGAATTAACCTGAAGACATATCCCGAAGAAAGGAAGTGATTAGGACACGTCTGACGAATTCTAAGAAGTCACATCACCCAGATACATCGTGCCGCAATTGTGGACGCTAAGGCAGACCATTGTCCATACCTTCACCGAATTTTCGAAGACTGAATTTTGAAGGACTATATCCTTTTTGGGGGACTAGAACCTTGTTTCATTTGTGATTGTGTAAATAATGGTTGGTTATTCATTAGGACACTATTATCATTCGGCCATCAGTGACCTTAGTTCTTCTCATCGCTTAGTGGTTATTCTAAAATTCAACAGGTAAAAATTAATCCCTAATTCAATAATCACTTATTATTAGATCATTCACTTCAATATTAGCTCATAAAAGACCAATCTCCCCTTCGCTTGAAGAATTAAGCTCTACAAAACTCACCAAAATTAAGTTAAAGCAATCAAAATTCATAAATAGCCATAACATATGGCAGAGATCAGTTTGACTGAACTTAAAGTAATTTCATAGTATGAAGTCTGCATTTTTTCTCCCTTTGGACGAAACTTTGATCTGTTAAAAATATCTTTATTCAATTTTCGTGACGATTATAAATAACTAAGTGGACCTAAAGGGAGAATTCGAGAAACTCTTTTTGCGACGGATCCAATCAGTTCGACCCCATTGGGGTGGGGCTGAGGGTGTCTAGGAAAGGATTCGGGCCTTTATATATTAACATATAAATCTAGGAGTGAAATAGTGGTTTGAGGAGAGGAGGAGGAAGTGGGAAAAGCGGCAGTTCTATGTATTTTGTATAGAGAGCAGGCCTGTGTGCGGGAGCTGTTTGCGTTCTGTTGGCACGTACTCAGACCTCCCGCCTTTATAGCCCTGCACTGCCCTTTTTATAGTCACTAAACCTTGTTCTCTCCTCTTCACCCTTCCTCTACATCCTGCTCCTGCTAATAAAAAGGTTCATCGGCTTGGGCTTGTGCGAGCGCCGGGCTTACCTTCTGAAGGGCTTCAATAGAAAAAGAGAATGGGACTAACAGTTAATTGGTCCATAGAGGAAGCTATTTTGTCGTCCTGAAGAAAGGAAGGGGTGAAAAGACCATTCGGCACAGGAGGGTGCTCAGCTGCTAACCCTCGTCACACTGTCCCGACGTCAAACAATTTTCCCGTCCTCAATATTCGAGCGGTGAATGTAGTTTCCATTTCTTCGTGCCCATTAAACTCTATGATCAGTCAATTCGTTAATTCGTATCGAACAGTTTTTTTAAGCCGATCAATTAGTCAACAAATTCATTATTTATTCAGTTATTTTTGTGTTTTTACTTTCTTGGCTTGAAAGATTTGTTTTAAATAGCTAATTAATTTTAATGTTCATTGGTTGTTAAAGAAAAAATAGTAATAAAATGAAAATGAAAAGGCGTTCGTAATATTTATTGAATTTGGTGTACTACTAATTAAAATGTTGTTTAAAGACGTTCTTATAGGTTATGCTACTGTTTTGTTTATGATTTAAAACAAATGAGGAGAGAGGAAAGGTAATCGACGGAGGTAGGAAACAGCTGTCCTTTTATTGTTTGTGACTCAGTCGGTCTCTGACATTATTATCGCCCAGAAGTATAGTCAAATTATTAATTTTCCTTTGATTTATTCAAATAAGTTTGGTTGCGTGAACCGAAAGAAATTGTTAATTCGACCATGACCAATTAATTGTAATAATAATTATAATTATTGTTTACTTCTCAATTAAATCTTCTATATAGGCAATCGCTATATTTGCCGACACTCAACTGGAACAGAGTCCTTCCATTGCTGTCTATTGCCGCTTACACTATCAGACCATTTGGCCTGGCATTTTCACCATTTGGATCGGCAAAATTAGATGTTCACATACGCTTTTCAATGTTCCCAGATTTTCTTAAAAAGAACTTTAACTTAAGGTCAGAAATTTCATATTTATGTTACTCTCTACGTAATTTCAATCACTATGATTTAACTAAATGATTCGTTTACCGAATGAAATTGAACTTCTACCTCGTAAAGAACATTTCAATTTATTGATACGTAACACGTAATTTAGTTGATTAGTGTAAGAACTGATTATTCTTTAGTATAGAATAGATTAAACGACGTGCATGTGCATAATGTTGTTAATTTGACTAGGAACTCAATTTTTTTTTTTTTTTTTTTTTTTTTTTCCTAAGCTCTCAAACTTGTAAAAATAGGAATGTGGGAAAAATAAGGAAAATTATTTTTGGCTGGAAAGTGCCTTTCACTAAGGGGAGACCCCTATTTGAAGGATGTATGAGAAGGATATGGGGTGTGGAATGCCTAGAAAGGCGGATGGAGTCAGGAAAGGAACTCAATTATTATTGTATTTTGTTTTAATTTATAATGAATTTTTTTTTGCATGGGATTTAATTGAGAGTATGTTTACATTGCATTACATTTGTTATTTTTACTGCATGTTTTTTTGAATATTTTCATTATTGCCATGTTCTAATTTATGAACCTATGCAACATTTATTTCAGTCCGCTCATTGAACATTGTAACTACATATTGTTCATTTTGGTAGAATTTTGAAGCAGAGCATCCTCATTATTTTTAATTTTAATAATATTTAATTGCGCTAATTGTTCATGACAATCTCGTTAGAATTCAATATTTTGCAACATCCCTGTTACTTACAATCCACTCTTTTCAGGTTTTTTTCTTTTTTTCATTGTTCTAGGAACTATTTTGGGAAACTTGGCAAGATGTTGAAATGATGACAGGGTCCGGCAATAAATACTTCAGTGTTTGGGGAATTCCGTCCTTGATTGCGCATCTGCGCGCTAACCAAACTGAAATGACTGGCACTGGACACTTTTCTAACTAATAACAATTAATGATCTCGAGGGTGTTTATCAATGATTTCTCTTCATTATAGGCAGACTTCATAGGCATATTGTTTGAGACTGATCTTCGTTGTTCGGTTTCCTCTTTTAATATTTCCTGTCTGCTCACTAATATTCATAACGTTATCGATCTTGTGTTTGTGTTTCCGTTCTTTTGTCCGAGTATTTGCGGCTTCGGTTTTTTTTTACCACGTCGTTTTTCTTAACCTATTATTTTCATACTGCACCACGCATCCCTATAATCCTCCTCAGAGACTGAAACGACAGTGGCCTCGTGACCTGCTAAAAATGCGTGACAGCTGGAGCCCTGGCAATAGCCAGTTTCTCCAATCATGTCCTGCGCGTCTGTGGCTCTCGCGCTCTTCGTCAGCCTCCACTGGCTTGTAGGAAGCTGACGGAGGAGCGTGGGGTACTTCCCAAGACTCCGCTTCCTCTTTTGCATGCGAGGGGGGTGACAAACCTGTGGACTTGGGAGGCCTCTGGGCTGTTTGTAAATATTGTGTGAATGAGCGAGTGAATGATGAATTGTAAATATGGTATGAATGAGAACAGTGATCACAATTACGTATTGCACAATAAGACAGATTTTAATTTAATCACAAGAAATACGTTTCAGTTATTATAATAGAACCATAGATAGATAGACTTCGAAAATATATTATTGTCAAATACTTGCATAGAGTGTATACATCAATAGTGGACTAAAAAATTGGTAATATTGCTACAGTGGGGATTTATACTGTGATTAAAGGTGTGGTAAACTAAAAAGCATGATTAAGAAATCTCCTTTAGAAAAATGAAGTTGTTAATAGTTTTTACCACATGTTCTATGAATAAAATAGAAGGTGATATTTGAATAACGCAGTATATGTAGACTGCTAATGAAGATTCCCGTGTGATATGGCGAATATGGACGATATGGTCAGTTTCACTAACAATACCATCAGCTTCATGAATATTAAACTGTCCCGGGGTGAGCCGCTGAATACACAGCTTCCACAATTATCCACTCTCGAATATTTTATCGTTTTCTGCTGACTGTTTGTTTTGAGCTATTTCAAAATATATAGTAATTAGAATAGAAATTTAGTTTAAAATTCCGAATTGTTTTAAGTTACAGATACGCGCTAGGTAAGTTAATCACCGTGTTTTGAGAAGATGTATCATGAAACCAAGCAACGAAAGCAAGTAAACCGACAGAAACGAATAAATGACATTATTGTTTAGTAAAACTAGTTTTGATAACGGAACAGTAAACGTTACGTTCCAAGCAGGTAATTACAGACTAAAAGAAACTAAATCAACTAAGACGATATTAATAAATTCACTTATATAAAAGATAATAATAAAACAATTATTATGAAAAGTAAATTATCTTTACCTGTTTTTAGTAAACACACTATAAGACATAGCACATAGTCTACAAGTGACAAAAAATGAGATTTTTTTAGAGCGGAGTCATTTTTATAAGTCTCTCTAGGTTACCCACAAATGAAGGATTTGGTGTAGATATTATCAAGAGTTGCCAGGCTCGCGTGGTCATCTGATTTATTCTTTGAGTTTGATGATTGATGGACCTCTATAGGGGATACATACCAAAAATGTAACCAAAAAATTGTAGTTCAAAAAACCTTTTTGGAGGACACGGATGATCTTAAGAGTTCGTTATGCAAAATTCTAATGTTTATTATTGAGCTTTTTTAATTAATTGAAACTTTTTTGTTGTGCTAAAATTACAATCTGCCTTATTAGGCAATAAGTAATTGTAATAAATGTTGTCATTCATACCATATTCACAATCTGGATTCACTCGCTCATTCATATAGTATTTAAAAACAGCCCAGAGGCCTCTCAAATCCAAATGGTTGTCACCTCACTCGCATGCGAAAGAGAAAGTGGAGTCTCGGGAAGTCCCCCACGCTCTTCTGTCAGCCACGTCACTGGATAAGAGCCAGCGTAGGCTGACCAAGAGCGCGAGAGCCACAGACGCTCAGGGCATAATTGGAGAAACTGACTGATGCCAGGACTTCCCCTGTCACGTATTTACAGCAGGTGACAACCATGTAGACTCGGGAGGTCTCTGGGCTGTTTGTAAATACTGTATGAGCGAGGGATTGAAAATTGTAGATATGGTATGAATAATATCATTTATCACAACCACTTATTGCCCAATGAGGCAGATTGTAATTTTATTATAATAAAGTAGTAGTTATAAAAAAAAAATCCAGCCATTAAATTACTTATTAAATATTCATTCACATGTTTATCCAGCAGGTTTGTATAGATCACTTATTAATTAATATTATCCTCCACATCAAGGCACTAAATTTATAAAGTTATGTAGATTTAATGGAGGCATTAACGCCCAACAATCATCCACAAATAAATCTGATATGAACTTAACATAATTTTTTCATCAACTATAGCCCAAGATTCCCAAAATAATAAACGTTTCTATGATATAGCGTCCACGAAATACTATTCTTGTACTTTAAATATTTTAGTAACTTTTATCTTTATTATATTCTTAAACCATCAAGAAGGATTAACTGAAATACTGATTTTTTTTTTAAAAGTCACATACAACCAAATTTTTTACAAGAAACCATTTTTGTTGTGTTTGATACTGTTTGTTGGCACTTGTGTATGAAGTAGTTCAATCGTGAGCAGTGAAGTCATCCATTCTAACCATAATTATGCTAGTGGCAACTAAAATCAAACATCTGTTTCTACATATTTAAAATACGACGTAAAGGATGCTCCACAGAGCACTGCATGCTTGAAAGGTAATAGATTACAAGGTTTTAGAAGAGTTCTAGCGATGGATTTTTACCAATCAGAGATAGCAAATCTCACTTTTATGTATTTTATATTTATACTGATAATTTGAATGATATATATTTTTTTCCGAGGTCCATATATATATATATTTATTGCATATCCGAATGTGGGGAACAAACAGAGGGAGCGATAGGGGATAAGTTTGGGGGATCGTTGGCAGCTGTTGGAGCCTTCTCGGGAGCGCTCCCTGCCAATGTATCAGCTGTCGTCAGCATTATCACTGTTTGACAGAACACCATTCACTTCCTTCTCTTAGCTGAGCAGATTTTTTTCCCTTCTCCTTTGCCTCGTAGTATGAGACAAATCTAGGAGGGAACGAAGGGAATTTATTTCCCAGCTATAGGGAAAACGAGGGAGACCGACAAACACTGCACAAACCCACAAAAATAAAAAAAAACCATTCACAAAAGTTTATTTATTCTGTTAGTTTCCACACAGAAAAATTGTTGAATAAAGGGATAGTAAAAAAGCCTAACATTTGGCACAAAGCCAACGAACGAAGGCAAAAGTGAACAAGGTGAAAAAAAAGGGTAAAAAAAAAAATTAGAAGTACATCTCCTTTTATGAAGAAAAATTGTGGAATTTCCTGAGTATGTAACATGACGTATAGGTTCAGTTCTGTATACCAACTCGTTTTTTAAGGGAATGGGGGCCAAGTCAAAATAATCCCAAGGCTGATTTTATATTCTAAAAGATAGAACAGCGATACATAATTGATGTTTTCAATTAAGGATATCAGAGTTAAGTGTGCATTACATTGTTGGAAGAAAGATGAAAAAACAAAAGGGGAAAAAATGTCTTTCATACATTATATGCATGCTGCGCGACATCATTCAAATTTATATAGCAATAAATAAGCTTGATAAAATACAATAAATATAATCCTAATAACAAAGTGAATACAATTTTAGCAAATGGCGGACTGAGCAGATCAAAAACTACCAAATTGGCCAACTTGTAATTTGTGAATGACACAATAATAATAGTCATTAGTTGTGACATGAAATCCTAACCGTTCGTACGACAAGAATACTGCAAAAGGCGTTTTTAAAAAGAATTTATGAATTTAATCTAGTCTACATTGATGAAGTTCAATGATTAGATTTAGAAAGATGGAACAATGGTAAGATGTGGTCTAAAAGATTGGCAGAGAAATAAAGTTCACTTAAACTTAACAACTACACTGAAAGAGCTATGTAAGATCGGTTTGCATTTTCAAATATATAAAATATTGCTGGAATGAAAAGGGACCAGCGGTATAGAATTATGTGCGACATTTTGCGCTTATAAAACTATTGTGAAGAGACGTGTCGTTTTTTATTTGTAATTTTTTTTTTTTTTTTTAACAAGTCAGTAAAATTAACAAGTAGATTTCAGCGACTTTATCAAGGCCATTTGAATTCACTAGGGAATTTTAAGCGCTTTTAATAACAGTCTGCCAGTCCTAAATAGGAGAAAAGGATTTTATAATTAACAGTCTCCGACCCGCTCGAGGGATGGATTTATAATTTAATGCCAAGAGAGAGAGAGATAGAGAGAGAGAGAGAGAGAGAGAGAGAGAGAGAGAGAGAGAGAGAGAGAGAGAGAGAGAGAGAGAGAGAGAGAGAGAGAGAGAGAGATAGAGAGAGAGAGAGAGAGAGAGAGAGAGAGAGAGAGAGAGAATGATACAGCTGACCTTTTAAAAACTTAATTAGGGGAGCGAAGGGAGGTGGGTCGGGGTTGAGTATGGATGAAGGGAACAGGAGGAAGAGGTTTTGGGGGGTTCCATCCCTGTTGTCGGAGTAGGCCATTGAGGGAGCACTTGTGCCCTGGCCGGTGGTAAGTAGGTCTCTTCTTCATTCATGGCTCTCAAAGCCTGCTGCCTATTCAGCCTCTGGTCCACGCACACACCTGTCGGCTCAATGAACCGGCTCAGGCTGTTGAAAGGCCGGCTCGTTATGTAGCTCTCGAAACAAAGCTAATGGGGTCCAGGCCCCGGGGCTCAGGGGAATACTGATCATGGCTGATGGCAGGGCGGGCTGCTAACAAACCATAATCCGCTTTTTCCACGTTCAACAGAAACGAGTAATCATCTATGTTGATTAATTAAAAGGCCAAGTGAATGCATATATGTATCAACACTTCCGGGCAGCTGGGATGCCTTCATCATCCTAAACAGGGAAGGTTAAAGGTTACAAACATTTTATTATCGGCCATGGATATAACTTTGTGTAGCCAATATATATGATGTATATATATATGGACTTTACTTAACAACAACCAGATTTACGAACTAAGAAAATAACCAAGTTTTTTAACATAATGATCATTTATTCATTTTTAGTATTAATTATTTTATCCTGAGCGTCTGTGGCTCTCGCGCTCTTGGTCAGCCTCCACTGGCTAGTATCCAGTGACGCGGCTGACGGAGGAGCGTGGGGGACTTCCCAAGACTCCGCTTTCTCTTTGCGGTGGATTTGGGGGGTCTTTGGGCTGTCTGTAATTATTGTATGAATGAGCGAGTGAATGATGAACTGTAAATATTGTATGAATGAGCGAGTGAATGATGAACTGTAAATATTGTATGAATGAGAGCATATATCTTAATTACTTATTGCCTTATAAAAGGCAGATTGTAATTATTGCACAATAAAGGAATTAACAATAAAATAAAAAAATGATTTTATATTTATATTTATGATCTATACAACAAAGAATAAACTATGAGAAAAAACAAACAACAACAATCATTTCCCGTAATATCCTTCTTGAAACAGTCTCAAGTTATCCATTAAAAACAAGAATAAGCCTTCATCAGGCTTATTCCTGCAAATTTATTCAGCTAATTATCAAAGAAAACTCTCTTCGCGTTTCTCTTCGTTTTTTATTTCTGCACTTATCCAAGAATCTAGCTATCTTTTGCGCTAATGCCTGTGTTACTGGCTACACAAAATTATATCGATGGCCGATAATAAAATGTTTATAATACATGTTAATGTATAAATGTTTAACCTTCCCTGTTAAGGATGATGTAGGCATCCCAACTGTCCGCAAGTGGTGATCTCGGTTTGATGAGATCATTTACTATCGATAATAAGGTTTAGGCCAACCTGGTGGGGAAACTCCTCAATGGAACACTGCCCATAGAAATCCTAACTATCTTTACATATATCGATCACTTAATTAATTAAGCAGACAGAACAAATTTAAACAATGTGTAGTAGTTTTATTCTGTTCATTTGGTTTAATAAAAATGTCGGTGGAATGTAAACAATATTCGATGGCTTGAAGTTTATTAAGTGGCTGTATCTGTTCAGTCGGTATTATTTTCATCACAACAGGTAGTTGCAGAGGTTTGGAGAGTAAGAGCTCAACCCGGGTGCAAATCAAACAAATATTAAATTTCGCAGGTATTTCATGCTAAAATCGTTAAAAATGAAACACTTGTGCCGTTTTCATTTTCAAATGACTGTAAGCTCACTTGCAATCAAACATTTTGAATTTAAGCAAAGTTTTGAGCACTGCTTTGATACAACTGCTGGTTTCTTTGATATACAGATATTCAAATATCCTTTGAGAAGATAGTGTTTCCGACACTGGACTTCTCTGCACCATGCTTTGAAAAGTTCCTTTCTTAATTTTAGAGTAATTAGTTTCAAGTAATTATTAGAAATATTGTTAGATCAAGCAATAACTCATCCGGTTTCCCTAATAATCTTTATCCCCTCCCCAGACCATCCATTTCAAACATGAGTATTAAGAATGAGATGTAATAATGCTTTATCTGACAAGCTATTTTTTTCAATTGCTGCGTTTGCGCATTTTTGTTCTATGATGTATAATTTAAAATTTTTTTTTTCATTTCTTTGTACAATCATTCAAGTGTTTTTAAATTTATCTTTTTGTATATGTTACACAAATAATTAATTTTAACAGGCATAGTAATTTATAATGAAGTCTCAAGGAGAAACGGAAAAAAACGAAATGAAGCGTGCCAGAAATTTATCTTGATGTATAGCCGTTGCTTAGCTGGAACAAGATGCATACTTGACTGTAGTGAATACCAGAAAGGAGTAATTACTACAGGACTGGGTAAGCATTAGACCGATAAATTCTCCGGTCAACTCCTCTTTTATTAACTTGAGGAAACACATATGTTCTAAGGGTACAGAGGGTCCATACATCATGGCTCAGCCCGACGGGGCTGAGAGGGCAGTTTCCTGCAATGGGGTCAGGTCATAATTTGGGTTCGGCCATTAAAGATCTTTAGAATTGGCGGGGGGGGGGGTGCTATCACTGTCGTCGGTCCCGTGAAGTAAATCATTGGAGATAATTAATCAAGCAAATTTTGCCCCCAATATAAGCGAGGGGAATAATAAATCATAGCTGTGCGTTATATAACAATACATTTTTGGCGTTCCTAAATATCATAAAAAAAATCAGGAGATACTACATAAAGAGGTAAATAAGAACCAGGATTGTCCACGTAGTCGATAGAGTACTAACATACACAACCGAATTCATTTTTTTCATTCAAATAGCTAAATAAAAGCATTTATCCTACTAACTGCGTCTAAGAAAAAAAAATAATCAAGGTCAATGAAGCAAAATGCTCCCACATAACCTTCACCCTCGGCCACAAGTCCTGTCCGCTAGTTTTTTAAAATTTAATTCCTCTCCCTGTGCCTGAGACAGTAAGATATTTAGGCTTCCATCTCGACAAAAGACTAACATGGAACCCACACACGAGGCTAAAAAGACAAGTACTAAAAAACAGACGCTTGGGACAACTCTCAAACTCGAAGGACATCCCATCTCTCAATAGAAAATAAACTACTGATCTACAAAGTTATACTTAAGCCAATCTGGACATACGGAATACAGCTATGGGGAACAGCAAAAAAATCGAACATCAAGCGCATCCAATCCTTTCAATCAAAAGTCCTGAGAACAATAGTAAATGCCCCTTATTACGTCAGCAACAAAACCCTTTACAATGACCTGAATATACCCTATATTCTTGAACTCATCCCTTCCAAGTTTATAAAATTCCATAGTAACCTATCTAACCACCCTAATTCCCTAGCACAGTCATTGCACTGCACCACTCATCCTTATAATCCTCTTCGGAGATTTAAACGGCAGTGGCCTCGTGACGTACTATGCTCAAGTGTTAGTGGGAGTCCTGGCAATGGCCAGTTTCTCTAATCATGTCCTGAGCGTCTGTGGCTCTCGCGCTCTAGGTCAGCCTCCGCTGGCCCTTATCCAGTGACACGGCTGACGTAGGAGCGTGGGGGACTTCCTAAGACTCCACTGCCTCCTTCGCATGCGAGGGAGGTGACAATCATGTGGACATGGGGGGCCTCTGGGCTGTTTGTAAATATTGTATGAATGAGCGAGTGAATGATGAATTGTAAATATGGTATGAATGATAACATTTATCTCAATTACTTATAGCCTAATAAAAAGGCAGATTGTAATTTTATCTTAATAAATTGTTGAAATAATAAAAAAAAAAATGTTTAGAGTAGCCGAGAATCGAACCCGGCTCTGCGCAATTAGAAGTGCGCATGATGACTACAAGGACGACTCCAGCGTACAATTTTTAAAATAGTGGTTCTGCAATGAAAACCTCTGATTTTAATATTAGGTTAAAATCTTTAACTTAATTTTAAATAAATGGATATTTTGAATAAATTTTCTTGGATCAAGAATGTTTTTTGGTAACCAATAAATTGAAACAAATTTAAATATGATATTTAAGACTTTAAAAAATTGGTGGCCAAGAGTTAAAGGTTGTGAAAATAATTCGAAAAACCTAATTGGGATTTCCAAATAAAAATTAATAGCTGAAAACAGATTATCAAATGTAAGTATTTAGACTAGCAAAAAAACAAAAAAAAAACAGTTTTTTTACATGGGGTATTTTAATTTATTTTAGTGTTAGAGTATTTTACTTGATCATCAGTTAAAGTCAGTTCTAAGTTTTTCTTAAGTGATTAAAAAAGCTATACTGTGAAACGTACATAGATAGGAACTTTTCAGCCATCCCAAAGGCAGGCTTAGCAATAATCAGTACAAAAAACATTGTGTTCAACTAAAAATAATGAGCAGCAACCGACAATTAATAAAATTTTGATTGATAAACGATAGACCTTCTGTATAGAGGGCAATTGTACAACCGGGACGGAGGGGGGATGGCTGAACCGGCCTTTCAGGCGCCCTGTCAGTTTGCATAATTGGTCTTCAAGCAACAAACTTGTGCTCACTAAGCGGGAACCCTAATCATGCTGCTAGGGCAAGCATATTATATGGTTTAATCAATATACCGATGCCTTGCAGTCAGCAAACTATAAATCATTCATAATCATAAATCATAACTCTGGCGTATAATTAGCTCCAGGGGTAGCGAGTGAGGTTTGAAACATTGCAAGAGAGAAACATTTATTTTTTCAATAGGAAGTTATCGGTAGGATTTCATCCCCTATGGAAGAAGTGATTAGTCAGCCTCCTGTAATATCTTCATTATAATCGGGTTATTAGCGCTAAATTGTCTCCTTTTGCTTTTTTATGTCACTAATCAATAACTTTTTTTTTTTTTAATTCCCTTAGCCACTCATAAGGAAGATCTTCTACAGAATGATACTCAAAATACAGGATGGATTTTCCAAAGGATTGTGAATATTTTCATTGTGCCATAAAGGAATGAACGATAACTTTTTTTTATATCAATACAGCTCATCTAACCACTAAACTATAATTAGAAAAATACTGATATTTTTGAGACCAAATATAAATGTAAATTTTCTGAATAAAAATAAATATTTGTAAGCATGCAATTATTATATTATCATTTTAGGTCCTTGTAGCCTCACAGTTAGATTCAGACCTCAAGCTTCGGAGACACGAGTTCGATTCCTCAGAATTTATTTTTTAGGGTATGTGTCTAGTTGGAGTCTAGCCATTTAACGAGGTGAATGAAGTAAGTGATACGGTTAAAAAACCTGAAATTAAGGCAAATATGCATGCGGCAACCACGCTAGTGAAGTAGGGTGAACTGGCCATTTGGTATTGCCTCAAGGATTAGTTTTTTAGTTGTTTTTATTTTCAGATACCACGTAGATCCATTTGCTGATTCAAGACTCATAATAATGAAAATGTACGTATGCCACAGCAACATTAATGCATTAACAATCTGGAAAACTTAAGGCGAACATAGGTTTATATATCGTCAACCTTATGACAGATACATAAATGTTTACTGTACTCTCAAAATTCATGTGTTTTATTTTCCTAAAATTTTTTGCCTCTAAAAGAGTGTTACGTTAATAATTTGTGTATTGATTACATGAAATCATTATAAAATATATATTTCCATAAAAATCTCTCTCGTTTCTTCCAAAACAAATTGTCTAGTAAAAGTATAGCCACAAATAAATTTAAAATGGTAGGCCTAGAAACAAATTTCCCAATTTAACCAGACAAATTTGTTAAAGATTTATTTATTTATCTTAAAGGATTCGTAATATAAATCCTCACATCCATTTGGGAAAAAGAGACTAACATATTTCCACAAGGGCTTACAATGTAAATGGGTAAATAATAGAAATTGAAAGTTTTCCCCCGGTGGTTTGGCAAAGGGTCTAAGGATGAATGTTATTAGGGACGGAAAAAAGCTTTCTTGACCGGACACGCCATTTTGTAGAAAGGGCAAATAGCCAGCCCTGAGGACAGGGGAGGACAAATCGAGTTGGGAGGATGCAAAACGGTTCTGATCGCCTCTTGCGGTACCCTTGTCCTCCTCAGAGATCAAGGAGCGGCCAGGACAAAGGACATTTCCTCTTTACCGAGGCAGGACATAACAGCCATTGCAGCCCTCGACCAGGACTAAGGGATCAATATGCAATATATAGCGCCCTACCGAAGTGGAATATCTGTTAGGGAGGCCGTAGTGTTGACAGGTGGCCTGGCTCAGGATGTACAAGCAATCTCCTTGCTCTGCTGTAACGCACTGTTGTCCGACACACAATTCAAAGCTGTCTGCTCTGTTCTGTTGGATTTTTTGTTAATTACTGACCACAGTGACACCCAAATTATGTAAATCAAATTGACACACGCGTGCTTCATTTCATATGTCTCATCAGGGACAGTGAAATAAATAACTGAGAAGATTTTTATGTCATACGAGCTTTTAAAAGGAAAAGTAATCTTAGGGTATTAAACGTCAGTGATAAGCAAAGGTCTATTTTTTTTTTTCAAAGCCAAACAAAGAGAAAGGAAATACTTCGAATCCAGTTCTCCCATTGCGTATAAATGTTTATCACAAAACAAACAGGGTTAGTTTTGGCTTAGAAAACATAACGGAAAAAGCGAATAAAATTATTTCTCAACTTTTTCATAATATACGAAGTTTGATCTAAAAGTAACGAGATACAATACACTTATGCCCCAGCGCTTTTTCCAATCTTCTAAGCATTTTTCAAAATCAATTTTCTATTTCGGGAAAAAAAGAAGTCGCAGAGGGCCATATTTGATGAATACGGTGGCTGAGGTAATACAACAGTGTTGTTTTTTGCTAAAAAATTGCAAACAATTTTACCGCAAGTTAACGCGGGAGCGTTATCGTGATGCAATTTCCACGAATTATTCTGCCACAATTCCGGTCGTTATCGTAACATCGCTTATACTTAATATGCTCTATTGATCTTGATATACTTTATTGGCTGTGCGATCTTCTGTCAGGAACTCATGAAGCGCTACGCCATTGAAATCGAAAAAAAAAAAGAGAGAAGAACCTTCACTTTTGATCGAACTTGTCAAATTTTTTTTCGGTCTTGGCTCTTCAGGCCGTTTCCGTTGCGAAGATTGCGCCATGGTTTCCACGTCATACGTTTCGTTACCTGTTATGATGCATTTAACAAACGCTGGATTGTTAGTTACTTCGTTCAGCAATTCTTTGGCGATAACCACGCGATTTTTTTTTTTGGTCAAAACGAATTTTGCTGCCACACGTTTCATGCCCGAAACTTTTTTCGGAACAATTTGCTTTACATGATCCAAATGATATATTAACTTCATCAGCAACCTCTCTAATGGTAGTTTTGCGATCGTCCAGAATCGTTTTCTTAACTTCTATGATTCGTTTATTGAAGTGTTAGGGCGCCCAGAGTGATCATCATCTTCAACGTTTCCACGACCCTCATTGAAACGTCCTTACCACTCATAAACTTCTGCTTTACTTATTCAAACTTTAAATTAGCTCTTACGGTTGTGGGCGAGGGATGGTTGGTGAGCTGGTGCATCCTTCGGGAGGATTTAGACATTTTTAAGTGTATGAAAATGTAAAAACTGGTGGATTGTACTGATGTATCTTATCTAGGTGGCTTACATAGTTTATCTATATCCATCAATCATGCCTTGTGTCCTATAAAACACTGCTTATAACCACCGCATGCCTTGTGTCCTATAAAACACTGCTTATAACCACCGCATGCCTTGTGTCCTATAAAACACTGCTTATAACCACCGCATGCCTTGTGTCCTATAAAACACTGCTTATAACCACCGCATGCCTTGTGTCCTATAAAACACTGCTTATAACCGCAAGGCATGCATGCTGTGGTACTGGGGTGTCTCCTAGGCCCCGGCTGGTCCCGGGGATCCTGGGCTCTCTTTTAGCCCTTGCACTATCTCGGGCTTCTACCAGTGGCCTCCGCTTGTATGAAAACAACAGCGTATGAGCTTCGAAATAAATCCCCAAAAACAAACAGACAAACGAATCCGGTGTAACAGACTATCTGTCTAGAGTAGCCTTGATTCACAGAAACTGTTACCGTGACCCAGGCAGTTCCTCCATACTTAAGTTTTAGTGCAAATTTTTCATTTTTTTTTCATAATAAGATTACGGTTTGATAAAAATTCCTCGTAATGTTTGGTCCAGAATTCGTATTGTTTTTACTTTTTACGATTTAATATTAGTAAATGAATTTATTATAAAATATGTAGGGTCAGATATACATGTTAACTTACATTAATTAATATGTATGAACAACTAAAAGAGCTTAGAAATATAACGGTGTAATAAACCAAGTTTTCCTAGTACCTCAATTTCAAGGGTGCTGGAAGTCTCTTGGAGTGCGGTGGTGCCATTGTACCAGGTGACGTTGGCGGCTGGCCTAGCACCCAGCACGACGCACTTCAGTTCCACCTTGCTGCCTCTGACCACGTGTGAGTCCACTCCGGACATCTTTAGCCCCTTTGGTCGAACTGGAAATAAAATAATGGAAAGATAATTAAATGAGAACAATAAACATTAATTCGTAAATGAAGGAGGTAGGGACGCAATTGAACTGTCTGCGCACATATTTCATTTCTATGAAAGATGGATGTCGGGTCGTCACTAGGGGGGTGCCTGATCACCCTAGCCCTGGTGACAAGTGCGGATTGTTCGAGTTTATAATCTGGACAATCGTTTCATGACGGCGTTACTATCTGACTCCATTGTTGATAGGTATGTGCCCCGACAATGCACTGTGTTCAAGAGAAGAGTTACAGAGGTTTTTAATAAAGAATTAGTCAAGTTTTCAGATTTCGAGCGGAAACCAAGCGTCACCGAGTAAAGGTCACGAGAGACTAATTAACAGGGCCAGGAGCCCGACTTAAGTACACTCTCCCCTTGCGTGCTGGGAGGGCTGCAAGATTGCCTAGGCCGGCGGTTGGTTTTCACACATGTGGTGATGAACCGCGACCGACGCCTAATTACCCGGCCAGGGGACAAGCCCTGGAGGTAGAGAGGCCCCAAAAGGGTTGTTATGTTTATGACTTTGGTACCCTCGCCCATCTGGCTCTTAGGCCCTGCGGGTACCTGACTTACAGCTGTTGACCTTTCTCGTGTGACTTAGTTGGCTTCCGCCTTTTATTGCTTAACTTATTTACAATGATTTATATTTGTTCATGTTATTTACATTTGTCTACAATACATTTAGTTCATGTTATTTTACTTTTGCTTACAATATATATACAATAGAGTATAGGGTGATTTATCTTATGTAGTTAGCGGTCGCTACCTTAGTCCTTATTATTACCTGCGGTAAAGTCTCCTGGTTAAATCATCAATGATCATGCCTTGCAGAAGACAGTCAGTCATGCTCTACAGAAGACACTAAAGACATTTCCTGTAACTGCAAGGCATATAATGACTGTCCCAATAATGAGATAAGTACTTCTTGGCACGTCCAAGTTAGCCAGAAGCTTTTTTCCTGACCATTAGGGAATCGATTTAATCTTATATCTTTATTACATTCCTTACTGGACAATATTTCCTGATAAAATGTGCCTACATCTCACATTTTTTTCTTCATAGATTCGTCCCATGAGGACAAAGAATTAGATAATTGCAGAAGAATTGGCATGTCCTGTTTCAAAAACCTTTAACTAAATATAATACACCTCTCTTTGTCTCCATACCATTGTCTTCTTCTTGTGAGACCTATCAAGTACTTGTTAACGAAATGTGAAAAACTTATGATGATTTTATAATTTGTTTTATATTTATTCTCTCTCAATGTTCATTCATTTGTAAATATGACGTTTACTTAGGAATGGGTTGATAGCTAAATGGATTATTATTAGCTGGCCACATTTATGTCTGTGACGGATGTGGGACCGGAGTCCACTCGCCACACACGTACCGTTGGACTGACAGTCCTGGCCCGCCACCTGCTTGTAACTGTGTCTATATGCAATTTTTCCCTCCCTCAAGACTTCCCAGTTTCTTGAAAAAACAAACTTGTCTGTTGGATCTTAGATTTTATCTGTTTATTCATTTATTTATAATGAAGTACCATCATGTGTATATATATATATATATATATATATATATATATATATATATATATATTGTATTATATATATATAGTGTATTATAACATTATTGTAACATTCATGATATTTGAGAATATCATGTCCTGCAACCCTTCCATCTGGTCAGCATCGTCCCTGGTGCTCTTAGGAGTGGGGATGAGATAAAGGGCCAGTCTTAGCCTAACAGCCAGAGAGCGAACCAGAGCAAGCTCCCGTTTCGGCGGTCACCAACAGAAGAAGAGGAGAAGAAGAAGAAGAAGAGATCAAAAGTAACGTGGATTGGATTATACGGAGATCATCGATTGGGTGATATTGATATTGTTTTTTTATTATTATGGATCCATTAAAAGAGATTGAGCTCAATTTTCATGTTTTTATCGTAATTAGTAGTAACTATCCTTGTTCAAAAGGAATTGAATATTTTTATATAATTTATGTCAGCACTCTATATAATTATAATTATATGTTATAATCATTTTATTTGTATATATTTCACAATTCCCAGTTCCTCAATTTATTAATAACTATAACATTAGCCTTGAGATCGGGCGATTCAATCGGGATAATTTCCTATGTCGAAGACATAAAAAAACAAGTTGAATTAAAGATTTCATGACGGACCTACCAAATTAGTTAAGGTCAATTGATCAAATAAATTAGAAAAAGAAATGGTAAAAAATGAGGTAGGTTTTAATATATATATATATATTTAAATTTATATTATATAATTATCTAAATTATTTCTAAAATTTTCATCAGACAGAACTTAATTTACTCATTTGTAACTTTGTCATAACAGTTAATATAATATAATGAAATGAAATGAAATAAGTTTTAATAAAAGCACTGTTTATTTTTTTGAGCCTCGATTCTTTTCCTTTCGTCCACACATCAGAAATCTATTTGACAATATAAAACCATTGAATTTCATTGCCCATAACGTGGTTATCTACAACACTAAAACCAAGACTCATCTCTCTGGCCTGGCACGAAAGTCCTGCATCGACCTAAATCGACAGATTTACTCCAAATACGAATGTGCCTGTACCGCTGGTGGATTTAAAAAAAAGAAGATACGACGGGCACGGCCTGTACGATTGTGGGCAATAACAGAATCCATTCGTACTAGTCTCAAGCTATAGGTTGGAGATTATAGAAATTTTCACGATAAAGGGTTAATAACTACTGAGTAATGATCACAAATTATTTTGTAAAAAACAAACTTAACTTCTATAAACTATATATGATTATTACTGAAATCAAAATTTCAATGGCAGCTACTTTTCTGGAGACTTAATTTGTGAGTCTAACTTGATGGCCAAATCCTGTAGTCGAATCCTTATCACTCATCCGTTCAATCCTTCTCCTAACCTAAAAATGCGGGGGCGTCGCGATCTGTTGTAAAATTTGCGAAATGAATGGCGCTGTGGTCCTGGATCTGGCCACCCTCCCCTCCACATGTCCTGAGCAACAGTGGCTCTCCTCCTGCCCTCGCTCTGGTCTTCATCACATGGTACTCCACTCGCGAGACCTTTCAATGCTCAGGGGGGGGGGGGGGCTCATGACCAGGATGGATTTTGTTATGACTGTCAAATGTTCATAAACATACATCAATTCTTACTTCCCAATTAATACTGCTTTACAATCAAATCGTAATTTTTCAAATAACGGTCCCACAAAAAAAACTTTATTCGATTGATCTTTCAATTGTTGTAAAATATTATTAGCAGTTTACAAAATTAAATTATATATAATACAAATATTAAGTCCAAGAGCGATTTGGAAGGAATGGAATAAAATTGAAAATAGTAATTTTTAACTTAACGAAAAGAACTCCATTGGCCGTACTTTCCGATCGATGCTAAATGCTCCGTAAATCAGCGAAGTTAAGCGATTACCCTAGCACAAAGCCCACTAATGGTCTTCATTATAAATATCTTTAGGGCTTTCGACATTTTTAATCTTGTGCTTTTTTCAATAAGCATTCCATCTATTCTCAGAGATATCGTGAAAAGCCAAAAAAAAAAAAACAAACAAAAAGATCTCTGATTTATTGACATTAACTCTGTTCTCTTAGTCCATTTCGAACCTGTCATCGATCTGAAAGTACGATTTATTGCTTTGTCTTGTAAAAAAACTTTAATTGAATCATTTATATAGCTTATATGATCAATCGAATAAAAGAAATTTTGAAGAAAACGACAACAAAAAAAGCTATATTTCACCTAAAAAACTTATCAATAATCAATTGTGTTGTAATATTTATGATTTTATTTAATAATATATAGAATCCTTTTTATTACTAAAACCACTTATACAAGTTTCTAGATTAGTTTTCCGCCCATGTTCCACCCGTGCAAAACCAAGCATTTAAATCATGAGTCCATACAATCATGAATTTGTCGAAATGTGGCTACCGTATTCACGATTAAATATAAATAGACTTCCCTCTCGTTTACAGCTAAAAAAAAAGTGAAGCCGTAATGCAGATTGGGCTTTAACCCTTCATGCATTACAAAATAACATACGAGCAGAATAAATGAGGAATGAATCGAGTGGATGTGATCTGCAGTATACATGTTGAGGTCTATTCAACCGGGGCTTTTCTCATTCTATTCAGTGCATTTGCCTTATGAGTAGCTCATTATATGCCAAGCATCCATTACAAAATTGTTCACAACAGGAAGAATGGGACCAACCGCGTACTTCTCATTCGTATATATGCAAGGAGAAGCATGAATGGTGCAACTAATCAAGCTTCTCCAGCACCATTTAACTACATATGAAAATATACCTAATTTCTGTATAAAATATGACCACTATACAAGTTAATACATATATACATCAATAGAAGGGGGCTTATTGAACTGGAGTTTTAGAAAGGTCATTTGCGTGATTGGCTGATAGATCAAAAGATCAAATAGGAGAAATAATGACCTTTTAAAGTGTGTCTACTGGAATGAAAAAAATAATTAAGAAAAGGCGATTGGCCTGTCTAAGAAATTATTAAACTATGACATATTTAAAGATTATAATTAGGTTATTGGAGTGGTTGAACAATTTTTATTTTTATTATGAGTATAGCAGTCAAATCACTTCCATCCACTGACAAACCTCATACAATGACATAATGAACACATGCAGAGTAAGTAGAATCGTTGATCATTAATCAATTTGATCATTATCTCTTATTCACCTATGATAATACAAATAAAAAAAGTTTTAAAAATGTCGCTGAAATGTTAACAGGCAAGAAGATGCCGGAAGTGATGAAACATTGACTTTTTGATTGTGATTATCATAAAATAAAAGAATGAGATGCAATTATGAAATATAGAAAATTATTTCTCTATACGAGAATTCCCATTGAAGCATTACTCAGAGTGTTTAGTGGGCTGGTGGTGGTGTTTAGTTGTATGGTGGAATAGTGAAATCCTCAATCGGTTACATAAACTAAAAAATACTGACTTATTTCACAGATGACATTGAAATGTTAACAGATATTGATAAGAAGATAGATAAGAATTGGTAAAATGTCGACTTTTGAAAAATAATTAATGTAAGATTATTAGCCCAATTAGAAAATTTAGAAATAACACCCTGATTACCAAAGCGTCTCTATTTCAAAACCTATATTAATCTCAAGATTTTGATTGGAATTGTGAAATGGTTAAATTATTTACAGTTGAATACATAATGAACAATTTATAAATGTGTTTCATAAGTAACAATAAAATTCTGACTGACAAAAAGAAACTGGTTGATTTGGAGCTAGTGCTTGAAAAGGGCAAATTGGCTGCATGTTAGCTTTTATGAAAAGCCCTCAACCGATGTCTATAAATCAAACGAAGCCAGGAGAGCAAAAAAGTACAAATGTTCAGGCTTAAATGCGGCATTACTTGCCACAACCTGTCGCTAGAACAATGTTCAGGCTTAAATGCGGCATTACTTGCCACAACTTGTCGCTAGAACAATGCTCAGGATTAAATGTGGTATTACTTGCCACAACCTGTCACTAGAACAATGTTCGGGCTTAAATGTGGCATTACTTGCCACAACCTGTCGCTAGAACAATGTTCAGGCTTAAATGCGCCATTACTTGCCACAACCTGTCACTAGAACAATGTTCAGGCTTAAATGCGGCATTACTTGCCACAACCTGTCGCTAGAACAATGTTCAGGCTTAAATGCGGCATTACTTGCCACAACTTGTCGCTAGAACAATGCTCAGGATTAAATGTGGTATTACTTGCCACAACCTGTCACTAGAACAATGTTCGGGCTTAAATGTGGCATTACTTGCCACAACCTGTCGCTAGAACAATGTTCAGGCTTAAATGCGCCATTACTTGCCACTACCTGTCACTAGAACAATGTTCAGGCTTAAATGCGGTATTACTTGCCACAACCTGTCGCTAGAACAATGTTCAGGCTTAAATGCGGCATTACTTGCCACATCCTTTCGCTAGAACAATGTTCAGGCTTAAATGCGGTATTACTTGCCACATCCTGTCGCTAGAACAATGTTCATGCTTAAATGCGGCATTACTTGCCACATCCTGTCGCTAGAACAATGTTCAGGCTTAAATGCGGCATTACTTGCCACTACCTGTCGCTAGAACAATGTTCAGGCTTAAATGCGGCTTTACTTGCCACAACCTGTCGCTGGAACAATGCTCAGGGTTAAATGCGGCATTACTTGCCACATCCTGTCGCTAGAACAATGTTCATGCTTAAATGCGGCATTACTTGCCACATCCTTTCGCTAGAACAATGTTCAGGCTTAAATGCGGCAATACTTGCCACATCCTTTCGCTAGAACAATGTTCATGCTTAAATGCGGCATTACTTGCCACATCCTTTCGCTAGAACAATGTTCATGCTTAAATGCGGCATTACTTGCCACATCCTTTCGCTAGAACAATGTTCAGGCTTAAATGCGGCAATACTTGCCACATCCTTTCGCTAGAACAATGTTCATGCTTAAATGCGGCATTACTTGCCACATCCTTTCGCTAGAACAATGTTCATGCTTAAATGCGGCATTACTTGCCACATCCTGTCGCTAGAACAATGTTCATGCTTAAATGCGGCATTACTTGCCACATCCTTTCGCTAGAACAATGTTCATGATTAAATGCGGCATTACTTGCCACATCCTTTCGCTAGAACAATGTTCATGCTTAAATGCGGCATTACTTGCCACAACCTGTCACTAGAACAATATTCAGGCTTAAATGCGCCATTACTTGCCACAACCTGTCGCTAGAACAATGTTCAGGCTTAAATGCGGCATTACTTGCCACAACTTGTCGCTAGAACAATGCTCAGGATTAAATGCGGTATTACTTGCCACAACCTGTCACTAGAACAATGTTCAGGCTTAAATGTGGCATTACTTGCCACAACCTGTCGCTAGAACAATGTTCAGGCTTAAATGCGCCATTACTTGCCACAACCTGTCACTAGAACAATATTCAGGCTTAAATGCGCCATTACTTGCCACTACCTGTCGCTAGAACAATGTTCAGGCTTAAATGCGGCATTACTTGCCACATCCTTTCGCTAGAACAATGTTCAGGCTTAAATGCGGTATTACTTGCCACAACCTGTCGCTAGAACAATGTTCAGGCTTAAATGCGGCATTACTTGCCACATCCTTTCGCTAGAACAATGTTCAGGCTTAAATGCGGTATTACTTGCCACATCCTGTCGCTAGAACAATGTTCATGCTTAAATGCGGCATTACTTGCCACATCCTGTCGCTAGAACAATGTTCAGGCTTAAATGCGGCATTACTTGCCACTACCTGTCGCTAGAACAATGTTCAGGCTTAAATGCGGCTTTACTTGCCACAACCTGTCGCTGGAACAATGCTCAGGGTTAAATGCGGCATTACTTGCCACATCCTGTCGCTAGAACAATGTTCATGCTTAAATGCGGCATTACTTGCCACATCCTTTCGCTAGAACAATGTTCAGGCTTAAATGCGGCAATACTTGCCACATCCTTTCGCTAGAACAATGTTCATGCTTAAATGCGGCATTACTTGCCACATCCTTTCGCTAGAACAATGTTAATGCTTAAATGCGGCATTACTTGCCACATCCTTTCGCTAGAACAATGTTCAGGCTTAAATGCGGCATTACTTGCCACATCCTGTCGCTAGAACAATGTTCAGGCTTAAATGCGGCATTACTTGCCACAACCTGTCGCTGGAACAATGCTCAGGGTTAAATGCGGCATTACTTGCCACATCCTGTCGCTAGAACAATGTTCATGCTTAAATGCGGCATGACTTGCCACATCCTGTCGCTAGAACAATGTTCATGCTTAAATGCGGCATTACTTGCCACATCCTGTCGCTAGAACAATGTTCAGGCTTAAATGCGGCATTACTTTCCACGGACCGATAAGGCCTGCGCAGATTGCAGCCATAGTTGATAAATAGCGTACTACTCTCTAAGGAAAAGGGCAATGTTTTTTTTACATGGGGTATTTTAATTTATTTTAGTGTTAGAGTATTTTACTTGATCATCAGTTAACATCTTAAGTTTAAATAAGTTCTATGTTTTTCTTAAGTGGTTAAAAAAGTTATACTGTGAATGCAAACGTACATAGATAGGAACTTTTCAGCCATCCCAAAGGCAGGCTTGGCAATAATCAGTACAAAAAACATTGTGTTCAACCAAAAAAAATGAGCAGCAACCGACAATTAATAAAATTTTGATTGATAAACGATAGACCTTCTGTATAGAGGGCAATTGTACAACCGGGACGGAGGGGGGATGGCTGAACCGGCCTTTCAGGTGCCCTGTCAGTTTGCATAATTGGTCTTCAAGCAACAAACTTGTGCTCACTAAGCGGGAACCCTAATCATGCTGCTAGGGCAAGCATATTATATGGTTTAATCAATATACCGATGCCTTGCAGTCAGCAAACTATAAATCATTCATAATCATAAATCATAACTCTGGCTTATAATTAGCTCCAGGGGTAGCGAGTGAGGTCTGAAACATTGCAAGAGAGAAACATTTATTTTTTCAATAGGAAGTTATCGGTAGGATTTCATCCCCTATGGAAGAAGTGATTAGTCAGCCTCCTGTAATATCTTCATTATAATCGGGTTATTAGCACTAAATTGTCTCCTTTTGCTTTTTTATGTCACTAATCAATAACTTTTTTTTTTTAATTCCCTCAGTCACTTTAAAGTTTATCCCTATACAGGCCTAAACCTACTGATTGTTATTTCGTTGAAGTACAGTAAAGATATCTGACCTATTTTTTTAACTTTTAAGATTTCTCTGACACAATTTGGGGTTTAAATATGACATCAATCCAAAAATAATTTCAAACATCAATCCTTTGAGTTACTATACGTACCAAGATTTCCAGTAAGCATCAAATTCACCGAACTCTTACACGAAGTGTGAATTCGTAACTATCACAATAATAAGTAGCTGAGTACTGAATGAACAAGTATAAATGAGTTCATTCAATTGCTTATTGCCCAGTAGTTTTATTTCAATAAAAAAGTTATCCCTAGTATTCAGCTGGACAAACGTAAAATACTGGTTGTCTTACAATAGTTCAACTCTTTTTTCCAACAAATTATGTTCTCCTAGGCAGAGTACATCTTAAAAAAAGAAATTGTGAGATGATATTTGCGAGCTGAGAGGCTTGAATTGTGGGCGACATTTAAAAGTTGCTCGAACCTCAAGTTTGGCCGTAAGTTGCGGGAGCCTTGCCACGGGGGATATCCTCTTTGCTAATCCTGCTCAGTTATTTTTGTAGCAGGAGCTATAATTCCCAACCACCCTCTTTAACTTTAAATTAACTGGCGGCCGTCCTTTGGTTTGCTAGAGACAAATGACTTGGACGTTTTAAGTTTTCAGAGGTAGAGCTATTTATTTATCCTTTATATTGTAATCTTTTAGTAATTACAATGTGGTCATATAGAATGATATTGGCGATAGACTAATAACATTGTAATGCAGGAAAATGTTTTTTTTTTGTTTTTTTTGGCCTTTTTTGAGGCTGAGCCTTAAACGGGCTTACCCCACAAGCCCGTGAAGCGAGCTCATGGGGTTACGTAGCCTGTGGTGCGCGTATTCCGATGCAGTGTGGTTTTTGCACCGGTCAGCGCACCTTGAGTAATTTTGTTTTTTGTTCTTTATTTTCAAATCAGAAAATTCCAAAGAAAACAAAATAAAAACTTTTCCTTAAATCTACCTTAAACAATCCTTTTTTTTTTTTCCTTCTTCCTTATAGCTAGTATACTTAATCTATCTTATTATCTATTTACAATATTTACACAGATCCGTTATCTTAAAACTATACTTAAACTATATTTACAAGGGGTGTGCATCCTCTATAACTATAACTAATCTTAAATCTAACCATATGCTTCTCAGTCCTACCTTACATATTTCCAGAGACTCCTCTGGAACCGGCGATACATCGTTGGCTTCGGGAGAGCCTTCCCGAAGACACGGCTGCTCACCCCGCGCCACCCCCCTGGATATATTGAAGTGCCCGGAGCCTTGAACCCTTTTCCACTCCCCGACGAATCTGCAGAACGCGGTGTATCTCACTTCATCATTCACCAGCGACGGCAGGTCGGACTCGTCCAGGCCGTACTCTCCTATGGAGCGGAGCAGCCGAGCTCTAGCCGGTTCTAACGCATAACAAGAGAGCACGACTTGCTCCGCGGTGTCGTCCTCTCCGCGATGAGAGGAGGACCTGCTTTCTGCCCTCTTGTATTCGTATAGCCTGGCACGAAATCCGCCGTGTCCTGTATTTGTGACACCCAGTAGTCTAGGGAGACCCAACTTGCCCTCAGCCTGTCCTGGACCGAGGGGGAGTACGCGTAGAATTATCCGTCCAGTTTCTGCTAGCGGGCCACCTCAGGAATGACCGAAACTAGTGTGTCATTAATATATATACCCATCTCTCAATAGAAAATAAACTACTAATCTACAAAGTTATACTTAAACCAATCTGGACATACGGAATAGAGCTATGGGGGACAGCAAAAAAGTCGAACATCATGCGTATCCAATCCTTTCAATCCAAAGTCCTGAGAACAATAGTAAATGCCCCTTATTATGTCAGCAACAAAACCGTTCATAACGACCTTAATATACCCTACATTCTAGAACTCATCCCTTCCAAGTTTATGAAATTCCACAGTAGCCTTTCCAACCACCCTAATCCTGTAGCACAGTCTTTGCACTGCGCCACTCATCCCTATAATCCTCCTCGGAGACTGAAACGGCAGTGGCCTCGTGACCTGCTATAATCGCGTGACAGTGGGAGTCCTGGCAATGGCCAGTTTCTCCAATCATGTCCTATTGTATGAATGAGCGAGTGAATGATGACTGTAAATATGGTATGAATGAGATCATTTATCTGTATTATTATTGCCTTATAAAAGGCAGATTGTAATTATTGCACAATAAAGTTCTATTAATTAAAATTAATATACCAATACACAATCCACACATACCCCCCAAACCAGCCACTAAGTGACCTAACTGTTGAGCTGGCACAAGTGGCAATGAGATGTTTTTTGTTTGATTAATAATGACACGAGACATCGCTTAATGAGAGCTCCAGGATTCGTTGCAGTTACTATAATTATTTTATAATAAGATGTTCGGAGACTTTGGGAAAATAGTAGAAGAAGATAATGTAAATTCTAGATTTAGTTAATAAATATTTAGTTTATAATTGTTAATAATTAACTGCCAAGATAGTGCCACGAACCATGGACTTCAATATCTAGCCGGTAGTTCTACCAACTACTCCCGAGTGTCCTTCCCAATATGAGTTCTTGGCCAAAGACTGCACGCAACTAGTTTAGTTTTAAGATATTCTTTTGTAACAGTATAATGTGAATAGGTGACTACCAAGATATTCCCAAATATATCCTTTTTTCAGTTTGTTTTGTTCCCTTCTTCATAATTCACACACTTTGAGCCATGCCACCCCGGTGATATCGAACACGTGCCCATTTCCGTGTGGCTTTGATTGTTGAATTTTCTCTCGACATATTTCTTGGATTTCCGAGTCAAGAAAAGGGCTTCAGGAAAAGGTATTTATATCTGTCCACGACAAGTGCCTTCATTTCTGACTACTTTCCGCCTCTGTGGGCTTCATTTGTGACCGATCCCTTCCAGGAGGTTCACGGTCCGCCTTTTCGTCCTATTTTTTTCTGTCATGGTTATAATTTCTCCCTTAAAGCGTAGAAGATATAATTATAATATTTTTTTGTCATACATCCACAGGGTACATCACCAAAGCTCGAATCTTACAGATCAGGCCACAACCTTACTCTAATGGTACACCTCAGACATAATTTGGTGAAAACATAGCAAGAACATCAAAGAAAATATACATCGACCTTTTGAGCCTTCTAAGCTATTAAATTACCAATGAAATGTTTCATTTAACTTTATACCTTTTACAATCACCTCACAGTGGATCCGGTCCTTAAATCGTCGGATGCCTCCTTACTTATACATATCAGACTAATTTATGTTTGTTCACCTGACGAGTTTGAGTAGCTGATAGCATGGAATGATAGGAGTCTTGTATATCAGTTAGGAGTTATCCCAAACGTGTTTTCTTTTTTTTCCTATTACCTTTAGAAATAGCGGTTCTTCTATATCCACAGTGGTTATCGTCATTTCTACTGAATAATCATTATTCATTAAGTACTATTAGGTCACTAACAATATTGAGCATTTATAAAAAAAAATTCACCAACCACTGGGGTACTACTACCTTTCTGACACCCTTAAAAATGAAGGCATCAATCCCTAATTTTATGTTTTATTGGACAAAGTCCCTGGCTTAGATGCATAGGGTATAAAAAAGTATATATGTATAATAATGGGAAAAACATTCGGTTTCGTATATATGCTTTCTCCATTTCCTGATCAGATTCTATATACGTTTCAATGTTTTTTTTATTTTAGATGCATAAGTAAGAAATTGAATCACGATATTCAAATGTTTAAAAGTTTGGGAGTAAACAATGAAAATCAGACATTCAAAATCGTTTTAGCGATTTCAAGTGATTTTCAGTAAGTAATCTGAATAAAATAAACTATTTTAGGTTTAAAATTCTACCTCTTACAAATGAAAAATTAGAATCATAATGAATAATAGTAAAAATTATTATTATCCTTTATTGTCCTAAAATTACAATCTGCCTTTTTTTATTAGGCAATAAGTAATTAACATAAATGCTCTCATTCATACCATATTTACAATTCATCATTCACTGAACCATAGACGCTCAGGACATGATTGGAGAAACTGGCCATTGCCAGGACTCCCACTGTCACGCGTTTATAGCAGGTCACGAGGCCAATGCCGTTTCAGTCTCCGAGGAGGATTATAGGGATGAGTGGTGCAGTGCAATGACTGTGCTACAGGGTTAGGGTGGTTGGAAAGGCTACTGTGGAATTTCATAAACTTGGAAGGGATGAGTTCAAGAATGTAGGGTATATTAAGATCGTTATGAATGGTTTTGTTGCTGACGTAATAAGGGGCATTTACTATTGTTCTCAGGACTTTTGATTGAAAGGATTGGATACGCTTGATGTTCGACTGTTTTGCTGTCCCCCATAGCTCTATTCCGTATGTCCAGATTGGCTTAAGTATAACTTTGTAGATTAGCAGATTATTTTCTATTGAGAGATGGGATGTCCTTTGAAGTAGTCTGTACAGTTGCCCGAAGCGTCTGTTTAGTTCTTGTCTTTTTAGCCTCGTGTGTGGGTTCCAGGTCAGTCGTTTGTCGAGATGGAAGCCTAAGTGCCATACTGTCTCGGATACAGGGATAGAAATTTTATTAGTAATAATAAAAAAAAACAGATTTATTAATTGATGAAGCTGAATATAATGAAGAGGTTTTTTATTTGTAAAGCTCAATCTTAAACCAAGTGCTATAATCTCGAAGACACCAATTTTCCTCTAAGTTGCAGATAGTAAATCAAGCCATGGTAGGGCCGAACTGACTAAATACCTTCAAACATGATATATTCCTAAATATAAAGTTCATAGCTCAGGTGGACATGTTAGTGATCAAGTATGTAGGCAAAATATTCATGCTCGCCATTTGAAAGCTGGCACAGTCTGCAAACAGTGGATTGAGTGCATAGATACTGAAATGGATTGTGGACAGAGAGCGAATCGAATACAAGGTGTATCTGGGCCGGTCGGTATCAAAAGTTGATTGAGACTCGGCAGTGAGCACTGGGAGGATGAAACAGCGCAGTTGCGTGTGCGGTGGATCTACCTGGGCAGATTGTGTCCTATCAAACTATGCGGGACCCTACCATACCTTTAGACTGAACCAAATTGCCAGTCTTCAACAATTTCTGTGTAGCATTTCTACCAAACTTTCTAATATGGGCACTTTGACATAAGCGTAAATATGCATATTGTAAATTTTTTTTGTCTTACATCCACAGGGTACGTCACGCTCGAATCTTACAGATCAGACCACAACCTTACTCAATGGTACACCTCAGACATAGTTTGGTGAAAACATAGCTAGAACATCAAAGAAAATATACAACGACCTTTTGAACCTTCTAAGCTATTAAATTACCAATGAAGTGTTTCTTTAGAACCCCAATATGTTTTTTTAGACTAATTATTTACTCAATTACTCCCAACCAGCAATTAAACCCTTATGACCGGTTCTTCAACCCTTTAAGTAATGAAATAGGCACCGGGAGGCCCAAGAAATCTTCTGACAGTGGGTTTGAGGTGAAAAACCCGCAAATCACCTCTGTCGTAATTTTCCCTAGAGTCCACCAGGTATAATTTGATAATAGTTTGTATAATGCCATCAAAGGGCTGATTTATCTTTGGATACAAAATATTTATAAGAAAATGACGTAACACGATTATTAGTAACAATCACCAGTGCCTTAACAGATATCAAAAGTTATGATATAATTTGAATTGAGCGAGTCATCCAATCGCTTATCCTTTAATATATGCACATATTCCAATTCAAATATTAGCTGTTTTTAGGAACTACGTCAAAGAAAGTATTCTAAAACTTGTACCGAACCAAACCTGTACTTCCCAATAATCAGACGGAATTAGCATCACTTGCTCCAACATGGTGGGGTTTACCAATAATTTTGGTTTAGCTTTATAAAATATTGAAAATTGTATTAATTGTAAACTTATCGACTAAAATATGGCTTTCTATTACGTGAACTAACTTAGAATCAGCTACGGAAAACACTTAACCGTAACAAATTTCTTTTAATCAGACATTATGTTTTGTATTTCACTATAATTTGTTAAAGAATCCCTGTCTGTTATATTATGCACATTTGGTATTACTAAAATACAAAATGGTTAGAAACAGTAAAATATTATTATTCAAACAAACCAGAGCTATCAATGCAATTAGGAATTCTATTCTTAACTATGTTGTTTTTATTTATTTTCGAATAGGACATGAGGTCTTCCTTTAATATAAAATATATGATAATATTGCTGGGATCGGCTGCATGTTAATACATTCCTAGAATTATCGTTTTCACATAAAGCTTTACAGTTTTTTTGTTACTTAAAATCATCTTCCGATGCTGGAATAAATATACAACATACTTATCAACTAAATGGAGTCTTATACTGCACAGAAATAAAAAATAATTTTCAACTTAATAAACATGGATTATGATCTATGTTATGTATTATGTATTTTTATAATACTGAGCTAAAATATAGAAAAGCTTATACAAGAAAAAAATCTGTAAGTCACCTACCGAACCATAAAATCAGATATTTTCAGACATGGCTGGCTACCGGTAAGAGTTCCGAAGTCTTCAATTCACACATAAAGGTAACAAATAGTAAGCCGATTGTTTTGTAAAGATTATTGCTTTTGACCTGAAGCATGAATATAAATAAGAAATATTTATAAGAAAATTTTAAATGTAAATAATATTTTTAGTTAGGTAAATAGCTTTAGACGTTGATGGTCCTCTGTGAACAACAAACATCTTCACTTCTCATTTTATAAAAAAGCGAGCGGATCCACTGAACACTAAATAAAATTGGCCTGGCTCAATTAATTTTTTGTTTTTGCTACTAGTTAATATTGTCTACTCAAAAAGGTTAAATATTATTTGGGCCAACTTTTACTCACTTAGGAACCCCTGTAGAAGTTTTAATCAATTCATGCTTCAGTTACAACATTTTTTAAAGCACCATTTAGTTATTCAACGCGAGCGCAATCAACAGCGCCTTATCACCTGGCCCTTCCTGATCTTGCCTGATCAACATTTCCTGCCATGCTGACCTCATCTAAGTGCTAATTAATTGTAATTCAATCCTAACTTTCAACGGTGACTACATTGTAATATATGTGAAGTTATCGATAATTATTTGCATTTAACAGAATTATATGCCTAAAATATTTAAAAATTCAATAAATCACGACCATTTAACATAACCAGAGGTCGGTATATTAGAAATATCACGGCATAGGTAATGCATTTTTTTATTGCGATGGGATTACGGACTAAACCGAGCAATCACTACATAAAACATTCCAGTGTATCATAAAATGACTTCATAGACGAGAGTACGAAAAGATTTGTGTAAAAGATCTGCTGTACAAACATGCATGCATGGATGACGCAGGCATCGCCAGGCACGAGCGAACATGATGGGATTAGACCAAGAGCAGGTGACACGGAGGCCAACACCTCCTTCGTGCGTGACCAGCTGTCGACACGTCAGCACACCAGTCACCTGTTTACTGAGGCTCTCAATTAGTTCTATTTCAGCACATCAGCTCGTCGGTCTGTTTAATTGTTAGGACCCAATCCCATTATTTTAGCTGTACATGTTTGGTGTTTGTAAGGAATAACAGATAAAAACCATTAGGTATGTGTAATTTGTCCACTATTACCAGAAGATTATCTGAGAGGAAAATAGCCTGGGTGGAAAAATATTATATTTATATACATCGCGATGGCCTCACGATTCTTCTCCGTTAGGTCATTATTGTTCTTTACCCATTACACATTTCTTTTTAAATTATTGACAATATTGTATTTTTTTATTAGTATGTAAAATCCTAATAAAATTAATGTATGTAGTATGTTACTTTAAGGAGAAATGTCTAAAGGAATACAGATGCTATAACTAACTATCCCTCCTTACCCTGATTTTTTGAAATATTTGTTACGCATAATGATCGACCCAGATTGTGCAGAGAAACCAAGTAGGCCTGTATGGAAATAAAACGTTAAAATAGCTCTTGCTTGTTCGTTGGGGTTATGGAACGCTGGGGCTACGGGGGGAGGGGGAATGTAAACATTGGCAAACATTACTGTTGTATCTACCTACCTATGATGTTTTACAAGGTGTTTATCTCCATCCTCCGATGAGACCTCGTGACCTATAAAACACTATCTGACATGTGGGCCAGGGGTGTCTCCTGGGTTCTGCTCTTGTCATTGTACCGTCCCGCAAATAGAGTTAAAACATACACACATTGATGACCGTATTACTTTACGCCCAAATATAACCAATCCAAACTAATCCTCATTTTCATAAATACTTAAATATGTAAACTGTAAAAATATACTTTAGGCATTTAGCATCAGAAATTTTCTTTATATAACTATTTGTGTTGCATAACATTTCATTTTGAACAATTAAAGAAAATGTGAAATACTAAGTTATTACATAAAACAATCTGAATGAGTTAAATCTGAAAGGGAACCTGAAAAGTGACTTGAAGGTGCTTATTCGTTTAGGCTCATTATACTTTTTTTTTTTTTTTAATTTATTAGCACACCTTCATGACCAAAACCCGTAAATTGTATTATATAATAATAGTGTAGAATTACCTTTCATATATTACCGTCAGTTTTATTATTTTCCCAGTCATAATAGTATGAAATTCGTATTTAAACATATTAAACAATACGATTGTCCCTTGCCTATTTGAAAATAGAGTATTTTCTTCGGGCAAAATAATAAATACTAAACTTCAGATATACATTTGTTTCGTTAATGATTAACTAACGGACAGAAATATTGTTATTTTACTTTAACATGTTTAATTTCTAGAATTCAATAATTTTTTTTTGAACATTCCATCTGTTCGATAGGACTGCTCTCAGCAATAATGCAATGTATTGCCGTTTGGAAACACTGGGAGAAATACCATGTCGGATCAAATTTAAAATAATCAGCATTACTTACTAATAAAATGCTTTCGGAATAATGGACAGGAAATGTTTATATTGCTTTGTTAAGCATTCGTCCTAGAGAATACAAACAATGTACAAACCACAGACAACAGACTTGAAGTTCTGTCATCAACATATATACATCAGCAAAACACATTACTAACCCTCAAATACGTCATCTATGCCTGTTACACTAATAAATGGACCATCAAGACAAAGATGAGGGGAAAGCTCTGGTCCGTCAGGAATCGTCGTTTGGAAATGTCACTAATAGCAGAATAAACAAAACATGTAATGAGAGAGCATACCATGATCTGCAACTTCGTTCAAAAGAGAACTGCATTCATTTAGGCCACTCTACCCAGGAGATAGTCAAACCAAGGTATAACATCCATTCAACACACAACGAAGTTCTTGTGATTCCCTATTATTTTATTTTGCAGCTTGTATAAAGAGCAGAGATTGATGAAGTTATTCACATTTTTTTTAATATAAAATCTTTGAATAAGCTCTACAACATGTTTGTTCTACTTCTGCGCTTCCGAATACAGTGGTTGGGACTTTAAATGTTCGAATTAATATTAATAATGCAATTTTGGTTATCAATATTTTCATTATGAGTTTATTACAATTATTTTTTGATATAATTCATAGATTTCTTTCTACAAAAACTGAACAAAGTTTAAGTGGTTGAATAAAGATCATTAATGAAATGATTACATGCAATCAATTCGCTTATATTTAAGCAGTGCTTAGAACTTCAGTTTAAACGGTCTCAATAGTTTTTTTAGAGGGGTGAGAGGCAGACTCATTTCGCAAAACCTCATAAATTCTCACTTTGGTCGCTCTGGGTGGCCGAGGATGAGATCGGAGCAAAGGGACTTAGCGTACGAAATAGCCAGTTGTTGAGATAATGGTGAACTGCAAGGTTGTTTATATAGATATAGGACATTAGCCAACTTGTGGGAGATTTTGGGTTGCAGGGATTGGATGCGTGTATTGCCAATTAACAGCTGAAAAACACATTTTCTTAAACCAACATATAATGTTTTACAATAAATATAATTCGATAAATAAAAAAAAGAATTATAGTGTGGATAGAAGTATCTGATTTTAGCAGCAGTAATAATTATTGTAATTATCTAATGTGTCTTTGTGGTACCTGACGTGATACATCCTACGATGGTATCTCTTCAGCAGATCAATTCCAGTTGCAGTGGAGAATGGTAGGATTAGGATATACTTATGTATTACTGTCAAGTTTAGCTTAACGTCCTCTGATAGCTAAAAAATGTAAGTGTTTTTCAAAGTAGCCTAGTTTTTTTGAAACGAAGCTGGCCATGAGTGGGGATGCGGAGAAGTATTATATAGTAGACTTTAAAGTTAACTCCCAAATTTAAGTTTGGGTCGGACTCTAGCACATGCCAGCAATTAGGGCATACGTGCCGACAGGAGAAAATGGATGTAAACAGCTCGCTAACGATGAAGGTACAACAAGGACGCACAAGCGAGACTCCCCTTATAAGTATCCAAAGCGGAGAGAAGGGGCGATGGTAGCTTATAATAACAATCTTGTTAGGGGTGAGCACTTTGTGATAAACCTATTCCGAAACATCTAAAGAACGTTATTTTAATTAGTTACCTTGCACGCGTTACTTACTACGTGGCGAAAGGTGAATGATTAGTAACGTGAATAATTCCACAGTAATTCTACAGTAAATAATTACTGGCTGACAGGATGATGAGTAGCCATTTTCCCTATAACACGAAATCTATTTAACTAACTAAATTGTTTCAAGACATGGTTATATCTAGAAACCAAAACCGTTTTACATTACTCATGTGCTTGTCTGTCTTATAAAATTTTCTCTAAATATATAATTTGTGTTTTGCTTTTTTTAACTGTTAAGTAGAACTCAGAATTATGCCGATTTTGTTTAGTTATGAGCTAATTAAGTTTGAAAACTATTGAAGCCTCTCTCAAACAATAATAATTTACAATGATACCTTTGTGCTACTTTCCGATGAATAAGTCTTTATTAAGACGCCTATATGCAATTGTTGGGCCCTTTCCTGGCTGAAGTTTAAAATTGGTCAGAATGGGGTGCAAAACGTAATAAGTTTGGGACGATATCAGGGTGAGTACTCTGTTCGATGGTGGTTGAAAAAATTTTGTAATGGAGATTTTACTCTTAATGACAAAACCTCCCTTTGAAAGACCATGGAAGAGCTTTCCTGTTGATGACGACCATCGTTGAAGGAAACCAAAGAGCAACTCTGCAAGGATTTACGAAGGAATTATGTTCGGAAATTAACCATTGCTGAGGACCACATGGCGATCGGTTTGGGCAACCGATTAAGTACGAAGTGAGCCCTGCACTTCTTTGTTGGAACGAATATGAAACTTTCCTTTGCGGTATCCTTACCTGAGGATAGCGAAACAGTTGATTTACGAAAACAGTAGTTATGGACAACTAACTAGCGTGTTAGAAACAAAATGTGATTGCTGTTTGGTTGGCTTCGTTCGTTGATTTGCACGGTCTAACAATCACTGCCGGAGAGTATAGCCCTCAAATCGATTCAATGCACTGGAAACCGGCAGTACTTTAACTTCCTTAGGAGCTTTAGAAATGACTTATTATTTAGCACGAAGCCAATACTGCGTGATTTCTCATAATGAGCAGTTTTCTCGCCATCTTTTTTCAAGTATTTAAGAAACTAACATGAATTGGCCTGTTTTGTGGTTTTGCCTGTGACGTGTTTTGACCTTGGTGTTTCAATTGGTACGTGTTTTATTTCGTCCGTATAATTTAGAGAAAATGCTCTTAATTGATTTTGAAATATCATAAATATCTTTAGATAGATCACTTTTCAGACATTAACTGCTGATAGAAACTGCACCACTCATCCCTATAATCAACCTCGGAGACTAAAACGGCAGTGGCCTCGTGACCTGCTATAAATAAGTGATAGTGGGAGTCCTGGAAATGGCCAGTTTCTCTAATCATGTCCTGAGCGTCTGTGTCTCTCGCGCTCTTGGTCACCCTCCGCTCACTCTTATCGAGTGACGCGGCTGACGTAAGAGCGTGGGGGACTTCCCAAGACTCCGCTTTCTCTTTCGCACGCGAGGGAGGTGACAACCATGTGGACTTGGGAGCCTCTGGGCTGTTTGTATTCATAGTATGAATGAGCGAGTGAATGAAAATTGTAAATTGATATGAATGAGATCATTTATCACAATTACTTATAGCCCAATCAGGCAGATTGTAATTTTATCTTAATAAAAATTGTTAAATAAATATAAAAAAAAAAAAGATAGACCACTTTGGCAATATGGAAGTACCGATTTATTATTAAGTAAAATTTCATGACATATTACCAATTATCTCGCTAGTGGCTCTCATTACAATTAGTGATAAATACAATAACGTTGTTGACGGAGCACTAATTGAACTCCAGTAACTAATAATACTTTATCAATCCCTCGCACAGAAGCCTACATAATAAAATAAAGCTAGTATATTTGGCTGTGCAATGTTGTAGGACGGGAGTGCTAGAGCGCAATTGTTAGTAAAAACTTGTTATGTGAATAATTAAGAAAAAAGTTGTTTATTGATATACCGCTTAATGTATAATATTTAGGATTTGTTGCACGTGCCAGCCACAATAAATTTAGTGTTGAGTAGAGCATGAGCCAAAACAGACAATGACAACCTAACATTAGGTACTATACACAAATGTAATCCACGCTTAAACATCATGGGCCAATTTATCTCAAAAACTGAAAGCAGCATGGTAAAAAAACTTTGTCTCTTCATTAAGGCTTATAGCATCTTGATGGGCACTGGATGTGCGTGTGGTACACTTACCCGTTAAAGTTTGCTTAGAATGTTTTTTATAATTTTAGAAATATATAGACGTAATAGATTATCCTTTCGAACGAAGAAATATTAATTTTTTTTTTGAAGATGTTAATTAGAAAATTACAATTTTTAATTTGTTAGTTTTAGTAAAACTCCATTCATACAATATATACATACAAATTCTGCCCAGCAACCCGCCACTCCCAAGGGAGTTCCCAAAGGGAGCTGACGGCCAGCAGAGCTCCCCCCCCCCCGCCAACATCTCCAACATTTCTTCAGCTGTCGAAGACCAGAGAGGGAATGAAAATCATAGACGCCAAGGTCATGAGTGGAGATGATGGCCACTGCCAGGACCCCACGATATCTATTTACATTAGAAGATCAGGTCACTGCCGTTTTAGTTGACGAGAAGGATTGTGAGGAGGAGTGTTACTGGATAAGGAGTTGACAAAAGATTTTGCTTGAGCGGAGGGTTTTTTTGAGGTATTCGGAAAATATTGAGGGTTTAAGGTCAAGGGCAGTTGTCACATCATAAAGGTCTCTTTAAGGGATGAGTTCGTAATGTAAAAGACGTACCTTTCTGAATGACTGCAGCTCTGAGGACATTGGATTGGAATGCTTGTATTCATTCGATGTGCAACACTTCACGTTCCGTAGTTTGCCCATAGTTATATTCCTTAAGTCAAAATTAGTTTTAACAAAATTTTTTATATTTGAGGTTTGATTTCTAGCGTGAGGTTAGGCTTTCTGTTAAGCAGTCCAAAAAGTCTGTCTCATTCGACGTCTTGTAAGTATTTTTTTGGATCGAAAGTAAGCCTTTCGTCTGAATGAAAACGTAGCTATTCAACAATATTAGACATGGAAAGTGGTATTGAATTGAAGGTTAAGGATAGACAGGATAGAACCGAGGACACTGCCTTGAAGAACTCCTGCTTGTATAGGGTAATGGAACATTCTGAGCATCAACGGACGAAAAAGAACCGGTTTGATAGTTAGGATTGGAGGATTAAATAAAGAGCCTCCAGTAATCAGATTTTATACCTTGTAAGCAAATGAGCGTGCCAAACCCGGTTGAAAGCCTCAGCTACGTCTAAAAGGGCACCAGAGCAGTGGTGTTTGTTTCAGTGCAAAACGCGGGGTTCTTATTGTGCAGAGGATTGTCTGAAGTGAAAGCCAAATAAATGTCGGGGAAGAAGGTTTCTTATTCAAATATGGACGAGATGAGGTGTTATGGTATAATTCTTTCAAAAACGTTTCAGAGGATTGGAAGTAGACTAAATGGGTGGTAAGATGAGGGATCATTAGACGACCTGACGCAACCCCCTGAGGACCCTTCGTAGTGAAGGAGGGGATACGATATATAATGGCACTTTAGGATGTTTTGGTTTGCTCTCCAGAAAGAATTGTCCTGAGTGGATAAAGGTAAGATCAAACGTGCGGGATCGGATAGTTGCCAACCGTGGCTTTAGCAATTTAAATTTTTGATTGTAACATCGGCGATCAGTCAGGTTCTTCACCATAAGACTTTGGATTGTTGTTTAATGTGGGTAAGGTCAACTAGGTTTTGAGGTAATAAAGTTTTGATATGGTCTTTTGGATAGGGTTGAAGCTTTGAAGCATCTCATGCACCATGCACATATTGAGGTAATAAACGAGTATACGGCATTGTCTATATTTTAGGGTAACTCTGAGGTCAATGGAATCGGTTAAACGTTCACGGAAGATGTGATAGTTAACTAAACCCCTGATGAATGATGGACGAGGTTGATTGGGAATTGGGTATAACGATTGAGTGAGGGGTAACGGGCTATGATCGAACGAGAAGTCATCGAGCCGTGTAGTGGACGAATTTATCGTTCTTATGATCAGTGATGGATGAAGAAATCCAGGGTGTCAGGATTTCGATATGGATCTGCAGGCCATTGAACTCACTGGTTGGTGTTTTGCATTGAGCTCAACAATCATGGTGTCCAATTGAGTTAAGAACGTAGCCAAATTGTGAGTAGTTAGGTACTTGAACGGACTAGAAATGAACAATGCACTGTTGCTATGGTGAGGGGGAAGTAAAATGCTTGGATTGACACAGCTGTGACTTGCAGTGAATCATGGGGATCAAGGGGACCATGTGATGGGAAATGGAATGATGGAAAAGGATAGCAGGAGGATCATGTGATGTTCTATCAGGGTGGTCTCTTCGGCAAACCTGCTACTCTAGGATTTGTATATTAGTTAGAGATCAGTTTTGTGAGATTATAAGAAATCACTTGCATGATTGTACGATAATAATACTACTACTTTCGGCTGCTTCATTTCGTCTTAGTAACTTAAAATCGTATTGACAAATTAGAAAGGGGATTATGAAATACGTCGATTTTACTTTTAGCTTACAAACGATCCTGAAGTTGCTTTTAACCATAGCAAAAAAGAAAACAAATTTCTGAAGTAGCTGAGTGTTAGGTCATCGTGAATCGCAAACCCAACTTTAACAGGTTCACCGTGACTGGGGTAATTTGTTTTATATACCCTTAAGAATTCAGATAGATTGTTTAGTTTTGATGGCCGTAAACCGATTCTTTATCATATATTAGAAAGTATGGCATCTCTTTTAACACTCTCTATAAAATTTGATCTGAACAATAAAACATTCGATACAATTTGCATCTATAGTGCCAGGCTTATAATTTGATAATTACCGAACTAAATGCGGATCTGCCGATGCCTGAAAATTTAGTTATTAGCTAATAAATAAGTAATCCAGTTTAAGAAGACCAAGAGGGGCTGAGGCTTAAAGTTCCCCTTAAGCCTTAGAAAGGGAGCCTTAAAAAAAAAGCATGGGGGGGAGGGGTGAAAAAAAGTTTTGTGCGCGAAAAACAATCCCTTAGAGAACGGGTCGATTCATTGGCAAGTAAACTTGGCACTTCAAGTTGGGGCCTGGGCTTAGGGTTGGTTCTCTTTTCATGCATGATTCCGTCACCCCTACCTCCAACATTTAATTCAAACTCCATCGACATCCACAATAGATGACTTAGACTTTTATACAAATTCCTCCTTCCATTTACCAACTCGAAAGGGAACTCAACTCAATTTCCTCCCTAAGTATATTATTCTCATAAGATGTAAGTTTTTCCTCATTACTTCCTTCTTAAGATATTTTTCTCTCTGTATGCTTCAGTTTGTTTTTTCGTAGTTGAGTTCATTATTGTTTCGTTAAAAAAAGAAAAGAAGAAAAGGGGTTTGATAGAGTGGAATCACTTAGCCGAAAATAAGTGCCCCAGTCTTGGTGTTTCTTGTAGTAGAGGAAACATCGTCACGGACCCTTAAAATAAATTAGTCTCTATTATTCATTTCACTCGAGTTTTTATTTTAAAGGGCATTCTTTTAATGTTTAATACTCACGTGCTCTCTTAGTTTTCTTTGAAAATGTTTAAGAAACAAAAGTCATGCAATACTCACACTATCTCTAAAAACATAATTTGAATTTCAACTAGTAAACTATAAATTAGAATGGCCTCCTTTATAATTAATCAGTACTCCAGAATTTCCAAAGAAATATTGTACAACTCCAATAAAAGGGAACACACAAGGTAATATTACTGATAGAGGTTCTACTTTGAAACAGATACGTCCTTTTTCACCTGTTTCCTTGTTTGTTAGTCTGCCTTTCTGTAAGCGATATTATTAGAACCTGCTAATATTAGAATATACCAAAATAGTTTCCCTTTCGATATTATAGGTGATAAAGAAAAGCGAAATTACAAAAATATTCTAAAAACTTCAAACACATATAACAACAAGCGTTGGTTCCAATGATATTATCTTATTCTAAATAATCTATATTATTTAGACCATAAATTTAGCAAAACAACCAAGCAACTTGTAAATATCAACAGCTAATAGTTTAATCATTATGTTAGAAATTTACGCAGACTGATTGTTCTAACATTTAAGTAGATTTTTATCTGATGTATCTCAACTTCTTCACTTTATATCAAACGAGATCTCTGATATAAAATTTTGAATATTAGATTCTTATTAGAACTGCTCAATACAATAATCCGGATTTCGGAACCAACCTGCTTGTCTCCGGCGAAAATATTACGATGGGCCTAAGTGAATACCAATTAATAAATAAATAAATAAATAAATTAATAAATACCTATTTTTATTTTTATGCTCTAAGTAGTAGAGTGAAGTCTGAAGACGTAGCAACCCCACTTTAAAGTCTAAATTAATGTGAACTATTTTTATCACACCATCAATTAGCAGCTGAAGATAACGGCTTAGAACGGCAAAAAAATTATTGGTGAATGAATAAACCACATCATGGAGAGACGGAAGATCTATTAGATGATATTGTTTTGTGTGATACAATTCGAAAGGTTGCTTTTCATTGAAAATATTTGTTTCACTAAATAAAATAATAGTTTGCACTGTTACAGAAGAAACTGGTCTCGTTGAAGTGCATACGAGTGCATCTCAAGGAAGTCTGTCATCATCACTATTGAATATTGAAATTTATCACCTTTTTTGTGAAGTTTGTGACTTCGCTAAAGAATATGGTTATACGTTGCACAGAGCCATGTGTAGAGTAGTTTTATCGATGATCACATCACCACATGAAACACGTAGGTGGCGGAAAACTTCAACCTGCAGCCGATTCATAGAGAACCAATCCAATAAAAGCACTTCTGTCGTAATTAAATAAACGGAACTTCATAGTCAAAATATACTGTTGAAAATGAAGAACAGGTCTATCAGCGGAGAATTGATTGGAAAATGGTCTAACACGACAAAAAAGAGTATTTAAGTTTGAAGTAAAACATAGAATGCACAAAGTATTCCTAAGTGTATAATAAAGTAAATAAACAATAATTAATCTCAATACCGATTTGCCTGAGTTCAGATTGTTATACTGGCTAAAGTTGTAGATAAGGAATATTGTAGTAGGGTTAAGACTTTGATAGTGTCTCCGTTAATTGTTTCGTATGTAAAATAATAATTGAAAAGTTGTTGGGTAGCCGTTAAGTACATATACGAGGGTGGTCTGAAAAGTTTCCGACCTCACAAAGATTTTATTTTTTTTATTATCATCTTCCTGTTGAGATCGGAAACTTTTCAGACCGCCTGTATGTTGGTGTTCCACCTCTACACATGAAGAACAGAAAATATAAAATAGTATGAAAGCATTTTATTGAAAAAGTTCAGAACTTGTCAATTTAAAGAAACTAGATTTGCAAACACGGTCGAGTGGTCAAATTGGATTCCAGATATAAATGAAAAGGGAAAATGCTATTGGAACTACGATGAATCCGACAGTTTTTTCAATAACTCTAAGGTTTTTATCGTATATTCATAGAGTGAATAGGATTAAACCAGATTAGTTTTGGGGATCTCATATGGTTCAATGATTATTAAAACTATTGTAAAACAGGTTTTCAGATTCCAATGTGGTTTAATAGACATAAAGGAGCAGTTTCTGTTGAATATAGCGAGTAGTTCCTTCATATTCAAGTCGGATTAACGCGGTGTATTCATTCTTTGTCCTTTGCTGAATTTAAAAATATTTCGTTCATAATTGATAAAACAAAACAAAAATATAAATAATAAAATCTCAAACACCTTCGATGAGATGACACCAATCGAGATTGGAAGTTTCTAGTTTGTGCTAAGCATCCAAACATCTCTGCATTGTATTCAGCTTTTTAAATTGAATTAGGTACTTTCTGATTCATGTAACTCCACTACCTCTGCTAAGGGAAAAACATACTTCTTTTGCTAAATTACAAGCTATTAAACAAAAAAGGAAATGTTTTCTATAAGATTCCTGTATGTGTAAAAAAATGTTATTAATGGTATTGTGGATGGCCTACAACTTGATAATGGCCAGGGTAAGTGAATAGGTTCGGTCACGACATGCTGTTCCGCTGTAATAATGTCCACGTTATGAACAACCTGCCCATCCCCACAGTCTACTCAAACACGCACGGGCATAAACTAACCGCAGTATCTAGTAAGTGATGATAATATTTCCTTAACATATAGAACGACAATTTAGATATAGATTTATAGTAGGAAATTTTCATACGCGGATAAAAGAAAAGAAAAAATTACGATCAAAAGACAAATTTATTTCTTATTTTTTAGGAAATCGACCGATAATTATTAAAAAAGTAATTAAAAGCTATCTAATCAAATTGAAAATTGCCCTGAATGCTTAATCAAGGGAATGTGGATAAGGTTTGTCACATATGAAGGGAAACATAGTGGCAAAAGGAGTAATAATGTTTAACCAAGTATGATACAATGAATACATTATTTGAGGAGCTGATTTTGTTTTAACACTAAAACATATCAATTCATCAGTTTGTGAAAGTCTCTACGAATTGAGTATACAATGGTTAGCTGGGACAGGGTTCTGACCACCTTCTATCCTAATCCTCTTACAAATTATCTGGCACTCAGCCGTGCTTTATTTCTCTGTAAATAAGAGAGCAACCACTAACGGCAGTGTGAGAGTATGACTGTCGCAGGACAACCACTAACGGCAGTGTGAGAGTATGACTGTCGCAGGACAACCACTAACGGCAGTGTGAGAGTATGACTGTCGCAGGACAACCACTAACGGCAGTGTGAGAGTATGACTGTCGCAGGACAACCACTAACGGCAGTGTGAGAGTATGACTGTCGCAGTACAACCACTAACGGCAGTGTGAGAGTATGACTGTCACAGGACAACCACTAACGGCAGTGTGAGAGTATGACTGTCACAGGACAACCACTAACGGCAGTGTGAGAGTATGACTGTCGCAGGACAACCACTAACGGCAGTGTGAGAGTATGACTGTCGCAGGACAACCACTAACGGCAGTGTGAGAGTATGACTGTCGCAGTACAACCACTAACAGCAGTGTGAGAGTATGACTGTCGCAGGACAACCACTAACTGCAGTGTGAGAGTATGACTGTCGCAGTACAACCACTAACGGCAGTGTGAGAGTATGACTGTCGCAGTACAACCACTAACGGCAGTGTGAGAGTATGACTGTCGCAGGACAACCACTAACGGCAGTGTGAGAGTATGACTGTCGCAGGACAACCACTAACGGCAGTGTGAGAGTATGACTGTCGCAGGACAACCACTAACGGCAGTGTGAGAGTATGACTGTCGCAGGACAACCACTAACGGCAGTGTGAGAGTATGTCTGTCACAGGACAACCGGAAACCCGGCGAGACATATTATTTCTTTATTTAAAAAAAAAAACGAACAGTTATTTTAGCAAAATGTTTTGTGTTAAAAATTTAAATGGACGTTAAGGTACTTTTTAAATATTGTCGGGTCGTCACGAGGGGGGGTGCCTGGTTACCCTAGCCCTGGTGACAAGTGAGGGTTGTTTGAGTTAATAACCTGGACAATCGTTTCATGACGGCGTTACTATCTGACTCCATTTTTTGATAGGTATGTGCTCCAAAAATGCACTATGTTCAGGAGAGGAGGTATAGGGTAGGTAGGTAGGTAAATTGTGTGGTCTTCGAATGACCACGAATTCACACTCGGTATCTGAGGGTAGGCGAAAACTGTCCGGATCCCAAAGGCCAGTGCGAACCGGAGAGAGGCAGACTGAATTGTCACGGGAGACACTGCTTGGTCAGTTTGCAGGGCCGCGACAACCGTTGTCCACTAGGGAGAGGTTTCTCCCATGGAGGTGCTAGATTTAGCGAGACGAAGGCAGAGATACCCACTAGGAAGGGTCTGTCTAAGCCGGACTAAAACATAGCGAGGTGAGGAGAGAAAGAGATGTAGAGGTTTTTCATAAGGAAGAAGGCCTAATTCTTGAAGACTGTCGCAGCTGCAAGTCGGGTAGCTTCGTTAGGAGGAGAGTGAATTACAGTCCGAGATCTGCCCCTATTTATAGTTAGTGTTGGCTCGTTAGGGCCAATCATTTCCCACGTTGTTGTAACCAATAAGTAAGTGGTCGGTCTTTGTGTAGGCAGCCGAAGGCTGTGGGGTTCTCTACCTGCTTTGGGTTAGCGGTTAACACTCGGCTGTGACCTCTTTATTGTTTACACATTTACAATGACTTATTTATGTTATTTGCATTTGTTTAAATTAATTTACAATATATATACAATAGAGTATAGGGTGATTTATCTTATGTTGTTAGCGGTCGCTACAAATATCATTAATAAATCTTCAATAGTGGTTATATATATACTGGATGTCTCCAATCTATCCAACATTGTAAAAATGCCTTGAAATTGATAAAATAATTAGGTCCTCCAATTAGGCACCCCTCACCCTTAAACGTCCCAAATAGACAAAGCAACAATTATCGTAATCAAGTGGTCGTAGAGTGATATCAGATATTTAGTGAGCAGTTGGCAATAGGGAACAATCACCAGTGCAACCAATACTGCCACAGATTAAGTGTAGTTGGTAATTAAGGGTAATTCCTAGGGTTTGCTATCTACCTGCTACCTACCAGTGTGTCTATTGACAGATTTCCCAGTGTATACAGGCGTGCTTTGAACCAAAAAATGTTTTACCTTGTGAGCCACATGATCCAATTCCAGTGTCGATTGAGCAAAAATATAGTGACTTGTGAACCTTATTTCATTCAGAAGTATCTCAAATTAGTTCCTGAGCCCAAAGGGCGAGGCTATAATTTTATACAGGCAATCGTCTTTTGCTCTTAGGTTTATCCATCAATAATTTTCCGGAAATTTTAAAGGTATACTCCGCAACACCTCAAAATATCTTATTGTTTGTTAAAATACAGGAACAAGAAATAAAAAACAAAAATTAAACCCGAAAAAAAAGTCAGAACCGGTTAGGTAACTTTTAAGCATTCATAAGTAACGATTTTTTTTATCTTATTTATAGATATCGTAAATTTCTATGAAAAAAGAATGTCAAAGATATTTTTGAAGGGCCTGGATCTTATCCTTTCATTATTAACGCCCAGGAACAATGCACCTTTCTATGTCACAAATTAAAGACTCCATGATGATTAAAATTCCCGCTACCCAAGATAGGTGATCATTAACATTCTTAAAGCTTTAATCGGAAATTATCTGACCATCAAAATCCTCTTGTTAATAATCAAAGTCAATAAAACGAGGAACAAGATGATATGTAATTAGTGCCACTTACTTAGCAGATTTAGAGCTTAGTTGAATTTTATTCTCTTGATAAATAACAGAATATAATGTTAATAAATACATACTTAATTACTTATTGCCTGTAATTTCAGATTGTAATTTCAGCACAATAAAGGATTTTATATAACAATAAATACATAAACAGCTTGATCACTCATGACAAAACTTTGAAGATTTTAGTTTTAAAATCAATATTTCAACCTTTCAACGCCCTCTAAAATAAAAAAAAACTTGTTTAACGAACAATATCTCAAAGAACACGGCCAATGCGATATTTTCTTTTATAGATATTTAAATGTTATTTTACCAACATCAGCCTATCGACGTTAATCTCTTTGTAAACATCTAGTGGACACTTGTCTACCTAGGAGTAGCTGCTTAGGTTATCAAATCATTGATTGGATTGATTTTGGGGCGAAACCTTTAGATAATCAAAGCATTTGTTTCTGTATATTAAATTTATTTGTGGGGCAAAGCAATTGCGAGCCCAAAATAGTGTTAACAAAAACAGAACCCAGGAGTCACCTCAGTCCCTCCAGCTAAATGTCAGGTGGTTTTTACAGATAGTGTTTTATAGGTGAAGAGATATGATCGGAGGATGTATATAAAAAAAAACGTGTTAGCCATCCAGCTAAGAAACATGAGTAGCACCAATTTTCCCCATCATTTATTAACATTTATGTTAGTAATAACAGTTGGAAAAAAACAAAAACAATTTCCTCTGTGGGTTTAATAAAATATGATGCCTTTGATGGGAGGAAACGGCCATCCCTTAACTGGCAGAACCTGGATTAGAAAGTGGTGTGACAAGAAGAGGAGATAGGGAAGAAGGAAAGAACTAAAGACAAGAAGAAAGACGAATCATAGCGATCGATCAATTAGAGAAGAAAGAAAGGAGGCTGGGGGCCTTGGCCGGTGATGGATAGCGACAGCTTCTATCTCTCATTACCGGGATCGAACCCAACAAGATAATCCCGAGGGACAATTAGTGACACGCTTTTACCTTTGGCGGGCTACCTGTTGCCTGCCACTCTTTTTACCAGAGGTGGCTATCTCAGGGCCTATGCAAATTGTATTTTCTACCTCGGACGGAGGGAAAGGGAATTAATGAGGTGCATTTTTTAATGAACTACTCCACGAGAATCTGAAATGATTTAATCTTAATCAGCCCTGGCCTCAGATTAACCCTGACAGACTGGAATGAAAAATTTCAATTTCCCAAAGAAAAATTTAATCTAAAAATTAGTGCACACCCAATGCCCAATGGCAATGCCTAGTTAGCTTTAGGCTCTAAAATTTACATATTTTAAGAAATATTTTGGTAATATAGTAAAACTCGTGTTCTATATAAAACTTTGCAAACCTACAAATTTTATTACATATGAAAAAAAATTGCCACTTCGGCCAGGCTTACCTTTTATGTGATATGTTTCATCATAAATCCATACGTCACTTAACAGCATAAAACATAGATGCTCTAGTTCTCATTAAGCTTAATTTCAATTTAGTATTTGAGCTGCAAATCCACCGGAGAAACATTAAGTTTTTTGTCTCGTCGAAGTACCTGACAAACCCAATGTTTAACACTATGACCCCACCTCCTTCCCTGGTCGATAGAAACAGGCTGTCCGGGAAAACTTGGTAAAGTTAGTTAGATTATGGTTAGTATTAGCACCACTTATTACGATTTTCTGTGGTTTCCTATCCTTTTCAATTTTCTAAGTATAGCCAATGAATGACCAGTGATCTCACGCAAACTTTCGGTGAATTCCTCTATTCTGTGGAGTTTACTAACCCCAATGGGTGCTCGATAGTTTTCCATTTAACTTAAGTTTCCCTTACATTTTAATGCGACATGATAGTAATTTAGAAATAGGTTTTTCTATAAAGGCACTATAGACGACATGGAACAGGAAATGATGTATAAATTAGTCTATTTCCAATGGTTTCAATTGTTCAATTGTTTAGATCTGTTGACTATTTCAGGGAAAAGTAAAATTAACATGACAGGAAGTTCGATTGCTTTAGAAAATATTGAAAATTTTGTGACGAAAAGTTATTATTCGAATAAAAAATTAATTTACTAATTGTTGGTACATTCCTTTATGATTTCGTCATCCATAAATTCATTGTCACTCATGAATAAACTTTGCACTTATGACTGGCCTTTTGCCTTTAACCTAACCAATATTTATATTCACTTTATATATCAGATTATGATACATGCGGATGTGTTTACGTTCATTGCATAATATTTCTTCTTAGATCCCAATACAACAAAGTTCAAGTATGAATAGAATTTCCTTGGTTAATTAAAGATCGATGGAATTCCACTGTTTTTGTGTTAATTATTGAAATTGCTGTGGGGTTGAGATAGTAGTTTGGATTAAAAAAGACAGTTTGGAAATTCAAAATTCATAATCTACATTTTTTATATATTTTTTCATTGTATATAAATATCAATATTCCTGGAATAATACCAGCTCTATTATGTTGAATTTAGTAAAAAAGTTATTACAGTAAGGGAGGCTAATAAAAAAAAAATATATTCAAACGCCATGTTAGGGTTTTTTTTTGTTTTTTGTTACTGTTTTTTTTTTGTAAACGTAGCGGTGATCCGCTAGGAGAGATGGGGGAGGGAGGACTAGGGTGGAAAAAATCGCGCAGAGCCTATCAAAGAGGAGCACGCCATTTAACCCCTGCTCAGACCGCACACTAAGCCATTGAAACCGCAAAAACTTAAAAACACTTGATGAATAGCCTGCCAATGGCCCAAGTGGTTTTCATTGCCCCCCCCCCTTTAACTATAGTAGATCCATCAATTAATCTTCTGATGGTCCGAGGCGCTCCTTCCATGGCTCTAGTGGTTACCTGCCGAGATTCATCAGCCACACAAATACTATAACTGGGCTCAGAGCAACTTAGAAACATCGTATTTAGATTTGGACTGACTAATAGTTTCTTATTTCCCTTTAAATTGAATTATCTTAAACTACATTAGTTTGAGTTTATTGTAGAAATGTTTTGTATCATCATCTTCCTCAGAATGTATTTTAATTTATCAAAATAAATCAAATACTCGAAAGGCGACATTAGGAAACAATAAAGGACAAGTAGCGATAAAGATGGTGAAATAACTGCTTGAACTTGAAAGTTAGAAGTGGAGGCGGTTATTTAATATTGATTGAAGAAAGCTTATTGATTAGACGTGAAAAAAGTCACGTGACTAAATTACTACAAGTATAATTAATTAGTGAGGTACAAGCCTTCAAATATCGATCGTTCAGACGAATGAAAAAGTGGCCACTGCTTTGAATGCAAGAACAAAAGTCAAAACATTTTGTAAGAAATAAATTTGTTTAAATCATGCAGGTATATTTTGTCAGTATTGTAGTGATTAAATAAAGTTACATTTTTTAAAAATATTTTTTGTTCTTTTCATTCGTTAATTATATAGACTTTTTACATTTTAAAAACGGGATATTAAAAGCGATCGGATTAAGACTGAGGATTTTACGACACATTTAACATAATAATAAAAACAATTATGTAATAGAAAAGTTCGTTAAATTGTCTATTGACTCAACATTCCCAATGACACCTAGATTTTTCATACGCCCACTTTTAGGTTTACCAAAAACGAGTTAAATATCGTGATTTAAATACTGTAACGCTATTGTATTATATTGTGATGGATGAAAAAAAAAAATCATGAACAATTTGGAAATCGACTTTGATTTGGCATACAACGCGAGCTAGATAATGGCCTTCTTAAACAAAACAAACTGATTTTACCAAGCAAGTGATAACAATATAATTCAAATAATATAAAATTTGTGGGGAAAAAAATCAATTTACTTCATCTGTCTGTTTTGGCCGGCGGGAAATGTTGTTCGAGTTTTTAGATGTATTTAATTACAATGATTGGATATAGGCATGTACAATTTCGTGAAACTGGTTTACTGATGCTTCGGCATGCTCAATAACATTGTACATCACAATTATCTTAAAAACCGCCGAATTTGTGTGTAGACAGGCTTCATTTGATTTTCACTTTGCTATAAATTAGGAGAGAAGAGGCCTTTAAATCGTTTAAACTAACAGGAATTAAAGGTCAATGGCCTGAGCTTGAATCGCCCACTGGTTGATATACATCACTGTCCGATATTTATTGCCTGCGCATTCTAAATACTGGACCGCTTACAACTGGCTGGAATCGGCCAACAGTGTATTCGCAAACTAATGCGTTGTTAATTCAAGATGTACGCCCCGATTTGAATAAAACCTTAACGAGGAGAGGGGGGGGATCGGTAAAACCCAGTTTGACTCAATGCTAATGCCCTGGCTAAACTGGGCAAACAATTACATATTAAATAATACCGGCTTAATGCCTGGTCATTAGGCAAGTCCCACTGATGTTTTTTTACTAAACCATCACCGGAGTAACACAAATTAATGTTTATTAACGATTTACCAGGGATAGGATAAAATTAAATATTTTGAAAAAAATTCACAGCAAAGTAATATCTAATTGCCTTATTAGAACTAGTACTTCCAATAATCAATTGCATCGTCATGTTTTTAACATGATAACGATATGTCTTTCAGAATAACAAATATCTGTTCATATTAACTAAATTGTATATTTGGCAATATTTATAAATTAAATTAAGAATGTAGAGAGTTAAAGATCATTTTCGTAATTATTGTTATTGTCGGCAAGAGATAGTTCTGCATATTTCAAAACACATACTCACAGAAAAATGTCTTTTCAACCCCAAACGAAAATTTAAATAAATCAATTTTTTATTTAATAAGTATGCATTTATCGTGAAAAATGCCTTTACGACTGAAATATGTTTCACTAACGTGGAACATTCATGAATACAGACAGACTGATGAGTAGCCTGTATAAAAGAAAAAGCTCTCATTTCAAGTATGGAGAAAACGTTACCAAAATTAAATTTAATGTGCAGGTTTTAGAAAAATTTTAAATTAGTAGGGATATTCACAGATTTAATTCAACGACTTAATTAAACGAGAGTAGCCCTTCCATTCATCTTTTAACTGCAATGCTTCCCTTGATTTTCTACCTAAAGATATAAATATATAATTATGTCACTAATAGACAGATTAATATAAAAAAAAAAATTAAGTACACAAATGGTCGCAAGATGCTTGACTCCTGGACAGAAATTAATTTCTGCAACGCACAGCTGGAATCAAGCTGAATTCAAGGTGAATTCTATTCTAGTGACTTCTATAAGCTATTTTTTTTGTTTCCATTTATCATAATTTCTTAAACGAATTGTCTGAATACAAAATGATTTTGTTTTGTTGCTATCATAAAACTATTATTCCCTGCAGAGGACATTTTACATAAAACAAAAAACATTAGAAAGGTCAAGCTCATTAGTTATTGGATAGAGGATCGAGCCATTTGATAACACAACGTCGGACCAATTCATTGCTTTCGTTCGCAATGAAACGCTTTATTTCTGATAAATTGCGCAAACATACCACTCTGTGGCCCGGCATAAGGGCTTAAATTTTAACCCTTATTAACTGTAGGATAACAATGAAGGGCTTTATCTCATTCCATTTTCGTTTCATTCTGTTCCGATGAGAAGCAGATTAAACAAGCAGGCATAGAATTAGGTTAAAAGCAAAAATAGCCAGTTTGTAACGGTGGGAATACTTATCGTCACGGACACAGTAGTCAAGTCTCGCTCAATTAATTCGGTGAACAGTATTGCTAGTTATTGCAGCAAATCGAAAGACGTTTCCAGAGTTTAGTAAATACTAATTATTGTGACAATAATTGAATTCTTGTAGAAGTAATTTAGTTTTTATGGATTCAGAATATTTCCAAATAGCCAACACATATATATATGCGAATACTGAAAACGTTTCATAACAATTAAAAAAGAATAGAAACCCGAAATAGTTCTAGTAGCAAATGTTTGAAGTGTACCACTTTTTTTTGGGGGGGGGGGGGGCAGTGTAGTTTTAGAATATGCACTTTAAAAATTAAATTTGTTGCTTTTCAGAAATATCGAGTGATTTATTTTCAAGGAAATAATATCGGAATTCCTTTTATATCTACGAATTGGTCCAGAGATGTGGGCAACTGGTCCTCGGAACAGCTAGCATATCATTATCAGAAGTCACTGACTGCTGAAGCAATGATGGGGCGATGATTCATAATGTCTGGCAGTATTTGATTATGGAAAAGAATTATTCTTGAAGGAATATTTAAGGTCGTGTTCTAGAGCCTAAGTTTGCATTATAATTTCACAAAACGACTCATAGACCTTAATTTTCGTTAGTCTATAATTGTATGCCTGTTCGCTTCCTGTAACGCTAACTTCTCAGGCGCTGAATCGATTTATATCTATTTTTTAACCAATCATATCACATGTCCCCCCACCCGTCTCCTATAAAGGTGCAAGGCAGACAAATTCTCCGGAAGTCTGCTGTCTCTTTTCTGACCTTAGGTTCTCTGGCTTCACTTTGATGTGACCTTTGTAATACTATAGCTTACGTTGTAAAACTTGGCAGAAAATATAATTTGTTTATTTGACTATATTCTTATTTTTTTGCTACATATAATGCAGTGACTTGCACCCCTATTCAACATATTACACGCAATATTATCTCCAGCTAGATATATACTCACGTCTTTTGGTTCCATTTCTTCTTACCATCAGATTATTACGTTAGCCAGACATAGTATAATTTTGCAAAAAATATATTTTGTCATATCTTTGTGATCCTCGATTTGCTTTCACAGAAATTGCGTTTAATTTAATTAAGATGGTCACAAATAGTTGAAAATACCCATGAAGTTAGTTAAATGAAGAATGCTTTGTGCTCAATACGTAATGTAGCAGTCTGCTAGACAACGGATTCGCTCTTCTGATATTGACTACCCACCAGACAGAAGCTGTGGTAGCTTATCCGCTAATGAAATCTTGATTGTCCTTCATCCGAGGTAAGGCAGCTCTGACTGGGACGAGGCCTCTATATGGTGCAGATCTCTAATTAAAAGCTTGATCCCGTCAGGATTGCGCAGACCCATCAACCTCCGCCACGGAGAGCGCTTAATTTTCCTAATGATGTGCTCTCCGGATCCATTATGGCAATCAAGATGGCAGGAAGAAGGGGTGGGTGGGGGGCAGAAAACCCCGAAAGATGCCCCCACCCCCATCCACCCAATGGGAGCAGGTAATTATGGAAGTGGCTGAGAGACTAACCTTCTTATGCTAATCACCTGCACAAGGAGCCGGGACATCTCTACTAGGACGTTGAATTTAATTTCAGTAAGAGCCCTGTTTACATTTGCTATACATTTATAAGTCGTGTATTACAACTTATTAAATTCACTAGCTTTACAATTATCAAGAACTCATTACTCAACGAATTAGATTTTCGTTATCAAATACCAAGTAATGACCCCATACATGTTAATACTTGATGCTAAGATCTGTAACTAAGCATAGCTTAAATTAATTTGTGTTCATATCAACTAAATCGATAGTGAGATATTGTATTTTTTATCTTAAATACACATTAACAGAAGACGGGATGTAAAACATTCCTTTAAAAAAAATTATAAAAATTGTAAGCAGCTTAAGCATCGACATAAATGAAACCTTTTTAGAAGTGCTACAATTATATGAGAAACATGTACGTTATCTGTACATAATATATGAAATCATTAAATATAAATTTAGGCTTAATCTTAGGCCATGAGGAGGTGCCACTCAATGAAGTAGTAAGTTGTCGAAATACTCTTTTGTCCTTTCACTTCTGCGTATCTAAGCAGCATTAGGATGAACTTGCTATTTTCATTTATAATGCCCGTTATGGATCAGTTGCCGCATTCGTGTGCGTCCATACTCATTTTTGACCAGCTTACAGATTATATTTAATAATAATTTTTAAGTTTTTAATTCCTTTATTGTGCAATAATTACAATCTGCCTTTTATAAGGCAATAAGTAATTAAGATATATGCTCTCATTCATACAATAAAATAATAATTAATCGGAAAAGAAAAATATATACACGATTAAAACCTGGCGAGAAAATAAAATACCTAGCCATGGCCTCTACCAACAGAACTAGACTGAAACAGAATAACGAATGTTATTTACGGAAAAAGAATTTATGGGTCACAATGTGTAAAAAAATGCATTCCCCCCCCCCCCACATAGCCCTTTTAAATTCACAGATAATTACATATATAATTATAGATCCTCAGGAGAATCTATTTACAAATTATTTTTGTATTTCCTGTAGCATCACTACATTATATACAGGTTTGGTTATTTTATAAAAATTATATAATGAATAAACAAGTATAATGATATACATTATACGTGGCTGGACTAAACTGACTAATAAAGGTGATAGGGCTCACCTTTTTGATCAACCTTAAAACTAACTTACAAACTAATTCTTAACCTAATTTTTCCCCGACAGTTTATAATATAATAATAATTAGAATATAAAATGCAAATGTTTGAGATGGCTAACTGTAACGTGTGCTTAGGTATGAGTAAGGTTCGAGTCACGATACTCCCAGTATATTTTTTATTTTGCTGTTAATTATTAAAAGATGGATTTATGTCACGACACAGATTGTTGATTTACACATTATACTGTAGGTAACAGTCATAAAAAAATCATAGCGTGATCGCTAAATACTACTCAATAAAGTTCATTTTATACTCCTTTTAGCCTACCCTTGTTCAATATATATTTGTGCTCCGGATATGATGTGCTGACAAAGCGTGGGAACCCAGTGAACTGTGAGAATCTAGGTTAGATTGAACACCCACATATCAATCATTCATACCTTTTGTGTAGTGTAGTCGATTCACTGTGCCTTAGTTTCCATTACGAAAAAAATAAAATAGGTAATGTTATGTGTTTTACATCCTGAAGATTAATAATGTAAATATTTATTTTGCTGTAATGAATGCCGACTTTTTGAGGATATTACACTGAAAGACTAAAAGAAAACTCGTCTTATTATCTAATAGGGCCTATGGATACGATTTAATCTAAGGATCAGACCCACCAATTTTTTCACGATTTCCCTCCTTAATTTTAAACTGAGTTGAGTATTTCGAAATATGTATAAACAAAATGTGAAAGTGAAGGAACAAAATTTTAGAGCTTAGAACCATCTCATTTTTTTAAAAAAAGTATTAAATAACTGCGGTATATAATAATATTTTGCTGGCACACAATTTGATTGATGGCTGCAAACTTAAATTTTATTCGTTAAATAATCATGGCTGCTTGCAGTCAAGACATTCAACAAATTGTAAATAGACTACTGAGATACCGTATTGAAACATATTAAAAACGACATTTCTATTAATTACTAACTAATTAAATGTTTAGCGAGATCTTTTAATTTATTGAGGTTAATTTTTACAAACATCTGAACAAATGAAATATGTATGATTGCTCCATACCTGTTTGAGAGTGCATCCTCTCCATTCAGCCTTGGCAAATACAAACTATCTTAAAACAAGTAAAACGATCCCACGGAGACGCATCAGTCGGCCAGTTGTAAGCGAGCTAGAAAGATTTCCTGATAATTTTGCCTCACTCTATCTCTCTCTGAGTCTGAAACATTTATTACGATAATCCGGAGAAGAAGTGACAGATAATGGGATTAGAAGGCGGTTACCAGGAAATTAAAAATAAACGGGACGGAGAAACGGGTCACATGGGCCGAAGGGAAGCTTGGAATTACTTCTTGAAGACCAGAAACTTTCACATAGCCCACCCACTATTAATAACTGCTTAAAATTTTATGAGAAAAACAGGCATGGACTTATACTAGGTAACAAATTTTATTTAATCTCTTCATCATAATATTTGTTAATATAATTGAAAAAAAAAAAACGAAATAAAGGGCTTGTTTTCGAATGTTCGTACTACGAAAGTGGTTTACAAAACGATTCTATAAATTTGGAAATACTGTTCCATTTAGTTCCAGATTAGGTTATGTATTTGTATATTCAGTTCAATAACCATATTGTTTTTGGAAAAATGTCAGTCCAATTTAATTAAAAAAATATCAAGAATGCACTGACCCAATGGTTGTAAAAACCATATAATCAATCAGATCTTTATACAGTATATTTGAAAACAGCTTTGATCACTCTGCTTAGCTGTTGATTAAGAAAAGATAACTGGACATTTGAAAGAAATAAACTAATAGAGAAAAAATCGGTATCGGGCTCTGAATGCTAAAACAAAATATTTTTTTATATAAAGCAAAGTTCAGTATTTAAAACATCACTTAAATTTTTATGTTTCTAACTTAAATATGTGACTCTGGATAATCCGTGCTTTCAAGTGCACAGGCTAAAGATTAAGTTATTTTTGAATAAAAAAACAACACTAAAAAAAAGAAAGAAATTTTTTTTTTTTTTTTCCTAAGCTCTCTAGTTAGAATTTTCGGATAGGGGATTAAGGGAGAAAAAAACAAACAAAAAAAAACGACCTTGCTGTTTCTAATAGTTATTTTTTTACATTGATTTTCCGAGAGTGATAAAAATAAAGTTATATTATTAAAAACGCTGAGGAATGTGGCCATACAATTAATATTTGAAAGAGTATTGGCGTGAACTTTCCTAGTAAAATCCATGACAATCTGGCATTTATATTTTTATGTTTTCATGTAATGTTATTTGATTAATAGCATAAACCATAAAATACACGGGACCTTAGTAAGTTGTGTAATCTAATGCAGAGTCTAGTGTTAAACAAGTCAAGAACTACCGCTGTAGCAGATAGCGACCATAAGGAGCAAAGGAATTAGCATATTTGAAATGATAAGTAAAAAGGTAGGATTGGCTGCGAAACTTCTAATGATAAGCCGGCAGAATATACAACCACAAACGGCCCAATTCAGAAATTAGATATTTGAGTAAGTGGATTAACGAAATGGGTTTTTGGCGGTGGATAAGGTTTAGGTTAGAAGAGAGGTCTCTAAGGGGGGGGGGGGGGGTAACAGTATAGTCCAACCACGAGTACTAGAGACCTCGCAATTATCTCGGGGTGGAAATGTTGGCTGAACAGGTAGTACACATCTGCCAGAGCTCTCATACACTGACTGTTCAGAAAACATAGGGACCCACTAAATTCCGTGCTAAGCCTTATGTTTGATGAAAGGGTAGTAGCGAGACCAGCAGGGTGCTTTAAACTACCTGAGCTGCGGTCTCTAGTCCTCGTGGTAGTATTACACAGAGGTAGCTACAGCCTACTAGCTGGGTTTGGTGATTAGGCATTCAATTGCTGCGAGCAGTTAAGGGCTATAACTAGAGACAGTAAAGCCAACAGGTATTGTTGCTGCGTGTGCTGTGTGAGTGAGGCTACTCCGCAATGGCGCTTAGCAAGGCAAAACAGCCTCGTCTACTTGATGCTTATGTTTAAAGCAACAGCTTCTTCAGGAAGGAATTATGCCGTTAGTATACTTTATCGAGGTATATGACAGGCTCAGCATAATGAAGCAACATATTTTACTTTTACCAACTAACATCCTTTATACATCAAGTATGTATGAGCTAAGTTAATTTTTTTAAATAGATAAAAGTTAGCTTAATTTATTAGTAAATTATTTATATCGTATATTGAGCTTAACTTCTAACAGATCTTCAGCAAATGTTTGTTAATACATTGAGATTGCATACCACAAATAATGACTTTTATTATAAAGTATATGTTCATTGTTTAAATGTTTGGAACATATAATCCAGTAATATAGAAGCCAATTCTCAGAAAATATTATTTTTACTGTTACTTCGCTCTAGCGATGTTTTGTTAAGTTTACGAAGATAGGTATACGGATTTAATTATAATAATAATAATAATAATGGATCGATATCCATATATTTCTTGGCTGCTAGATGAGATAAGTTTCTTAAATATTAATTGAATGGTTTTGAGAATTCCAACTGTATTTGCTCTGTAAGAATTTATAATTTGGAATCTATTTTCAATTAAAGTTTTCAACGTGTCCTGAACTTGGACAAGTGATGCAATATTAACTGATTTTGTTCATTCATTTGGTCTTGCCCATAATATTTTTTCGAAGAAAGGGCTTGGAAGTTTCCTGAAATGAAAGGTATCCTGCAAACAGTACTCTGTATCGGAGCTGACTAAGTCATCCAGCATTGCCTAAGTACTTCTCTCCTCTCTCTCTCTCAATCAATTTCTGATTATTAGTTTGATAATTATACATTAGTACATTTACTTTTTTGTGTAGTCATGTAGTGCTTTAGTTGCATTTACTTTGCTGGTATTTTACTACCTTTACTGATGCCCCTTTATCTTGGCCTATACCTTCATGATGTTACAATATTATAGTCATAACTTCGCTTTCATACAAGGAACCACCCCTCATACTTCGTTCAAATATTATTTTTATAGCTTGATAACTTGGCTTGGTTTTCCGCCACAATGAACACCTGAACCTGACAATGATCCCTACTGCCACACGGTGACAGCTAGGGAGGTGGATAATTGTTTTTATATCTGAATGAGAGACAGACAGGAATTGTTGGCAGGGCTGTCAGCGATAACACTAGCTTCATTTCAGCTTTCGTGCATGGTTTTGTATGTAATTTTATTTTCTAGCTCCCTCGGTAGCTTACATCAGTACGTATAACTCACAATTTACTCACTAGTATAAATCGTTATAAGATAAGTGATTAATTTTTATTAGTTTAGAGTTAAATAAAAAATGTATTTACTAACAAAGTTGAGAGGGCATAGTCACAAATGTTTTGTATCTTTACTAAATTTAATTTTACTTATAGAAATAAAATCTTATTTGTAGTTAGAGGGGAAAACAACAATTACTTATCTCCATATTGTAGTTAGGTATTGTATTTAAAACTTCAATTATTAATATGATATTTAGAAAATTATTTCATTACTGCTGAGATAGGCAATATAATAATTAATACATAAAAGAAACTCTATTCAAATAAATAAAATACAAACCCCCTGCTGTGTCCCCTTATTATTAAAAATAATGGAAATCAATATAAATACTACATTAATGAAACTATTTACAATAGGCCAATATTACATGTTATATTATTATAGGCTACATTTTATAGCACTTTTATTACGAAACATTATTAATATTTTGGGATGCAATGCTCATTGAACATGTTCAGGTACATGTCATAGTCATAATACACAAAGGCACAAAGGTTGAGCCCTATCACCTTGTGAATTATAACTTTTTGAAATCCTCATGTACTTACATATTTTTTTTCCGGTTCAACGGGTAGTTTACTAACATATAAATATTAGGATATATTATAAATGGTATTTATTTCGGGATTCCAGCAATTTGTCAGTAAGTGTTATTATTTAATTATTACATATCAGTATTTTCATAACGAATCATCGTAAATATTGAATACAACGGGCTAGAGATCAAGTGCCCTTTGTTTTTTTTGACACCAGAAATTATTGGTTGTTTTAAAAAAAAACCTATAGCATTTTATAAGTCATGATCTGATCGCAACGCTGCTCGAATGTCTTTTGACGGCGGTAACATATTGATTAGTTAGAAGAGGGTTTTCTTTTGAAATATGGAGGAATTATTTTGCAAGACCTTCTTCATTATTTTAAGGATAGTATGTTTCCTTCGATGAACTTCTTGCCGTTTCTGGTTAAATATAGGCGAGAAACTTTTAATAATATAGGTTCGTGTTTCTTCCAAGTTTTCTGAGGTCAGATAAAGGTAATTATTTTCAAGTTTCGAAAGATTTTCTTACTTTTCGGTCTCGGCTTAAGACAATTTCAACAGATTTTAAAATGATAACGGGAAAATATCCATGGTATAAGCTATAGCATTAATAGCACTTGTTTTCAGATGTAATAAATATTTAGAAAGCTTTCATGTAAGGGAAGGTTTGTTGATGTTAACATAGTAGCAGTTAATCATTATGAGATGGACGTTTCTTCAAAAATAATCAACTGAAGAAAGGTTATTTAGCTATAGTGAAAATAATGGTTCAAAAATCCAGAGGCTTTCGCATTTTATATGGCCCCTGATATTAATAAATAATAGATGAAACCTCAGCCTTAACTCTTCCAACACCATGTGAAGAAAATTACACAAAATACTGGTACTTCGGCCCTCACCTAATATTTTGCTTTGCTTGATTTGACTTGATTTAATGGATCAAAACTCATACGATATTTTTAAATTAATAAAATTGATGCACTATTTTGGAGAACAAAAATAGTTTTTCTAAAAAATTAAACAAAGGACTATTAACACAGTTGGGTAGGGCTGATTCGTTGAATTAGGCCGTATAATACAATAAACAAACGTAAAATTGTTTGACTATGTCCCTTTGGCTAATTGCTTTAAAAATTGTAGATAAATAAATAAATAAAATTTTACAGTCACCAAAATCCCAAGATGCAAATTTTCTACTACCAACAAAGTGAATTCATTACAAATATTTCAAGGAGAAATGTAATATAATTTCATAACATATGTTTGCTTTGCGTGATTTGACTTGATTTAATTGATCAAAACTCATACGATATTTATAAATTAATAAAATTGATGCACTATTTTGGAAAACAAAAATAGTTTTTCTTAGAAATTAAACAAAGGACTATTTACACAGTAGGGTAGCGCCTATGAACATTTTTTAAAGATTCAAGCACATCTTAAAAATAATGTTAAATTTTCCTGATAAAAAGAAAAACAAATTTCTTTCTTAGATTAAAATCGTTTTTAATTAGAATAAGAAATATTACAGGATTATATATTTTTTTTTTTGTTAACCATAACAAACATAGTGACAAGACCCGATTTGAAATGCTCATTAGCTATGTAATGAATAATATTTCCGACTTAATTACTGATATATTCTAGGCAGATATCTTGTTATCTTCAGACAGCTTAAGAATAAGATAATTATAAGCTCAAAGTTTTTTATTTTTAATTTTGGAAAAGCAATGCGGGTACCGATTTTGAAATTGAATAATTCATTTTATTTATGTTGGATAATGAGGGTCCGTTATTGTCCGAATTTCAATTCTGTTATCTGCAGAGGGTCTACTTTTATTATTATTAACAGCTATTATTCGTTGTTGATTTAAATTTTTTTGGCTTATTTATTTTTGTTCCTCCACTTCCTCTTACTTGTTGGTCAGTCTTCAAGTTTTACCAGGAGTGTAAGAGTGGATGCTGCGTACATCCAACACTTTCAGTGTGACACTTATGAACACCGATTAGATGTCCACACTGCCTAGTCACTGGGAATGTAAATTTAGTGTCGAAAGTTATTAAGAAAAAAAATATTACATTGTGGGTAGTCTTATATAAATATATTCGACATATTGGCAGATAGTTGATTCGCTTTCTGATCATCTCCTTTCTAAAACGATTCAATATCTGCTGAACTGTAACTTTAAGAGAAGGAGGATTCCTCTGCAATATCATGCGTCAACGGCCACTGTTGACATACTCGATCGGTACTGAAGAAAGAGGACGAATCCAATCAGATCTATTGCACTGCACCATTCCCCTCAGTACAGTCCCGGGGGGGGGGGGGGTTACTTTGACAGATGGGGATATAATGGTAGGGACCTTTGCACTCCGAGGGCTTGGCCAATTGCCAATCCGATAACAGAGTCCAGTCTTTAAGTGAAACTTTATTTAAAAAAAAAGAAGAAAAAAAGCGAACTATACAGTAGCTTTGGACAAGACCCTGAAAAAACTGCATTAGAAAACTTTTAATTCACTAGCCAAAAATAATGGAAACTAATTCTTCCGCTATGGAAACTGTTTTCAAGCTAATTTGTATTGTTCCTTTTAAAGCTTTTGTTTTCAAGGAGTTTTAGTTATGTACTCCAACTTATAGAAAAAAAAAAAATTTAGCAATGGTCGCCTCCCACTTATAACAATTGGGAACAAAAAATACTTTTTTGTAACATAGGCATTCGCGTGAGTTTAGGTACATAAGTGAACTAAGAAAACCAGAGCAGTCAACCGCGTAATTTTTTGCGTGATTGTCTTCAATGCGACCGGTGCCAGGAGTTCAGGGACACTACAACCGTTGTGGAAAGCGGCAAAGGTGAGTGAGATGCTCACAAAAGAATAACACTGCCCAACGCCCTCAAGATACGGTTGAAGTGCGCAAATGGACGCCAGGGACCACATGTGGCATTCGGAGGTAGGGTAGGACTGCCCTACAAACAAGAGCTACTGAAGAAACGAGCAGCCTAACAACAAGAACGCAGAAGAGACCCACAACAGGTACTAGGTACCCTAGGTACCCCAGCACCGGGAGGACCTCACCAAGGCTGCACCAGTCCTCTTTAGGAGCCCACAACACCTGGAAGAAAAAGGACCCTAGATCCGAGACTTGACCCCCGGCATATCATCGTGCATTGTAAGCAGTGCAGACACTTGAAAACGGACCCTGGATGAAAGAAGTCCTTTGACTGTCTTAGGCCAACTGGAGGCCTCAATGACAACTCTAGTGGACCGATTGATGTCCCTGCTTGTCTAAGCGCCCTTCTGAGGTCATGACGTCACCCAGGCAGCCTAGTTTATAGTTAGTTTTAGTTCCCGCCTTCTAACTTGAAGGTGAGCCCCATCTCCAAGTCCTGTTTTAGTTTGTGTAATTGTCCAATCGTTTTTGTTAGCCTTAAGTTACTTCTTTAAATGCATGTGATGCAGTAAAAGTAACCCATTCCAGTTAACATATTCTAGATTTGTGTGTGATTCTTTTTAACAGAAAAAAACATAATCAGTAGGAGTGAGACATTAGAAGTTAACTCCTCTAATTCCCACTGCAATGGTACTTGCTACTTTACTCGAACCATGGGTTTCTTATTTAATTATCTCTCCACCTGTCTACTTAATCCGCTAGATTTAGTCTCGATACTGTCAATCTCCAGAGTCATCCTATTAAAGTTGACTGGCTTCTGACTGGAGAGAGAGAGGGAGAGAGAGAGAGAGAGAGAGAGAGAGAGAGAGAGAGAGAGAGAGAGAGAGAGAGAGAGAGAGAGAGAGATTTGCGAAGGCTTAAAACCAACGTTAGCCAAACAGGACCAGAATTTGTCAAACTTTCCGCTTTCATTATTTAACCGTAAAATTAGCCGATCACAAGGTATTTGGACCTGTTTCGAAAAATATGTTTAACATTCAGCTGAATGAAATAATATTTTACAGACATATAGACAGAGAGATGAAAACAATCGAACCTAAATAAAAGTAGTGTATCAAATTAAACATATCTTCCGGGTGAACTATTCATGGAGACGGTTCGTAATCCCAAGGAACAACAATGGAAGCACATTTATAATCTGCATAGCTCCCGTGGTCTCTATGCACAACTCGTCCTTTCTAAGCCAAACGGATCTGCTGATAAAGGGTCCAATTGAACGCATCTAGTAACAACTGTTAAAGTGACTAATATTATAATCGCACAGCATTGTAGCTCGGCTAGGTAGTGCGTGCAATAATAGAACCAAAACCAATTTGCATACGAGCATTTTGAGACTTGCCGTTCTATATGACTAGACCATAGGTAAAAATTACCAGTCAAACAATTTCCTAGCAGAAATTTTTTTTGTAGCATTTTTAACATTCTTAATTCTTCCTGCCTAACCTAAGTGTAAAAAAAAAATTATCTCTTTTTGTACTAATTATAGCCTACGATTTGTGAATAGACACTAATCATATTTGGTATTTAAAAAAAGCTAAATTCATTCAGTTCTGAATTCAATTAATACTAAATTTCAAATAAAATATTTCAGGGTAATTTTATAATAAGGAATCGGCAACCACTGTCACGTCAATGTAATCAAAACAAATTTCAATCAAGGATCAAGTATGGCTGTTTATATCGTGAAATATGACAGAAAGCTATAAATATAAAGCGAATAAAATCTGCTTGAGCTATTTGAGCTTTACTTGGCCGATATTGGATTATATGATAGACGAGACCGGGAAATCTCAGGAAAAGCGGTTTCCTCCTCTTCTCTCCCACGGGAGCCGGCGGGAAAGGCCTATTGAGAATCCGATCCGAATATTAAGCCAGGCGGTATCGCTAAGTTGGGAACAAGTGCCGCTGAAGTTTCCCCCCTATCTGCTGTCAGCATCTCCGAATAGCGAGTAAGTACTTGAAACTACTACAACTAATTCTCCATGTAGTTATACATTATGAATAAACCTTCTCCGACCCACCCACCGCTCCCATTCCCTCACACTAGGAAACCAACATCTCATAAATATTCAAGTTTATACGTTTTAAATTAATTTTAGGAGCCACTGATCATAAATGCCCGTATCCCATCCTCAGTTCCGAGAGTATCTTACTGTAAAATGTCAAACTCTCATTATCTTTCAAAATAAAATTACTGGTAGCTGACTGAAAACAACTAGTAATACTGAATATAATAAATAGATACCAGCCCTGCTGTACGGTGCCCCGCTATTTACCCACTTGACTGGCAATACAGCCAAATGTCTCCAACACTTCCAGAATGGGATCATGCGAAAAGTGGTCCGACATACCTCTTTCGAGAGGTTGAAGAACCCTGACCTGCACCCGTTGCTTGGTGTGCCGTCGGTGGGTGAGTTCATCCGCCGGAGACACATTAAGTTTTTTGACTCATTGCAGCACCTGACAAACCCAACACTATGACCCCACCACCCCTCCCGCATCGATGGCAAGAGACTTTCGGGGAAAAATTAGGTTAAGAATTACTATGTAAGTTAGTTTTAAGGTTGATCAAAAAGGTGAGCCCCATCACCTTTATTTGTCAGTTTAGTTCAGTCACGTATAATGTATATCATTATACTTGTTTATTCATTATATAATTTTTATAAAATAACAAAAACTGTATATAATGTAGCGACGCTACAGGAAATACAAAAATAATTTGTAAATAGATTCGCCTCAGGATCTATAGTTACAAATAATTATCTGAAAATTTAAAGGGGATATGGAAAAAAAAAAAATCTATTTTTTATTTTAAAACTATTTTATACTAATTTACATGTTTTTAAATGAATGTTAAGGTTCAATATCAAGAGACCTTCCTTAAAAACATATTTGATGACCATACCTAGATATTTTTATTTTAAATAACTCCAATTTATGATAAAACATTTATATTACTGAATATTACTTAAATAGTTAAATATGTTAATAAGCCCGTTCCAATTAATAGCTAAAAGATACCTCGAATGTCTGTGTCCAACATAACCAAATAACTTAACTTCCATTATTGATTGTTTATAGTAATTTAACCACTGTCTAGCAAATATCATCAGTTAAATATTGAAATGACTTACCATCAACATCCAGCTTGAGATAGGTACTGATGTAGGTGGGCAGTGTTTTGTGGTAGGCCCGGCACTCGTACTTGACCCCCAAGTCTCCACGGCTCACAGCGAACTGTATCCTGGCCCGTCCAGTTCCTGTGTGCCCTGTCATCACTTCTTCAGTTTGAGCTGCAAAAATTTCATGAAGTTGAAAAAAAATGATTAGTAATGACATAATATAGTTACATTAAAGTCTGATGTTATCAATATACATCACTGGGATTCATAGGTGTGGCAGAAAATATATATATACTAAACTTTTATGAACACCAAGGACAGCGGTAAGGAGGGAGTTCAAACCAAGTATTCCTGAAATCTCTCGCAAGGCTATCCTTTATTGAACAAAGCCATTCCAGTCTTATTGCCATCATTTTTTCTTTGGATATATGCATTGAATATTTTGGCGGGAAAGACTACAAATAATAATCATTAATTGATTAATACCAATTAAGGCTCTCATGTGGTCAAGTGGTTAAGACAGCATTAAATCATTATATTATTAAGTAAATTAGGAAGCTATCCCTCGTAATGGAAACCCCAGATATCTATCTATCTGCGGCAGTAAAAATAATTGTTTCTGTGAAAAGGCAACAAAATCAAAAGGCTATAAAGTTCAAGCGCGAAGTCTGCTAACCTAAATTGATGTACTACTTGTAATACACCGATGGCCATTTTGGGGAAATGTTTGTCTGAGAAGTTGCAATTACATAGGACGGAAAATTTTATAACAAAAAACTAGAAAATATTCAGCAAAACAATTTTAGGTGAGCAGATACCAGGTAGCCACACATAAGGGGGCGCAAGAAAGAAAGCCTCAAGGACTATGAAGATACGGAAGATCAAGTGGACGGTGATATTATGAAGGGAAGGTGCACAAGGGAGGAAAACCTCGGAGAACAAATGTAAATAAAAGGAAATAAATAATTAAATAGTGAAAAAAAAATACCAACCCCCACTGGATTGAACTATTTAATTCTTACTATTGAGTATGAATAATATTTTACACGTTCAATTTCGTTTATTTATCCATACGAGCCATTTCCTCCAACAACTGGAAAATTCATTTTCTGATAAAAGATTGAATACTTTTGCACTATCGCTACTTCCTGTTACTTGACTAACTTTGTGTTAATGAGATAAATAAAATTGATGCAGTATTTATATTTAAAGGAAAAACGTTCTTTTAGGAAAAAATTAATGTTGAGGATCTGGAATTTCCATATTTGTATAAAATAACCGATCGTATATTTCCACAGCTTTATTAATTTATACCCTAACATTTTTTTGAAAAAGGCCGTCTTTCTGAAAGATTCAAGCTTTTCAAGCAGTTGCCGGGTTGGCTATCAAGCGGTGCCGGGGCTAGTTAGTATAGTCAGAATAAAAATAGTGCAAAATATATTCGCAAGTTTTTAATACAAGGTCAGAAATTTAAAAAAAATTGTGTTTTTGAGAACAGAGAGAGGTCATCATCATCATAAACCTCAAAATAAAAATCATAAAACAGAGAGAGGCTATTGCTTTCTATATAGAGTAAACAGTAAAATTTTATCTTATCAGGATTTACCGTTAAGTGGAATTGCATAGGCCAATTTCTGTACTTTATATTACATTATAGTTTTATTATAGCTTATCAGTAACAAAAATGGCTATTATTATAATTATTAATTATATTATTATAAATGGTAATTATAAAATATAATCCTGCCATGACACCAGAATAACATAGCAAATATGCCACTTGGTCAAAATTAATAGACTAGATAAATATGAGCTGATTATTAAGGCAAGAGTATTAAGAGTTTTTTTATATGTTTTTATAGAGGATTTTATAGAGATCAGTCATGTCATCCTTCTGTCTGCCTGTAAAATTTTTTTATCGCTCTGAAATTGTATAGGTGTACTACACAATGCTTTGAAATGCAATGATTAGTATTTGGCCAAAACACAAAGAGGAAAATATCAATAGAAATATTTATAAGGGAAAAACGTCGGGCCCGTTTCACTAATAATTTCTAATGTGAGATATTTTATGTTTTAAATTTCTCACTGTTTTTAACGACGTAGAGAAAACTAATTAAAATAATTACAAAATAAAGTAAAAGTTAATAATAAACTAGAAATCAAACAATAGAAATTTATAATAATAATTAATAGGTATTGATCAATTTTTTTTAATTATCGAAAAGGATATATTCAGATCGTTTTACAAATGATACAAATAATTTATATAATAATATTATTTTCCTTCCCATCAAAGTAATGGAAAATGTTAAGTTTAATTTTTTTATTAAAAAACTTCACTCGCCGATCCCCGTGCCGGACCCAGTCACCTATTTGATTAATAAGAGAAGATGGCGATATATAGGATATATATATATATATATATATATAGTTTTTAATTTTTCGTACTATTTATTTGTTCGTTTTTTGGTTTATCCTTTCGTCGTCTGTCGAATTGAACTTTGGTCTGCTCATATCTCGTTTATGATAAAACGTAAGACGGAGGAACTCTAAATAACCTGTATTCTTCATAGAAACACTAAATAACAGGTAGTATTACCTTATAAATTTTAATGGATTAAGTTTTTGATTTACAAAGAATATTCAAAATTAATTACACAATTGATTTAGACATGATTTTTTTCAATAAATAAAACGTAAGACGAAAAAACTATTTTGTATCATAGAGTGATAAGGATATTATATGATACTAGGCTTACGACCACCCCCCAGAAGGGGTGAGTAGGTCCATAGCAAGTTCATAATCGACTCGCGCTCGCACATGAAGGCGCATAGCAAACAGACCCATTTATAAACCCGATCACCATGGCTTATAAAGATCAATTTTAACAATTTATGATTTATTAAAATTAATTAATCATTAAAAAAACTTCAAAGTTTATCGACACTTGACAAAAACATTCTTATATATTCGAGATATTCTATATAAAATTAATTTATATATTACATTGAGAGTGTACACATTTTTGTTTTATCTATCATTTATATATTCCTCTGTCGTATAAAAGCTAGACAACCTATAAAAGAAAACAGGAATTGTTTGTAGAGACCAAGGTTACAACCTCATTACCAGTAAGGGTGTACAATCTGGAATGATTTCGGTAATTTCTTATGCTAACAAAGCTGGGAAGCTAAACTTTACCATCGGAAAAGAAATCAAGAAGAACAGATTTTCTAAAGATAAGGGTCATTGTGTAAGAAGGATGCAACTTCCAAAGGAGGGGTGGAATTCCTGAATTGAATTTCAAATGTATTAGATGGGGTTGCTCAGGTAACAGGGGGTTGTTTCTTATACAGCGTGTCCGTTGCAATTTAAATTCAGTAAGCTTTCTGAATTTGATGTTGCTACACTGTACAAGATCATATTCAATTATTTCAGAAAAGGGAATGATGAGATAAATATGCTTTACAGAATGAGTTGATGATCCTAAACAAAGGACTTGAAAATGCAAATAGCTCCTTACGTGCTCCACTATCTCTCCTGACACAGCCACCTATTGTCCATCAGATCTCCTTGACTTTTTCTTCTACAATAGTTTAGAAACTCTAAAATATTCACTTACGCACCTCGATGACCTCTCCTCCGATTATAGCCGTTTATTATTAACCATTTCCCTAAGACCAATTCACAAACTGCCTCCTCCTTCATCATCATAGGGGCCCAGTTGCTTGGGACCACTTCCGCCAGCTTCTTCATAGACCTCATTATTCCATAGACCTCAAAGTGTCCCTGAAAACATCCCAAGACATGTATGCAATGATGTAGTGCATCATCTACTCTCGTTGCCCCACCGGCTTCCAAAAATTCATAATAAAAATCCTTAACCTGAGCATCTCAAAGACCTAATCCAATCCAAACGTCACTCCAGAGAAGTGTGGCGAAGATCCCGGCATCCTGCCGATCGCCGCTCATACAATCAGTACTGCAGATTGGTAAAGTGGCAGTTCGCATCCTTCCGTTCTGATTCTTTTAATTCACACCTCTCTTCTCTGTCAACCATGGGTAACTCTCTGTGGAATGTAACCAAAAAAATTCTGAAATATCATCCTGTTTCACACCCACTCCGTCGTGATGATGGGTCCTGGGCGGCTTCAAACGGTGAAAGGTCGGAGGAATTTGCTCTAAATCTTTCCCATACTTTCACACCTCACCTTTCTCATCAAAACCATACTCATACCACAACTGTTAAAGATTTCCTGCCCCTCCCTTACTCCACCAAAAGCCGCTAACCCCTCTGAGGTCAAATACCTTCTGAAAAACTCACATCAACCTGGATATGATCTACTTACTCCTCAGATTCTCTCAAATTCAAATTATTCTCTCCTTACCCTCTCAAAAATATTTAAAAAAGTCCTATTAAAACGCCTACTTCCAATTGCTGAATCCAAAAACCTTTTCCCTACACACCAGTTTGGTTTTCGTCTACGACATTCCACTGCTCAACAAGGCCTTCGCGTTGTTGATCGCATATCCTCAGCCCTTGAAACCAAACAGTATTGTTAAATACTGCCTTTTTGGACATAGCTCAAGATTTTGAAAGGGTCTGGCACGCAGGTTCGCTTTACAAGCTCAAAAGATATTTACCACAGATCATTTTCCTAATCCTACAGTCCTACCTTTCAAACCGCTTCTTCCACGTCCGCTGTGGCTTAGAATATTCTGATTACTATCCCATAAAAGCGGGATCTCGCCAGGGAAGTGTCCTGGGTCCCATCCTCTATATATTTATATATATAGGGGACCTATACACCACTGAGGTCCCCTCTACCCCAAATACCTTCTTGGCCACATTTGCAGATGACACTGCATTCTTTTCATCCCACTCACACCCCAATAACGCATCCTATTACCTTCAAAAACACCTTGATGAGATCGAGCATTGGTAAAACCAATGGGAGATTAAAGTTAATGAAACAACATGTTCCTACATTACCTCCACCCTCTGCCGCAAGTCTTGTCCACTACTTTCTTTTAATTCCATTCCTCTCCATGTATCATGGATAGGATCCATTTTTGGACCCGTAAGTATGGTTCTTAGGATTCGATCTCAACAAACAGCTGCTGACCGGGAACCCACATATAAGGCTAAAAGACAAGAACTAAACAGACGGTTTGGACAACTGTACAGACTACTTCGAAGGACATCCCTTCTTTCAGTAGAAAAATAAATTACTAATCTACAAAGTTATACCTAAGCCAATTTGGAAATACTGAATAGAGCTATGGGGGACAGCAAAAAAGTCGGACATCAATCCTTTCAATCAAAAGTCCTGAAACCAATAGTAGATGCCCCTTATCATGTCCTCAACAAAACCCTTTATAACGATCTTAATATACCTTACATTCTCGAACTCATCCTTTCCAAGTTCTTGAAATTCCATGGTAACCTATCCAACCACCCTAATCCCCTAGCACAGTCATTGCACTGCACCACTCATCCCGATAATCTTCCTCGGAGACTAAAATGGCTTGCCCTGCTATAAATGCGTGACAGTGGGACTCCTGGCAACAACAAACAGGGCTGGGGGGACTCCACGTCCAGACTTTTACATTTCGACTGAGAGGTAACCGGCAGGCCACCTCGATCATTGACTTACTTCAAAGTGGCATGAGCGGCTTTGTAGCACTCAAGGCGATCACAGAAAGTTCTGGTAGCTCTTGAAGACTACAAAAAACAAGGCAGGCACTGCCCGTCTTTATGAAGGCGACACTGTTCTGACTGCTGCTCAGCGTTTTTCTCTGCAAAAAAATCGTTCACGAAGGTGATTGCCTCTTCATTTGACGAAAATCTCTGTCCTCCGAGTGCAATTTTTAGACGAGGGAACAAAAAAAAGTCGCTGCGGGCTAGATCTAGTGAGTAAGGCGGATGATCAAGCAGTTCAAACCGTAATTCATGGATTTCCGCCATGGCAACCGCTGAGGTGTGAGACGGTGCGTTGTCTTGGTGAAACAGGATTTTCTTTTTCTGCAAATGTGGCAGTTTTTCCGCAAGTTCTGCCTTCAGCTTGTCAAGTAATGATGCTTAGTATGCTCCTTTTTTCCTTTTTGAAGGTAATCGATTAAAATAACTCCATGACTATCCCAAAAAACAGTTGCCATCACTTTCCCAGCCGAAAAAACAGTTTTTGTTTTTTTTTGGAGCCGGTTTCCCCTTTGCAGTCCACTGTTTGGACTGTATTTTCGTTTCGGGCGTATAATGGTGTATCCGAGTTCCATCCACAGTAATTAATCGGCGCCAAAACTTTGGTGAGTAACTGTCAACAGATGAACAACGAAATTCACTAGCTTTTATTTACGACTGCTGCTATCTTCATGTTGAGGTCGGAAACCTTTGAGTGTAGTAAGTGTAGCCACAACTTTTAAGCAGCAATTAATCTTTTAAAATATATTTTATGATGTATAGGTGTGTTGGATTCTTTAATTTATTTTTATCGAATATTAAAAAGAGACAGACACCTGGTGGATTTTCAGTGAGATGGAAGCGGGATTTCCGCCACCCTGGTGTCTCAGTCTAGCCGGCTTAGGTCTTTTCGTTTTTTTTTTTATCCAGCCCCCAATGCCCGAGATCTAAAACCTCTTAAGACAGGAAAAGCTCCTTTAGTTTCCTTTAACTCCCTTCTAAAACTTTTAACTTAGTTTCACTTTTAACAGTTTAAAATTAACACAACTAATTGAACTTCTATGACATTTCTGCCGCTTATTTGAAAGTACCGGTCACTTGTAGGCATATTCAGCTTCGTATGGAAAGATAGTAGCCATTATTTAAGAAGAAAACTGAACCATGCAGATAGAAATTAAATTGGTATAGACATAAGAAATACAGAGGGGTCCAAAAAAATGTATCCACTGGTTAACAGTCCATAACTTGCAAACTAATTGACGGAGTTGTCTCATTTTTGGTTAAAGTGTAGCTTAAAGTCCAACTCCAAGATATCACAATTCGCCGAACACTTGAGCGACTCACTCCAGTTTCACGGGCACACTGTCTCACATACTTCTGTGATGAGCGAGTGAATTGTTGTAACACAAGATGGGAGTTAAATGGACTGATTACTGTTACAGGTCGTCCAGATCGTTGTTTGTGTACATCTTTAACACAGCCTTCGGCTTCAAATTTGTCTCGAATGCGACGAATCGTTAAACGTGTCGGTGGCTCTGTTTGATACACATTTCGCCATTGCCGTTGAACCTCATTAATGTTTTCGTACTTAAAATACCACTTTAAAACAGACTTACTTTCATCAAATGTAAGCCTTACCCCAGCCATGTTTACTCGAGTAACAAGGTACAACTAACAATAAAACACTAACTATCTGGCGACTGTCATCTGACAAAACAAAACAACGCAATACAACGCAATACAACGCTTGTATGGCGATTGCCGGAACTACAAACTATTAGACTACCAAAAATGAGACAACTCCGTCAATTATTTTACAAGTTATGAACTTTTAAACAGTGGATACATTTTTTCAGACCCCTCTGTACATCTTTTTTTTCTTCTAAGTTTGGATTCCATACGGTAAAAAGGCAACCTTTTCTTCTAAAATCGGTCTAAAGCTGTGTAATTGAATGGATAGTTCAGTATTGAGACATTTAGCTCCTCGTCTATTCAGATATTTCCAAAAACCTTCTACTAAAACTCCCAACATACCCGAAGAGGCTTTCTATTGTTAGTTTTTTATTATTGCAATTTTTTCCATTTTGTTTTATCCTGTTCCAATACTATTTTCATCTTTAGGCTAAGCGGTCTTTCGTTTGTAATACTTTTTATTAAGATATTATTCTATCTGAATACAAATATTTTTATTATTATTATTTTATTCGATTCATGGAGTGAGTCCTGTTGTAGCAGACACTGAGTACAGACGTGTCTTATCAGTAATACAGTCGCTTTAATAATTGTTTTATTTACTTAAGGCATTTCCTGTTTATTTTATTTTGGAGTTATTAGTTATTAGTTATTAGTTATTAGTTGAAAGATTAATCACATTGATACATTTAATAACTACCGATAATTTCTATAGCATCGTCAAAGATGGGCTACTCATGATCAAAGTGGCTTTAGTGAAAGGGGCAAAGTCAAACTGTATTTAAAGGGCATGATAGCTCTAAAACAAGGTAATGCTTCTTTTAACAGACAGTTCACAGTGGCAGGATCAGCTGGTGCTCCTGATTTGTGGTTGGCTATAATCCAAACTTGGTTTTATTGTTCTCCTCCCTGGGAGAACTTCTCTCACCTCATTGTTTGATCCCCTCTCCCATTCCGTTGGACCTCTTCCCCCCCACTTCGCAACTGGCAATGGCACTCGAATGGCTTACTTAGCCCGTTTGTGAATTAGTAGTGTTTTGAAATAATATATGCCGAATGTGATATACGCAAATGAGAGCAGTTGGTCCGAGGCTAATTATACGCCGAATTAGTCAATGATTGAGAGTAGACCTCGATCTGGTCTTATCGTAGACGAAATTTCACGAGATTCCGCTGATGATAGTTCCATTTACGACGATAGTGAGGATCCCTTATAGATCTCAGGATTAGTTGTCTAGATAAATTTAACTCATTTATAAAATATTATATTTTATGAACGATATAAAATATATGGCCCATTTAAGGGTCTACTTTTTACACTATAATATCTTAATGCAATTTAGATTAGACTATGCTTAAAAAGGACGTTGAATTTGTTTGACTAATATTAAATTTAGTTTCATGCCTAAATCATGAGTCTGACCATCTTTTAAAATCTTTTAAATATGAAATTATACTTTTTGAATGACTGTTTTTGGCTTATTGTTGTAAATCCACAAGCTATATTATGGATCAGAATCCTTGGCATTTTTATTTTTAGTTTTACATCGATTGATGTAAATGAAGAATGTAAAAAGTAAAGAACCAATATTTAGGGAAGCTAGTGTAATTGAAGTTTCTTAAATACTGAAATATTACAGAACACTACTTAGTAAATTTCATCAAAAATACTGGCTCTTAACATAATAAGAAATATTTAAATAACTCATTTAAATAACTCATAAAACATAAATGACAGAAAATACATTGGAATCAGTAGGTACGAATTATCTAACAAGGCATCGTAAAAAAAATAATTATGTCACGGACCTAATAGTCTTAAATGTTTCATTAACTACGGGAGAAATATCATAACTATATATTGTAAGTGGTTTTAAAGTATTGATTATTATACTTAGCAAACCGGGTGCAACGGAAATCTCCTTTTTTTATTTATACTTCACGTTATTTTATATTATTTAGAAACTATTCTGAATCTAAGTGTTTTAAAATAAGCTACCATTCAAATTTCAGATTAACTTGCGTCTCTTCTTTCGCACATTACAATTTTTTTTTTTTAATTAACTCATATCTAAAGTAAGCTACCATAGGAAGTATATCAAGTTTACATCAGATATAAAAAAAACAAAACTTTCTTTATTAAAAATATGCCGTGATAAGTATTATTGTTTTTCTCGATTGGTACAAAGCTGTAACAGTCAATCAAATCCAGTTCCCCACCCTACTCTTTTTCTGTCTATCAACCTTCGTCAGCCTATTCTCATTTTCCTTTACGGATACGTTCATCAAATACTTATACGTTGTTCTATGTTGTTAGTCCATCTCAATAATGACAACAAACAGCTTGAATATAACTACCATATTTGGCTACTAAGCCGATTTTTTAAGACAAATTAATCTAACGTTGAGCGTTCTTTTCAGATTTTTCTTCTCGTGTTAAACATTAAAAAAACAAAAACAACTCCTCTATTGTTTTATGCTTTGCCAGCGTAGAGAATGTTTTGTGTGCTGTAAAAGCAGTGTTCATCAGCAATCCCTTCCAGGTAAGTTAGCCCGTCACCAAGGTATAGATACCGAGGAACCCGAAGCTTATCTTCATTACTAAATCATAAGGGCTTTACGTAAGCCCCCCCTCCCTGTGTATAATCGACGGCATAATAATATGTATATCACGCACATTATTTTCATCTTTTTACATAGATGGAATTTTGAGATTTATGTTATAAATTAACATAAAACCTCTATCGAATGTGGCACAGTTCTTTTGTATATATTTTAAAGGTTGTGATCGAGGAAAAGTGATTAAAACTGGCATGAAAGACATATGAATTTCGTTATCAACCCTCTTAATCCTGGGTGAGGAGGCTGTTTTTTTTATTATGTCACATTGTTCAAAAAAGATTCTTGCCTACTACTACGGGACTCCTCCTTGTACATATAAACCTAAATAGATCTAGACCTAAAATTTAGATAGCTCAATTACAGTGGTTGTACATTCTTATGCTCTGCAAATATTACTTAGACGTTGCATCCAAAAGCCGACTGCTGTATTTTTGCAATGCAGTGTGAAGCGACTTTGGTGTCGTGTGTAACTCGCCCTAACAAGTGTGTTGTACTGGTCTCAACTAAACATCATACGAACGATATAGCGGAAGAAGATCTACTGAAGAGCACGAAATCATTGCCTACAATAGTGATAAACCATTTGTCATAGGAGGCCATTTGCACTCTTAGCGAATTTAATTTATTGTAAACGTTTTCATCCTCTGCAATGAACTGCTTCCTGATTAGAAAAAGGCCTGCAATTGTCTAAGACGCTTATTTTTTCTAGAACTCGGCAAAAAAAACTGGCTCTACTAAAGACCCAGAAACAAATGAATTACTCTTGTGTTCGAAAAAGGTGATCGAAAGGTGGGTCAATGGAACCGTTCAGAACGACACGAGCAAATGAATGAGCAAGCAAGAATTGTTATAATAGGTGGGCTAGACCCCCCCGTACCTACAAAATTCCCATTGCTGTGTTCTTGGCAAATGGTTACTAGTAAAAAAGCCAATTTTCCAAAAGAAAAAAGTGGCCCCACTCTGCCAAAATGGTCTCCAAAGATGGTGGACTAACGATTTGACTTGAGTTATAAGCATTTGGCTTGATATCGCCATAATTGGTCTTTTATCGAAGCTGGATAATCAGAAAATTATAAAACATAAAATAATAAATTAAATTAATTAGCTTAGACTATAAAAAAAACACCAGTAACGCCAATATTTTCACGTTCAAATAAAATATTTGGGACGATTTTATTTTTTAAAAACCAGCAGCCATTTTTTTAAATATTTCAAATGTTTTTTTAGAAAACGCTTTTTGTAAGTAGCGAAGCGGTAGGGATGTAAGGTCTTTCAGTCCTCCGCCATGGGGCGGATAAACTCATATGGATGAGTACTCATAAAAGGCTTAGTGAAAACGAAGAAATGATTATAGTATGTTAGTTTAATTGCACTAACGACCTTACATCTCTACCGTAATTGATCTCAATGTATCACATCAGTGATATATCCCACATCATTCAATTTTTTGGCGCAATCGAAATTTTTTTAATTAGAGTTTTTTTACGACAATTTAGTCTAATATTACATTAATATCCTAATATTAATCAAACTCATTTATAAATATTTGAATCTATATGCCAGTTATAAATATATAATCCTAATAATTATTCAAAAAATATAATCATGCTATTAGTATATGTATTAGTGCGTGAACTTGCATCGGAGTTTTTACTATTTCCGGAGCTCAGTTTGTTCTTCTACCTCAGGGTAGCGTGTTTCTGTTTTTTCCAAGACCGAAATTTATTTTCAAACAATTTCAATTAACGGTTTGTGAACTTGTAAATATTTTAGTGCTTCAAACATTGATACAGCAAGCTTGAAAACAATGGAATCAACCCCAAAACGGCTATGTATGGAGCGTAAGTGTGATTCATTTTGATAGAGTGACAGTTCTTTTACATATGTTTATAACATACAAGCATATAACATGGACTAGGATCAAAAGAGTTAAATCTATTGCAATTACCACCTCCAAGAAAATACATCCTGAGAAATATTTGCAACAAAATGATTTGGGAACATGTCATCGCTACCATGATACCAGAACTTTATGATTATATTAGTGAAGGGTTTGTAAAATATGGTAATGCTGACGACGATTCTGATCAGTTCTCTAAAAGACGACCGGGTAAAAAATATATTATAATCTTATCTGAATGCATATTTTGCAATAAAGGGGATCGTAGACATGTAAAAAAAAAAAAGGTATTCGGACCACGCAGGATCTTTCTAAATTGGAATTCGGGGGTGGGTGCAATATTCTGAAGGGCCATATTCAGCAAGGGTGGGGGCCCTTGCTGAAGAAATATGTAGCTTTTAAAAAGGATTAGGGGGTACCACTTGTTTGCTCGTGACACTCAAAATCACTTGTCATGCCGATCTAAATATTTGCAGCGAGAAAGTAAATGGCAGTCAAAAAGCAATGACGTTCTAATTTCACTCGAAGCTTATCATTCTGCAGACTTTGAAAGTCAGGGAGGTGCTACAGAAGCGCATGGGGGGGGGGGTCGGTGGACGATCTGGCCCAAGGACTTTTACTTATGCCTAAGGACAATTCTAGTCAGAGTCAACACCACCTAGCTTATGATATAAGAATGTAATAATTAAAAAATGGTTTTTTTTTTGTTTCAAAATTGAAGATTTTTAATAAATAATTTTTTAAAATGTCTTAGAAATTATTGGACTATATTTCCTTTGTTCAATACCCTCATTTATTGCACTTATTGACAAATATTGGCCAATAAAGGACTGGAGCCCTTGACCCCACCCGGTACTTAGCGTCAAATTTTACACCCAATACTCGGAAAGTTGAATTAATCATGCTTAATTAACTTGCAATATTTGTTGAGATTATTAATCAGAAAAGTTAGTACAGTAATATTCAACGAACCTCTCAATCTTGTGACACACAGCAGTGTTGTCCTATTTTATCGACTCGCGCTCGAATTGATTTTAAGTTATAGTCATTGCGATATAATGTGTTATAGATTAATAACACTTTGCCCGTCCTCAGATGTGATGGGGCTGTTCGAGAAAAACAAAAAAACATGAATTATATTTGGAAATGGAGAGATATCGCAAGTGGGGAACATAAATAACAGCCTACAGATGGGAACGCGAATGTATACAAGGGAGTACCCCGGTGCCAAAAGATACTGATGAAAGGAAGTCGGAGGACTTCTTCTTGGCAACTGTTATCATCCCGTAGGAAGACCGTCGTTATGGCCGAAATCCCAGTAGGGAGCTGCCACTGACTGTTTCTCTTATCTCGGCCTATAAGTCTCACCCTATCGTTCCTTGACGCCTCCCCCACCCACTCTCCCATATACATATTTATAAGTTCACCTTTCCCAGGGATACTCCCTTCCTTATTTCCACTAGGTCTCTTTTAGGGGCGGTTTTCTATATCATCAATTAGCTGACAATATCATAGTTTTGAAGTTATAGTACCCTTACCGCTCCAAGTTAAAATACTGAAATAATTTCCGAGAACTAACGAAGAAGGTCTAATTTCATTCAGAAACGGAGCGTCGTCTTTTGACTGCCATGTATCAAATGAAATAGCCGAACACCGAAATATATCAGTTTTCGGCGAAGCATTGATAGATAAAAAATATAGAACTAACAATAAATAAAGTCGGATTAATTTCGTTTTCTATCAAGCCCTAGTTCAGAAGTCATGTGAGATTTACAGCAGCTCCATGGCTTACAGTTTTGTGAGCATCGGTCAATATTTCAGTCGCTGATTTTGTCAAGAGATTTTTACTATCAGAGAGAACCCAATAATGATTTTTCATTAAAAAATATCATGTAGTTTTTTAAATGTTTGAGCTCAAAATTTATTTTCATAACCACGCCATTTATTCCTTTTATGTATATGTACATATACATACACATACAATATACTTTAAATAAAAAAATTGTTTTGGAAAAAAATAAATAGTTTATTTTCAGTGATTTGAAAAAACTTATAAACATCAGAATACAAATGAAAACAATGGTTACAGGACTTTCATCGTTTTTTTATTCTCTATCATCGTATATGAATACTTACTCAAAATGTAATAAGATTATGTTTTAAAACATAAATTTATTTAGTTAAAAGTGTACCAAATTAAAAATCAAATGAAAACAATAGGTACCCAAGTTTCCTTATAGTTTAAGAATGGGTGCTCGTATACAAATGCAAAAACCAAAATGTATAGTCGATCTCGTCGAGCTAATCAGTTATTACATTATAAATTATTTTTTCCCAATTAGAGATCATTAGGCATAGGCCGTTTGATAAACCTTTAGCCCGGCTGTTCTGTAGTTTTGTTGGGATAGAAACGGGCAACAACCAACCACTCACACACTCACAGAGGATGTAGCCTGTGATTTAACCACTGGTTAAGTTGGTCCTAAATTAGCCTCGGCCCTAGCAGGCCTAACTCCCAGCTAATCCCCTATTTGTTTTAGACCTGTTCCCACACATCCACCTAATTGCCTGCCCAACTGCAAACACCTCACTGCCTGGCTAACTGAAAACTGACTCCTAATTCCTGGCTTTATCTTGTCAATAGAACGCTCAGTCGGCTCGTAGTCTCATTTCAGTTTGATAATCAGAACACACTCCCGACTTTGACAAGCAGTTTTAGGCTCAGTTCCTTCATAATTAGTAATGGAGGATATATTGCTGAGATTTTGTTAGATCAATTATAAATCAAATTTTAAAAAGTGATGGAAGAATTTTCAGAATTATCTGATAATTTTTACTGTCGCCATCTTAATAAAAAGACATACATAAGGCTTAATTGTTCTTGAAAATTTAGTTTTGATCCCTGGTTCGCTCGTTGAACTGTGTTCAAAACTTTCACATTCTTTTATAAGCTATTTACGTCTTTCTAAAAGTTATTTTCAGAGACTGATGACTTCTCAATAACAAACATATGTAATTAATACGCTACGGGCCCTCACTTACCAATATTTCCTATTAAGTCCAATTCACTTTCTATGTTCTTGATTTCATTTACGTTTGTAAAGTACATAATTCATCAACATTTTTGTAGGTTTAATAGATGAAAAAAATAATGGTGGTACTAACACGTATAATAAAGCCCGGAACTAAATTATGATTTCAATCGCAACAAAATTGAAGCAACAGATACAGAAATTGGGGCAAAATGTCAAATGCCACATATTATGTCCGAATTTTATTCCTGATTCTTCGGGTTGGTTTTTTACAATCTTATCAACTAATTTGGAACAAGTTTAGTAAGCTGTGTTGATTAAACGATGTTTCGTACCTCTTTGAATGTAGAACAAAAGCCGAATGCAGAATTAATTAATTGATTACAAATACAATACATTAAGAACTCTTTACAATGGATTTGCTTAAATAAAAGCGGCTTTATGTATTGTTTCCTCACAACCAATCAAAAGAAGTGAGAAAAAACTAACAAAAATAAAAAAAAAAGGATTATAATAAAATAAGAAATAATTTTCCTCTTCACCCCGTACGGGAAGGTTGGGCAAAGAAAATATCGAAGGAGAAGAGGTTAGAAAAGGGACAAATATGGGTAATAAATTCAAGTGGAAGGGCCTAAGGGAAGATCACGTAAACGTCAATCGGGGTAGGCACATTCCGTTTATCACATTCTACATTCACCTCTTGTCGCCGACCCCCACCCTCTCCTCTCGCCCACATCTCTTCCGGATTTATAAATATTAAAAAGAAGTCTTCTCCTCTTCTTCTACTAGTTTAGCACAAACTTCGTCTTGTTTGTTCCCCCGTCAAGTTTTTGTTCCACGGACGGTCCTAACCAGCTAAATTTTCTCACCACCGGCGCACACAATTTTATTATATTTTCACTGCTTTCAATATTTAGTCACCTCTTAGGATTTACAACGCCTGGGAAAGTTTGTTATTCGTAATTCAAAAGAGCTCAAACTAGTTGGTTAAATAAGCCATTACGTCAGATGAACAGTTTTAAAAATAAAATCGATATCACAAGAACTAAACAGACGCTTTGGACAACTGTACAGACTACTTCGCAGGACATCCCATCTCTCAATAGAAAATAAACTACTTATTTACAAAAATATACTTAAGCCAATCTGGACATATGGAATAGAGCTATGGGGGGGCAGCAAAAACATCAAGCGCACTCCTGAAACATCCTTTCAATCAAAACTCCTGAGAACAATAGTAAATGCCCCTTATTACGTCAGCTACAAAACCCTTCATAATGATCTGAATATGCCCTACATTCTTGCACTCATCCCTTCCAAGTTCATAAAATTCCATAGTAACCTGTCCAACCACCCTAATTCCCTAGCACAGCCATCGCACTGCACCACTCATCCCTATAATTCTACTCGGAGACTGAAACGGCTCGGGACCTGATATAAATAAGTGACAATGGGAGTCCTGGCCACGGGCAGTTTCTTTAATCATGTCATGAGCGTCTGTGACTCTCACGCTCTTGGTCAGCCTCCACTGGCTCTTATCCAGTGACGTGGCTGATGTAGGAGCGTGAGGGACTTCCCAAGACTCCGCTTCCTCCTTCGCACGCGAGGGAGGTGACAACCATGTGGACTTGGAGGGCCACTGGGCTGTTTGTATGTATAGTATGAATGAGCGAGTGAATGCAAATTGGTATGAACGAGATCATATAGCACAATTACTTATAGCCCAATAACAGGCAGATTGTAATTTTATCATAATAAAGTTGTTGTTATTCTATAAAATCGATATCGATGACGAATAAAAAAAATGAGGTTACCTTTCAACGAAACTTTAAATTCTTTATGAGAGCTATCTGACGAAATGAGAACCACAGGCGCTCTACCGAATGAGTTATGCTATCAAGTCACTAAGTGACAAGATGGCACAAAAAAAAAAAAAAAAACCTTTTAGACTGTCGAGTATAAATATTTATCAATTTTAAAGTTGGACGAAGTATGCTGATACTTTAAATGTAATGTTCAATATTTCGTTATGTGCAGGATACGCTTATGGGTTAAGCATCTAAGATTTTATTTTAAAAAGAATAATTTCTGAAATGTCAGTTCTAAAATGATATTGTACTCCCAAAAAGTACTCTCAATGATTCATTTTCAAATAAAGGCGTAGCAACCAGAAAAAGGCATATGCTGGTTGTTAGTGTTTAACGCAATTGTTTCAAACTATGGAATGAAAGATGGGCCATCTAGAGATTAGTACCCTTTCAGCCAGAGCGCATGTGGCTGAGGATATTCTGCAGGTTTCCTGCAAACATTAACCTACCATGCTTTACACATAGCAACCCCCAGTGTAAAGGCTCAGACCTCTTCTTTATATCCTAATTGTCCTTTTTAAGACCTTCATTTTATTGATAAGAACTCCAAGCAACACAATTTACACAATTGATGCAAGTAAAAACAAACTAAAGTAACTGACTGAGAAAAAATGTCTTTTCTTCCCTTGTTCTAAGAAACACAGGGTAAAATATATTATTCTTACCAGTATCTAAGGTTGAAGTCCATAAGATAGTCAGTCACTTTGAGACTAACATGTACTTCCTTTTGTATGTAAGAGATTACCTTAGCGGTGTATGTGTAAGGTAGCCTGTTATAAGGTAACAATCTTTCCGGTATCGGCTCTGGGAGACGGGAAAGGGTGAGTCCCAAGGGAGTGGGGAGAGATTATTACAAAGCCCTGTCTGTACGACCCCCATAGGTACGGGGCTTCGGGGAGCCGGCCCTTAAGGCTCCAGGTAGCACAGCCTCAGATATTTCAACAGGGCTGAGATATAGCAGCTAGTGCGATAAAAATAGTGGTTTTGTAACATGTTGGGGACGAATATAATCAGTTACCTGGGTCGGAGTTTGTCCCGAACTGTTTTATGGGAAAAAGTGTAGTGACTATGTAAGTTACAAGTACATCCACATCCATAGCACAAGGATTGCCACAAAGGCGAGATCCAACATTGACTCCCGGTACCCAGGAACCAATTAGCCTAGGCTATTTTGCAGCTCCGCAAATCCTAGCTTGGAACCGGGATCAATATTTTAGTTCACGAAGTCTTGAATCATTCTTTTTTATTTACTACATTGAAGCAATAGCCAACGAGGTTCGTAACCGGAAGTTATAATTCTTGTCGTATGTTGAAGGGCATGAAGTGCTGTGATCATAGGTAGAGAATTCGATGGGTTATGGTTTTTTTTTGGTTTTTTTCGTAGCTCTTAAACTTAAATAAAATAAAGGAAATAAAAGAAAAATAAAGGAAAATTATTTTGGGCTAATGAGAGCCTTTCACTAAGGGGAGTCCCCCATTTGAAGGATGTATGAGAAGGATATAGGGTGTGGAATGCCTAAAGGAGGCGGGTGGAATCAGGAAGGTAGTGAGAGTCTACCGAGGGTTATGGTTTAAATCTTGGCACTTCTTTCACAGGCTAATGACTATTACAAAAAGTGGGAACCATACTATATCTAATAGTTATTGAGAGAAAAAATAAATAATAATAGCATTATTTTAATTTATTAATAACGAAATATCGAATGAGATCGCTGTGTAATATATTTTGGCCATGATTAACAAATTTCTGGGCTCTTAGTAATGACATTTAATTATCATTAGTAATGAATGTATAAATTAATATCGTTAACATTCATTAGAGAATTTTAAAGCAACCGAATGGAAATGTTTATAAATAATTTAAATGAATACGACGATAAACGTCTACCCTCATTTTTATTATTTGATATTCATTCGAATGACGTCAGTATCTCTTGGTTCTAACCAAGTCCTGGAAATATAGCATAGACAAAATTGAATAAAGCTGTTGATTATTCGGTCCCTTTGCCGACGACTATTGCCGCCAAGTTAGTAAACAATGAAGGATCGCTAAATCTAGACGGGCGTCAGTAGTGGATGTTCCCCTGGCATAGAGGATGAGCCTAGTTCTTGGCCAACAGTTGAGCGCCATTAAGACTAGCTTTGTCCGCCGCAACTTCCCCTCGTCTTCTTGACCTCATCCTCCTGTTCTTAGAACAACTTCAGCCCCTTACCTAGGCGTCTAGATGTTCGGCTAACAATGCACTATGATCAGTAATCTCCGGTGAAGGTATTGAACTACTGACGTCTCAGTAGGACGTAGGAGGCAGAGAAAATTAATTGATTAGGAAAAAAGGTCCTGCAAACTCAACAAACAGTATTCTCCTATCGATACTAAAACTATTAATTAGTTATAAAGTACTGCAATGTTATATTACGGGCATAGAATCACCACGTAGTAAACTTAATAACAATTTTATGCAAATTGAAGCTTGTGACGAATAATTACAAAATACGGTTTTATATGTCGTTGGTGCAACCTACCTCAACGTTTGATATAGTCGTTTGGACGTTGTCAGCATTTGAGGGGAAGTGAGCGGGATAAACAGATGGAGCCACGAATCAGGAATAGGTGATTGCAAAGCTCTATGCTGAAGATGCCTGAGTAGATAACTCACATCAGTATATTAAGATGTAAGAAGTGTTTTAAGAGGTCTTGGATTCAGAAACTAGAGGACTGTGATGAATGCATATAAGGAAGCTAAGTCGCCTAGACCGGGAGAAAGAAGCGAAGAAGTACCTGAGATTTGGGATGTGCCGTTCCACCATTGGACGTCAGGTATGGGCTTAGCACCTCCTGCCTCGCAAATGAGGCTGATGGTTTCGTCCTCGGTGATGGATCGAAGCACTGTCCCATTCTCCAACAGCTCGTTGTTGTCCGCCTTCACTGCACGCACGAACTCAGGCTTGACTGAAACAGGAAAGGTATAACAGTAAGTAACAGCTACTTTGATAATATTATTAATGCTTTTGGAAAAGATTTATCTGAACTTAAGTTATGACCCAAAATAATTTCAGAATAGGGTTCAATATGAAAACTAAAACTTGATTCAATGCCTTTCGGAAATGTGTTTGTTTATGAATTATAACAGAAAGATGGTGCATGTATAATGTAAATATTGACGAACTAAAAATCCATATTTTCAATGCTAATTCTACATTTTTTTTTTTACTAGAAAAACGTGCTATAATACGAGTGATACCTTCTATAATTCTTTTTTTTTCTTTTTTAAAATTGAATTTATTGCTACAATGTATTCGGATTAATTTATTTTTAGAGGTTTTGATTGATGCCTGCCTTGTTGACCTAACGTTTCTGAAGATGTGTGTTCCTACGATGGCGTTGTTTGGCCTTGTCGGCTATATGTATATACCGGTGATAGTTAGTTGTTGATTGTGGACCAATACTTAGTTGTTCTAATATAGAAAGTTTTCCGTTTTTTGGACGTTGTGTTTTATCTCTTATTTTGTTTTTGTATTATTTTGCTATTTATTTTTGTATTTGGCGTTTTGTCTTATTATGTCAGCTATAAATTTACCATGCTCCCTCACTTTTTAGAGTTCTAGTAGTGTCCTTTTACCTTCTGTAGGACTTCTTTAAAGAAATCATCATCTACAAATATACTTATTACCTTTAGTTTTCTCTTCTTGTGCAGATTTTCTCGGTTTTCCCATTCTGTAAACAGCTAAGGCGGAAGCGGACATGGTTTTTCACTCTACCGTTCACCTCTGGTTATAAGCTCAATATATTCTACTTAATGGTGAACAAGTAAAGTTAAATTCTTTATACCAATGATTTCTTGTTATAGGTCAGGAATCTCTTTATTATTAATGCAAATAGTTATATATTTACATTCCTTGTTCCTTTTGAGGGAGCTAATGTAATAAGACCTCACATCTATGAAATAGTTCCATTACAAAAAGCAATATTATAAGATTGTTACGGAATGGTATATACTGTACGCCGTGCACGTAAAAGCCCCTATATAATAAGCCCAAAAGCAGCTCTCCATATGTTTAATTATTTTTGGGCAAAAGTCAGTAAGTACCCACAATTCATCAGTACAATAGTGGTAATGGTGCAATACAAGAGGCGTATTTTTTTTTAAATTATTTTAAATATATTTCTTTCATAAGTATATTGTACATCATAAAATTAATCTTTCCAGACGAGGTAGCAAAAATATTACGTTTTTTATATATTACTAAATCTCAATAAAGGATTATGTGTGACATTCCTGGGTTTTAGCCCTGTTGACAACTGAGTATTTATTAGTGTAATTTTATTAAGTTGAGTTAGAAGCTTGGAGTGAAACTATTGAAGGACGAAAAAAAAATGTCTTTATACAAGTTCACACTTTTTTTTTTTATGCCCATATTACGGTACTCAAAACAGTGGCCACCAGAAAGCCACCATTGTAAACCATCCAATGCTACCTCTACGGTAAAAGTGAACCGCAATTTTCGTTTAGGTAATTGAAGTCCCAGGCTTTGACAGTACCACCAAAATGCAGAGCATTGACATAACATGAAATAATTGGGAAATGAGTAAGCCATTGAAAGGTAAAATGGGCAAGGGAAAAGTCGTGGAATGAACTGACAAGCAACCTTACTGCCCATTAATTATAATACGCTAATGGTCTTCTGTGGTGAGGCTAATGCACAGTCACAACTTATTAACCCATATGGGCTAATTCGTTTTTTGAAATTTTTCTTTTTTGCAAAAGTCATCGTGTTAACCTTTAAATTAGGTTATTTTTACTGCATTGACTTGGCTAACAAATAGCATTCATTTTGTTTCAATGTGGTTTAATTTGTTTATTATTTTTTTTGATTTTCCTATTTTATTATGAATTAAATGCTTTGACATATATGTTCCAGCATTTAAAACGAGATTTTGACCAATAAGAGTTCTTGTGACAGAAATATTGAATTATTGAAATACAGAGAAATGTTCACCATTAAAATTATCCCACAACCAGCTGATGTTTATTTTTAAATACATTTAAACGAAATTATAAAAAAAAAACACTGAGCATTTATATTTGAAAATACTTCACTCTTTTAAGTAGTAAAAAAAAATTTAAAAGCTAAATTATTAAGAGAAAAATAATCAAACGAAATTGGCTAGGAAGACCACGTGTATGAGATTTAGATGTGGTTTGTACCCAGAACATTATTTATTACAATATCTTAAAAATTAGTTTTGGTGTTACTGTTTGTTGCGAATTCGCGGGAAAAACTGTAACTTCAGAACTCTCTTCGACCCGGCCTCTGCCTGTCGGGCGTCAAGAAAAAGATAAAATGGGTAAACCTGTGGTCTTTGACCTTTGTCGGCGGCCTGATCAGAGGGGAGCTTTATTCGTATTGATTTGACTCCATAAGATCTTAGAAGTTGTGCCCCGACAGTTCACTATGTTCAGGCGGAAAAGAACAGGGTAGGTATTATAGGTAGTTTATGTGGTGTTACAATGAGCACGATTTCACATTCGGTAACTAATGGTAGAGGAAAACCGGATCCAAAAGGCGAGAGTGAACTGGATAGAGGCAGACTGGATTGCTGGAGGAGACGCTGCTAGGGAAAGTTTGTAGGGTTCCAGAGACCGTCGTCCGTATGGAAGGGATCCCTTCCAAGGATGTGCTAGTTTTAGCGAGACAAAGGAAACTATCTAGGAAGATGTAGGGTCTGACAACGCCGGACTAAAACATAGCGAGGCTAGGAAAGAGAGGTGCAGAGGTAGTTGAATAAGAAAGCCATGGTTCGAGTAGAGGAGCAAGCGCCAGTGCAGAGAGAGCAGTGTTCACGCCAGGTGCCGCGCTGCAAATGAATGAAAAAAACTCTGAACTTCGGCATTATTTAGCCAGGTCAGAGGTCGGGCTACGCCCACGCACCCTGGTGGGGTTCGGTGTCATAAACCAGTTCCCCTTCTCCAACTGACGCCTTAGGTTTTTATTATTAAAATATGGAAACGTAGATGGGTGTTTTCTGGACTCCAAAACAGGATTTTTCGTAGAAAACTCTGTTTTATAAAACTTTTAAAGACGCCTTGTTATCGTATAACTTACAGGTTTACATAACAAAGATGCGAGTAAGACACAGTTTCTGTTTGAATGTAAATAATCTTTCTTTTGATGTATTATCCACAATAATTATTATTAGCTAGCTAATATTATCCCACAGTGCAAGAGAGATCTGGTCTATTTAAAATCCTGTCAGACGCACCACACAACTCAAATAAGCTTGTGTTAAAAAAAGCACATTGTTGAGCTGAATCCGAGTCTAAGTTGGTGGAATATGATTGCGTCACACTCAGAAATAGATTTCGTTAAGAAGAAAGGCAAGAGACTTTTATAAAGGCGCCTTATGGCTAACATAATCTTATTAAACTTAGCTACCATTCCACGAGAATTTGGAGTTGTCACCCACGAGGGGTTGGGTGGGAGTGTGGTATGGCCAAATGTACTTTCATTAGACGAAATTCTACCGAGAAGCGCAGACTAATACTGATTGGAGATCTACATATGGCGTAATGGGGCATGAATAGTTAGGAGTCAAAACCAGATCATAAAAGTTATGAATCCCCCTTAATAGCAACAGGAGTCTTTTAGTTACCAAGGAGTGTAACTGATAATGTGAACTCATTTTCTTTAAAAATGCAACAAAAATGCTCACTGGGTATTATTTAATAAAAATCAGACCTGACATTACATGAGTTTATAATACATGTACCAAATTTTGAATCGTTAAAAAATAAAATGATTTAGACTTTGATATTCTGAAACAAAGGGAGAAAAATGCACTAGATCAACTAACACAATTATTATTAGTCAATCAAAGAGGATATAATGCTGTAAAAATATAATATGATCCTTGGTAACATTAAATGGGCGAAGGGGCAGCATTTTTTGAAAAATTGTCAAAATGATGAATTTCGGGAAAGTTATAATACATTAACTAAGCCTGTGGTTCCGAGGGGTGGCTAATTTTAAATGTTGCTTCACCATAGACCAGGTTTTGATCCTGACCATGGCATATACCTTAACTTGGCTAATAATTGTTAAAACAGTAAAATTGAAAACAAGTAATAATTATCGATATATGGTGCCTGGAACGCAATCCTTCGAGTAATGTTAAGTGATACATAATATTGAATCTTATTGGAAATAAAAATAATAAAAACATGACAGTTTGAATATAGCACAACACTGCTTTAATTTTTGTTTTTGTTACCTCAAAAGAAGATAAACACACTTTCAGCCCTTTTATTGCATATGAGACTAGAGCGATAAAAAAGGATTTTCTTTTCATTTCAGAGGAGAAATAATACTGAATATTTTTCAATTATAATGCCCACTATAAAACCGCTCTGTATATGGCCAATTGTAATAACAACCAACGTACCAAGAGATACTGAAAGAATTTTCACACAAAGAATAAATAAAGGGTGGAATCTTCCAGAAAATTAACTCCCTCCATCCCTTTTACTCACGCCCCCCCCCACCAAGCAGTAATATTTAAGTGTTGTCAACGGTGTTGGAGGGATGGTCGTATGCACAGCTATCTTGATATAGTGCGCGGAGAAAGAAAAGGGACTTGGCAACCCCTCCAGCTGACTGGAAATATTGTTTTTAATGCGCCCATTCATCAAAAGTGCGAGGAGCGACCGCGGCTGCGATTATATCGCATTCACACAACATTAGATCGATTCGCACTATCGGCCGAGGACTAGAAGAGCTGTGATAAGATCTTAGGCCCGAAGGCTACACAGAGGGCCAAGCCCTGTCCGCATCTTAGCCACGCCATTGCATTTCTTCACCACATGCAGCAAAAACGCACCCCTACTTATTTCAGTGTCATTTAATGCACGTTCGATAGCATGATCACCGAACATTACATCCTACCCAAACCTGTTTATATGTTAGAGGGAGTTCAACTTCCGTGGCCGTATGCATCCACTTTTACAGATTCAGCTCATTCCAACTTCATTTCGAAAACATTTCCCGCTGCATCTTGGTACGTTCAAGATGATAAAAACCTAAATTTTATCAAAGTACCAGTATTTAGAAAGCCAAAAATTCATAAAGTGCATAAATACTGTTTCAAAAAAATGTTTAAATGCAATTTATGAGGGGATTTCATGTCTGTGGGCTTGTTTTAATTTAATCTTTCTAATTAATCACCTACAAATGAATGACTTTTGGTTTGTTTGTAAAACACTTTTAGTACATTTTTCATCAGGAGTTATAATAATATTTCGCTAATTTACCTACTAGCCCAAATGGCTTAAAATATAATCTCAATACGAAAATGCTATAAATAAATTCAATTCTTCAATGGGACAAAATAATAAGATTGTATATTATTTCGAACCGCTGAGATGCCAAATGCTCATCATTTGTTATATGCCTAAGATAGCCAATTTTGCAATCAATATTCATCATTTTTAAGAATTTCATTCCGTAAAAATGTCCTATTAAACTGGTCTCTCCATTTCAGCATTAATTTTGGGCCAATTGGAAGAGGTAATTTTCCCTTGAACTTTTTATATAAAAAAAAATTGCCCTCAAATATCCTTCAAATTACTTTAATGACTTAGAATAGATGTGTTAGGTTTCCCCATTTTTTATTTGTTTTATGGTGAACTATAAATCTTGATAAACCTTATAAACTAGCAACTGAAAAAATTATTGTATTTTAACCAAGTACTAATCAGCTTATTTTGAGATGTTGTGGACCTGGAAATTTATTTCACAGTTAAGGTTTTAATAGGGTTTTGGTTCAGTGTGTAATTGTTTTAATAGTGATTAATTGAGATATATATAAATATACTTCCTTTATGTTTGTGGTAGGATTAGTTGTATCAAAGTACAAATCACTTATTGTATCAATAGCGGTCGCAATATGGCTCAAATATTTTGAGAAATTTTTCTTTTGTGTCTCTTAAATCTATAAATTAGGGGAAAATGCATTGATCACATCGAATATCGGTTCAGAATATTTCTCTTTAAAGAATATTATCTTAATTAAAATATAGTCCAATTTAATGCAGAAGTGCAGGAAGATCTTTAAAGTTTTAGAAAATCTTTAAATTTGACATTAATTAACGGAGTCGACTGGCAACAATTGACCAACTAACCGGAAAATATAGATGTAAGTTTAGTGCTGTATTAAAGAACAGTTCGTGATTAATTTGTCATTTGTAACTGTGGGAGAAATGTCACTAGAGATTTTAAGATGTCACGGTATTATTAGTGAGCGTTTAATTTCTTGATAGTGAAATTCGACTCGGGTTCAAATCCCAATAGATCGTAGACAAAACACACAAAAAAAAACAACATTACATCGTGAAAGATTAAATTGACCAATCAGTTATGGGTTTTCAGAGGTGTACATGCTTACCTACAAAAAAATATTATCGATATTGCAGTTCGTTTCTAATTGGACTAAAGTATTGTTTTTAAAATTAAATATATATGTATCCAGTCTATTCAATACTCTAATGCTATGATCCCTTTGATATTTATGCACTAGTAGAAACATAACAATGAGGTGGTACGGGGTCACTTATCCAGGATAAACGGATTTTGTTTCTAATGTGAGTTTTGTGGACAACCATTGTGTAGTCTATTGTGGAGTTCTTTTGTTTTAAAATGTTTATAAAGGCTTTATTCATTTGTAAACCACTGATGCAATCTTTACTTAAAGGTCTCTTTCAAGGCCGCGTTATTCAAAAATCGTGGCAGATACTGTTCTATTATTTAACAGTATTACTAAGCTTTTGTATGCACATATTGTGAAACGTTGCCCTGTTGAATGTTGGTATATAAATTTAGATAGCAAAATATTCCCCTATAGCTATAATGATCAATCTAGGGTTTTGCCCTTTTTATGGGACTGATTTCGATAGGCTATGTTTTTGTAAAATTAGATAAATGTAAAAATGATCAATGATAGTCTAGCTAAAATGCGATTGGATTAAATTATGTACAATCTAATGCATAGTTTAGCTGAATAAGTAAAGTAGCCCAATATCCAACTGTCTAAATTTGAAGAAGTACAAATAGTTCATACATAGTTCTCCAATTTTTCAATTAGAATTGTGACATCAAAAATGAAAGAAATCACATTTTAATAAATCAGAGCCATCAATTACAATGGCTGGTATATATGATACGGGATTAATTAAAATGGTTGGGATATATGATACGGGATCAATTACAATGGTTGGGATATATGATACGGGATTAATTAAAATAGTTGGGATATATGATATGGGATTAATTACAACGAATGAAAAAATTCCAAATCACATAGAATTTATTGATAAACTAAAACATAGGATATTAGGCTCATACCAACATATTATTACCTCCAGGTAATTGGCAATTTTGTGAAAAACACATCCGAAATGGCATCGTTGTAAAAAACAAATTACGTGAGTACCGATCTGGTATCGATGTCATTATTTGCCCGGGTTACCCCAAATAAGTACAGAAAATAAGGCTAATGAAAAACAGTGGTTTTCACGGCCTTTATCGAGTCGGTTTGTAATAGAGCTGACACACCGCAGTTAACGAGACCTTCATGAAAGAAGTGTTACACTGTTGGTGAGAAACGAAAGAGAAGATACTGTAGCAACACTTTCATCACCCATACAATGGTATTGTTAGAAATGAAAAAGAAGAAAATAACGATGGTTGACAGTCGACAAGTGTACTTTTCATAGTTTATTCCCTGTTTTAAGGGACGACAAAGAGATTTTTTTATAGTTTAAACCTATTGTCCTTATAGAATTCTATTCAAGTTAGGATGCAATACATTTTTCATTAAACCCTTTATTTTCACTATGGGTTGTTCATCAAGATTTATGTCTCTATTTTATTGACAAAATATTAGTCCACGTCTTGTCTCACAAATCACCATTTTGATTTAATTTGGATAATATATGTAAGTGTTGTTATATGAACAGATTATTATTACGTTAGGATAGGTTACATGATCTTTATGCCTTTATTGAGGTTAGAAAGCCAAGATATCATACAGGGAGAGAAACCAATTTACTTTTTTATTTAGGAATTTGGTCTCAGAACATTATATATTATATTAGAAGTTACTCAAACCACTAAACCTCACTTATAATTTAACTAATAATTTCATAATTGTTTAACAATATATTAATTTTTCATTTCCATTATAATTGAATTTGATGTCTATTAACCATAATCAATTTAATTGGAACTTATGAATATAAATTAATTCAAGGATTTTAATATTAATTAGATTATGAAATTGGAAAAACTGAAGACTATACCTGTTCCTAATATGAACCACGCTGCAAACCACCACAATTTTCATAGACATGTGGCTTTAGTCTATGGAACGATTGTTTCCGAGCGGTTTGTTTTTGGTTTTTGACACTTTGAGTGTTTTTTTGGTAACCATTAAGGTCTTATTGAAGTAAATAACATTTTAAAATATTGGAATATCGTTGAGTTTCTATCGCCCGAGCCATGGAAATAAATCTATACCTTAAATTATGAGTTGCTTTTGACGCATGACTTTGAGTCAAGCTTTATAATCTCAGAGAAGAAGAGAGATATAGAGTAATTTACTACATTATCTGACGCATCTTAAGCACAATAAACGCAGCCATGTCAAACATTCCTTTGAATATTAGATCGTTCAATAGTTTTATTTTTATGGTTTCAAAAAAAAAAAAAAAGAAAAGACTTTCCCTTTGTCCCGAACAATAATTGTCATTGACTGAGCTGATAACAAAGGAACGCTCCGGCCGCTACTCCTTCCAATTCCGGTTACTCCACCACTCACGACTGCCGGCGTATCACAAATTAAGGAGTCATGGCTGATGAAGGTTTCGGTAATTTGTGAAGGAATCAGGGGGCAATTAGGCCCAGAGAGCAGGAGGAGTGGGAAGAGGGAAAACGTTTTCAGCGGGACAATTATCAAATTCCGGCGGGAAACCTTCCTTTATCGGAATTAACGGGGCTAATATAAAGGCCCCATCAGTTAGTGCTCTCCTCTAGATCCCCAACCCTCAACCCCTACTGCTACCATCCTCTCGTTATTTGACGCTTAGCAGACTTTCCTCGCCAAATTCGAAAGGAATTTATATGGGATTTGCCTATAGTAATATTTTCCTTTCTCCTCGAGGCCGTAAATCTGCCAGTCCTGTTTCCGCACCTGTTCCCAGTCGGGATTACCGTGCGGCTCCGGTTGTCCTGTTGCGCGCTATGATTTATAAGATTAGGGAGTTGTCATATTAGCATTTAGGCAGATGCCACGTAATTTGTATTAGCGGCATTGTTGAGCACAGAGATCAGTGAACGACATAACAAAATTTCGTGAAATTTGTGTAAGAAGTAATCTTCTTAACAATTATCTCATATCATATTTCCTATGATTACTAACATAGGAAAGATATGCATACATCACAGATATAGAAATAAAAAAAAACTTTTCATTCTATCCCAGACCTCACCAGAAAATTACATTTTTTCAAATTTACGCCACATTAATATAATTTTGCAGACACCAACATCCAGCAATGAAGGACTAGTAGCATGCATACCTCACTGAGGTCTGGTAAACTGTGATAATTACTAAAATATGTCATCACGATTTTTTTTTTTTTTTTTTTTATTAAAGATTGAATATCGTCGTATAAGTATCAGTTAATATTATTGAAGACATTATCTATTTAGATCTGCTGGTTGAAGCGAATTTGTCCAAGGAAGTACAGCAGGTTTCAATTGAATTTTCCTTGTTTATGTCCATTGTGTCGTTTTGTTGTAGTAGTCCGGTTTTTGTCAAGCAGTTAAGCAATGACACTCGTCGATGATGTAACGAACGGTGATTAGTTCGTAAAGTGTACAGTTGTACGATCAAAAATGATAGAAGATAGCACAAGGATGCACCCACGAATATTGCAACTTATTTATTTATTACAATAAACAAATAAGGCTATTGTCGTCCATGGTATTGTTTATACCAGTTGCATAGGATTCTGTCTTATGTTTCAATGTTTTCACCTTCCTGTGACAACAACCATTGCTAAGGAAACTCTCCTAAGTTTCAGGGATGGTAGTATATTTTTACTAGATCGATCATAACTTATGTTCCTTATAATTTTCACTTGTATAAATTTCACATTTTATTATTATAAATATCATTTCATGGGAAACTTCATTCCTCAATCATTATCAGGTTGATATAATCTGTAGAATTTTTTTTGATACTTTCAAGAAAATATAAAATTTTTACAGATTTAAAACGGACTTTTCACTATTTAAGAAAGTTTCTCTGTAATATTTTAAACTCCTTACGTTTTAGACTGTGAATAAATGACGATGAAGATAATTGTATTGAATTAGTATCAGTAAACAAATTCTATTTAAGTGCTGGGCTGGGAAATACCAATTAATAATTCACCGCTATAGAGTTAGGGAAACAAAACTGAAATGTCCCGTACTCAAATTTAATGTTCTACAATCTGCACATCGGTGAATTAGTTAAATTCCGTCGTTAATTTTTATATAAGAGGAAATAATTTATTGGGCGACAGAAGCGGCTATCGATTACGGCTGTTGGAGAAGCAGTTAAAAATTCAAAGCTCTCCCACGAAGTAGTCCTATCCCTTTTTTAAAAACCCACGAAGGGTCAAGATGAATGAAAGAGCCGATTAACCCTTTCAACTATTTATGAGGCGGACCTTCAGCCGACCAAACACTAGATTGCGAGCCTTCACGTTGTTGTTCTGTACGACACTGTTATGTGAAATTTATATATTGTGTGGAGTATGCACTGTTATACCATGTGCACATGTACCATGTAGTTTAACTATGAGTTTAACTACCATTTTCTAGTAACTATGATGAGAATCAACCATGAAGTTATGGTATAAGTGACAGTAATTACCCCAAATGAAATATCAAATTTCTTTCTCATTTATTGCAAATCAACAATTATAAGAAAAAAGAGCGGATGAGATTAAAATAATTATTTAAAGCAGGTATAATTTCGTAACGAAATAAATATGGAAACTAAGTCTATAATTTACACCCTCTTACTAGGTAAAACGTTGTAACCACCAACCATAAAATAAAACCAGTTGTGTTTACTATTAAACCATAATCGGTCTCTTTCTTAAAAATTAAACTAATAAAAAATAACCAATTACATATAGTAAAACAAAATTGAAAATAGACAAAACAGGAACTATCAATTTGCATAAAAATCAATAATTAATATTACTATGTTCAGTTATAAGTAATAAGGTACATTATTTTTACGTTTCTGTCTAAATCACTTCAGCCCTTTGGCTAAGTTGATTTTAATAATATCACACAACAATAAATGAGAATTATAGTGGTATTCATAATAGATGGTGACACTATTGTTTCATATTTTACTGTAGTCGCAATAACTATGACATAAAATAGATCTTTTTATTGACTTTAAACAATTATTGTTTGAGTGCTTTACTGATAATTTTTTATGAGTTGTATGATATGGTTTAATTCACTTATGACAGTAATAGTACGCTATAAAAACATGAACTAATAAGACATCAAATGAACTTGAGCGCGGCGTACTGGTTATACCATCCCGCATGAAACACTGCTCAATCATTGAAGATTTTATTTCAAATGCTATGTGGAGCTAACTTACAATACTGAATACTCAACCAAAAATTAATTTAAATTACATTTCCAAATGAATAAGATTTATAAACTACAAACAACAACAAATCACAAAGGCACATATGTTCCAATTGAAATTGCTAACTTATTACTATAAACATTACAACAATTTTTTCAATCTTGAATGAGTTTAGTTTCTTGAGTTTCATTGCATTTTAAAAGTTTTGGATATTGCTCTGTTTAAGTGTTCTTCATTGAGTTGCTTGATTTTGGCTACCTGATAGTCTGTATATATTTGATATGCTCCCCTGTTACAAAGGAAATTCTTAATTGCTAAACAGTCGCTTATTTTCTTCCACTGAGGACCTTCAGAGCTAATTTTTCATCGCTTGAGCTCCTGATGGCCCCCAGTTTGCTGTTTTGGCCTCTGCAATTCCAAATATATCACCATCCTCTTATACTTGGTCTTTACATGAGATTCAAGTGATCTTGAACAGGAGTAGGGAGGTGAGGGATGTGGATAAGAAACAGAACTCCTATGCAGCTTGTTTCTGTATAATTGTGAAGATAAAGCACATTTTCGTTCGTCTTGTTATGTGATATTCCCTATATTTTTGTAGATGCCCCCCTAAGTGAATGTAGTTTTCTACATTGTTTTTTAAAAAAAAAAACTTGAAAATGTGGCAAGCTATTATATAACGCCAGTAGAGAGCATTTAGAAATATTTTACCAGTTAAGAAAAATATTCTATTGTGATTTTAATGACTATGTTTTCATGACTGTTAGATTGAAGGCACTGTTTTTGAAAGATTGAACCATCAACCATTCAGACTTCTCCAATGATAAAAAAAATCTACGTATCCTACTCGAAGAAGCAATACGAAATAACAACCTCCCCAGTAGGAAAGTTCTGAACTCAGACACTGTGGGGTTCTATTAGATCACGCCTGAACCAAAGATGCTAATTGTCATTTGAAAGTGCACTGTACAAATGTCGCAACATTCTAGAAGTCATTGAATCCAAATGAATTGTGTACTGTTCGTATTTATAAGAAAAACTTTGCAGAATCAAAAACTCATATAAATGAGCTACATAACTAATGGAAAGTAAAACATATACATTACATGTTTATGGAACGCCCGGGAAACTCAACTCCTCCAGTAGATAAGCACACAGAATTTAAAGTAGCTCAGGTAAATATTCCTGTTTGTTATATGAATAATTAATGAAGAAAACAAAGGGTAAAGTTACCCGAACCCCCCTTTTTTTCGGACGATGGGTCGCACTTTAGGGCTGTTAAAATTCTACTAGCACTGATGGGGAAAATCAAAAATGCAGTAAAATATTCAAAGGTTTGAGGAAAGGGGGAGGCAGTAGAGAGGTAATGCCCATTGATCGCATAATGGACGTACCCCATTCTCCTAGAAGAGAGTTTGACGGTAATAGTTCTGGATAGCATACCCGCAGTAAAACTGATTCAGAACCGTCGGCACTGATTGAAAGGTCATGAACAAGAAAAAATCATAATTCATAGACATTTTAACAATTTTTTCGAGTCACCTTTTTGAAGGCTAACAATTCCCTGATATATCTAGGCACTTGTAGAGTCGTTACTCGAGACCCAGAGGTGTGAATAATATTTATAATCATAGTATACATATAATCAATAATACATTTAAATTAATTGAGAAAATCATCAAAAATAATATGAAAACAAACCAAGAAGGAACTTGAATGAAGAAATAAAATGAAAGATAAACTAGGCCAGTTATATTTTACTGCCGCGGTAAAGCTGTCGTTAACTCATTTGAAGCACATTGGTGTTAGCATCCATTTAACTTGTTTATACATTCAGCAAGTGATTTATTGGGGATATTAGGCTAAAGTTGTCTTTAATGTGCAGATGATTTCGTTATTCTTTGTCATTCTTCCCCTAAATTGTCCTTGCGATATTCAATACTATTTTGAAAGTTATTTGAAAATCCAAGTTGAATGATGATTTTATTTCAAACATTTAAGCATAGAAGTGATCCACTATTGACCCTGACAAGGCTGAATGGAATCAACCGGTAAAACTTGCTATTCGACGCTATTTCGGAATCAATCAAATGAAACTAAATGATAAATTCATTCTATGGAGTTATAGTCCTATAAATGAGCAACAAGTGAGCACATCTCTAGTATTATCTAAGGGAGGAAATAAGTGGTTGTTCTGAATGCCAACGAAGCAAGCTCAAACAAGTCTGTTTAATGTACTGGTAAATATTTGTGGAGGGAATAATCCTGCGTGGCTATACACAAAGTAAACGTTTTCGTTAGAGGTTGCTCTCCCTCTATCTATGTTGGCCCACCGGAACAGCAACATCCTTTCCTAAAACGACAGTGAGTCCATTTGCAATACTCCTTTATTATATCCACGCTTCATAACTATTATACCATATTTACTTATAGCATAATAAACTTACAAGGAAAAAAAACCGATAAAAATAAAGCCTGAAGCGCATCAATGATGAAAAACTAAGATATTATGTACTCCTGACTTAACAGCCACACCGAGTCACCGGGTGCTCCGCCTTGGAGTTTACCACCTCCGACCATCGGCCTGTGCTCTACGAACTAGAAAGCGACATGCCAGAGCCACCTGCTTCTAGGTACAGGTACGTTGAAGCCAAGTGGGACCTCTACAAGCATCTCATAAAGACCGAGTTGCCCACAATTGCGCATTACACTATCTATCAGGTTCAAGACATCATCGACCAAGCCACCGATGTCTCAATCCCAAAGTTTTCTCTAGGAAACCTCCGGATCACATTTTACAACTGATTAGACAGCGTAACAATATCAAGAACAGGTGGTTTAGAACCAGAAACAGGGACTTAAAACCTGTGTTGAATACTCTCACTAATCAAGTAAAGTCCCTGATGGCCCAGTGGAAAAATTTGGTTTGGGAAGACCACCTTACTAGTCTCCACGGTGACCACAAGCAATTGTGGAAACTCGCAAAGACATGCAGGTCTAAAAAAAACGGTGTAAGGTTGGCCATGAATGGGCAGTTCATCCCCACCACCGAACAGGCAGACATACTTGCGGATCACTACGAAACCGTGAGCCGAGGCCAAGTCCAGCCAATAGGAGCCCTCGACCCCCCTTCCCCCTTCCTCCCCACTACTACCGAAATCTATACCTCCCACCGGCAGGTAGCTGGCTTCATTTGAAGAACCATCCTACTCAAGCAGCTGCCGAGGAAAGGAATCTCATACATAGCCAACGTGTTGAACTCCTGCTTCAGGCTGCATTATTTCCCTATGAACTGGAAGCACGCTGTGGTCGCCCCTCTGCTGAAACCAGCAAAAAGTGGTTATGAGCCATCGCATTACCACCCCATCAGTCTGCTGACTCAACTCTCGAAGCTGTTCGAGAGAGTCATCCACCTACATCTTTCCGAGCACTGCGAGACGCAAGAAGTCATCCCACAAGAGCAGACCGGTTTCAGCACAGGCTTGCGCGGTTGGTGAGACTGCAACACCACGTCGCATCGAACGTCCGGAGCAACAGAGCTACCGCTATGATCTCACTGGACTGTTCGAAAGAATTTGAGTCTGTGGACCACTACACACAACTCCAACGTCTGAGGGAATACGAATTCTCGGATCAGCTGCAGAACCTGATGACTTCATACCTCACAGGCAGAACTTTTTCGGTTCGGATAGGCACCAGGTCTACGACCCGAAGAAAATACACTGCCAGTGTCACCCAAGGATCAGTGCTAGGCCCCCTGCTGTTCAACATCTACACCGCCCACATCGTTGGAGTCTACAGCACTAGCATCAATCCCACCAGAGCCCTGAAATTTGCTGAGAGCGCCAGTCAATACATTGCTGTGAAACTCAACGCCATCAACATCATAGTCAACCCGGCCAAGACGCAAGGAAATATATTCAGTTACAAATCAGGACATAAGAAACTACCAAAATCCTTCGTGTTAGACGGCAAAGAGTGCACCGTGAGCAACAAGCTTGATACCTTGGGATTACCCTCGGTAGACACTTGTCGTTCACGACACATCTCAGCATAAAGTTAAAGAGTGTTAGGAAAAAGTTCTACAGACTAGGTAGGACACCTACTTCACAGCCCGGCTTTATCAGTACGCCTCAAGCTGCTGATTTACCAGAGCGTCCTGAGACCTGCTTTAATGTATGGGACCCCACTGTTCAAGTACCTAACTCCTAACACTCTAAAAACGCTCCAGCAATTTCAGAACAGAGTTCTCCGTACCTCCCTCACACATACCTTGTTCCACCGAATGAAGGCAGACGAAATCCACGAAATATTTGAAGTGCTCACCATTCAAGATTTCATCAAGAGACGACACATCAAATTTTTCGACTCGTTACAACACTGCCACAACCCACTCTTCTTCGACCTTCAACCACCACCAATGCCCGTCAGATGGAAGCACTGCTGGACCACAGAAGCCTGGAGATATAGATGTGATCGTACCCGAGCCCCCTGACGGGGACTGAACAACCAACACCCAGCCGAGAGAGAGAGGCCGATCTCCCAGCCTACTCAACCGAAGCAAGAAGACCCCTTCTACCTGCTCAGGGTAGGACGATTCCCCGGCCGATAAGCCGACTCAGTGCAGCCCCCTACAGGGGCCGACTTCAAACCAATGCCTAGGACCCCTAGGCTCCACCATAGATAGACTATCACTACCTTCCCGAATCCACCCGCCTCTTTTAGGCATCCTACAACCCCTATCCTTCTCATATTTCCTTTAAATGGGACTCCTCTTAGTGAAAGGCACCCGTCATCCCAAATGATTTCCTTTATTTTTCCTACATACTATATTTCCAGTTGAGAGCTAAGAAAAAAAAAAAAAAAAAAAAAATACGTTATTAGAATGTGAAATTAAAATGTTAGTTACAGCTGCAAGGCACGAACAAAAATACTCATGTCACGCCCCTGCATACACATAAATACACTTACTAACACACAAACATATATATTTATATATATGGTGTATGTATTAATATATGATACTTTATTAATTTATTTAATTAAATTTCTTATTGATCTTCATTCTACAACAATTGGTATATATACACATAATAATGACGGGCAGACATAAATACCCATACATATCACCTCTGCACCAATTGATGCTCAAGAATCATAGTGAGAATAGTCCACCAGATATCCCAGAATCAATATGCTATCAGTCATTATAAGATATTTATATACATTCTATTGAGTTTATTAATTCCAATAATGGCTCGTCTAACGTTTAGTAAGAGCTCTCCTTAGAAATAGAATGAGTCAAAGGAACAAAATAGAAAAGAGATTTCCCAATAAAGAGGGTAGGTTCATTGCTGGAACCAAAAAAGGATCAGAGTGATAATTTGTGTTTCAAGGATTCACTGACTAGAAATTAGATCGTAAGGGGATTAAATTCCACTGAAACTCTCTTTGCCCCTAAAGCCGTAGCAAACCAACTATATACAATGGGCTCTGTTCTCAACTAGAACCCTCATTTTGTGGTTTCTAACTGAATTACAATTTGAACTAGTAATATTCCACCGGATTTGCTTCAGTCTAAATGGGAGCAAAAGCTCCTTAACTATATTTTAAATATTAGCATTGTTTATTTCAGTTTTTTCTGAACATATATATCAATATACATAAAAACACCTATTATTTACCTTGTGTGTTCGTTTCAAGTTATTTAAAAAAAACAAACAAAGTTGATGCTGATTAAAAAGTTGTTATTATTTATAAAAAAACAAAAACAAACAATGACTATTCATAATAATATTTCATTCTTCGTGCTAAACTAAGGAAAATTCCCGTCTTTACCTTAGCCGATGAAAATAAAATGTATGCCTAATATATTCCTACATCATATCTGCATCATAACTTATGGCGAAGAATTTGGCCATGCTAGGCCACAGATTAAGGCTGAAGCTCAACACATGTTATTACCAATAATTATAGAGTATTGCACAACAATGACCGTTCATTCAATATTATACCTGACTTTTAAAGTTCTTGTATTAAACATTGTTAATAATAATTATGTTTACATAACCCTAGATAATATTTATTTTAATTTACGAATTAAGTAATTCGTCGCAGATTATTACAGCTATTAAAAAACCTGTTGAAATATCAATGCTTCCTCCCGAAGCAGCCCAATCCCACTTTTTTTTTATAATCCCCAAAGGGACGAGATTAATGACGTTTTAACCCACTCAACTATGTATCAGGTGGGTGTTCAGCCATATTTTGTATGGTTTCGCTTTATTGTCTTATTCTGTTTTTTGATACTGTAGACATAAAAAGAATTTTTTCAAAACTTGCACAGTTAATTTCGCTTGAACATAATAATTATCTTTAATAAATAATTAGCTTTATTATTTATTATCAATTCTAAATTAGTCTTTTTCAATGAAAAAAAATTATTTTGTTGAAAAAAAAAAGTCAAGATCTTGCTTACACAACAATGGCAGTACTTGAGGAACGACCAGCTAACCGTAGATAAATCTATTTACTCTTATAACGCTCAGAATAGGATAATTGACTGTCAAATCGACATTTAGAATCATGATTTTGTTTTAGTGAGGGATATCATTATATTGTGCAGTGCTTTATAACTATCAAATGACAGAAAGAGAGGTACCTGCAGTACACTACATGAAAGAAAATATGTTTCTTTAAATAAACCAAACAACGAAATCTAGATCCCTGGTTAAACGGCGATTAATCAGTAAGATGATAATAAGATCTGTTATATCTATAAGAGTGGATTAAAATCATTAATTAAGATATGCATAAAATAGTCTAAATATAAATTAGTTATTAGCAGGTTTATTACATTCACGAAATTTATTTTTATTGAAGTAATCAAGAGGAGTCTAAATTATAGTTTAATGCTGTAAAATCACTATTCTATAAATATCATAAGAGTTTTGGAAATTCTACATGCCTAGAGAGACTCTAGGCTCAGCCTTTATTGGACTCTCACCACTGTACCGCTACATTTCCACCTCTACCGAGGCTTCCCACTCTCCTTAGTCCCCTCACTCCACCTTCAAGCAGGTACTCCTAGTAAAAGGATCCGCTCACCCCAAATAAATTTTGCTTTATTTTTCCCTTATCTATAATCTTAAAAGTTTGAGAGCTAAGAAAAAAAAAAAAAAATCTATAAGTTATGGGTAGTGGTACGGCAATGTTAAGCCTTATACCACATAGCCTAAGGTAAAGAAACCCGTAATGTCTGTATAGAGGATCAGGAGGAGAATAAAGCAAGTTATAAACCAAACCATTGCGTTGCATCATTAACCTCCTTATTCATTCTTTTTTTTGATCGTCTAAATCGTCGATATATATATATATATATATTGAAGCCAGAGGCCTGACTATGTCGAATACTATTCATATTATACGATCATGGAAGGTAAACAACCCATCAATAATAAAGCAGTCTTTTACTGGAGTCAGAGTGTGTCGGTGCATTGCCCTCTTATTATTTTTTATTCATCTTAACCACCGGCGATTAACTGGTGCCGAAACCCGGGAACCTCTAAGGGTGGCGTAGAAAGTTATTGTTTTTTTTTCTCTTTCTCCCTTATTTTTTTTTATCGTCTCCTTTCTATACACGTTTTTTTTTTATGAGAACATGCCAGAGGGAGTGTTAAGACCCGCGGTGCTGAGTGGAGCGGCAGCTATACCGCAGTTGCCGCAAACGAGCTTGGCAGCGGCTCATGCGACTACATTGGCGTGGATAAAGATTCAGGCAATCACGGCTCAGGATACGAGGAAGTCCATTTCAGATCTGGAGAGATTCACAGGGGAGAGCGGGGAACTGAATCACTTCCTTAAGGGGTGTGACCGGCTGATGATGCAGATAGAGGGAAAACGGAAGGAGGAATTAATAACTGAAGGAGATGCCGATTTAGTGAGAGCAGCTCTGGTGTGCAGAGTTAAGCGGAGTATCCTGAACATGATCCAGGCTGAGGAGGAGACCTCATGGACCATAGTGAAGGAGCGGCTGAAGAAAGGATTTGGCTGGGGAAGGTGGACCCCGGAAGAGGACATTATTAAAATGTTCCCGGAAACAAAACCACGTCGAGAAAAGTTGGAAGATACCAATTAACAGAAGTGTTGGCCAGACCGAATACCACGAGCGAAAAGAAATTTTTCAGGAGGAAAATCTGTCTGGTCGTCACTCTCCTGGTCGTTGGCTCAGTTTATACCTGAGTAACCCTTAAGTGGTGAGGAGACGCTCGCTGCTGGCTAGGGTTGCTAAAACCTCTAAGCCCTCATCCGGCGAGCGCCCAGAAAGAGACAAAGCAGGCGGACCTATGGTCTTTCACCCTGGCCGCCGGCCTAGTTGGCAGGGCAGCCTAATTCGCTTTGATCTGACTCCATAAGATCTTGAGAAGGTGTGTGTGCCCCGACAAAGCACTGTGTTCAGGAGCAGAGGTAAAGGGTAGGTTTATGTGGTCTTGGAATGACCAAGAATTCACACTCGGTATCTAAGGGTAGGCGAAAACCGTCCGGATCCCAAAGGCGAGTGTGAACCGGAGAGAGGCAGACTGGATTGCCATTGGAGACACTGCTGGTAAAATTTGCAAGGCAACAGCAACTGTCGTCCGCGAGGAAGAGGTCTCTCCCAAGGAGGTGCTAGTTTTAGGGAGACGAAGGCAGAGATTCCCACTAGGAAGGTGTGGAGTCTGACAACGCCGGACTAAAACCTAGCGAGGTTAGGAGAGAGAGATGCAGAGGTAGTTGAATGAGAAGACCATGGTTTTGAGTAGAGCAGTAGGCGTCAGTGCAGAGAGAGAGGAGAGAGTAGTGAAGGTCCCATTAGTTATGCTAATTTTGTCCTGTGCCGCTTCTTTTATAGCCGGTCCGACCTGGAGGGGATGGCCCCACCAGGCGGCTAGAGAGGAAGTCAGGACGGGCCCCCACTTTAGTTACTCCTCCCCATACTCTCACTGACGTCATAATCTTTATTAACGTAATGAAAAATTAATAAATATTTTCTAATATTCATTTGATGATATAGATACAAGGTCTGATACGAGAAGAGGGTGACTGGGAAAGGAAGGAGGTATACCCGAGACTATAACAACCATACTTCTCCGAAGAAAAATTACCCTTGTGACTAAGAAGGCGTGGACAAGAAGCGGCTATTTAAAATGTAAAACGGTCAGGGCGTGGAAGCACAAAAGGACGAATGGTGAGGAAGGCGAGCCCACGGAAGCGTGGCCCTTGAACGTTTTCCGATGCAAATAAACTTGGCTTGGACTTTGCCGAAATTATAACCACCAAGTTCCCCCTAATAACCTCCTTATCTCGGGTCATTATCGCCCGCAAGCCCCCTACCATCGTGCCTTCTTTTCTTTCACTACTTGAGCCCGTCGCAATCCAACCAATCACAACGGTGTTTATATACAGACCTGTTACATGACTGTATTTTATATCTACCCCTTTCTATATTTCATTCCACCACTGACCAAGTGCCTTAATACAAAAATACAAACGCGTTAGAATACATTCATCAGTTCGTCAACCATAAGTTAATAATAACTTTGTGAACAACTTAGATTAATTTTTTTAATTCAGAATACATTTTATGTTCGCATTACTCCATTGTGACACCAGATCGATCATCACATAAAATTTCATCAATGCAACTAACCTCAAAACACTTCGTGAGCAGCTCTCAGCCCGAGACAGTTAATCAATCAAATAGCTCGGATCAGTCTATTTTAGAGTGAGCTTACTATGTTTAGTGCTTTGCTCTAATGTATTTGCTAGGGTTGGCTGATACCGGCTATAAAGTACTAAGAAAAACATTAAAAAAACTGTAAATATGTATAACTGATAAATAATGGAAACAAGTTATAAAACGCTATGGTAATGGCTATAAAATATAAGAACATTGGAAATCTAGACAGTAAATAAATATTAAATACATGTAAATATTAAGACGTTTTTAATAAATTTATTGTATACAGGATAAGATTTATTCCGCTTGTTTTTAAAGAGGGGTCCAAAAAAATGTATCCACTGTTTAAAAGTCCATAACTTGCAAACTAATTGACGGAGTTGTCTCATTTTTGGTAGTGTAATAGTTTGTAGTTCCGGCAATCGCCATACAATCGTTGTATTGCGTTGTTTTGTTTTGTCAGATGACAGTCGCCAGATAGTTAGTGTTTTATTGTCAGTTGTACCTTGTTACTCGAGTAAACATGGCTGGCGTAAAGCTTACATTTGATGAAAGGAAGTCTGTTTTAAAGTGGTATTTTAAGTACGAAAACATTCATGAGGTTCAACGTCAATGGCGAAATGTGTATCAAACAGATCCACAGACACGTTTAACGATTCGTCGCATTCGAGACAAATTTGAAGTCGAAGGCTGTGTTAAAGATGTATACAAACAAAGATCTGGACGACCTGTAACAGTAACAAGTCCATTTAACTCCCATCTTGTGTTACAACAATTCACTCGTTCAACACAGAAGTCTGTGAGACAGTGTGCCCGTGAAACTGAAGTAAGTCGCTCAAATGTTAGGCAAAGTTTGAAGACTGCAATCTTTAAGCTACACTTTAACCAAAAATGAGACAACTCCGTCAATTAGTTTGCAAGTTATGGACTGTTACATTTTTTTGAACCCCTCTGTATATACTAGTTAGGCACATTGAAATCCTGTTAAGGCAATAATGTTCACATATATTGAATTAATTTTAAAATGACCCAAAATATATTACTGTGTTTTCAAAATCATAATATAGGAGCAATTTTATTATTTATGAACAGCTATTTATTTTATTAGAACATGATGATGTCTAGCTAGCTTAAACATAAAACCGAGACAAGTTCCTCCTTGCTCGTGGCACAAGCTAGTGGCATGTAAGAAGAACCCACGTTGGGGTTTGAGAGTAATCGTGTTTGTGTAAAGTGAATATCGTATGTGACACTTTTCATGACCATTTGAACACTGTATAAAGACTAACTAAAGATAACCAAAAATAAGATGGGAAAGCAAGCGGTAGAATCGTAGTGGCGGCTGAGAGAAGTTTTCAAGAGGAGAGGTGGTGGGGGGAGAGAAGGGGCGGGGGCAGTTTATATGTTAATCGCCTTTGCCGGGACCCGAGGCGTTATGGTTGGAATGATCACTGGGTACTTTTTAAACTTTATATAAGGGACCAAAGTTCTCTTCTCTTAGAGGGAAGGAGACAATGGAAGAGTGGAGGAGGGATCGAGATTAAAAGGCAGTGAAATATTCGCAAGAATGGTAGCAGTAGTGGGGGTAAAGAGGGTCTTTCGAAGAGAGATCTCTCATAATTTCCACCAAGTCTCGGGGAGAGAGGCCCATAGTTTTCTTTGCTCATTTCCAGGCAATAGCCGGCTTTCCATCATGCCTCAGTCTTCAATACTTCAATATCCTTAGAAAATCCTCTTGTGTTTATGCTTTTTGAGCAGTAAGTTTACAGTATGATATTAACCAATGCCACTAGAACACTTTGACATTTTGCAATTAGTTTATTCACCTTAATATCTGACGGTCTAGCTTAATATCCTACATGTGTTAATTAATCATTGGTAAGAATGATCTTTAGGAGGATTAAACTCCTCTGATGTCTGAAAACCATTCTAAAATAAACTACGAAATCTGACTTAGGGAAGAGCTAAGCACTGAGAGTACTCACGTATTGCTGGGCGGAGGTCTGAAATAACCCTGTCTTTAACCGCTAAGATGACCAGAAGGAGAGCAATTGACTTAGTAAGGAATATATGATTTAATTTATTTTATTCCTTCATTGCTCTCTTGTACACAATCATTATATTATACAACACAAGGGACGCGTTATAAAGAAACGTGACACTGGCGGTGGGTGTCTAGAGGTGGATGGCATAGTTATAAACCAATTAAAAAAAGTTTATACTTTGCCTTAACTAGGGACAACTGTAAAAATTAATTGAAGAAGCCATTTTGAGTAAACTAGGTCATAATAGGAGAAAATGCATATCTTGGGTATGTAGTAAAAAGGCTAATACAGTATATAACGAAATATCAGTGTCCCCACAATTCTTGGCATTAAGCGAAAGATGTAAACATTGGACCATCGAGCACCCCGCCAGCAATGCTGTGTACTTAGTCGCTTATTTCTGTGGCAATTTGTGAGCTTAGAATTAATCCTAGCAATGGCCACCCGAAGAATTGCTCAGATATTTACTAACAATAATCTGTGTTAAAGTAGCAGCTTACAGCTAACTGAAGCAAGGTACAGAACAAAAAACATTGAGCCCTCACCTCTGCGGTTAAGTTAGAACCAAACATGCCTATTTAAACTCTGTAGAACACTGTTTTGGATCATTCCTCAGCCTCTTACCTACAGTCCACCCCTGTTTCTAACCGCCTCACCCAGCCACCCTCCTGTATAAAGTTTTTACTGTAAGCTAGGCTATTATTGCGGGCTGCTTTTAATAATTAAGTGGTGAGCCCCATGCCTTTTAATAATTTCAGTCCATTAATGCATAATGTACTTCATTATACTTTTGTACAATGTAGATCACTATGTCAAGTGATCAGAATTTGTAAAAAGTGTAATCAAGTTACATGAAATATAATGAATTAATTGTAAATAGATTCGTTTGATGAATATATTTTGTAACATATATTAATTTTGTAACAAGGACATAAGAAAAAAAAAACGATATATAAGTGATATAAAGTTGTATGATCTCTGGCATATATCATACACGTCAATGGTTGTTAAGATACAAATAGGTTTGTATCGGGTCTAGTAGCTTATCGGAAGCAGATTTTACTAAAATACTTGTTTTTTACATATAATCCTGTGAACGTCATACCACCCACGGCATGTGACGATCATAAGTCGTTCCGTGTCTCTTGTAACATATTCTTGACATTCAAAGCCCACTGTGAATTTCTTTAAACAAATTACAAGCGGGAAGGAAGGGGGACTCGCTGTTCTCAATTGTGCAATCGAATTTAGCCTAAAGAATATTTTCAGGGGTAAAATTTCGAAGGTAGAAAACAAATTGAGAGTAATAATACACACATTGATGTAACCTCACGAACATTACAAGATATTATCCGAATATAATAGGAAGAGAAATGCCTACAAGAGACTGCGGCCGCAGAGGCAATAAGGAGGACATCCATCATTAGAACGGTGGTTGTTAGGACGCTCCTATCGCGAGGTTTTTGCTTCCACAGTGCTGATTGCTCAGGTGATGTATTGCCGAGGATTAGCCGCTGTCTCTATCGCCCCGATAACTCATCGCCGGTGCTCCGTATCTGTCCCCGAGTTTTTGTCACTTCTCGGGACTAGAACTTACCGCATCTTACAGCGACTGTTCCACTCGTTTTCTCTCAAACTATTTTTTTACATGATATTTAAAAATATACTGTAAATCAAGTGATCATGTACAACTACTTTTTTAACAAAATACATTTGGAGCGTGTTCGCCAAAAGGGGAGGTTTGCACTTCTTGGAAAATCGATTTTAACTATAAAAAAATTAAGGTAATTTTGATAAAAATACAGAGTAATTTCGCCCTTAGTCAATATGCCTTTAAGAGATATTTTAATTAGCTGGAACATTGGGACTAGATTGTAGGTTAAAGGACTGGGCTCTAGGGTCAGTCCTGTTTTACTTATTAACATATTAACCTAACTTTGTACCTTGTAATCCCTTGTTTTAATATTCCCCTTGCTGAAGTAATTACTTATTTAGTTAGTACGTTTGTTTTATACTATCCTCTTACACTTATCAAATCTGAAACTTAGCTGTAAAGTAGTAGATAAATATTTTAATTGCAAATTATATATAATTATCTGTAAAGTTAATGAAAAAAAAAAAAAAAAAAAAAATTGCAAAGTGAAAAAAAAAACAGAATCGCCAACAGGAATAAATTTTACAAACAGTAGTTTTTGACAATATACCTAAAAAAGAAAAAAAAAATTATATAAAGATAACTTACTGAGCGTTGTAAAGTTGACCTGGTGCTCGTTTTGGCATTCATCGCTAACTTCAACGTAGGTTATCTTACACTTGTAGACACCCTCGTCTTCGAGCTCTACCTCCTTTATCACGAGAGAGGATGTGGACTGGTTCAGCGAGTACTCCACCTCAACTCTGGAAAAAAAAAAATTAAGATATAATTTAAACAATGATACATAATAAACTACATTGAACCAATGAAAGTAACACTGGCCAAATATACCAAAAATGTGACAAAAAATATTACTTATGTCATGATAAAAGGTTTAAAACGATAAAATAACATAAAATAGTTGACCGAATGAACATTTCTGTAGTAATCGTATTAAGGCTAACCCCAAACATGCATAGACAGAAGGCTTGTGATATAATTTTATCCTTCTTAAAATATATCATAGTATTAATCATAAATTTCTCTGAAATGTATAAAATATTGAGTAGTGCAAGTTTTATATTACTGCATACATTAAAAACAGTTCGAATATTATTCGAGGTTATGTTTTTTTATTATTATTGTAGAAATGTGTCTTAAATTAATATGCTATTTATTTGTGGTTATGGGATATTTTGTAGTCCTAATTGAACGAAACTAGCCTAGTTTTATAATGCAACTTAACGTTACGATAAGTAATAAATTATCTCTAAGAATGCATAAGCTATTTGTAACTTATCAGTTACGAATTGTATTGTCTGCTTTTTTCCCAAGAAACGGTAACTTGAAACGCAATCGTGAAACGAAATCGAAATAGAGAATCTCAATTGACCATTATTATTTTAACTATACAATGCACTAGCTTCTTTGCGAATCAGTTCGCGTGAGTGGTATTGTTTATCTGTTAAATATGTAAAATATAAGGAAAATACTGTCAGATCCAGTACAGAAGAATTTACTGACAGCCAGCACGGATGGCTAACAGTAATTTTGTGAGAACAAAAGCACCTTCTCTTCTGACATGGACCTGTTAAAGAACACTTAACGCCATTTCTGACATATTATAGCATTTATTATTTAACATTGTTTCTCGTGTTTTTTAATGATTTTATTTTTGATAATCAGCCTTAATATTTAATATCAGTTAATTGATTTCTCATAGATCGGCTATAAATTGCCCTGACATTACTGTTTAACCCATAACACATTTATTTATACACGTTGAGTAACTTACATATTATGTTTCAACGTCAGAAATATTTAAACACTTTTCAAACTTCAATCTTTGCTGTCTTTTGTACTAAGACATTGTACCAAAGTATTGGTCAGGAAATACACCAATTAACGTTTTGAACTCCACATAAAACTAAAATATCGAATTACGTAACTGTAAGTGACGTATCAAATCTTCTTCATTTACAGAACTTTGAATGTTCTAAACACAGACATTACGATCTAAAACTGATTCATGTTGTATGTACATTTAGGCCCATTAAAAAAAGTCTCATTAACAATCAAGTAATGTTTCTTCAGAGATAAGACCGAGGCAACCATATGTTAAGGTTTAATCGAATATACTTTAACAATTTTAAATAGATACAATCGTCTCTACTGTTGGCATTAACCAATGTGAATACAAAATGCTAAGAGACCTATTCCCTACATAACTCATAAATAAAGCCAGTTGTAGACGTACCGCTTCAGTGGTAACCTTGGGCCAGTGAAAGCCAGGGTACAACCTTTTTTGTAGTATCCAGCATATAAAAACTTTTTTTTTTTCCCATAACCCCTTTATTTATTAACATATTTACAAATAGATGAACAAAATTTCAATGCACAAGGTTTACTGATTTCTCATCTTACTGCATGCGCAGATGCATTCGAAGACGGGTAGAATTACAATACAATATCTTTTTGAAGTTAAAAAGTCAAATAACATTAATACAAGACTAGGTGATGGGGCTCACCTTCGGTTTACAATGTGGTAAACTAAAATCTAAAACTAGAACTTAAGACTAAAGCGTTCCTGCCTCGATTGCGTCTTGCTATCGATTGGGGAACGGAGCGGGGATTATCGTATTAAACACCGGGTTTGTCAAGTATTGTAGGAGTCGAAAAATTTGATATGTCTACGTTGGATGAATTCATCCACAGTAGGCAAATCAAAGATCCCGTGAAGTTCACTATTACTCCGTTGCTCGAATGAAGTATGTCTGACCACTATCATCAGTATACCGTTTTGGAATTGTTGGAGTCGCCGAGCTGTCATATACGTCAGATGACCAAAAAGTGGCGCACCATGCATCAATGATGTGTAATAATCGCAGTTCCAATATTTAGTTTTTTTAGCTTCTATCAAATCTATGTTCATCGTTAAATTATTTAAATTTAAAATAAAATTAGGTTTTAATAAGTAAAAAACAAAAAAAGATTAAATTGATTTTATCAATTCCAAACTTAGTATGCTTTATTTAATAAAACACCTATTTTCAACATTTGATTATCATTTTTGTATTTTTGAAAATTATTTTACTTCTTGGGTCAGAGAGACCCGGGGATACCACTGGTGTCGGATAATTTCAGGTTTCAGTGGTTAACTGGAGGGTGAACCAACCTAAAGGAGGTGAATGAACCATTCTAGTTCATAAAGAAAATTTTATATTGTTAAATTGGGTAAGTAGGTACAGGATTGATGAATTATCGCATTTCTTGTTCATTTATCGAGTTTTTTATAGTTTAATACATAAAATGGATGGACCATTTCTGACAGTACTTTTCAGAACTTTTAAATTTGCATATTGGTTTTATTTATTGTTGTTTTTAATAAATGATTTTGCTTTTCTCCGTTGGCACATTCCATGTTTTTATCATGTGACATTTAATTTTAGCAACTGAAGGTGACAGCTTGGAGCTATTGAAAACTTTTTGTGTTGAATAAACTTTATCGTGGTGACACAGAAGGTTTCCCGCAAGATTGATAATAATTTTATATCCATTGGAAATTTTTTACGTAGGCTACAGCAGTGCACAACGAAATTCATGCAGACATTACCGTGTCTGAACCGTCAATATTCGCAACATCTATTTATAAGATGCGATATTCACCTATGATTAGAAACGGATTGAGTACACATAACATCAAAATCAAGCAACTGAGTAAGTACATTGTTTTGGAATGGGTGGTTTGGCGTGTGTGTGTTTGGTGGCCGGAGGGAAAGTTAGCACCTGGAACTGCTGGAACTTGTACGTCGTAGTTACCGCTGCTACATCTGGAGTCAGGTCAGGCTCCAGGACGTCGTTAGCCCGGTCTTCAAACATCCATGTAATGGAGCTGGAGAAATGAAATTAATGAACTACGGAAGCAGTATTCTTAATCATCTGTATCGGGACAGTCTTTTGGATATAGAAATTGCTTTGTTCCTGGTAGCGGTCTTTGAGTAATGAGTAATAAAACCAAATTCTATCCAAAAATATAAACATGTGTTTTTAATCGATAAACATATAGACATTGTAAAGTTAGTCTCCTAAAGTTGAGATTGTGGTGAGAGGGCTTGTTTTGAACATAATTTATCTGATCCAGTGTGATGTGTTCAATATTTACCTTAGATACAAATATTGCACTAGGTATAAAATAAACAATTATTAATAATACATAAAAAATAATTTATTACTTAATTTAATGATATTACATAAACAAGTTTAATCAAACAATACAGCCTACGCCATTACACAATATGGTATTTATTCTCAAAATAACGTTTTTGTCAGCTCTAAGCTGTCATCTCAAGTTCGTTAAAATTAAAAGTCACATGATAAAAATCTTAACTACACATATAGGGGCAGACACAATAAAAAGCAATAATGATTACAATGAGTAAGCAAAATATATTTAAATTATTCAAAGTGCTCAAGCGTACCTAGTCCAAAATGGACCATCCATTTTAATAAAAATAAATTCAATACATGTGTAATAAATAAAAAAAAACACAATACCCTAATCTTATGTCTACTCACCCAGTTGATGGTGTGAAAAACCTAATACAATTTAACAATTGTATTGTATTGTATTTAACAATTAAACAATTTCTCCATACTAATTAAAACTTTAAACTACGATATATTTGTTATCTCTTACATATTCTCTCTACGACTGGCTTTATTTAGGAGGTATGGAGGGGGAAGGTTTCTTATCATGCGTGTACTTATTGTTTCTTCTTTTTTATTTATATTACCCAATATTATGGATTATTATTTCAATGTTGTCCAGACTATTCTAGTCATTAATTTTCTATCATTTGTGTAGTGTGGCAATCTATTCTTATGTGGTTTATCCCCTTGCCCTTCTTCCTGAAGATGCGGGCAGAGTTGGTCGTTTTTTGGTTTAAGATATTATTTGCGTCTAATATATAATTTTCTATTTTTTCTACCAACATAAGATTTATTGCATTCCCTACACTCTATTATGTGCACGCCCGATCTATCTTTCAACTGAATTGGGTCTTTAAGGTGGGAACTTGTAAAATATAAAGGTAATTTTACCTTTAATGAATTTTTTCTTGGAATAACCCAATGCCCGCTTTTTTTTTTTTCAAAATATTCCCTAATTATTCGGTAATAATTACTAAATTTGGGATACTTTTTTTATCCACGCTATTTGTATTTATATCTTGTTTCGTTATTCTCGTGTATTCAATTTTTCGTTGTATATATACTTTGTATTTCCTAATCACACTTCTCCTCTCTTTGTAGTGGGATGTAGACATTCCTTGCCTTGCATGTATTTTACCAAGTGGTACACCTTTTGTGTTTTTTTAAATTTCTAATTACTTATGAGTCGAATTTATAATCAAGTTAAATATGTTTTACTAACTAATTGTTATCATTGTTGCTTTTAATGATAGAACTTGGTTTGTATTAAAGATTTTTATAATGTGCCTTTTCATTTTAGCGAACTGGAAAGCTTAGAGCAGACGAAAATGTTATTTTTAGAATAAATGGCATATTGTGGGAACAGGCTGTTTGTGCCCGTCCACAACCGGAAATAATCATTTAAAATACAAGTGTCATCATAAAAAAATAATGACATAAGCTTAAAAAAAAAGACCTCATAATAATAATTAAACTAGTATAATTTATTTATAATTCATTCGTTTTAAACCTATTTATTGATTTTTCATTAGGTTAAGAAAAATATTTTCCTATCATGATGAGTATGGTTCAGAATAAAACTCTTAACGTCCCGATTAATAATCTCTATTTGGAACACTAGCCTCCATAGTCATATGATAGTGGCCAAATTAAAAAAAAAACCTTGAGTAACCGAACCGAAAACCGACAGGGAGATGATCGGAATAGAAAAAAAAGACTTGAAGGAGCGTGGGTGATGCAAAAGAGGAAGGGAGTGATTTGCGAGTGACAATCGGATGCGGGGGTTCCCCCGGGACTAGGGGCACACATGTGTGTCTGGACAACAAAGAGCCGAGGAGATGCTGATAGAAAGCCTGTTCCTTCTCTGGATATTGCTACCTCAGGATAGGGGATGATAGTTACATACTCGCCAGGATATTAAAAAAAAGAAAAAGAACATTTTTTTTTTCTGGTTTGCCTGCACCACTGCTTCCCGGCCAGTACTCCTCATACTTCTTGCTTTCTCGCACAAGCCCCTGCCCTACCCGTGCTTGCTCAGCTAAACCCCAGCGGCATATTCGATGTAGAGAAATTTATTACTTTCTTCTTTTTCAATAAATATATTGGAGCGAAACTTTACGTTAACTACAGCATAGCCTCAAGAACCGACCACGAGAGCTGACAGTACTGCTCTTCAACGAAAAAAAATCGTTGGATTATTATTAATTATGAAAAAAAAAAAGGACTACAACGCTAATCCAAATTAATGATGTGTCTTGCGAACACAGCTCTTGGCTGTGTTATCTTTACTGACTTCATTTTACAGTTCTCAACTGAATTTAGTAATATCAATGAGATCACTATAGCTGTGCAGTGAACAACATCAGAAGTAACCAAACAATGTTTCTTTTAAGCACAGATTATACATGAGACTTGCAAGGAAAAATGAAATTTTTTAATAAATATAGACTCTTATTGTTTAAATATAAACTATGAATGAAAAAATTTTACCTATCGAGTATGTTCATACAGTTAACACAAACGACAGATATGTCAAAAGCCTTTAAGAGCTAATGCAGTGGTTGGTGCTAGACTGTCACCTATTAACTGAAAACAAAAACAGAACTCATTAAAATTCCGTTTGTTGACTACATCTGAGTTTTCGCTCGTATATCGTGGTCTTCTAAGAACCTCCAAGACTATGCAACGTTTGTCTTTTGTATCATTAGCCTGGCTGAAATTTACTGATCTTGATGATTACTGATCTTGCAGTACCGACAGTGTTATATAGACATATTAATTAATTAACATGGATATGTCAATAAATGATTAATTTTCAGGAGAACTCAATAAGTCATCAAGACCAAGGCTTGAACAGCTATTGAGCTGAGGTAACCCTGATGGCTATCAGGCCTACTTATTTGTATTCAAAGCCCACTAGAAGTTGCTGAGCCTTTCGGTGAACGTAATGCTTCTAATTGATTTCTTTATTTTTATATCAGTCAAAACGAGATCGGCGTACAAGCTATATGGTCCTATCAATAAATAGTTCTAAAGAATATTGGGGTGAAGTAAATAAAAAAAAAGTTTCTGCAATGAAGTGAGGTTCCGTGGATGTGCTCACAAGAGAGTCTCGGCGAGCCATGCAGAGGTATCATTTGTACTACAGATTAGATCTGAGGCATGTTTCTAAGAGGTAATTTTTATGCATATTTCAAACAAGAACTGTTTGATACATTATTCCCCAATATTATTTTTAATTAAAGTGTGACCGATAGACTTTTACATTTTAAGTAGTCATGGCCAATGTAAATTAGCGATTGTTTACGCCTGTAATTCGTTTATTTTGTTTATTGAAGAAAAAAAAAATTATCATTCATTGTTTAAGCCCGAATAAGGGGTCTTGCGCTGACAAGTAATTATCTTACAAAGTACCCTCGTAAAATTTATTATAAAAAAAAAGTGTAAATTAGAGATAAATATTTTTTTGTATTTGTTTAGTTATATAAAGAATTAATAATTATTGATAATATTATAAATGTTCTAAGAATATCTTTGTGTTTCGAATGTGAGTGTATTGATTTTGTTTAAGTGAAATATGTTGGAAAGTAAACAAAGCGAATAACGATACGGGACGCCTCTGAGGCCCCGTAATCGGATTGAGAACACTACATCCTTTATAGAGGATTAAAAGGACGGAGCACCGGTTGATAAGTCGCTCGCAGAGTCAGTGTGGATCCAGATGTGAGTTGGCCAACACACCCCAGAGTGCCTCCAGCATCTCACCGCCTTATCGGCCTATTGTTATGTGGAGCACCTCTGGTGGGAGTTCGTCGTGGAAGTCGTAGCAGTGAGGACCTCGCTCAACTCTCCACTAATCGATTACTTGCCATCGATGTTATCGATTATTAGCAACGATGCCAGATTGGGTACCCAATGAAGCCGTCAATCAGTACTGTACTTTATTTACTTATCAGACAATTTAAGTATTTTTTTTATCAGACAATTTAAGTATTTTTTAATCAGACAATTTAAGTATTTTTTTTATCAGATAGTTTAAGTATTTTTTTTTTCAAATAGTTTAAGGAGTTTTTTTATCCAATAGCTTAAGTATTTTTTTGGGGTTTTTAATCAAATGCTATTTGTTTATTATCATCTAATAAATGTCAGTAATCTAAATCTGTCTTCCCCTAGATATGTCAATTCCATGTCATATTTCAGGTTCCCCTTTCCTTAAGTAATGCCCTCGCCTGGCATTAATATTTTCCCAAATTCCTGTAAACATTTAGGGGGAGGAGGAGGAGAGAGAAAGTCGGGGGTTTACAAAAGGTTAAGATATTAATTTTTAATTAGAGATTAATTCCACCGAAAGAGACAGCTGGCTGGCACCGGTTAGACATAAGAAATGTAGAATGAGTTCTGCGAAACAGCAATATGATTTCAATGCTCCATTGACCTCCATACTAGCCAACTTAGATAGATGAGCCATGAGCCAGGCTCTCTCCCCATTGTCACTGGCCAGGTGTATGTCAGTATTGTACTCCATTGTATAAGCGCTATCTTTTGATAAATTATTGTATCAATAATGGCTTCCATTCAATACTTTTTCTTGGGCTGATTAATGGGTTCCATTTCCCATCACCCAGCTCCATCTCCGCCCACCATCAAACTGTTTTTCTTAGCTTAAATCCTTTTTCAGTCATCTGTCTTAGTGGCACACATTTTATCTATTTTTTCTTCTTCCTCATGTAAAATTGATCACTCTCCTTTAATTAGATTTAAACCACCCTAAATAAATCGGTATAGAGATTTATTTTTGTTCACATACTAAGAAAATTAACCAGAATTGTTCTTTGTCACGTTTGAGCAAAGGGACCACTTTTGTGCAGTTTTGGCGTAAGTTTGAAGCTAGAAATGGTTCTGTACTTCTACGTGAACTGGCTATTGCGCATGTGCCATTTTCTAAATGCCTACCACTTTTCCACATACCTCAACAACTGTGCAAAGCAATTTGATGTTTTCTTGAACCGTTATAGCAACCTAACCAAGCAACTGGACTTCTTTATTCCTCCTTCATTTAAGATTAAAATCATTTTATACCAATTATTTTTTTCATTAAAATTTGGTTGAAATGCAAAAATAATTTTATAAATTGCTAAAATCATTCAATCGAAAAGATAGTATTTATTATCAGCTCATTACAACACAAGACTCGTAACAACAAAATATGGACTTGTTCGAAAGCCACAACCAATCTAATGCCGGATTAATACTGGTGATTTACATTTTTTTTCAGTTGTTTAGTTAGGAGATTAAAAATACAACAGGCTAAATAAAAATGAATAACTAGTTAACACACAGTTTTAAGTTGGTGGAGCAGTGGGTAAAAACTATAGAGATTTAAAATAAAAACCACTAATAATTAGCTTTTGTAACGCCAAGAAAAGAATTTGGAATTGTATTAAAAATCATTCTGGAGGAGATAATGGGCAGGCACCTCTGTGTTTTTGTATATTTACTACAATACTCAAATAATCACTTACCGCCTTTCAAATCTATTTAATTGATAAAATTTTTCACCCCGCACCTCAAGCTGAAGATATCAAGAATAAAACTGACTAAAACAATTTCAGAATGGAGTACATACAAAAGTTCACAAACATACAAAATTCCACAAAACAAGAGTTATAAGCTAAAGGAGGTACTTGATAGGCTGAATTGTAACGGTCGATGTTTATAATTTGGAGTCATATAATTTTTTATTCAATAAGTCACCTGAATAACCCAGTGTTCCACTTCATCTCTTCTCTCTCTCTCTCTCTCTCTCTCTCTCTCTCTCTCTCTCTCGTTACGAATAAAGCAGTCTTGTACTAACGTTTGATCTCATCATTTCTATTACCTCTTTCTCGATCTTTTTTTAGTTTTAATTATCACGAAATTTAACTGGTGCCGAAACCCGGGTGTCACGGAGATAGTGAGGAATTAAGGAACGAAGTCTGGGGAAATTTTTTTGAGGCCCAATTTTGATCGATACACAGAGAAGAAAAGAAAGTTGACAGACGATCTTCACACAATGGTAAATCGGGCAGTTACCGAAAAGATGAGCGAGACATTCAGCGCTGAAGAAGTAGTAGGCTTGATGGGCTTCCTGCCCACAATTTTGAAGCTGCACTTGGCCAAAGAAACGGGAAGGAAAGAGGGATTCGCTAACGAATGCTCGTTAAAGTGCGCGCAGACGATGCTCGGTGCCATCGCCAGGGAAGAAGAATTGTGTATCCAAGAAGACGAGAGTGACTGGAGCCGGGTCGTTTACAGAAGAACCACGACCCAAAGAGCGTATGGAAGAAACCCGAAACAGTATGGGTAGAGATAGGGAAGCGATGGGAGAGAAAAAATTCAGAGGGGCGAGGCCTAGATATGTGCCTCGTAGAGAAGAGAGGAGATGCCATAGGTGTGGGAAGACGGGCCACTTGGTGGGACAGTGCCCTCGAACGAAATGTTTTGAGTACGTTGAGGAAGGGTATATCGCGAGACAGTGCCCGTAAGTATACAGAAGAAGGAAATTCGAAAAGGCGGAACCTATGGAGGTCAACACCGAAGAGGTTCATGAGAGGCGTAGAAAAACACAATAGGTAAGTACTACAAAATAGGCTAGCCCAATTTTCCTGACCTTAATTTGAATACTAAGGGCATAATAAATCAATGAAGATAATTGAATGAAATAGCCAAGATACAGGAGTTGTGAAAAATTATTGTGCATTCAGATTAGAAAGTGTTGTCATATTATCCTTAGTGATAATTTTCTCGTTTAGTTTAGACAGTGCTGTATTGGGTTTTGAATGGAAATTGTTTGGGAAACTTGTTGTAAAATAATTTTTCCTAATCCAGCTAGTTATATTCTTGAACTATGCCAAAGTTAGTAGTTTGTAGGTAAATAAGAAGTAGCATGGTTCGAACTATGCTTCGGGACCGGATTAATCAATGAACTTTTTTCGATAAGATTATAAAACAGTTTATTCATTTAGATGCAGTTAATTATTGAGTATCGATCGCCGAATCGATTAAGCACAATGTAGATTGCGTTACAGATTATCGATGCAGTGCAATGTAAATTATCTACAGGCTCTGTTCAAATCTTGCGGATGAGAGTCGTGAGCCAGTGACGTTGTCTGGTTGGTTTAGAATATTTCCCGAAGCGTTATTATTTGGGGTTTAGCTGGAGGGGTGTAATCCGCGGGAGCTGCGTGTAATCCTCTTGTTTACCAGTGTGGCTAGTGGTCCTCCTCCAGCAACCTCGGCTGTCAGTATACAGTGAGTTGTTTCTGTGACTACTACTACTACTAAAGTTATACATACAGGACCTACTTAAATAATAGATAATTATAAACTCCATGGATACGTTGGTTATTTACTCGCCAAGTACATTCAGAGGTCCCAACCCTTTTGTCTATAATGTTATATAACGAACTCATCATACCATTTATACTTCCCTCATAATAGTAATTAGATTCTAGAATGGGTCATACTGTCTTTTATATATATTTTGGTTTACTATTTTTGATTTTTTGGAAGAACAATTAATTGGCCAGACAATTTTATGTATTAGATGTGTTTCATTTTCATAATTACTATTTTGTAAAGAAATTTCTTATTATTTAATTTATATTTATTTTTTCTATGCTATATGGGGCTGCTCATAGCTCCCTGATATAAGATTAGTACTTCTTAAGAGCAAGTTCATTCATTCGCTAAGTTAAGAATTATATGTTATAGGCTAGCCAAAAACAAAGACAATGTTTACTTTTTTACAGCATTTACAAGTTATAATAATTTCGAATAATACTATTTAATATATTATATTATATTTAGTATTATAGGTAGTACATCAAATTCGCATGCAATAATGTACGCCAGTTCATTTTGTACGAGTTACATACAAACATAACAACGATAAAATAATCATCATAACCCACAGCCAGCAATGAAACACTATTAATATTTAAAACTAATCTGAGCAAAACATTAACGTCCTACGAAGTTAAATAGCCAATTGTACTTATGCGATGTAATATTTAATTTAAGGTTAGATGGCCCAAGACCTAATAGTCAATAATGGAAGTTATACTTAGAAATTGGGTCAGTGCAATTTGCATAATCAATGGAGCTGTAAAATGAGCTTAATCACTAGTCACCTGATCATGGAGTAGATTCAGGTCATCGATAATTTCCTAATGTCTTAGTTACAAAACGAATGGAGAATTCACACTTACAAAATTTCATTTAACTCTTATAAAAGATTCGATTTAATGGATTCATTTTATTATATTAAACACTGACGATGTAAACCTCTATTGGTTTTAGCTAATTTAATTTTTAACAACGCAACTTTTTCTCCATTTTAAAATTAATTAATAAATCTGATGTACATCTATTGTCAAAAAAGTCTATTTTTAAAACATCTAGACTGGATTGGCTGATTTTTCATTGAAGTACTTAGAGTAGGCCCAGAACAATTCTCGTCTGAAATATACTTAGGGAAGGACTTAAGCAATGTTCAATTTTTATAAATAATTATTATTTGATATGTTAAATTATGAGACATTTTATATGTCAAGATTTAGAGTTGATTAAGCGAGAGCCATGTAAACAGAAATGCGTGAAAGACAATAATGGTATGTAAGTATAAGAAAAATCTTGCCAAAGGCAAAATCTTAATAGAATAACACGGAGAAGAACCACTTTTAATTAATTCAACAAAAATCGTTTTGCTAAGGTGAGTTCTTTTGTCGGTTTAACACATCTCGTTCGGCTGTCGTTTTATTTATAATGCAGCCGTGGCACACACATGCCCAGTACACGGCCAATCCACTGAATTATTGACGGGTGAAAGGTGTTTGTGTGAGATAATTGGTTCACAACTGACAGTTTTCTACCACTTTTTTCTGACAATCCACTTTGGCCGATTAGGGTGTGTGAGATAGTTGACTGTGTTTGCACACCTTTAAAAATGAGATAGTTAAAATTTTCTGTCTGGTGTACAGTGCGATCTGTATAATACGGTTCGTCTAATTTTTGGTAAATTATTGTGACATTTTAACATTCCTTCTCTACCGAAACACTAAGTGAAATAATTTAAAGTATAATTTAGGGGCTTACAATTATATTCCTATATATTTATTGGCTATCAATAATCTGTGAAACCAATCTCTACGATCTAGGGAGAATGAATAATTTTTTAGATAAGAATAGTTTTGTTATTAGTGTTTTTTTATAGCTAAATTCGCAAACGCATTACTTAAATTCATGTGCTTTTTAGTACCCAATAAATGTTTAAAATACTAGCTTGAACTCCCTTCTTTTATCAGAGTATATATTTTCCACCAAAAATCATGAGTTTTTTTTTTTAACACATGAAAATGTACATATAAATACAATTCACATAATTTTTTAATAAAGATTTCCAGAGGCTCAGTGGCATTTGCAGACGAAGTTGTTATCATCTTAGAGATCAATAAACGATACTTTATCTTAATACTGAAACAATACCAGTCTGCCAGAGCATGGGTGTGGGGGGGGGGGTTTCTTGAAAGAAGGGCTGTGATTGGCGGAGGAGGTGAAGTTGTCCCAAGTGGAAGTATAAGTGAATTAGGAGGGTTAGAAGCTACTCGTTGGTGGTTACATAATTCCATCCCCACGACGGCCCACCAATCAGAATCTCTTACGGCAGATTACCAATTATTTGACTTTAACTCAGACATTTCGTCGATTCAGTCTCGTGTAACTGACTTTTAAATGTGTACAATCGAATCATAATGCCTCTTTAATAGAATAAAATAGAAAATAAAAATATCTGGAAAAGAAAAACAAATATTGCGTTATAACAAATATAACATGTGTATAAAAAAACGACGATGTAAAATAAACTGTGAGAGTCTGTAAGAAATAGTAATATAAGATTATTTAACATCATTTAGCATATGAAATCATAGATGGATCCTCATAACAACCACAAAAGAAAAACGATATATGCAAAATTGACAATAGTAAAAAAAAATACATATAATAATAACTTAACTGTTTCTAAATTAGCAAACGCCTGTAGTAATTGTGAGGAGGTGATGGAGTAGGAGGGTTGTAAAGGTCCCTAAGAATGAAACATCGTGGCTATTAGGAGGTAGAGAATTCCAGAGGGCAGTGCTGAGACGATTGTGTGTGGCCGTTTTGTGGGCAGGAATATATAAGTGAGAGAGACAAAGGATCTCAACTGTAAAATACTGGATATATAACAAGGGTGAGTGGAATTGATCGTTTTGATGAGAATCGATCTAATTCGGAGTAGAGGTGGGAGACATGGGAGCGTCACGGAGTAGAGGTGGGAGCGTCACGGAGTATAGGTGGTAGACATGGGAGCTTCACGGAGTATAGGTTGGAGACATGGGAGCTTCACGGAGTATATATAGGTGGGAGACATGGGAGCTTCACGGAGTAGAGGTGGGAGACATAGGAGCGTCACGGAGTAGAGGTGGGAGACATGGGAGCGTCACGGAGAAGGTGGAAGAAATGGAACAGTTAGGAACCCTTACCTATTTACCAAGGGGACATTTGGGAGGTATGTTGATTCCAGGAGTGGGTTTGTAATTGGTTATCTCTAGGTTTATAAAAGTAGACAGAAGAGTCATCTTATTATGCACAGGAACACCAATAAAGGATCTGAGGAGGAAACTGCAGAAGCACAACCTAGAGAAGCACAATTACACAATAACCTAGAAATATCAAAGCGTCCTCGGCTATGAGAAGTCACATGAAGTAATAATTGAGGAAAATTTGTTTCAGCAATTAACCACTAGACAATCACCACCTAATGAAACGTGTTAATAATAATTTCGTTGGTATCGTATGTTGAGAAGACAACCGCGAAAATATATTGTTGTTGTTTCATAAATAATGCAATGTGAATTTCCACAAGGGTTTTTAGTCCTAAATATTTTATAATAGGAAGAACTTCAAGCACATATTGAATTCCTGGTAAAGGCTAAACATATAGCATGAATTCCCTAGCATTATGTGTTCTATCAGTCAACTACCGAAATAAGATCTTTGAAGTTTAATATACTTCTTGACAACTGAGCTATTTCGTAACGGACGTCCTCTCATTAGAGGGTTGGGATATAATATTCCCGGCTACTAATTAAAGCATTAGGATAGTTTCCATATTTCGGTCTTTATCTGCTCCTATTCGGGGCTGAAAGATGAGTAGCCATATTTGGAGTTACCCACTTCTAGTAACGGAAATTAATTAAATTTACTATCAATTTAGGGATTCAAACCCAGAATATTCATGACGTGTCGTTACGATAGCACTGATAACCTCCCACCAGAATATGAGAGCCACATCATTAGATTTATCATTTTTTGTTGTTATTTAGTTTTTAAAGAGTAATATTGTTTTAGACTATATTATCAATTTCATGATTGAGGTTTTATTTTTAACAGAATTCATCTTATTTCGTATAGATTAAAAATGGTTATGATCTATCGATGTTTAGTCTAAAAGTAAAAGACTTATTAATTAACTGGATATATTAGAGTCAAATCTTGAAAATGATGGTTCCTCAAAGGATTTTTTCCAATGAAGAGAGGCAGGAACGGGGTCCACTCACCGTTGTGAGGGCAAACGAGTAGCCCTTTCAATGTAGAAAGTAGTGACCATATTCATAGAACTACACTGCTATGTTTTCAACTTTCAACGGCCTCCGACTAAGCAAGGTAACAAAGCAACCTTACGTGTTCTTAATCTTATAACGAACCACTTAAAGTTACGTTCAATTGACTACAGGCAAAATGAATGGAATGCGCCATAGGAACATTTGAAATAAATGAAGCAATATTCATACCAAGGGGGTTGTCACGTCATTTATTCCGACTTTATAAATCGTCTAAAAGATCTCAAACGCCATCAATCTCTCGTATAATTAACAACACAATCTACAATTGTAAATTAAACTTCAACTTGGCAGGAGATAAAAGATGCTGAATACAAACAACTTGAGAGGAACATTAAAGACTAATTATTCTTCCTAGGGAAAGTTCAGTTTTTTCACAAGATATTCTCTCTTGAACGGCCTACTGCCCCCACCCACCCACCCCCGCCTTCTCCGAAAAAACAAATTTATTTGCTGGGCCCCGAAGCGTCTGCGAGTCATTAATCATTTTTGAAACAGCGTAGAAACGATTGAGCATCTCTGTTTATTTAAATATCTACATTTCTTATAATTTTGAAGTTCATACAAATCGATTATGGTGAATGTAGATTTCATTGTTTTGTATTTTTTGCGTTACCATTGATTGACGTTTATGACGAGTAACGAAGATTCCACATGTTGACAAAAAAGACAATTGAAAAAAATCACTTCAATTGTAATGTTACACACAATTAAAAACTTCGTTCTCAGAAAAACCGATTTTACAGACAGTTTTATTGCATCGTTTGTATATTGCGCAATGAAGTCACAACACAAGATCAGGATGTTGGTATGCATAATTTTATTTCACTTTACTCAACCTGATTTATTTACTTTCAAAGTTAATATAATGACTTGCAATTACATTTTATTTGGCTGCTGTTATTTTTAGAACTGTCAAGTAAAACCGCGTGTTGAGTTAAGTCGTTAACCTTTAGAACATGATCTAAATTACAGTTTTAATTACTTTGCAACAATAGTTAGAGTTTAAAAAGAAAAAAACAAATAATTATATTAATAAGCGGGTCTAAAACATAAATTATAACAGCTAATTTTTTTTTGTATTACTGCGGAATGAATTAATTAATGACGATCAATTCGGTCCGGTAGATATATCATTATTTTTCATTTCAGTCATTACACGAAATAGGACCTACAGATGTATTATTTATCGATTCTAGACTGGATTGGATTCTAGATTCTAGAATGGAGACATCTGACAGCAGAGGAATTAACTGATTCCCATTAGACAGAATGACAAATTGATATAAAATAGGGGTTCTAGTTGTGGATTAACCAACGAAATCCCATAAATAATTCTAGTTTTTCATTAAGAAATCACTTGGTAAATCACACAAGACATTTGAAGAATATCTGCAGCGCATAAACTCAAAGGTCAAACAATATGGCTTTGATAAAGAATTGGCTTTATTTGCTAATGCTTTACAATGGCACAAAGTCATTATTTGGTGATAATTATGCCACTTTTGTTCATGTTCGAATTTCGAACATTGAACGCGTTCTTAGGAATTACAAAATAAAACCCTTGATTAGATCACATCATTGATCTCTCCATCATTGATCATTGGGTTCTTCAAGCGTACATTATCCAGATCATTGGATATATCCCAAAAGCACTGAGCGAATAAACGGAAAAGAGCTCAAATCCCTAAGCTTCATAATTTATTTTATATTATTCCAGTGAAAACCGTAAGTAATTACCATTATTTCTTCTTAATTTGGGATGAAAAACACCCATATCTTTTGTTTGATAAAAACTTATTTAAAACATACCTGACAATACCCAATAACTCTTCTCGATATTTTTTTAACAACGCAAAACAAAACTGGCTTACTATGTTATGAGCGGCAATATAACATTAGATTCCGAAAGGTTTAGTTTTTTTTTTATAAAAACTTCAATATTCCTGAGTATCGACTATGATTTCCTGGCAGACTTGTCTAAACTGGTTTAACATTTTTAGTTTCAATGAATAAATGTGCAGTCACACGCAGGAAACATATCATAAATATATAAGTATGTCTTTTGTATGAAGTACCTAATAATCCTAATGATGTTGACCGCTGTTGATGTGATACAAGTCATTTATAGGAATATTTTCTAATTGTTGACTAATTGCTATTACATGCATTATAAAGGACGATAGAAGTCCTGCATATTATATCTTGTCCATAGCAATTTGTTGCAAGATCACTGCTAGGACGTGTTGCATCGGGCCTAGACTACGGTGGCAGGGTGTTAGATGCTATGTTGAGAATGTAGTTAGTATTCTCTCTCACTATGCAATTCTCACAGGGGAATTTATGCTAGGAAATTCCCTATGACGCGAATAATGGGTTGTGGTGTAATGGGATATTGAAGAATTTATGCAGTGAACTATCATTTTGTGTACTCTATTTCATGTTGATTGATTTATAGCCATGAAATAATCATTAATGAAACGATACCTTTGCACTAAGTTTGTAATCGAGACCACCAGTTGGCCTACTCTGTCATGCAGCCCTCCATCCAAGATGAGGCAATCTTAAAGACCCCGCAGGTATGACTTTTTACACCAATCCTCTATTATCTGTGTCTTTAAAAAGCCTAATGATTTCAAAATCCAAATTTAACTAACCCCAAATTAAAAAAGAATCTGTAATTAAGTCAACACTTCACACCTACTGCAATGGGTTGTGAAATATATCCTAACATTTACTGTTTGATATTGTAAACACACATGCTTGTAGAGGTGTGTACAAACGTTTGATTGTAACTTTTTAAAAGCTTCCCCTCACCCTTAGGGCTTGGGTATTAACTATTGGGTTTGTGACCGCACCCACCATAAGCACTAATTATAAGGCAGTGTCGGCACGTTACTTCTACTGACTGGGTCTATATTTGCTACTGAAAAAAAAACCAAAAAAAAAAACCAACTGCACGGAGCGAAGGACTCCCAAGAAGGTCAAGCTATTTTAGTTTTTCCTCTCTTGGCCCAGGTCCAGGAGGTGCACTTCTGGGTAATGCGCTGGTCATAAAAACAACAGTCCAGAGAATGTTGGCTCGGAAAACGAAGTGGGTGTAAGAATGTTTAAAATGTAGAATGCTGTGAAACTGTTTATGCTGTAAAAGCATTTCTTGGACATCTTTCATAGTCTTTAGTTTTAGGGAGCCGGGATGGTAGTCAAAAAATGTGTCACCACTTTTTGATCCAAGAATTCGAATTGCATTACCGTTATTCTTTTCTATAGGATTGATTTATAACAGACGCTCAGGACATGATTAGAGGAACTGGCCATTGCCAGAACTCCCACTATCACTTAGTTATAGCAGGTCACGAGGCCACTGCCGTTTTAATCTCCGAAGAGGATTATAGGGGTGAGTGGTGCAGTGCAATGACTGTGCTAGGGAATTAGGGTGGTTGGATAGGTTACTATGGAATTTTATGAACTTGGAAGGGATGAGTTCAAGAATATAGGGTATATTCAGATCATTGTGAAGGGTTTTGTTGCTGACGTAATAAGGGGCATTTACTATTTTTCTTAGGACTTTTGATTGAAAGGATTGGATGCGCTTGATGTTCGACTTTTTTGCTGTCCCCCATAGCTCTATTCCGTATGTCCAGATTGGCTTAAGTATAACCTTGTAAATAAGTAGTTTGTTTTCTATTGAGAGGTGGGATGTCCTTCGAAGTAGTCTGTACAGTTGTCCAAAGCGTCTGTTTAGTTCTTGTCTTTTTAGCCTCGTGTGTGGGTTCCATGTCAGTCTTTTGTCGAGATGGAAGCCTAAATACCGTACTGTCTCAGACACAGGGAGAGGAATTGAATTTAAAAAGACTGGTGGACAGGACTTGCGGCAGAGGGTAAAGGTTATGTGGGAACATTTTCCTTCATTGACTTTGATTCGCCATTGGTTGCACCAATACTCGATCTCGTCGCGGTGTTTTTGAAGGTTTTGGGATGCTATATTAGGGTCTGGATGGGTTGACAGGACTACAGTGTCGTCTGCGAATGTTGCCAAGAAGGTATTGGTGGTAGAGGGGACATCAGCGGTGTATAGATTATAGAGGGTGGGACCCAGAACGCTGCCCTGATTTATAACAGTGGCTAAATTTTTTTTCACACATTTTCTTAGATAAATTTTAAACTATTTTTTTCTATACGAAACATACACAACAAATTAAACACGAAATGTGAAAGAACAACGTTAAATGTATTTGTTGCGAAAGTTTTGATGACGGCTTCAACTGTGGCCTACTGGTATCGTCGTTGACTCTGGAACAGAATTCTTGCGTTAAAGGCTACTACTCCATCATCATAATATTTTAAAATTCCGAAAAATATTGTTGAAACATGCCATTGTTTCTATCAACAATTGACGCTGGAAAAACAAAAAAAAAACGGTCAAGGTCTATGGGACCTAAACCTACTCCTTCCCCTATAAAAAGAAAGCCACGACGTTCTAATAGAATTGTGCATGTAAATTCGTCAGCAGCCAGCAGTTCGATGGAAGAAATACCACCACAAATTAGCACATCTAAACAAACAACAATCCATGATAAGTCCCCATTCTTCACGCCCAACAGTTTCGAGGTGCTGAAAAATATTTAAGTAGAGGAGATGGACTCTACCTACACAGCCTAAACCACCAGAAATTTTTCTCTGAAACATAAGTAATTAATTTTAAATATACTTATTAAATATAAGTAATAATTTTAAATTAGTTAATGAAAATTATCGGCACTTGAAAATTATCATGTCTCAATGAGTCTCGAGACACAAAAATATCCCCAGACACTCCAGATACTCACAGAGCCATTATTAAATATCTAGAAAACACAAAGACAGACTTCCACACCTACCAGCTAAAGGAGAAAAGATCATTAAGAGTGGTGGTTAGAAACCTGTATCCTACCATACCAACAGACGAGATAGAAAATGAGCTCTCAGGTTTAGGACACAAGGTTCGCCAAAAACCCGAAATTACCCACTTATATTGCACAAGAGTACAGGTCAAAAGAGCTTACCCCAAACGACTTCGTCTATATGGCATATGGAATATGGGCACACAAAATCGTACAAACCCTTCCAGGTGTGCAAAATTGTGCAAAAAGTCTCTGAAATCGCCTGCCATACATACATACATATGAGGGTTCACCTTTTCCTTGTAATCAAAAGTATTTGGTGGAACGTTTTGATCGTTGTACGGTTCCAGTTTTAATTATTTCCAATTTTTCTCCACCCAATTTAGATTATTTGTTAAACCGTGTATTAGTAATAGAATGTGTTGGTGATTTACAGGATTTCCCCGATATTATACCGGAGGAATTAGGCGTTATTATCGACGAAGGTTCTGACAGTGATGTTTTATTGGAGGCGTAGATTTCATCGTTATCGAAGTAAGTTTGGGAGGCTAACATGTGCAACTATTTTTTAACTATAAACATGCATATTCGTTTTATAAGTGTGGGTCGTCTGGGTTTCAGCCTTCTGATTGTTCTAAAGGTTATAATACTACTATGTTGAATTTTCCTACTCGCTTTGGTGATTATCGTGCTCCTAAAAAATCTCAATCCCATCCTCAACCACAAATCTCGCATATTCCTCCACTTTCAAGCTCTTCAGATCTCACCAGCCTATTAACCTCATTCCTTACAGAGTTCAGAACCCTAATTACCCCTCTCATTTCCCTTCTTACAAATCTTGTCTCCTACCTTATCCCCGTTAAACAAAATCCATAAGTGGATCCTTCCGACTCCATATCTATTCTCCTTTGGAATGCGAATGGTGTTCGCACCCACACTAACGAACTGACAGCACTACTCCATGACAAAAACATGGATGTAGCTCTTATTACTGAAACAAGACTTACAAGTAAACGACCATTTACCGTTCGACAGTACCAGACTTATCGAACTGATCACCCAGATGGAAGCAATCATGCAAGGTACCACTGCCATTGTCCATAACTCCATTTCCCATCACATAGCTCCTTTGGTAGCACACGACATCCTTCAGTCCACTGCAGTGTTAAGCAGCACCTTCACAGCACTAATCTGATCCAGAGGTTGGCTTGGGAGGCATAGTCATCCACTGTCATCCAAAAACTCACTATCAAAATCCTTTACCACAGCATCTGTGCTCAACATCCTGCTGATAGTCGCTCGTACAATCATCACTGCAGATTCTGCGTCCTGGGTCCTATCCTCTATAACCTATACACCGCTGATGTCCCCTCTACCCCCGATACCTTCTTGGCAACATTTGCAGATGACACTGCAGTCCTGTCATCCCATCCAGACCCCGATATAGCATCTCAAACCCTCAAAAACAACTTGATGAGATAGAGTATTGGTGCAACCAATGTCGAATCAAAGTCAATGAAGCAAAATGTTCCCACATTACCTTTACCCTGTGCCACAAGTCCTGTTCACTAGTTTTTTTAAATTCCATACTTCTTCCTGTATCCAAGACAGTAGAGTACTAAGGCTTCCATTTCGACAAGAGGCTGACATGGATTCCACACAAGAGGCTAAAAAGACAAGAACTAAACAGACGCTTTTGACAACTGTACAGACTACTTCGAAGGACATACCATCTCTCAGTAGAAAATAAATTACTAATCTACAAAGCTATACTTAAGATAATCTAGAAATACGGAATAAAGCTATGGGGGGCAGCGAAAAAGTCGAACACCAAGCCCATCCAATCCTTTGAATCAATAGTCCTGAGAAAAATAGTAAATGCCCTTTATTATGTCAGCAACAAAACCCTTCATAATGGTCTTAATATGCCCTATATTCTTGAACTTATCCCTTCCAAGTTCATAAAATGCCATAGTAACCTATCCAACCACCCTAATTCCCTAGCACAGTTATTAAACTCTTCAATCCTCCTCGGAGACTAAAACGGCAGTGGCCTCGGGACCTGCTAAATATACGTGACAGTGGGAGTCCTGGCAATGGCCAGTTTCTCTAATCATGTCCTGAGCGTCTGAGGCTCGCGCGATCTTGGCCAGCCTCTGCTAGCTCTCATCTAGTGACGCGGCTGACGAAGGAGCATGGGGAACTTTCCAAGACTCCGTTTCCTCTTACACACGTGATGGAGGTGACAATAATGTGGCCTTGGGGGGTCTCTGGACTGTTTGTAAATGAATGAGTGAATGAAAATCGTTAATAGGGTATGAATGAGATAATTTATCACAATTACTTATTGCCCAATGAGTGAGATTTTAAACAACTTTATTAAGATAATAAACATCAAAAAGTTGCCAAAGTACAAAAATCGTTAAAAAAGTTAATCGTCGGCGGTTAAGCTTAAAGAAGGAATAGGAAAGAGGGAAATGAACTACCCTCTCGAACTTCTGTAAAGAGACTGCTTTATTGTCTTTAGTAATCCGACCTACATGGGTTGTTTACATCCCATGATCATATTAGTTTACAACATAAACTTGCCTCAGGCTTTGACCCCCCCCCCCTGCCTGTTCCTGACCATCTGTCGGGAACTGAAACTTAACACTTATGCTAATTATATACAGTTCTGACATAATAATTTCCTGCTCACTTAGAGCAGCACAACACTGTCTTATAATCATAGAAACAGAACATAACTTAATCCAATGTGGTACAAAGGTTAAAACAATAAAAAAAACATGTATCTGGCAAAAGTATAGACACCAAAAACCCAATGAGATGTGTGCAGGAGTGAGGAAATTAGAGTCAATATCCTACTTGATCCCCACTGGAAGCTTTAACTGCTCGAGATGGACAGTTCTCCTCTTCACGGGTTAATGAACAATTTGGATGGGGACCGAATTATGTTCACGAATCGTGATCACCCGGAAGTGAACCTCATAACGGGACACCTCCTTACTCCTATTGAAACCGATCTTACGATACACCGTAGTGACTATCGCACCCTTCTAGTGGTTTGACGCCCGCGTTCTCCTTCAACACCCTCCTAGATTTTTCCACGGTATTTTTCGCATACACCTTCCACCACAATTTCCCTAAGAAATTGTAGAAGTAAAGAGACTGCTTTATTGTCTCTAGTAATCCGACCTACATAGGATCATGAGTTGTTCACATCCCTAATAAACTTGCCTCTGCCTTTATATATATATATAATTCATCACGGTACAAAAAGCTGAATTCTCATTTAATTAAAAAATCAATGAAAAATAATGGATGAACTACACAATCTAATGAGAATAGTGCAAACCATCTTAGGGGCTTTCACCAGTTAGCAACAGCATACTCTTTGTAGGTTTATTGGACGGAATTTTCAGTTGCACGAGGCAAGGAAGTTGAAACATTTTAGGAAGTAACAACTCAGTAATTCTCTTTAATGATGGTACTACAATTCAGCTTTGTTGAAAAAAATGATCGGACATGGCTTTACACCTTATTCTTCAAGTAAACTACAGAGAAAAAAACCATTATATGGTGGTTGATACTATAGTTATCGTATATTCACTATTATAAAGAAAGTAGTCAAACCGGACTCGTTTAAGATATTCAACAGAGGTCAACAAAGCTACTTTTCAGTCTCGTTTGTTCAGTCTCATGTGAAACCAAGAGATTTACATTCTTATATGGAGGAAAATGTACTGTTTAAGAAAACAATTCGGTTTAGGATAGCGCAGTGTATCTTACGAATTCTTTGGCAGAAAAACGTTGCTGAATATATTTTTGCCGCAATCTAAAAAAGTAAATAAAACAGGTTGGTGCAGAGTCGTTGGAAATTGAAGAATCCAAGAAAGGAGATGCTATTTCCGCGTTTGAAGTAACAAACGAACTAATAACTGAACTCTAATAAATTGCAAATTGTTTAGGGCATAACATTTCCGCTGCGCCCAAAGCTGAAAATTATGTACCATAATCAATCAACTACAAGTAACAACAAGAGAATATTCTAACATAATGCATCGAAATCGATCAATTATGTACTTCATATGAATAGCATTTTACTTTTTTTTTTGGCGCAAGTAAAACTTCTTTGGTCTTGTCAAATACCATCTCATTTAGAAAAAAAAAACTTGCCATATAAAACCCATGATATTTTTTTGGCCATTAATAAGGTTGGGGAAAATTTAACTTTCGATAAAAAAACAGGTAATAATTATACTAAATATCTTTCGCCCTACACCACAAATATGCTGCATTTCCTAGGTGATTAAAGAAATTGTGAGTTATCCACTAGTAGATTTCCTAGAAAGGTTTCTAGCTCCGTTACACATTAAGAAGGATATATTGACCACTAGATGATGTTCATCAGAATAGTGGACTAATATATCTTACTGCTTAAGAATAGGAGAGATTAGTGAAACGTTTATTTTTCATTCCCTCTTCTTTAAGATACTTTTTGCAGTTGCTGAAAGAGTTTGTCTCAATATAAAATTAAATGAGTTTAAGTTAGTAGTACAGTATTTCGTTTCAAACTAGTGTTTAAGTCTAGTATGAGATTTGAGAAAAGAAAATGTAACGGTAGAAGTGAGAATCATTTGAGGTTGAATGAAACAATTTCCTTTATGGGCGTTTAATGTGTTATTTCACTCGAAAGTGCGTTCTCTCTTAAGAAGGAGAAGGCGTACAAAAGAAAGTAAAAAGGCTCCTGAGGTAAAGGGCCGGCAGAGTCGCTGAAAGGGCTTATTGTTAGATGTCAGAGGGCGGGTGTACTGAAGGGAGACCATCTCGTCTGCTTTTGTACTGTATTTATAGGAAGGGCCACATGTTTATGGGCCAAGATAAGCCTCGGTTAGCCGGCCCATACGTCCACCATCCCTTCTCAGCCGTGATGAATAAATTTAAATGTAAAACGTACTTTTGTATCTCCCCTACAGAACTGGAGCCCGGTGAAACCAAGTATTTATGAAAACGGCACTCCATCATTCGATAATTCCGAACAGAGAAGTGTAAAAATTGTCGAATTTCACCAAGAGATATAAAATTAACGCGAAAAAACGAACTAGTCTTTGCAATAGTTTGATTAATGATAATTCATACTGAGAAGGTCATCTTGGGTGGGTAACTCATATGGTAGAACGCACGACTAGACATTAGGAAGATTGGGAGTACGGGTCCCCCCCATCTTGCCTGTCATTTTTTCTTCGGTTGTTAATAATTATAAATAATATTAGCTTTACTACAACGATAATAATTTCTCTTTGGCCATGAGAACATTTTGTTTGCATTACAAGTGTTGTATTATATTTTTTTTATATTTTTATTTACTCGATTTTTCGGACTATTTATACTATAACTATATACCCCCCCCCACTGGTAGACAGATTTAATAAGCTTTCCAACACAGTAACAGTGATATTACTCATCTTTTTTTTTTATTGTGATATCTTTTATTAAGATAAAATTACAATCTGCCTTTTATTAGGCAATAAGTAATTTAGATAAATGTTATCATTCATACAATATTTACAAACAGCCCAGAGGCCCCCATAGTCCACAAGGTTGTCACCTCCCTCGCATGCGTAGGAGGAAGCGGAGTCTTGGGAAGTCCTCCACGCTCCTACGTCAGCCGCGTCACTGGATAAGAGCCAGCAGAGGCTGACCAAGAGCTCGTGAGCCACAGACGCTCAGGACATGATTAGAAAAACTAGCCATTGCCAGGACTCCCGCTATCACTTGATTATAGCAGGTCACGAGGCCACTGCCGTTATAATCTCCGAGTAGGATTATAGGGGTGAGTCGTGCAGTGCAATGACTGTGCTAGGGAATTAGGGTGGTTGGATAGGTTACTATGGAATTTTTTGAGCTTGGCAGGGATGAGTTCAAGAATATAGGGTATATTCAGATCATTGTGAAGGGTTTTGTTGCTGACGTAATACGGGGCATTTACTATTGTTCTCAGGACTTTTGATTGAAAGGATTGGATGCGCTTAATGTTCGACTTATTTGCTGTCCCCCATAGCTCTATTCCGTATGTCCAGATTGGCTTATCATCTAAAAAATTGATTCGGGATAATATCTCCTTATAGTATTATAAATTTCATCTAATATTTCGGATGATATTTTGAAGGCGCCTGACAGCTAGACTTAATAGGACGTTTGTTGATGTCAATACGATCGTGGAATCATCAATTTATCAAATCCAAAGAATATGGGATAATTTATGCAATTGAATGCAATCTGTGGGTATATATTTTATTTTTGCGAGCAATCTTATCAGAATAAACTTAAATCAGAACAATTTATTTGCATATGTGTTTAAAGCAATACAGTTTAAATTTCTCAATGGGATGATGACAGCCGCCGGGTTTAGAGTGTAATCCATCATTGTTAATTGTTCAATATGCTCAGGGCAACATTATCCACTGACAGACAGCTATAGGGTATATTTACATATTATTGTACTGCACATTGCTCGTAGTGGGCATGTATAGATTATTGAGTTAGGCAAGATAATATAACAGCCTCTGATCTCAAAATAACTGTGTTCAATTCCAGCTTGATAAAGCTTTATAGAAATAATTTAAGATGGACTTTTCACTCTATACCAGATCAGATAACAACTAACGTTTAATCTAGCAACCAATTCTGTATATGTATGTATATATATTTTTTTTTTTATATGTCTAAGAGAAGTAATAAACGAAATTAATTTAAATTCCCCCCTCCCCGTCTCCCAAAGCGTGCACTTTTTTTTACATGGCATAATTAAAGTAAACATGAAAAGCGACATTAGTGAAGGGAGAGAGAAAAAGAGAACCAAAATGCGAACTAGACTGAAAACACCATTAAAATGTCCTAGTCTAATGAATTCATTGAGTTGCTTAAAAAGATGTAGCAACTATAAAATAATTTATATTTATATTTAACTTCTGGCGTGAAAACATCCATCCTCAACTAAGTCATCGTATTTCAAATAAAGAAAAAGATTATATGAATACAAAATATAAAATGAATATAACAATTTCATTTACGTAGAGATTTGAATAGAAATAAGGAAAGAGTGACACTAAATAACAATTAATAATTACAAACTCGAGTTTTCCTTGCAAAGGAAGGCAAATATTTTATTTATGAAAACAATTGTTCACCGAATCCTTATTTAAATATGTTTGAATTATTCATTTTATATTCAAGCAGCATATGTTAGATTTTGCATTACTATAAAATGGTAGTGGTCACGTGGAAAGATCCTCCAAAAAAATGTTAAAAAAGGATTTTTCCATAATCCCATCGCAAGGAGTAGCCTTTGCAATTATGATTCTCATTAAATTTAAATTAATTGAGTCAAAAAAAAAAGTCATTAAGTAAGAAGCCTATTGCAATGATTAATGGAGATATTGATCAAGTAGAATAGTTGCGAGGTCCTAATAATGTTTGTCAAATTGCTGCAAATCGACAGTTTGTACTCTGTAACGGAGTTGTAGGTTTTGCTCGAAGGCTTGTCGGTTCTTACACACAGCTGTCTTCCCTAGTTAGACCTGCAGTTGATTGATAGCGTGGTATGATTACGACCTATACCTGACCTGTCATACTCCCTTGTCATGTTCCCAACTTTCTCAGTTGCAAAACATACACCTGGCGATTTCTCACTTCCTCCGTATAGTTTCCTAACCTATTGTAATATCCGGTAGCGCTAATGTACATACCTTCGGCTCAAAACTAATATAGATTTAAGCAGAAAATCAAGAACAAATGGAATTATAGAAGGAGCTTCCCTAGTAGTCCTCAATATACTGTCCTCGCTGAACTGAAAAGTTTCACACTCTGTAACCAAAACATTCCTCTCTTAAATTCCTATTGATAGTTCCAATCTTGTTTAAAATCCGCTCTTGAGTACCTGTCTGCAAACCATGCCACTAACAGCGGTATTACAGCAATATTATCCATCAAAAATTCAAAAACATTTATCTATTTGTAAAATAGTCTTAGTAAAACACTGTTTTAGTCATCAGCCCCGAACTGGCAGCCCAATAAAATAGTGAATACAAATTGTTCATCAGATGGGCATTTGCGATAGTTTTTTAACCCATATGCACCCCAGAAGGTATTCTCCTATATTCTTATTCCCATATTACATTTCGTGTTTTTTCCCGGACTTCTTAGATTCTTAATGTATAGAACATAACATCCGCTTCTTTTCCCTTTTTTCAATTTAAAGCAAGCATACGCAAACTAAGAGGTTTAGAAATAGATAAGGCATAATTGTAAATAATAATGCATGTATATTTCACTGTCAGATAATACTCCCAAAATTGTTCGTTAAAAGCTGTTCAAGTGGATAGGATTTTCAACATATTGAGCAATCGTAGACAAGACTGTATTTGACACCCTTAACAAAGTATTTATACTATAATTTCTGAAGTGATTTAATCCATCGTAGGCGAATTCATTGTACTTTTCCTGAATTGATCTACTTTAAGCGTAAGAAATTGTTGTAGGCAAATGACAATATTCTGGTGACTCAGAAACCTCGGTTGTGCACCACATGGATGAATGATTGGCATCCTTTTTTTTTCATTTTCATTTATTTTATTTGTGGAATCTAAATGAAATTATTCAATTTAAATCAGAGAGCTAATTTATCTATTAGGGATAACCTAAATGTCTGAGGTGTCGATAAATATAGGTAGTAGCACTTGCATTGTGATATAAGTGCAATTTGATGTCCGAATCAAAAGAGTATAAATCACGAAAGCATTTTTTTTTTTTACCCTAAAGATAAGATATGGAAGTTGTTTGATTAAAGCTCCCACTTTGTTCTTATAATATGTCAGTTATGCAAAAGTGAGAAACAACATCCATTATAATCAAGACGAACCACCGGGTAAGCAATATGTGATAAGCGAGTGAGGGGTGAGTGATTTGATGAGTAAATGTTTGATTAAAAGCCTTAGGGGGGAGGGCGCTCCCTGTTTATGGCCGGGATAATCCAAAGCCTCCCCCCTACCACTCCCTTCTCTTCGGGACCTAGTCGGTTAGAGAGGAAATTCAATTTTAACCATTAAGTAGACCTACGGGGAGGAAAGGAGCTCCTAATCAAGCGAGAAACTCCAACCCTTGTTTTCGGCGGAAAACCAAAAAAAAAAAGAGGTCTTGGGTGGCAGTGGGGTAAATGGGAGGAGGGGAGTTGATCCAGGAGGCCATGTAGCCTGGAGATAAGGAGAGCACACCTGTCTTCATCCTTAGTGATCAATCCTTACTTCGACCACTCTCCAACTCCATCACCTTGCCCCATAGTATTAGGGTCATTCCTTATGACTCTATTAGTAGCATAAGGCTATATTTTTAAACTGGTTCCAAGGAAGCATCTTTCATGACTGTCTGCGTTAATGTCGAATAAAGCCGGTAAGAAAACGTAGTCATTCAATCTTTAATTTTATGGAATGTCCTTTATACCTTTATATTACCACAATGTATATAGTTTAGGTAACTTTATGTTTCATTAATTTTATTTTAAATAATGTAACTCTTTAATAAAATAGCTTTAATAAACTCCAGTCTAACTTTTTAAGGAATAGAATACCATGATTATTCCTAGATACATTAGAGATTGTAGGACAAAAAAGAGGTAGAAATATGAGGACTTGATAGTTATTTGTAACGAACTGAATGAAATGTAAGTAAATATTTACGTTAAAAACTGTAAATACTTCTGGTAATTCGGCCAATGGTGGTGGTAAAAAAAAAGATTTTGTTTTTGGATGATCTTTTCGACCATACTTTGTCATACTCAGGCTCAGCAACGAGTGTACTCAACATACTGTACTACTTCCGGTATCTGGCTGTTATTAACAACTTATATAAATATTTCTAAAATATATGCGGCTATATTTTTAAAACCGCAGAGCGCAATCAGACAATTCTAGTTTTTCAGTCCAAATAATAATGGACGCTTATTATGTTTATATTATATGAAAGCCAATGTGAAGAGACATAATTTATACTGATACTTTATATATATATTCCTAAACACCTCAAGACCAGCTTATGTATTAGCTGAAGTTAAATAAAATAAGTGAGATACAAAGCTGTAGAATTACACTAAATTTTAGCTTTCTCATATCACAGGTCAATAGATATTTAACATTTAGTCTGTTCGTTAGATTTCTCAAGGTAAGGCGATAAGGGAAAACAATACGAAATAAATTAATAACCAGAAATCTCAAGTAATATTTGCGGCAATTAATTTACGAGTATTTAGAAGCTCACTTGTGGAGTGATACATATATATATATATATATCTTGATATCGTTTTAGAAAAAAAAAAAATTAAATTCAGTTAATTGGCACTGATGGAATGGTCAGGCGGCTGATCATTGGAACAGCTGGTAATAAAGCGAATATTGATTCGACAAAACATCTAGGTGCAATTATAATTTGTGACACCATGATCTAAATACAACTAATGGAGTGGGCAATAACAATTTACAACTCAAATTGTAAACTATTACTGCAAACATTTACGATACAGGTTGGCCTATAGACCACAGTACCATTCTAATTGCATACGACAATAATAGAGCGTATATATTTCTTTTAATTATTGAACTGAGTGCTGAGTAACGAGAGGCGGGGAGTGCTCCCTGCTCAAACATTCATGCAACACCGGCCTAATTAGCAGCCCATATCGCACGTTACACGCCATTCAAAGCAACGTTAGCAACAACATGGCTAATGATATCTTTCTAATAGGGTACAAATATACACATTTTATAACCTCAGAATAGATATTTTGTTGGTCACGTGTTGTATATAATACTAGGGATCGATGTACCAGTTTTGAAGCGTAAAAAAAGACATTCTCAGTCCGCACTATTTCAGTTCATTTTTTGTTACAAGCAACTTTTTTTTTTTTTTCAATTTCCTGGGATTTAATCATCGCTTGAAACTTTTTAAAATAATTTTAACGTTAACACCTATTTCTTGCTTTCTATAACAAAAATAACCTGATGAAATGAAGTGATGTGTTGATGAATCCACGTTTTTTTTCAAACTTAGTAAGCAGTGAAGGTAAGAAATAAACCTAGATTGCCCTCGTCGAAGGCCTGTTTATCTAAAATTTCTTCATTTTAAAGCCCTGACGATGTAGATAAGGCCTATAGTGAATGAGATGTTATTTACGGCGGCAAACGAGGACACTAAGCGAAGAATGATAAGTTGTTCGGAAAAGGAATCGCTCCCCCTAGATTGTAACTGGAGAATGAGACCAAAGGAGGTCAATGCTGCATCGTCAGTAATGGACAACTTACGACCATGTTGAGAGAGTAGGGAATAGTAGAAATAGTGTAGAATGGTAGACTGTAATAGCTATCATCATCTATCATCACACTATGATAGCTGCATCGTCAGTAATGGACAACTTACGACCGTGTTAAGAAAGAGAGTAGGGCATAGTAGAAATAGTGTAGAATGGTAGACTGTAATAGCTATCATCATCAATCATCACACTATGATAGCTGCATCGTCAGTAATGGACAACTTACGACCATGTTGAGAGAGTAGGGAATAGTAGAAATAGTGTAGAATGGTAGACTGTAATAGCTATCATCATCTATCATCACACTATGATAGCTGCATCGTCAGTAATGGACAACTTACGACCGTGTTAAGAAAGAGAGTAGGGCATAGTAGAAATAGTGTAGAATGGTAGACTGTAATAGCTATCATCATCTATCATCACACTATGATAGCTGCATCGTCAGTAATAAACAACTTACGACCGTGTTGAGAGAGTATGGCATAGTAGAAATAGTATGGAATGGTAGACTGTGATAGCTAGACCAGGTAAAAGTGGGGAAAATCAACAACCTCTACTCCAGAAGTTGTTAGACGATACCTTCAGACAGGTTATAATGCCGAGTGGTGGTTTACTACAGGCCAAGTTCCAAGCAACGGCAAGTATAGCAGCAACGGCAAGTATAGCAGCAACGGCAAGTCTGACTCAACCAAGCGATACTAGTCAATTGAGCAAAGCATACGTGCTCTTGCTTGTTCCGGGGCTTTACAGGTAGTGACGACATGGTCTGCGGCTTCTCTATCCCCCCAATGTGGGCAATCGGGGTCTGCAGCTCTTTTACGCTCGTAAACAAAATCTGCCATATCCCAATAGCACCATGAAACTCCAGTATTCAGGGAAGACCCACAGCCTGTCCTCGGCCGAGGGGAATTACTTCCTTAGTGAACTCCCTTGAATGGTATTGGTCCACCTGGAACTACCTCATAGCTCATGTTGAGGTAGTTCCGCGAGTCTTAATTTCTATGTAACCTTCCCTTTCTATGTAACAGTATGATCCCAAGGCTCTGAATAGGATAAATATGTCAATTTGTAAGGATGTGCTATGGGTCGAAACCCAAAATAGTCATACTCTTGCTAAATACTTCTTACAAAACGAACTATGAATGTACACATACAGCTATGGTTCGGTTCAGTTTGGAATAACATAAATTAACCATAAAATATAATGAAAAGAAACTGCAATCTGAGAGTAAATAGAAGTCGAAGAAAGACATAATGTGGAGAGGTGGTAGTTGGGGGGGGGGGCTAGCGGGAAAAGATGATTTATGAAAAGACGAAGACTTTTGAGGAGAAATTTTTATAGCGGCTTGAGTCGTCTCACCAAGCCAGCTCCACACGAAGGGTTGTTAAAGTTGAAGCATACCCACTCGAGGGCCACTCCTGCCCTTCTAAGCAACAACTGAAAATATTCAAAAACATCTTTTATTTATATCTTCTGCTCCCCTCTCAGCCTCATCCCACTCTTCGAATAAATGTCAGGCAGACTCTAATAAGTGCTCTATGCAACTCCTCAACATCGTAACGGCGTCTTTCTTTTCTAAAGTACCTTCTTTTCAACGGCAATTTATTCAAATCCCGAGCGTGTATGAATGAAGCCCGCTCATTGTGCGGAATAAGCCGCGCGATTAAAGCCTCTTTCACATATCCACGGCTTGAGTACTTACTACTGGGCGTTAATTAAGCCTAATAAGACATTGTTTTAGAGTTGGAGTAGAGTTAAAAAAATCTTATACTAAATCTAATTTGAGCAGAAACAGTTCACTGAACAATTATAAATAAAAATTATACTTACATAACAACTATTATATACACTGACAGGCAAAACATTCCACCCACTTGTGAAAAAATTGTATTTGTATATAATACATGGTAATTGTATATAATACTTATTATTTATTGAATTTATAAAATTTTTTTACCTTTAATAAGGTTTTTAACGTTTATTAAATGAGTCTTTATTTAAAAATTTAAAATCAAAATGTGAACTGCTAAGAAACATAAAAAAAAAATTGAAAAATAACCATTTTTATTGTAAAAGAAATGAATGACAGGATCATTTATTTCTCTTGCCTTTATTACTTCTTGAAGACGCCTCGGCATACTTTCCACTATTCGGGAAATGTTCCTTTGCTGGAGGTTAGCCCATTCTCCCCGAAGAGCCCTTTCAAGGTCCTGCACTGTATCAGGAAGTGCTGAACGCGCTCTTATTCGTCTTCCGTGGTTATTTCATAAATGCTCGACAGGGTTCAAATCTAGAGAAGACCTCAATGTTGTGCTGATGAAGGAACGTCTGTACTATGCGAGCGACATGTGGACGTGCATTATCGTGCATTAGAAATGAATGATCGCTGATTTCGATGAGGATAGGCAACACATGAGGTTCCGAAAACTCATCTACATAGCGACTGGCCGTCAAAGACCCTCCAAGAACAGCGACCAGTCCTTTAATTGAATTAAGGATTATGGGTTACTATCCTCTATATTAATGATATAATTCCTTTATTGTGCAATATTTACAATCTGCCTTTTATAAGGCAATAAGTAATTAAGATATATGCTCTCATTCATACAATATTTACAGTTCATCATTCACTCGCTCATTCATACAATATTTACAGACAGCCCAGAGACCCCCCAAATCCACCGCAAAGAGAAAGCGGAGTCTTGGGAAGTCCCCCACGCTCCTCCGTCAGCCGCGTCACCGGATACTAGCCAGTGGATGCTGACCAAGAGCGCGAGAGCCACAGACGCTCAGGACATGATTGGAGAGACTGGCCATTGCCAGGACTCCCACTGTCACGCGTTTATAGCAGGTCACGAGGCCACTGCCGTTTCAGTCTCCGAGGAGGATTATAGGGATGAGTGGCGCAGTGCATTGACTGTGCTACAGGATTAGGGTGGTTGGAAAGGCTACTGTGGAATTTCGTAAACTTGGAAGGGATGATATCCTCTATATGTCTCTATATTGACATTTCTAATTGAAAAAAAATAAAAATACATATTTATTCATAAAAAAAAAAAAAATTGACCAATCGAAAGTAGAAATATTTTGAGATGAAAACATGAAAAAATCAGGTGGGTGGAATTTTTTGCCTGTCAGTGTATAATTTGGAACATAAACGCACTAACTATTACGAAAAACATATTTTGTTAATTATTAAATATATTACTCTTCCACTAATCACATACCAAGCAAGAAGACAGTAAGACAGGATAAAAACAACAAGCTTCCAAGCAAATGACAGAAAAATTTTGAAAGAAATTGTTATACAATTTTAAACTAATGTTTGAGTGATTCATTTATTTTTGGGGTGGTTGGAAAATTATGAAACTAATTTAATTTATTAATAATAAAATTACCTATCTGTGACAGGGTTGTTCAAAAAAACAAACAAAAGGCGTAATTAAAACGTATCACATTACTTGCCCCCGATTGACCCAAAGCAAACTACTCAAAAAGTGGTTCTAGAATCTTAGCTTTAATAAAGCATACAAGATATTATAATAATGAACCAATGAGAAATAATAATAGTGCTTGGATTTGTTCTCCAGCCATGCACTCTGCTAACTGAATTATGGCTGCCTGCCGTAAGCCTGGTGTAATTACAAAACCAGCAGGGATCACAGATATCATTTGAACATATTTATATTAGTTTTGAAATGTAAGGTTAGATGAATTGCTTGTAGTTGTCTGTTGTTTAGTGTGAAATTTTTTTTTTTTATTTCAAAACCTCTCTTATTAAATCATGAACAAAATAAATAATAATTAATAATTGATATACAAATTTCTCCTCTTCCTGCCATTCACAGATTCATTTGAAGGAGTGCATAAATATAATACTTTCTTTTTGTGGTTAAAAGTTTATAGTCACATATACAACACTAGGTGATGAGGTTTACTACCGGAAAAACACTAAACACTAAAACACTAAAAAAACAAAAAAAAAAAAAAAACAAACTAAAACCTATACCTAGAACCTAATACTAAAGTGTTCCAGCCGCGACAGCGTCCATCGATGGGGGAATGGAGCGGGGGTTGTAGTGTTAAACACCGGGTTTGTTAAGTATTGCAAGGAGTCGAAAAATTTGATATGTCTACGTTGGATGAATTCATCCAAATATCTCATGAAGCTCACTGTTTCTCCACTGCTCAAATGAAGTACCTCTGATCACTTTCATCGGTATACCGTTTTGGAATTGTTGGAGTTTCTTAGCTGTCGTATACATCAGATAACGAAAAAGCGGTGCACCATACAGCAGAGTAGGCCTTAATATGCTCTTGTATATCAATAGCTTGAGACGCAGTGATAGATTGGGTGAAGTAAGTCGGTAAGACTTCGTTCGCGAGTATGCTTTAACTTCTTCGTAAAATGGTTACTACAATGGAGGTGTATGACAATTTGTAGTTGGAAGGGCGTATTAATAGGATCACATAGTTTCTAAACGACACTATCTATCGGGAGTAGTAGGAAGTTCAATGGCCACGTAAATGCACCCAAGTGACATTTTGCCTGTTTCTTATACAAGGATCCAAGTTCAATAGTATGTCGTTGGGCGCGGTAGTTCAATATTACTTTAGTGTTACACCCGTAAGATTGGTTGTACTAAGCAAGACATATTGCCTGTGTTTGGGTCTTCACAACCCAAAAACGTGTTCATTGTACTAACGAGCTCACAATGAGAACGGTAAATCCAGTCCCTTGTCTCACTGTACCCCAAGCACATGAAATACAAAAAGGAATACGGTGTACTCAGGAGATCTCGCCTGCTAAGAACGTTTTACTACGTACACTATCTGTGAAGGAGTTCATATTGAAACCTAGTCACCCAAGAAGACTGACGGATGCACGAAGTGGACAGGTTGGAGATGTAAAAATTACTCTCTTCATGATTTAAACACTTATGTTCGGGTTCAACTGTTTTATGAAACGACGGATGACTAGCTATCTGCTGGGTTTGCATAGAAAGTGGCAGCATAGCATTTGTCCAAGTCCGTTTGAATCTCAGTAATCCAACCTCAAATATTAATCGATTATAGAGAACGGAGCCTATACAAATCGAAGACTCAATGCTAATCAAAGAAAGATCCAGCGCATGGCTGGAGATTATTTTAAGCCTATAAAGTAATTTTTAACAATTATAAATCATTGGTTTTAAATTATATTCGACTTTTTTTATTGTAGATTTACTGAATTTATTTAGAGCATTTTTGTTCTTTGTAAATGCATTAATTTTTTTCGGTTTAAAAATAATTTTTATATTTACTGTCTGTTTTTTTTTATTTTATAATAAAATCTTTAAACCAGGATAAAATAACAAACAGTAATTATTAATAATAAAAATATATTATGAGTATTTAGAAGTGCCCGCAATGTACGCTACTGTATCCTAGAATTTCATATTCACCTTATGTTGTTTTATTATTACGGATGCAAACAAAAAATCTACATCTTTAATAACCAGACGCCTTTTGTACCTACCAAGCCACTAGCTTTCTAGGTCAAACACGGTTGAATTGTCCCAACGGACAAAACCCAGAGACAAAAGAAAATAGTATCTTGACCTTAAAAACCAACAGTATAAAACAAAATACAACTCTGATTACGAATACATCGGTAAAATAGTGAAGGAAACAGTAAATATAGAAAGAACATATATATATATATATTTTAACTGAGCAGATTGTAGCTCACTGGCCACAGCCAGAGCTAACTGCCCGGAAAAAATTCACAACAGGCAATCCAATTCTTTCCTCTCAGCTTCTACGCCGGGTTTTAGGAGAGGGGAGACGAGCGAGGGGGCTCAGGTAGGAGAGGGGAGACGAGTGAGGGGGCTCAGGTAGGAGAGAGAAAAGTTTCTACCTAAAAACGCAAACTCCACCCTCCCTTTTTCCTATATTACATTTATTAGATACTCAATAACACGATAACTTTCAAAGAGGCCAGGGGAAACCATTGTATTTTCTGCATGCGATTCATAGGAATTGCCTGATTTTCCCTACGTTTAGAACTTGTTAAAAAGTTTCCGAGATCGGTTTTTTTTTTAAATAGTTGTGTGAATGCTTTTTCAGCCGTTCAGTCTTCTGAATAATCTCCCAGGATGAGGCTTCTGTCCATTTTTCAGGCTATTTTATACACCTTTACCACATTGCAGTGTTTCACCAGGATTAAATGCTAGTCAGGCGACTGTTTATTGTCACAATTGTTCTCCAATTGGGAACTCCACGTAGACCTGTCTAATAAATTTAAGGCTGTCTTTGGTGGTCCCAGTTTGGGCAAGTCCGCCCTAAGCTATACGTCAACGTCCTCGGTCTCCCTACCACTGCTCTTCTTAGCAACCAGACAACACCTATTACAATTGTCAACATGTTGCGTTTTATCTTGTATGCTTGTGATATTACTTCTGCTGATAGCTATTGAAATTATTCCTATGAAATTTGCATCCCGTCAAAAATATTTCGATTGATTGGGCAATTTACGCAATTAAGTAGAAATAAAAATAGGGTTTAAGATAAAAAAAAAATAACGATATGGAAAATTTCTATCCTCTAATCATTTATAAGTATGTTTACATTTGTATTTAGTCAAGCTGTATAGTATGATATTAATAGATACGAAGAAGAGCTTTCTTCAAAGAAACTAATATAACTACATTCCTAGAACCAAGATGAGCCAACGTAACATTATAAAAATATCTTGAAGCAAAGATGATTGAATGAACTGACCAGTCAAGACAATGGCAATCACTTTATTCAAAGCATTATTTTTTTTCGACTTAATGTATTTTACATCACCTCAATTTTCTGATTGTATTTGATGAATAAATCTTTACATTTAAAAAATTTAATTCTAAAGGCCTCTATAATTTATTATAAATTAATAATAATATTGATCCCAAGATTTTAAATTATTTTTTTGTTTATATGATTGTCTTACGTGTTAAAGAAACGACAAAGAAGTAATTGGATATGTCAATTAGATAAGGTTTTGAGAACTAAAACTAAGAATCGAACATTTTTTCTCACAACCCTTTATCTACTTTTAATGAAACTCAAAATTCTTGGAACAAAAAGTTACGGATGTACTTGATAAATTAGTTATTTGACCCGAGAGTTATTAGTTACTTCATTTGACAACTGTTCTTGGAAATATTTCAATTGGTATTTTTTTTGGTCACAGTTGAAGTATTTTAGGTCAAAACCACAAGTAACGCAGTGACAACAATCTACTATCATCTCTTCATTCAGGTTATTTTATACATACGTAGGCACGAAATAAAAACAATCGCCAGGCTATTCATTGATGGATTAGTTATATTAGACAAAGATAAAAACAAAAAAGTCCTGCAGTCAAGTTGATTTCCGAAAATACAAGTGAATCACGTAGCAGTGATTCGACTCTCACCCACGCCAACTGACTATGGATCTCTGAGTCTCCTTCCATTAGCTGGAGAAATAAATCTTGATTTAGCCCGGGCTCAGGTGATGCTGGCTGGCACGTACTAGCTCGCAGGAGGTTTAATCACTTACTCATATAGCGCCAGCCCTCTCCCTGTAGTAATTAACTCTTATAACCCTTTTACCTAATCGTTCAGGGCTCAGGCCTGGCGAGGGATAGAGCAGGTTTACAATTAACTACGCAGTTTAACATAGAACTAGTTCGAACTTCAGTAGAGGAGACAATAGGATCTCCGAATCTATTGTACTTATGTGTAAGACAGGTTAGGTGCAATAAAATAATTACTATACACGTGAAAAAATCACCTTATTACAGTTAAATGCATTACGTAATGTAATACACACTGAACTGACATGTGAGAACTTTACGTAAAAAACCAAAAAAATTAAGAGCCTGACAAAGGTTGTTAGCGTGGTTGGTGGGTGGCGACGTGGTAGTTACTAGGCTTTACCTCTGCTTACTAGGCTCTGGGTACATATATTTACGTACAAGACAGAATCGAGCAGAAATAATAAAAATCAAACCATATCAGAGCATGTGGATATCACACCAAAATTGACAACAAAATCATTAGGCACCCTTTTTGCAAGAAGGAACATAAATCTCTTCCTTAAAGTTGATTAGTTATAAATGGTCCATAAAAATTTGCATTCAAAAAAGAAAGAAACACCTATAAACTAGGCCGTGGATCATTAATTTTTATGATTAGCTTCCTAGACTTAATTTTTGGAATGCAATTGATTTTTCTTAATGAGTTTCTGCATTGAAATGTTCGCAGCTGTAGATAATTCTTTTTTACGCTTTTCTTGACCATATTTTAATCAACAGATAATTAGTATGTTTGGATGCGTTAGTAGGTTTAAATTTCAGATTTTTATGACTATTAATGGATAATGCATATTTCGAAGATAATGCATGTTTCAATAATAAAATACAGCGCAGACATATATATATATATATAAATACTCCAATCGATCTTCCACTTTTTCTGACATAATTCATTGAATACTTTGTTGATTGAACATTAAAATAATTGTTGGCACTTTAAAGAGACAAGCTATGCCATACAACAGACTGTATCCAAATAGAAATAGAAAATGTCTGTAAATTTTTCAAACCTGTTTGAGCTCAAAAACTTCTAGAGGAATAAAATTCATATCACATTTATATCAGCAAACAGCATTTTTCTGAGATAACTTAATCATTTTTTTTTTATTGTATGGTAGGGTTTCAATTATTTTGCTATAAAAAGCAGCCAGAAGTTGAAAAGAATGAACCAATAATTATTTTTAGTAATAGAAAACACTCTATTAATCCCCTCATATGCTAATATTTATTCGATTGCATTAATATTTAATTATTTGGTGGGCGGACAGGACTTTCCATTTGAAAAAAATACTTGTTGTCTTCTCATATTTCATAGAAGGTAAAATCAAAAAAGTGTATACTCTCCAATTTGATTTATATGATATTCCCATATATAAATAAATAATAAATTTCCCAAAAAGCCGGTAATAATGTTTATTGCAAATTTTGTTTGACGTAGTTAATTTTATTTCTAGTTAATGCCTCAATAGTGCTAAAATGAAAAAAAATCGCTTATAACGTAAGTAAAGATTTGATAAATAATTAACTATTATGAATCAAATGAAACGCAGTGAAACCTTTCCAGTTTATGCGTGTTTCAGTGTATTTATCAATCACTTGATAAGTCTTAAATAATGCCAAAGGGCATATTGATATTTTGCTCACATGTCCTTGTCAGAGAGAGAGATGGAGATATAAAACTGTACATACTACGGTAGTAAAGTTACTATTTACATAAAATTAATTCTAAAACAATAATATTCGCAAATTCATAAATTCAAAACATCGTCTTATCCTCAACCGTGTGACCCATTACGTTTGACTTTGATTGCTTTTTTCTTAAATGCTATGGATGTCCTGTTTAATTGCTGCATTGTAAATCAGCAATGCCGATCTTCTATCCACCTATAAAAGAGATGTAGAGGAAAAATAAATGCCAGAATAGAAATAATAGAGAAGAAATAAAAGAGATTATAGAGAAAAAGTAACGGCTACCTGAGACCTTAACGATATCGAGTGTAGATATTCAGAGGTGTTCCGCCGTGTAATGTTTGAGAATGGAACGAGCGACGGAGCAGACGTGAAGAGGGCCGGTCTATGAATGACAATCAGCTATCTCAGGGGACACCCCCCTCTCATGGTAGCCATGGCGGTACATTATAAATAAAACCCTGCGCAATCCCCTTTTTTATTCCCGTCTCATTTGCCTTTACCACTCGTTGGGATAATGGAGTGAATGGAGGTTTCGTCAAAGTAGTCATGGCCAAGCACTCACATGGTACCAAAAGCCCGGCGATGAGTAGGAGTAGGAGGTTTGCACCTCAAGTCTACATTCCAAAGGAATTATCTATGTAAGGTAAATATTAAGAAATAGACAGTATTTATTTATAGTTTTTTTTTGTTTTTTTTATTAAAGCTCTCAAAAAATTGAAAAGGAGAAATGGAAATAAAGCTTTTACTAGGAGGGATCTATTTAAGGTAAGGGAATTGAGGAATGTGGGAGACCTTGGCTGAGGTGTAGAAGTCTCGGCACAGTGGTGAGAGTCCACTGAAGGTTGTGCCTAGAGTCTGTCTTGTTGATGGTGTTGATGGTTGGGTATGTCAGTGGAGTGCCCGTCAGAGGCTTGTTGAATGGCAAAGGGTAGTAATGTCTACCATCCTGTCTGCTTCAGTGGACCTAGTGAGTTGCCATCTACCTGGTAGTGGTGGGGGTTGCAGGTCACGGAAAAGAGGATTCTGGCAGTGCCGCATCGAATTGAAGAACTTAATATATCGTCTTCTTATGGCCTTGGTGGGCCTTTTATGGTGGGGACCGCAAACCTTTTGTGGATGTCGAGAGCCAGGATATTGCAAAAGGGGTGTACCACAGTGCCGAGCGCAGGATCTTGTCCTAGAACTACTGGAACTGACCTATGGTGATGGTGTGGAGAAACCGGAACAGTGGAGTTTCAAACAGAAGTGATCAGATGAATTAGCAGTTTCCGCCTCATGGATATAGCCGAGCTGGAGATGAGGTGCCGGAGAGGGAAGTATCTGTTAAGTAATCTTTTCAGTTTCCTACGTAAATGAATGTCATATGCCGGCCTATGTTGATTCCTAGGTAGCATCATTGGCGAGATTGCAGTCAGTCCCGTCTTTGCTAAAGCTGTTTGGGAGCTTTCTTTTCCCTTGTGTTTTGGGCGGGTTCACCTGAATGTCGATAGCTTGAAGTCTGTCAGCGATTACTTGACTTGTTGCCTCTGCAGTCTGTAGTTTTTTCGCTAGGTTGAGGCTGGTGCTGTAGACTCCGATGCCGTCCGTTTATGCTCACAGTTGGACTGTGATGCTCCCACTATGTGCGCGGGGGGTATACTCAAGAGTAGGGGTCCTAGCACCGACCCTTGGGGTACTTCAATGATAAAGTCTCCTCCGATGGTAGAAATAGTTCCTATTTGCCCAGGAGAAAGTTCTGCTTACTAGATAGGAAGCCATTGTGTCCTGCAGCTGTACCGGGAATTCGATGACGTCATTGCTATCTTTAACGTCTTTACATAACAACACTGACTAAGACTGTAACAGATGAGATTTTGCCACAATGGAAGCTGGAGAGTGTCCGAAATTTAGAAAATTTAAAGTATTTGCATGATATTTTTATTTTATTTCATATATTAATTAAATCATTGTTATGAAAATACTTACTTCATTGTGAGTTACCATTTCTGGCGTTCAATACTTAATTTGTTGGAGTAATATTGCATTTCTTGTGGCATCACATGCGTACGTCATTAACAGTGGGTAAAAATAAAAATCTAATTCTATAACCTCTCTTAATATATTGAGATATATTTAGAGGACTTAACCATTTGAAACCATACTTTGCTCGTCAGTCATATGTAACTATATAATACTCTTCAGTAAATTTGTCAGCATCGAGTAATGCTGCACATCATAGGGTTCTGCGTTTTTTTTGTAAAATATTCAAGCTTTAATTTAGAGTAAGGAGTTTTTAACATTGTTTACAAATCCATTTACAATATCTTTACCAACTCCTTGATACCTCTGATATATAACATAAATTTATAAATTAACGTAATTAAAATGTAAATTATTTAATTAAATGAAACTTTTAATAATTATTCAACTCGATAACTAGTGTTCCCTCTGCTCATGCTCGAAATCAGGCAAACGAGTGACTATTGCGGTATGGTATAACCGTTGCGCCGTGGTCACTCCCTGCCTTTTGAATCGGTCATACATAATGCAAGCTTTCTCTAAATAGTGATAGGTTCATGGTTTAAATAAATTATGGCAAACTATTTCTCTTGCTGTAGTAATACAAGAAGGCTTGAAATAAGTCATTATATAAAATAAAATATGCTGCTAAATTCATAAGTCTTCAATTTTTGATTCGACGTAACTCTAGTATTTTTGAATATAGGTGGTTTCCGGATATTAAACTTATTCACTCATTCTTAAAAATAGATTAAGATGATAATTCTAATAGCGTGTTGAAAAATGACAAAATCAATTATAATTATGACAAAGAAAGAAATAAAGCACTGGTTTAGTTTTAATATATTTTTTGTTGCTCAGTTGTTACATCAGTGCAGTGGCATCTTTAGCGCACTTTTAAAAGTATTTTTTATAACTCACTTTGAGTTAAAATCTCTTTTCATTCAATTTATAAATAAATTGAATTAAAGTATCATATTTTGCTTCAATTTATAAATAAATTGAATTCAAGTATCATATTTTGCTAGGTACCGTATCAAAGCAAAATCTACATGAATGGCAGCCGATGACGTCCAGATCAATGGTGCGTTTAAAACAAAGCATTACAAAATATTTGTTGTTAAACAATATTTTTACTTTTGAAACCTCTCTCATACACATCGGTAAGTTTTAACTTTAATTAGAGAAAACTCCTGTAATTAGGTCGAATTGTGGCACCGATGGAAGACTTTATACAAATGAGCAAGCTAATTACAACACGAGAGTGAAAGAGCATGTTCTTTTTTCGGTATATCCTTTACTGTAGGACAATGGTGCAGGTGGACACAAGCACAGTGCGACTAAGACTTGTGTGAATAACGACCTAGACAAAGGAGCCGAGGGCCATAGCGCACGAAAGGGTAAATTGATAATGAGTGGTTGGGTAAATTGTGGTAAATGGGGTAGGGCAGCACAAACCCACAGAGTGCTCACAAAGGGTCGGCGCCGATCGGCCCTCTTAAACGTCTGCCCTAATGATTCCCTCACTAATGACACCGTCCTTCCAACGGCCCAACAGTATTACAGTGTTTGTAACAATCGCTCCATCATCGTTTCATGTACACAGAGAGTCTTTAATACTTTCTCCGAGAATGCTGTAACAATATTTGTACAATATTATCATAAAACTTTAACAAAGCTACATTTAAAAACTAATGTTTTCCGGTTAGATTTGAAACTTAACACACGAGACAGACACATGATAGAATACACGCACTGTCTAATAACCGAACAAAGTTAATCAAACTAGCAAATTGTTAAGGGCGGTTTGTATTAGCAAACAGAGATCACAAAATGATTATGAAGATAGATAAGTGTCACAGGGGACATATTTAATCCCTTTTACAGACATAGTCCTTAATACCTTCATTCATACATATATTTTTTTTTACAATTCTTTATGTTGAGATTTGTTTTGTGACAGCCAAAAACCCTACGTTCTCCCGCCAGATCACTCTTTGATCTCTTTTAGTTATTGTAATCAGCCTCGTAACTCATATACAATTTTTCTGATTTATCTTTTAGCAACTTTTCTAAATAAAATTCTGCACTCGATAACTTGTCTTTCGAGTCTCAAGATAGATTACAAAAAGGCGTGAAATTGAAAAAAGAAAAAGAAAACAACAACAGTTCGAAAGCAAGAAACTGGTTCAGAGAATCTTCCCAACATAAAATTAGTGTCTATGACAATAGCAGTGAAGTTAATTGTGGGGCATCTTTCAGCACGATCTTGAAACTGGAAAGCATGACCAAACATACGGTGAAAGGAAAAAAAACATCATCAATCGACAGAAGACAATTAAAGTCCTATTACATAAAGAGAATAAGATGTCGTTAGCAGTACTCTGGGGGCGAAGCTGTGTCCCTGGCGGCATACAATTTAATGAGCTAGTGACTTTCCTTTAATAGACTTTGCTAATTAATGTAACAGCGATGTCAAAATAACTACTTTGGAAGCGGGTCAAACTCTAGCAAACTCTGTCAGACTAATTTAATGAACCTTCTCGCACATGCATAAGCAGGCGAATCCCACCATACACAATAAATAACCAGTTTCAGTTCGATACCAGGAAACTATCTTAAAGTTTGATTGCTCATTTTTACTGATTATATAGTTAATTTGTTATGTAATCGAGCAAATAAATATTTCAGAAATATCTGCATTTGTTTATATTAAACACTCGTAAAGTGAACTATGAGACTGAACAGAAAATGTTTTATGATTCTCTTCGTCTTGATCATTAGAGAATAAATGACACACGCTAAAAACTTCAATTACAGCCTATAAAATAAAGGACGGAAAGATAGGTTTGAATACGATTTAGAACATATAAATGCTTATTCATAGAACTGAAACACAATGAATTATTAAAAAAAAAATGAAATATAACAAGAATGCAATGAGGACAGAGTGATGTAAAAGTATGCTCACACCCAATGCAAGAGCGTTGAGCAAATACTATGATATATAAATTATAATAAAAAGCCTTAACAACCAATCGCATGAATAAAACATATATTGAATTTATAAAAAAAAAATCTTAAAAAATTCCAAAACTAATCAGAACGAGGAAGCATAAATAAAAACACCATATTTTATGGGTATGATACTGAATTACCTGAGTGCTTATATTCAAAAAAATAATAAACTTAAGTTAAAGCATAATATACTGACCATTATGAAATACCTATATGGGCATCAATATGAACAAATATATCATTTTCACGATGTCTAGAACGGTGTGATATGTGAACTTTGTTTGTGATACACTGATAGCGATTTGTTGTGATTGGCCAGTGAACAATTAATTTTTTGTCTCATATTTCAACCAGTTGTTGAATCTTATTATTATAACATTGGAAGGTTAGATTTGCATACTTAATTCAATTTTCATCACTTGCTACTGACAACCAAATGAAACACTTATATTAATTTAATGCAATGTTAAGGAAAATAATAATAAAAAAAGTATCGGAAAAAGCCTCTTTTTGCCCTTTTGCTTTCTTCTCCTGCTCCTAAAAGATAAAGGATGATTTCTCTACCTCCTACGTTCTTCGGTAGAAAGAAATTATGTTGGGAAACTGACAAGCGCATAGACCTCAGCAGTCGCTTGTTTTTTGGAATCGAAGTGCCATACCAACAAACAATTCATTCGTCACCGAACGGTCAAGAAACAAAACCTCAACCACCGGTTGTAGTTTGTGCGAGTAACCCCCCCCCCCCGGTTGGTTTTATAAAAGGGTCAAAAAATAATAGAAGAATGGCTGGTATAAAATATTCCATTCCCCTGTCCATTTTTATTGCCCGGCGGGGGGCGTGGGTCGGTTCTGCCTCACTCCGGTATTATGTATTCCAGTGAAGCATTTATGCCCACTACCACTGGCCCCGTATTTCAGCCCTTCCTCACTCGACGTGACAAATTTAAATATTTTATCGCCCCGTGTAGTAGCCGCTTAATTTCCATGTACCCTTGGACTACTTAAGCGGCCAGGGTAAAAAAAAAAAAAAGTGAAAAAAAATATAAATTCATTACCGTACGTACTTCCCAAAAAGGTTTCCTGCTGCCTAGATGGATTCAGGGTCAAAGCTTAAAGCATTTCGTAACTCTTAGCGTAAACAGAAAATCTATAACTTAAAACATGTAAGAGGATAATCGTTCTTTTGTTTGCCAGTATGTACGACGACAGAAAGTAATTTTTTCGGTCTGAAATTAAAAATGTTTATTTCGAACCACTTCCACATATGAACACGAAAAAAAAGAATTATTTCAAATTGAGATTTACTACTTACGCTGGTCGTACAGGAGGTACTAGAGACGGTGAAGGAAAAATAACTTCACAAGATCCAAGTTGTTGATATCCAACAACAAAAATCACTAACCTAAATATCGTTTGAACCTACACCAATTTGGTCAATATTTTCATTTTTATTATTTTTTGAAAAGACTGATTTAACATTTGAGATTGTTTAGCTAAAATAAGTTTTTTTTCTTAGCACAGATGTACAATAATTTGTTACATTAATTTTATTAAGATCTCATGACACTTCAGAATTTTTCTAACTGGAGACATACTCACAGAGAGATGGAAAATGGTTCGTTTTTGAGGAAACAATTGCGAGGCTTTTATCTCTAGGCCAACTAGTAAATATTGATGTTGAGCCTGATAGGAGAGACTGTACTTTTAAGGGTATACAAGCCATTTACTGGTGTTTTTCATGTGTTTCGATTTTGGTTGAACTGTGATTTTTGAAATATACTAAACAAAGTGTAAGATTATGTTAGTTGCATTTTAGTTCACATAAAAAAATATAATTTATAACATTAACCAAATTAAATTGCATCAAACCCATCCATAAATTGATATGGAAAAAGTATTAAAAAAAGAAAAAAAAAGTACAATTAGTTCATTATTGAAAAAAAAAATTTAAGTGATACATATATTATACACTTTATGCCCTTGTTATCTCCTAGTTATCTCATTTTCACTGATCACTGAATCAAATTCATGCAAAAAGAAACACGTTCCCTCATATCTCAAATGATCCTATTTGGCAAGAGAGATAAGAGTATGTAAATGTTGACGATATCAAATGCAAAAGAAAAGTTGTAAATCTGAACGCTCTGCAGTATCCCCTAAATCCCGGAGGCTCCAGGCACGATTTATGTTCCCGAAAAATGTAACGTGACCTAACTTCCGATACAGATCAAATCCAATAACTGTCGAGAATCTATCTTCTTTCCAATTGATCTAATCTTGATAATGAATAAAAAAAACTGCAATAATATACCAATAGGGAAGTATCAACTGACTATTGCAACATTAAACTGATCCAGCTAATTTAAACCTTTAATTAACTTTTCCATGAGAAATACTAAAATATTTTAACCAGATAGTTCAATCCAGAAATGTTTCTGTTGTTCTGTTGTTCGTAGTCTAAACCAATGTTTAAATGTAAAATAAAATATTTGGTATACAGGATGATTTTGTGGTCAAAATTCAATGTGGCAAAATAATAAAAAAAAAAAAAAGATTTCCAATTTTTCACTTCATGAATGGACCAAAACTGGATTTACTAGCACTTTTCCCTGGAAGCATCGGCGTTCGTTAACCATTATCACATTCAGGAGAAAATTATCGCAATTTTTATTTTTTGAATGCATTTTAGGGACATCTTATTGTCAGGGCTAGATATCTGATTGTCAGGGCTAGATATCTGATTGTCGGAACAGGATATCAAAGCACTATTATTAAATTTGTTTACTTGCTTCACGATATACAATTTCTATCTTCCATTTTCTAAAGAAGTAAAAATAATAGGATGGAGTCTTACAAAACATTAGTGAATTATTTTTGAGCATAAAATATACAACGTAATTTCGCAATTTTCGCAAATCCGCAGATTACATTGCCACATTAGCAGTTTTTAGTTACATCTATTATTAATCAAATACTGAAAATTACATAATTTCCACGTACTTAGGTCCAATTAAGGGAATAAGGGAACGATGATATATTAAGGAATTTATATATTAAAAATTAATCAGGTTCGCTTTGGTCTTATATCATATACCTTTCATTTACTATTCGTGTCAAATAGTCCTATATTTAAAAGGTCGTACCTGTGAATTAGTACATAATGATTTAGATTGTATTTATTCAGTATTAATAGTTATTTGACTGGCAAATATACTCTTTATTGGGCTATAATTACAATCTGCCTTTTATAAAGCAATCAGTAATTGCGATAAACGCTCTCATTCATACCATATTTACAATTCATCATTCAGTCACTCATTCATACAATATTTACAGACAGCCCAGAGACCTCCCAAATCCACATGCGAAGAGAAAGCGGAGTATTGGGAAGTCCCCCACGCTCCTCCGTCAGCCGCGTCACCGGATACTATCCAGTGGAGGCTGACCAAGAGCGCGAGAGCCACAGACGCTCAGGACATGATTGGAGTAACTGGCCATTGCCAGGACCCCCGCTGTCACGCGTTTATAGCAGGTCACGAGGCCACTGCCGTTTCAGTCTCCGAGAAGGATCATAGGGATGAGTGGCGCAGTGCAATGACTGTGCTACAGGATTAGGGTGGTTGGAAAGGCTACTGTGGAATTTCATAAACTTAGAAGGGATGAGTTCTAGAATGTAGGGTATATTAAGGTCGTTATGAAGGGTTTTGTTGCTGACATAATAAGGGGCATTTACTATTGTTCTCAGGAATTTTGATTGAAAGGATTGGATACGCTTGATATTCGACTTTTTTGCTGTCCCCCATAGCTCTATTCCGTATGTCCAGATTGGTTTAAGTATAACTTTGTAGATTAGTAGTTTATTTTCTATTGAGAGATGGGATGTCCTTTGAAGTAGTCTGTACAGTTGTCCAAAGTGCCTGTTTAGTTCTTGTCTTTTTAGTCTCGTATGTGGGTTCCAGGTCAGTCGTTTGTCGAGGTGGAAGCCTAAGTATCGTACTGTCTCGAATACAGGGAGAGGAATAGAATTAAAATAAACTAGTGGACAAGTCTTGCGACAAAGGGTGAAGGTAATGTGGGAACATTTGTTTTATGTTTTGTTATTATGTCTGTCTAGATAATGACCATAATATTTTATCCCTGTTACTAATTAGAGGATTTTTCAATGGTGTGACTTATTTGTTAGGACACTTACCCATGACATACTTGTCACTGTACAAATCCATTTGAATTACACAACTTTCGTTTGCTCATGTTTGATCTAAATGCCGGATATCACATCCATCTAAAGTCTCAATAATGCGGTATTAATAACTTGGTAATAATAAAAAAATAGTATAACCATAATAGGTAATGAAATTATCGATCTGTCACGTTGTGACTCATAATATGTTATATGCACCACAATCTTATTAGCATGCTATAATTTGAAATTTGAAACCTTTTCACAGCTACAAAGAAACGACTCAATCGAAAATTACGACAGGCTTGACTAAGTCTTTTAGTGGCAAAGAAAGTAAAACCATAATCCAAAGATGGTTGCATAACTAAACCATAAGTGTTTCATCCATCGAGAGCATTGACGTACCATGCAGCGAGCTAGGATCGCCGTGTCGTCATAGCCGTAAACATCACAGAGAAAAGGATATCGTAAATATATGAAGCCACGGAGGAGAGCGTTCAGTATATTATATAGCACATCGCATTTTTCAATCTCCTTTCTAAGACGGTGTAACAGAAGCGTTTAGAATTGATGCGAGGAACGTGTCAGGAATATATTGACTCCTTTTCAAACCTTACTGTACATGGTATCTGTAACCCCCCTCCCCCCCCCCCCCGTGCCCATATATGTAGGGAAGAAGGGCTTCTTAATGCTTTTGCAAAGGAAAAACATATAAAAATTAAAGATAAAAATCAACTAGTTACCTAATACAGTTTCTTAAACGTAGGTATAGTGATCGAAATAGACAATTATTCTCCTTGTAATTCTGTTTGATTTTTATAAGGTATTAAGAAAAATTGGGAGCTTACAATAATGCTATTTAATACAAAACAGTACAATTCCATGTTTTGAACAGCGTTTTTCAGTTAAGCAAAAAAAAAAAAAAAAACTTTAGGTTTAGTTTGACTATTTTATTTTTTTTCAACAATCATTTAATAGGTATTTAAGCTCCTACACACAGCTGATTTTGTTAATTCTTATAGAAAAAAGAAGATATGATTCTATGAATTATATATTTGCTGAAATATTGACGAATATATAACAGACTAGTTTTTTTCACAATCATCTGCTCTATCATTCAAGACAGATTGTAATTTTATCACAATAAAAAAGTTCCTAACTTTAAAAAAAAACTTTATTATTTAAATATACAGGGCAACACCTGACCTGATGAAGAGGTCAATTGCTGTGATAATGTGATTGTTGTATATGACAATTAATTTGTTTTCTTAACCGTATTCAACATCTGCAATCCAGCAGCTACTCATTATCTCTTTCGAGACTGCGCCTCCATCCAATATTATAATGTACAGCACAGCCCTTTTACATAAAAACGGATCAGCTTAATTCTGGATCATCAGGACATTGTTAGGATCAAAATTGTAGTATCCTTAAATCATTTTACAAAGCGATATCGTTAATTTAGTTTGAACTGATTAAAAAAAATAAAAGATTTCATGAAAAATGGTGATAAATAAAATGATATCATATATAATGCGAATGTTGTACCATAAATGGTCTAATTAAGATATTTATTGCTCTGAATGTCCACTACAGTTAGAACGGGAGCAGACGCTCTGTGATTGTCATTTATGGAGTGGCAATAATTGAAAGGATATTGACAGCTGGCTGATTGATAATTGAGCAGAGGTCGGAACCCTGAGTCAGTTAGCGAGGGGACCAGACCACACGAGGAGCTTAACAAACACTTGGCAGTGATTAAATACTTCACGAAACCACCAAGTTTATCTCTCATAACCTGACCAATTCAGTTATTTATAATATGAAAACCACTTTAGTTAATACAGGATGTACCAAATTCTTCTCCACGAATAAATAGAAGTTTGTTCTCGGAACAGAAATCACCCTCCTACGTTTCCATATTTTAATAATAAAATCCTTAGGAGTCAGATAGAGAGGCATAACTGGTTTCACTAGATTGCGCGGGTGTGTCCCGGCCTCTGACCTGCTTGCGACTATATAAGACCGAAATTCGGAGCTTTTTCCACTACCTACTGCTAGGCAGGACAGCACAACATGTTCTGGAGTGTCCTCTTCCCCGATGTGTGAGTGGGGTGGGTTTTCTGTTCTTTCGTCAAAGCAGAATCCGAGACCGCGAAAATATTCTAGCTCCCCTCTCTTCACCTTCTTAGGCGCTGTTCTAAGAGGACCTTACATAAGGTAACCGACGCCATTACCTGAGCCGCTTTGAAGGAGACAGCCCTTTGAGGCCCTCAAGGCCTGAATCAGTTACAGAGATCCTCTGTAAATGCATTAGCCTGTGCGTGTGGCCCAAGTTGAGGTGTGCTGACCATGTGATGTGTACATTTCAATTCCCATCACCACCCTCTAGTGAAGGGTTCTCGAGATTGAGAACATAACTCTAACCACTTGGCACTCAATGTAGGGAAAGAGTCTCAGGTTATTTCCCAGTCTCATTCCCAAGTATGATACCTTAGTGCCCACCTTTACTTCGTGGTCTCTGGACTGGGTGGGTAGGGTTCGTATTTCCTCTTACCAGAATGGAGGTGGAGGTTGTCTTTCCAACAGCCTCGGTTATCTTCCTCGGTAAGTACCGCGTTGTGGCCATCTCTTTATTAAGAATAATTAAAAGTTCCCCTCTTCTCGGATCAGAAAATGTCTATCTACGTTTCCATATGTTTATTAAAGCTTATGACGTCAGGCGGAGACGGGAGAGAAGCTAGTGGGGGAACAGCCACAGGTGGGGGAGCCATCCTCACAACGGCTGGCATGCCTATATAAACCCCGCGTCTAAGAGCGAAAAATAGAACTTACAAAACCGGTACCTTAAACACTCTATCTCTCTCTCTCTGCACTGGCGCTTGCTGCTCTACTTTAACCATGGTCTTATTCAACTTCATCTGCATCTCTATCACCTAACCTCGCTATGTTGTAGTCCGGTAATATCCCCTAGTGGGAATCTCTGTCTTCATCTCACTAAATCTAGCACCTCCTTGGGAGAGACCTCTCCCTCGCGGACGATGGATGCCGTGGCCCTACAAATTTACCTAGTAGCGTCTCTCACGGCAATACAGTTTGCTTGTCTCCGGTTACAATCGCCATTGGGATCCGGACGGTTTTCACCTACCCTTAGACACCGAGTGTCTATGTAGGCTACCAAGGAGACCCCGTAGTTATCCAGGGTTACAAAGACCTTATTCAGTGCTATGTTTCAAAGATTAGGGCCCAACTCCTCGTGAGCCTGACGACCACTCTACGTTGATCCAGGTCATGGAGGATTACAATATGTTGCATAGGCATATTGCTACAACAATGAACGTTGATATGGGCAACATATCATTAAAAAGAGGCCTAGAGGCACCCACAACGTCTGTGAGATCGAATAGCGACTTCTTACAGGTCGCAAAGAAAAAAGCCGCGAAGATTGTGCGACCGAAAGAAACAGAGGGAGTAAAGATTAGCAATCGATACGACCTACTACCTGATGTACAGCTGCTCCTAGCAATAATGAGCAGTCTGTTAACAAACTACGGTGGCATTAACAATTGAAGAACCACCAGCAGCCACTAGGGCAAGGCTACATAAAATAGAAATATCTACCCATACGTTTCCGCCCTTTCAACAGGGAGTTAGAGTATTCCTAGAGAAGAAGGACGAAAAGAAGAAGCTAATAGAGGCCCTCAAAAACTAGAAAACGTGAAAGTGGGCTTCACATTTGCTAAATTCACCTAATCTGTCGCTGCGTCTCAAACTGGTGATCTATAAATGTATCCTCAGTACAATGTAAATTTTAATATATACATCGCTGCTGTACGCTGCCCACTTGACTGAGGATACAGCCACACGTTTCCAACGCTTCCAGAATGGGATCATGCGAAAAGTGGTCCGACATACCTTTCTCAAGAGGTTAAATAACGCCGACCTGCACCCGTTCATTGATGAACTCATCCACCGACGGCACATCAAGTTTTTCGACGCGTCGCAGCACCTCAATAATCCAGTGTTTAACATTGGTCCGATTCCCGGGTTCCATCATTAAAAGTTTTGAATGAGGAATCATTAGCTACTTGAACAAATAAGTAGTGAATACTAATAGAAAATCAATAAATTGTGAGAATAACAGTCTAGCTACCAACCTTCCAGTTCCTCGGAACGGAATATACAGGACAAACTCAGGATGCATAACCTTTTAAGAGATGTCTTGTGTAAATTTTCAAAAATTAAATCCCCTATAATTTTAATTATATCCGTGCAAATGGAAGGTAAATTCACATCAAAGATAACACTACTGACCTAATCTTTAATTGTATCATAAATGATACCTTTATTCATGATCGGCTGATAAGTAAGCCTAAAGTTTCGATGAGGTTGCACATTCAGAAGCTCTTGGCATTGGCTAACTCCGCCATTTATCCTATGAAGCTATAAAACATCAACTGGAGAAAGGAGACAATAACGTAGCGAAACAGAAACGATCTCTATGAAATTTAAAATTTATAACTGGACAGCCCCTGAATGAGAACTGCTGGATGTAGGCTACCGATGAGTTATAGCCCTAACTCTTTTTTTTTTTTGGATCAGATCCAGCCAGTTCCGGACTGGATTAACACCCTCCAGCAGAACTAGGGGGGGGGGTATAGGTTCTGCCAGCTTGCCAGCCTTGATGTAATGTTTCTTTTGTTCCTCCATACCTTTGAGGGGTAACACTTTTTTTTTTTTTTATTCTCATAGATACAAGTGTTAATCCAGCTGTCATTGGTGCAAATGCCGGGGAATAACAGTGATAAATGCAATATTTCAACCCTACCGACAGCATTGAACAATGTAACGAAAAACTAATCTTATTTTAAAGTTAAAACAAAAGCTTTATCACAGAAATTTGCAAACATGACGTTAATGGGCCCACTTTTGGATAGTGTACATCTTATTTATGTTGATTACAGACTCATATAGGTGCTTTCGTTCTTTTGTTCTTCTGAGTATATGTGTACACAATAACATGCAAGAGATACTCAAATAGGTTTAAAACTTTAAAGAAATATTTAAAAACGCTCATAGCATTTCACTGTATTATTTTTTTTTAAATAATTAAGAACAGAGCACATGAGATTAAAAATTAATATATGTAACACAAACAGTTCCCATGATTTAAAACCTTAGCGCGAACAAAAATTCAATAATGCGCAAAAATTTCCCAAAATAGTTAAAAGAATACAATTGAGTACATAATAAAAAAAAATACTCAGTAGTAATCTTTGAATATTTTTTTAAGAAATTCTCGATCTGTAATGTATCTCCAACATTGTTTCCTTACTTGATAAGTATTTAAATAATGTTATTTTAACCGGCTGAATATATAATGATTTTAATAATGAAATATTAATGTCAAGGCTACTTATTTTTAAGGATAAAGCTGCAAACATTTTATGCACATAGATTATAATCAATAAATATTTTCTATTGACACCGTTTCACAAAGTAAAATCCCTGCTTGAAAAGAGTGATTAATTACTGCCTAAAAAATAAAGAGAGGCAATCAAGGTCACTTCCCTTCAAGTCAATTTAGAAATTTCCTACTTACTAACTGTATTAATTGAAAATCTTTACAATCACCATAGGTTATTTTTGTTATTCTTTATTAGCTCTTTGGGTCGATTATCGATAGAATAAGTAAGTTAACGCTTATGTCCTTTTCAACTCGAATTAACAGCAGAAAGGTCAATGGTGTGTTGTTGTAACCCGTTTTCGAATTAGTAGAATAGCACTCCAATATTTGTTTTTTTCAACTAGATTTCTTATTAAGAGAGGATTTATTTTGAATGAGAGGCATTCACCTTTCGTCTGTATGGACATCGGCGTAGAAACAACCCAACCTAAACATTTGAGGGTAATCACTTTGCCAAATTTTGGGACATTAAAAAACTTTCACTAATACATTATTAAGTCGCAGTATAGAGGATAATTAAAATTTAATGTTTCTGACATTTCCTCTGCCAATGGAAAAGTAAAAACGTTCAACTGCTACAGGCAGTTTTCAGGAAGTGCAAAAGTTTAGAAATCGCGTTCTATGTTGATTTTGTGACTATTTTTGTTATTATTAAAGACATTTTAGGAATCGTGAAAACGTATTTTCTTTCAAATCAATTTATAACTTAATTGTGGTATTGTATTTTGTTCATTATTATACAATTAACATAATAAATTATGTTATGAAATTATGATAAAAATCTAGGGAATTTTGCGTTTTAAAAATATAAAAATATTTTCTTCCAGACCCATGAATTTTAAAAATATAATTTATAAATTGTATTAATAGCAATGGCATTAAGCCATCAATAGCATTAAACAGAACTTTGAATAAAGTTATTCAAGGATTTAAATATGCAATTATAGAGAATTAATAAAGTCATGGCATATTCTATATTTTTATGGACGTCCATTGGAATAAAGAATCCCATATGGGTTGGAGATAACCTGAGCAAGATTTCACCTAACCATGTAATACTTATTACTCCCTTGCCTGGTATGGTTTGCGAAGTGAATTAACTTTCCAACTTATAATTTAACGGGCCTTGCGAAATTAATTTTCTAGGAAACCTTGGCCACACTTGGGATTGAAATGCAAAATAAAACAACGGAATACAAATTGCCTGCTATTTTCTCAGTCACGTCTATTTCAAATGCCGGCGACCACTCCTTTAGTGAAAACTTATTTTTAGTCTCGGAGCCAGAATCTGTTCTACTATTTCATGTACAGCTTGAAACCAGAAACCGTTCAGTTTTTAATCTATTGTTATGAAATGTGGGATTCTATAAAATACCTTATATAAATTTTATCGCTAATAAATACAACTTGGTAGTGCAATTTTCATGATATTCCACTATAACGGTTTGACAATAAAATATCACGTAAATAACATCTCAATATCCTGATCAATGATAAATGTGTTTTGTTAAAATGTTTTGTTGTGAGGTATAATATATTAATTTAAATAAACAATACATTTCTATTATATTATCTAGGTAAATAATATTGAATATTGTTAGGATTTGAGTACACTATAATCGTATAAAAACTGCCATTGAAATCGTGTTCGTATTATTTCTCCAGCCACTGTTTAAGGCTGGAACTTCCCAATGGAAATATTCTTTACGCCCTGACGATGGTTAAAATAAAACCACGCAAGTAAAAGAAAAGATCATTAATTAATTGTTTTCTCGTATTTATTAAAGAATAAATTGCATAATTAATTATATATATCGACGTGCTGATTAATGATTGTGAGTAGGGTGTTTAATAGAGTGTATTCATTATATTATATTTTCATATTTTGTATTTTGTTGTTTGTTACTATGTATGTATTCTCTTTAAAGGTTATTCAAGTGTTGTGTTGTTGTACTTTACTGACTTCTTCATATTGCTTTAGATTTCGTTTGTGTTTTTTTTAATCTAGGTCAGTTCCTCTATTACTTTATTGATTAAATCCAGCTAAACGTTAATTTATTTTATCTTATTAATATTTTTTTCCCTTATAGAGGTTTACAATTTAATGGAATAGTTCTTTTTGTTTGGAAGAAATGTATTTGTTTTCTGGGGGGCTCTGTTCCGAAATAATATGTTTCCTATCTATCCATCTATACATTATTTAATACATCATTAAAACCGGACAAAGTATCGCTCATTTACAGTTCGGTGCCACACTTAAGCGATCGGGCCTAAACTTACCCCTGGTTAAATTAGAAGGATCTGAAATTGTTATTTTTCCCTCCCGATTTTTTAAGCACGTATACATTTTGAAAAAATTCGATTTTCAATTTAATTTAGCTATATTCTAGCGATTAGTAATAAAAAATGATTGCCTTACTACTAAAGATGAACTGAGGTATATGATAGCCTAGTCACGCAGGAATAAGATCCCTCCTGGCCACAGAATGAAGAAATGAAGACCAGGACCTATTGGAAACAATTAAGCTGTGACCACTGCCTGGACCTCGCAAGCAATAGGATCACAGAGGGATGTCAAGGTTTGATCGGCTCGTCCTGATTGTCCCTTGCTAGATACCACAAATCCCATTATTTGATCAACTCAACTCACAGCCGGCATCAACCCACAAATCAACTGAAGACTATATAATTTTGATTTACGAAAACAGGCTTGGATAGTGCGAATGGGTCTTTATTGAAGTACAGGCGTGGGAGACGATGCCCCTCCGTGAGGCAAATTAGAATTCCAGGGAGAGTCCTGCCCCACCCCTGCCCTCTCCCCATACACATTTTCCGAGACACATAAATTCAACCCTGCTTTTGGAATCGGATGTCCGTCCAGGTCGGCCAGGAAATCGGAGGGTGGGGGTTCTATCCGATCTGCAATTATGTACTGCCACATTCATCTCTCCACCCTCTATCTTCTTCTCTTTTTTTTTGTTTTAAAATTAACTGCTATTATTTGAGCGCAAACCAATTCAATTAAGTTGACATGAATAAAATAAAATGTGCGTAATATTGACAGAATAAGTCCGTAATATATATTTGCATATATAGCAATCAAACTGTTTTAGATACAGAAATAAAATCTCTAAAATAGATTTGTGCACTTTTGTTCTGTTTCTTCAATTGAGATGCAAATGACTTTTGTCGGAGTATGTCTTTATCTAACGACTATCTGGTGAATAATTAACCGGAATTCCACAAACCTGCCCAAATTATCCCTAAATGGTTTAATCTCTAGCTGAAGTTCAGAATAAAAGCTTGGATCTATGAACGCTATGGAGGCTGTTCTGGGATGTTAGGGCCTGATAAGAGCAACAGAGGTCTCCCAGAGAGCGTTAGCTCAAGAATTACTAGGATTTGGACTATTCTATGAGGATGAATTGTAATGGCGGATTGTACCTAAGTTAGTTTTTATCTGCATACTCCGATCATACTTCATTTATTGTAAAACATTATCTATACCTGTTACGTTGGCTAAAGTGCTTCCTGGGTCTGCGGCCTGGATTATATAAAGAACCGGGACCATCCTCTCGTCCATGGACTTTCTTAGTGTTTGTGGGCTCCCCTAATGAGTTGGAATAGAACGGAGTTGGTGTCGTGAGGGTTTTACGCCGAAAAAAACTTTCAAAGAATCAAAACCAAAACAAAGGATGCTTTAGTGCGAAAACGATAATTGAAAAAACAAGTAAAAAATACTATCAAAAATATCTACGTTGAGTATTATTTTGATCTCCAAAAAGAAACTAATAAAACCAAATTTTTTTTAGAACAGTGGATACAACTTTGGACCGGCTTTTATAAAGCACACAATTAGTAATAAATTAATCTTTTAACCACGGAGGCGTATGTGAAAAATTATTTTAAGATTTCATATCAGTTGAATCGTTTTTAGGAATAGAATAGAAGAACATATAAGAGTGACGAAGATTACTATGCACCAGTCTGAAAGCAAAGCCTCTGCGTTTGATGGCAATGGACAATATTTTTATAACGCTTTTTATTAGTAGAATTCATTAAACATCTCCAAGCCGCTTCAGGATACTTAAAATGGTATAATTGCGCTTAAATGAGCTATAAATAGTGTTTTCACAAGCCAACATATGAGCCATATATATATATATATATATATATATATGCAATGAAAGTGTCCTCTCTTTAATTTGAATTTGCCGTGCTGCTTCCACTGGCTGACACCAGATGGAGCAGCAGTTATGAGATAGAGAAGGTTATGTGAGGTAACAGAACATGTAAATAGTGTGAATAGAGAATGGATAGTTATTAACTGTAATTGTCGTTTTGTAAGACAATTATTGAAGGTGGGGTGAATAAACTGAAATCAGTTTCTCTGTAAACAAAGTATTGTCGTTTCTTTGTTTACAGGTAAGATTGTGTAAATCAATATTATAATTGTTATAATATAATATATAGTGAATAAAATTGCTAACTTTGTTTACAGAGAAACTGATTTCAGTTTATTCACCCCACCTTCAATAATTGTCTTACATATATATATATAAAAAGTCAAGTCAAATAAAGCGGTCAGAGACTTTACTATCATAAAAAGGGCTTCATAAAAAAAAGATAATCTAAAAAGGAAATGAAACAAAGTACACATAACTCTAGACGCCCGAAGAGGGAGAGGGGGACGGATGAGGCACTCATGAGACTCCATTTGACTTCCAGATTGAAGATTGCAGGACCTAGCGATGAGAAAGTAGGGAGATGATCCGGAGCGTAATCCGTGTGTTTGTAGAGGATTAGCATGTGTAAACAGGGATTGGGGGAGGTGCCGCGAAGGTCCAAGGCAAACAGTGTCCTCCGGGTCACATTGTACAATCCGGGAAAATCCTTCTCAGCGGAGGAAAACATTTTCTTATCCGATGGAATCAGCGTTGGTGGTCGTCATCATATGCTGACCGCCCGGCTTACGGCGGATCTGGCCGAGACCCGGGCATTTCTCAAATAAGAAAACACTTATCTATGCATCTCACCTTGGTCAATAATCTGAAGAAAAAGTCTGAGTTAATCTCACGACAGTACCATTATCTATTGGCTAAAATGCAGTTCCTAAAAGGATAGACATTGATTATAAGTGAAAAATTACGGGCTATGATTTAAAATACCACATTGAAGATTCCTTCCGCATCATCTTTAGATTTAACAATACATTTCACGATTCAAACCAGATTGTTTTGTCAATGTACCTTCTATTTACATGTCTTTAATATTTGTTCAAAAAGCAATTTTCAGTGACCGATATGGTTTAGAAAATGATTCCCCCCCCCCCAAGCTCTCTAGTTAGAAATTCAGGAGGAGGGAAAATATAGAATATTTGGGTTAATCGGATCCTTATACTAGAAGTACCTGCTTGAAGGTGGTGTGAGAGGATTAAGGAGTGTGGGAAGCCTCGGTGGAGGTTGGTTGTTGCGGTACAGTAGTGAGAGTCCACTGGTGGCTGGGCCTAGAGTCTCTCTAGGCATGTAGCGTATTCTTATTTAGTCTGATGAAAAATTAAATAATCTATTGCTTAAGAAAGTACAGATAATTTTGATTATTTGGTCAGCGAGAAAGGAGATTAATTTTTTAAATCTCAATAGTTGTGCTGAAAACGAACGTCATATCACTACACACATACAAACCTTCTCTTGGTTCTGCTTCAATTTTCAATCCAAAAGTCCTAGTTGTCATTTATTTTGTCTCACTAATACTTCGTTAAAATAGAAATTGGATAATAAGAAATAGGAAATATGGTTTAGGTATTGCTGTGTTTTATCATAGCTCTTTACTACAGATTATGTTTCATACGCAGATATCGGCGTTAGGGGCGCATGTGGTATGACATTCTGCGATGAAAATAATGCTCTTTAAAGTGTTTTAGATGGTCCTTGAACTCTAAATACTACATTTATGACATTCTAAGAAATAAGTTTGTTATTAAAATATGGTAGTATTTGATTAAGTCAAATAAACTGAAAAAAGTCAAATCAACAAAAATAATCTTATTAAAGCGTTAAGAGTGGTCGGTTCTCGATTAAAGTATGTTTGTCAGCTATTCGTTTTTCATCTCATAACTGTCACTTAACAATATTGAATCATTTTCATACGAACGAATGTCTGACTTTTAATTGTGAAATTAAAGAGGTGATTCCTATAAATAAATATGTGCATGGCAAAGAGCTCTACACAGACAAACGTCATGCTATATTGTCTGTTTGAAATGCTACACTGGACAAAAAATCATTAAATATTTTGGGAATTACAGGTCTGGGCAATGGGATAACATCTAAGCGAATTTTTATTACAAGTAGGTAAAAAATTGAACACAAAGTCGCTTCAACTTCTTCATGTATTTTTATCCAGAAACTAAATGTAATCTCTGAAAAAAATAAAACACCTTCAGTAACACTGTGTAATATTGTGCTATAAAAAATTTCAATCAGCTCAGAATTCGCAAGAAAGTTACAACGTTAGAAATCGTTTCCCTGGAAATGTATGTTTTTGACTTATCTACTTATTAAGCGAAACCAATGATGTTTAGTAATACAAAACTACTCTATATGGATACATGAGTAATCCATTAGCCGGAAGTCGACACAGAGATGGTGGAGGTTAGGCAATCCGCCGGCAGCGGAAGTGCAGACAGTGACAGTGAGTGCTTGAGTGAGAACGATCATTAGCGAACGCTGCATTCACCCTGCTAATTGCTCATTGCCAGCTTGTGATTGGCCTTCTCATTTGCATCGCTCTACTGCTGGCTACCAGCCTCCGGAACAGGTTTCAGGTCAGTAAGTAGGCAATCAAGCACAACAGCATAAGTGTTTCCTGTTTGACTAAAGAACCTTATTCATTTCATATTTATAGCACATAGGCTATCCGTTGAGCAAGTGACAGCACAGACAAATTCAGCATGCTTATAGCCGATGCATGGATCATGGTTTTCCAGTGAGTAATAGGAACACTTCTCCCACTGCATGGGAACAATAGCAATAAGATTGCGACTATCCGACCAAGTTGTCTGTTGGCATGACTATCGTAGCCATAATGAATGTTTCAATAAAATAAATTTCGAAATATATCAATTGTTATGTCACATGTACTAACCAATCGTCAGGATTATCGTCGATATTCGGCGAGCTTTCAACAATGTTCGTTTGAGAAAAATGTTTCCCCGTCCAAACCACTTGTCATGAATAGACGGTCTGAACGAATGGTCAAGAGAAGGTCCTGGATTTAACCGACCAATAATATTATAATTGGTACCACGAAATCGGCAATTCATACAAAAGTGGTTAGCGTTTTATGTTTTCATGTCGTTATATCACGAGGGAATATATTTACCATACTACGGAAAAAATAGCTAAGCATCGTTGAATGTCAGTTTCTAGCTTTTCTCATCCCAATTATGGCGATCTACCGTAGTGAATCACAAAGTTTCGAACAAAACGCATAAATTGTAAAAATACTTGTAGTTTACAAATATTCGTATTGAACCCATACAAATTCCTTTATGAATAAACATTTATGAATCATAATTATGCTAAGAATATGAAAGAAACAATGCATCTTACTTGACGAATAAAGGACTTAATCGTGACGTGAGCATCATAGTTTTATTTTTTCTAAAACTAAATTATTGATAAATGAGAAATTTTAGTTGCGGTATAGACACAACCTTTGTACGATCCCATTCATTCCGGCATTCATACAATATATAAATACAAATACTGCCCACGAGACCCCCCGCTACCAAGGCAATTTCCCCAGCAAGCTGGCGGACGACCCGGAAGCGGCGGAGCTCCCCCTCCACGCTCTCAAACCGTTACCGCTATGTAGGGAAGACCAGAGAGAGGGCAATCGAACCACTTACGCCCAGAACATGAGTGAGGATGATGTCCAGTACCTTATGACTTCCATGTCTATTTACAACCTTGTCTGGCATACACAGTCAAGGCTCACGCTAGGTATGTGCCGAACAGCATACGTTGTCCTTTGTCTATTTACAATAGATCGCAAGGCCACCACTGTAGGGGACGAGGGTTGAATCAATGAGCGTTACTGGATAAGGAATTGACAAAAGGATTTCGACGAGCGGTTAGGTTATTGTGAAGTTTGGAAAATCTTGAGGGTATAAGGTCAACGACAGTAGGCAGATAAAGATCTCTGTAAAGGGATGGGTTTGTATTGTAAAAAAGCACTGCAGTTTTAAAGACTTTGGATTGTTTTCATTTATTTTATGTTTGATGGTTTGGATGTCCCCCAATGTTCCATACCTTCAGTCAAAATAAGTTTTAGCAACTGGTATATGTAAAGTTTGTTTTCTAGTGTGAGGTTAAAGTTTCTGTTAAGTAGTCTGTATAAGCGTACAAACCGTTTGTACAATTTTTGTCTTTTGAGTCTTTGTGAACGGGAGTCAGTTTTTATCTAGGTGAAAACCTAGGTATCTAAAAATATAAGACACGGAAAGTAGTTTTGAAATGAAGGTTAAGGATGGACAGGAACCTCGACGGAGAGTGATGTGAACGAATTCGCCTTCATCGGTCTTGATGTGCCATTGCACCTGTTCTTTATCTCTGTAAGGTGATTTTGGAGGTTGCTAGATGCCATTAACGGATCAGGATGGGACGAAAGTATTGCTTTTTCGTCTGCAAAAGTTGCCAAGAAGCTGTTAGGACTCACAGGAATGTCAGGAGAGTAAACGAAATATAGGGTATAACTAAGAACGCTACCTTAAGTAACTCCTTATGGGATAATAGTTGGGAGCCACAACGGACCATAAAGTACCGGTTTGACAGATAGGACAAAACAATTAAATAAAAGGTCTGTGGCATAAAGATATTTAGCTTGTAAAGCAAACCTGCGTGCCATTCTGAGCCACGGTTGTAAGTCTAAAAAGGCACTCGTGAAGGTCAATGGAATTAGTTAAAAGCTCACGGAAATCCCAGTCGACTGAGCTTCTGATGAATGAAGGTACTTTGAGAATGGGATGTATTGAAAGAGTGAGGAGCAATGTGCTATAGTCGAACGATATGTCATTGAGCCATGTAGTGGATGAATTCATCACTCCTAGTCCAATATTATGGTGAATGAAGAAATCAAGGATTTAGACATTTGAATTTGTATAAAGAGATAGTGGTAAAGTTTGTGGATAAAAGTGGTTAGTGGTCCGGGGCCTCAAAGACCACTATTGACTTGAGCCCCATTGTTAGTGTTTTGCATTGAAATCTCAACCCGCATTGTAATGATGTCCTATTTGAGTTAAGAATGGAGTAAATTATTAGTTGGAAATCTATATTCTGTAAAAATTTAATTGGTAATGAAGTGGTTAAGATAAGAAAAGAGAGGGAAATGGACTTCTTAAGTGGACAATACAGTACTGCTGTGTATGGGTGGATTGACCCAGCTGTGGCTTGTAGGGAATCATGCGTAATCAAGGGGACGATGCAATGGGAAAAGAAATGATGGATAGGAATAGCAGTGGTAGCATCTGATGTTCCATCTGGGAGGTCTGTTCGTTGAACCTGGTACTGTAGGATTTTGAGGGATCTGTCAGCCACGTTTCAATAATAAATGCGACATCAATGTTTTGTTCATTTAGTGCTGTTGTCAGTTCGTTTGTATGATTTCGAACACCATTGGCATTCTAAAGAAGGTTAGTTAGAGATTTGTGGGATGTCATAATCAATTAAGAGAGGTAGGAATGAGACTGAATGAAATGAGGTAAGAAACAAGGTTTATGAGCATTCTATGAGAGGAGTGATGAGAGGTTTGAATCAGTGAAAAACGAGGCAAAGAACTTTAATATACACGAGGCTGGTAAACTTGCTGTAGTTATAGGACCTTAAGAGAGAAGGGGGCTGGGGCCTGGGAATGTCCCTTACGACCGTCTGACAAGATGTTGGCGTATTTAATTGAGATCTGCACTTCTCTGGCCGGAACGCTTCTGGGTTTCGCTGCCAGCTGAGGATCTGGTCGTCGTTGATGCTGGAGGAGTCACTTCAGAATTTCATCTGTTCCACAGACTTTGTATTTTTCCAGGTGGTTTGTCTGACACAACAGCAGGATTGGCGAGGCTTCTTCCTACCCTTGTGCTGGACCGCACATCGCACACGTTGACCGGTGGCGACAGTAAGAGGCCCTGAGGCCATATTCCTGGAAGTTGTGCTACTGTACTATGTCCAAACCTGCGATGTGGTTTTTCCACTTATATTCTAGTGTAGTTCACCTCGTAAACCTTTTCGACGCCTGGAGTGCTGTCAAGTTCACGAAAACTAGCGGAGTTTTCGTGGGGTTTTCTGTGTCCTTGTCCTCCCTAAAGACATCGACTGTTTGTTTTGCTTTGAACCCTTGCGCGCCTAATTCTTCTTGAATTACGTTGATGGATGTTATATGGTTAAGATTAGATATGATATTTAAATAATAGTTCTAATAAATATCACACGCTTATTTAATCACAGTTGGTAAAACTTAAATATTTTCGAGGTGTATGTAAGTTGAATAGAAGCGGTGACCATGGGGACAACACAAGATTAATACCGGCATTAATTGAAACGTCGAAATCTGTCATGTCAAATTTCAATAAACAGTCAATGGCTGAGCACCTAGTGCATCATTAGTTACTCGGTTACCCGTCCGTCCACAATGGTCGGCCTGGCAGGAAATGACTGCACAGGGGAGTTATGGCAAATCCAAGCATATTTGGCGACTAGTTATTCCAACATAGCACTTCAAAATCTTGTTTTTATTAAATTAATAATATAATACACGTGTCCTTACAAAAAATTAATCTTAATTTTTATTTAAAGATCTATTCTTTGTTAAGTATAAAACAAATGAATGTATTTGAAATTTTATCTAATGAAAAATATTTCTTACCAAACAGCGGGAAAACCTTAAGAGCTGTCTTACCTGAAAAAATAAAGTCAATGTTAATTATGTCCTAAATAAACTTAAAATAAATAATTATGAATCTACTTGAGCTTAATTAATCATTATTATATCATTTTAAAGTAATATAGAGAACTTAGAAACCATAGTAGAATGAAACGTTCTATTATTAGAAATGAGTGTACAAGTATAAAATAGTAGAATGATGGTTTTGATATTGAATGGTACTCAAATCAACTTAAGTTTTTATGTATTATACTTTTGTAATTGTAAAACGGAGTGTCCCGGATATTCTTATACCTAATCCCACTTAATTGTGTAAGTTATACATTTTTCAAGATATTTATGTAAAAATAGTGACAATAATACGATAATAAAGTAAAGTAAAAGTAAATTGTAAAGTCCTGAACTATGATACATTAAATAAATGAATTCAACCGAAACATGTAAAAGCAAATTGGATGAGCTGGTTAAAAGCATTAACAAGAAAAACACGAATATATACTCACCATAATGGCAATAAGCTATTAGCATCGAAGCCAAGTAAGTTTCCATTACAAACTAAATGAAGTGCAAACTATCTACAGGAGTTTGGACCTCCTTAAAAAAATGAAATGTCTTTAAAAAAAGAAGAAAAAATGGGTTTAATTAAGATAAAATATTTTTGTTAATGGAATATCAAATCAGAAATTATTAAAAAAGATTACGAACTAAATTAAATTTTACAAAAGGATGCGTAAATGGAGTACTCTGGTGGTATCTAGACGTTTTTATTTTTTTTTTTCGTTTTAATTACATATACACATTTCACTGCATGATTTATCGTAGTCTTTCCCGGGGTAATGTTTGAATAAAACTCATTTATCTAATAAGAATCCTTATTTTGAAAGTAGTATATCAAAACTAATTCGTCTTTTACGAGACAAAATACTGTGTTAGGAGTGGAGAAAAGTTCAAATATTAAAACACGTGTAAAAAAATGATAATGCTAGCACGATTACCTTGAAAAATATCATATATTTTATTTCTACTGTCCAGCATTCGGCAACAACTGAGCCTACGTAAATTTTGTAACTATATTTTTAATTATAAATTTTTCAAAGATAGTTTTTGATAACAAGATTCAACAGTATATATATACAGTATAATGTTCTTTTTTGAGCATCTCCATTCCAGGACTCAAATCATATCTTGCCATGAGCCAGTTTATCCTACCATCTCAATTTCTTTAAGTAATAATTATTTTGTGGCTTTGCTTTCCAATCCAGCTTATCAAGTACCTGAGTAGGGCAATCCTGCTGCTTGTTCATTTTCTTTACTTATCACTCGTGCCTAACTACAAGAAATGTATCTAAAAGTGCTTTTCTCAAAAAAATTGAAGAGGCTGTTCTTATGCATTTTCTGATATTTAGGTTTTCTATTCAAACAATCATTCAGAAAGACACCTTACTTACACTTAAGAAACGATAATTGTGTTACCGTCTTCGAATCCGAACACCCACTCGCCCAGAAAGCATCAAGTGCTCCAACGCACTGGATATTCATTAAGGGGGCAATGGTAACAGTCACCCGAGGCCATTATCCCACAGTAGGATCCAACAGCCATTAAGTGTCAGCCTGCACAGTTGTCCCTATCGCCAATACACAAGCAGACGGAAGGGCTTCAATCGCTGCAACTAGAGCAGCAAGCAGATGGGCCTAAGAGTCAAACCCCCCTCCCCATCCCCATTTACAAGGCCAATTAGCCAGTAACGGATTGGCTGTTAAAATGTAATCAGGGCCGGGACAAGATGAGAGCGGACCAATCAAAAACGTCGTTACATACCTCTCCCCCCCCCCTCCCAGCCTACGTTAATCGGATATTCGGCGCGGTATTACATCTTTCACAAACCACCGCCCGCTGAGCCCCGGGCGTGCAGTCCTCTTGTATGCAGATCACAAGGTACTCATGCAATACAGTTCACTTTGCCAGATATCTATCCTGTATTTTGATACAGTTAGGTGTCTAAGTCAATACCGCTGCTTTTCAAATAAATAACTCTAAACCTAGCCAGGGTTAGGGTTAGGGGCACAGTCGATAGCGTACATGACCGAATACTGTATTTCTTTCTAAAAAAGATACTTCTTTTCGGGTTTCACTTATCCTCATTAGGGATTATGAGTAGCATAAATAATAGTTTGAGTTGGGGTGATCTACTGCCAAGTCCGTTTAGTTTCTCAAAATAACCTACGAACAAAGATGGATACCTCTATCGGCCATATCTCTTTGCTGGGTGTGATACTTAAAGGCTTTTCGTGACTAACAATACTTCTCAACTCATACAGAAATATTTTAGCGTTTCAGCTATCGACTCAAACCAAGAGGTACGAATGATTTTATAATAGATATTTCGGTATTCCATTCATGTTATAGACTGTGATGATAGCTCTTAGACCGGCTGAAATAGCCTGTAACCAGATCAGTGAGAAAATGAGAAGACTCAATATCTCTGTAACACTGTGGGTTGGACTGACAGCGTAATTGTCTCATTCCTTAAGGGGAAAAGTCCACTGCCTACTAAATACCTTGTAGGAACGCAGAAAAACTCTTCAGAAAAAAGCCTCGTATATTTAAGCCTTAAAATGGACTGTAACTTCCGTTTTAGTGGCCATTTTACTAGGAAGTTGAAAAAAACACGCATGAAGTCTTACCGGCTTACACATTTAAAGACTTCCCCCAATCTATCACTGCGCCTCAAGCTCATGATTTATAAGAGCTTACTCAGGCCTGCTCTACTGTACGGTGCAACGTTTTTTGTGATTTGACTAAGCGACCGCGAAGTGACTCCAACAATTTCAAAATGGCATACTTGGCGGTTGGACATACTACATTCCAGCAGCAGAGAAACAGCGAGCTCCACGAGATTTTCGAGCAGCCTACAGTGGATGAATTCATTCGGTGCAGACATATCAGATTCTTCGATTTGTTGCAATACATAACAAACCCCGTGTTCAACACGATTACTCCGCTCGAGGCAGGAGCGTTCTAGGTGTTTTTTGTTTTTTTAAACGTATTATGTTATTTTAAGTCCCTTATTGTAGCACAAAGGTAAGCCCCATCACCTGAGTTTTATTTTATATAATTTTAAAATAAAAATGTTAGTTTTTTATGTCACTAACTCGTTAAAACGTATAAGTTATGCAGTAGAAGTAAAACACACAACTATTAAATTGCTGAAAATTTATTCATATTAATTTTAAAACATATTGAAATAGGGGTAAAGAAAAAAAAACAACTATGACTATTGGTTTAAGCTACGACTCGACTCGCCTCTGGACTGGTACTTGCAGGTCAATATCAGTTTCAAGACATTGCCTTCTCCTTTATGAAACCCTATACACTTCTCTCTAAGCTTGCTATGTTTTAGTCCGGCGTTGTCACACCCTACACCTCCCTAGTGGGATTAGCTGCCTTGGTCTCGCTAAAGCTAGCACATCCTTGGAAGGAAATCTTCCATGTGAACGACGGTCTCTGGGGCCCTACAAACTTTACCTATACTCCACCAGCGATCCAGTCTGCCTCTCTCCGTTCACACAGGATCCGGACGACTTTCGCCTACCCTTGGATAACGAGTGTGAATTCGTGGTCATTCCAAAACCACGTAAACTACCTATAATGCCTACCCTGTACCTCTTCTCCTGAACATAGTCTACTGTCGGGGCACATATGGAGTCAGATAGATCCAGCAATCATTCAGGTCATAGACTATTCAACTCTCACTCCGCCTCCAGGGCTAGGGTAACTAGGCCCCCCTTGTGAGGACCCGACACCACTTATAGGTTTTACTAATGAAGGTACAAGGGTTCGATTCCCCGATTCAATCAAAATACATTACATATAATATTTACTTGGTATTTCAGTTAGTTTCGCATATGTTATAACTTGACAATTATGTTTAAATGGAAATCCTATAAAAGTAGATAGAGAGCACAGTTCAGTTTAATTATATACTTATAATGTCCTGAATTAATCATGAGCTGATATTTTTTTTTTTTCAGTCTAACTTTCTTTACACATAAGTATAACTGCAAAATTTATAATAATAAAACTTTTCTTTGGAACAAATTTTTTTTTTAAATAGCAGTAAAGTGATACATTCGCAAGAAATCAAGTTACAGCGTAGGATAGAAAGGGAAATAAATGCATTTGAGATACTGTTGAAGTATATTCTTTTCTGCCTATCTGTTGTCTTTTACCGGCCTGTTTGAAGTGGTTTAAGAGCTTTCTTTTCCTCATGGGATACCCTCCTTTATTGAAAGAATATTTACTATCTAGCTCTGCAGTGATATTTCTTGTTTTAGTCTTCTTACTGTATAGGGCATATAATACTTTCCTTTAAAGTGATGTTGATTATCGATAGAAAATACTAACTTCAACATTTATTCCAGTCTTCTTACTTGCAGTTTTTTAATGCTAATTATAAACCAAATTTTCTTGCTTTTATAAAACTAACCAGACTATAATACAAAAATAAAAAAGTGTATTGAGAAATGATATTGAATAAAAAATCTTCAGAATAAGGATTATTGTTTAGAAGGCTGTCAACTTCTATACTTTACTTTGTCTTGGAAAAAAATATATGCTATCTCCTTAAATCACAAGGAAGGCTAACTTCGGACCTGGTATAAAGTACAAAGATGAGAAACCAACCCTGTACACCCGAGCCACTGTCTTGCTCAGTGCAAATTGGGAATGGCCTGGGATGTCATTTCATTAGAGGTGAGGACAGAGCTGTTTGTATTTCTTAGTCTGCTGCACATACGAACATCACGAGTATCCTGGAAAGCTATGTTGCAGTAGTGTTAGTCCAAGCTGGGGAATAATACCCCCGAAATATATAGAATTATGGAGCTACACATCGGGATTGGTGTCAGGGACTACCTAGATAAGGTGTGTCCTTATAGGGCGGTTTGGTCACCGTAACGACCTCGATTCCTTTGGGACCGATTAAAAACCCCTTGAACAGCTGAGAACTGCCTTGGAATTTTTAAAGGCTGATAACCAAAACCTTATTTAGGACTGATGAGTGCCTTTCTCTAAGGGGAGACCCCCATTTGAAGGATGTATGAGAAGGATATAGGGTGAGGAATGCCTAAAAAGACGGATGGAATCAGGAAGGTAGTGAGATTCTACCAACATCAGTGCCATTTTATTTCTGCTTAAAGCTTTTTTGTTATTTCGTCACTTTCTGTAATAAGTTTTATTAATTACAAGGTGTGCCGGTTTTTATGGACTAAAAATAAATTATAATGAAAGGGATGTCTAAAAGTGTTATAATTGCAGTGTCCAGTGACCAGATGTTACGACCTTTTTTTTTTTTATCAAAAATACATATTTGGTTAGTCAAAATTCTATACCACTGACCAAAAAATTTTTTTTAAATAGTGTTGAATTTTTGTATTGACAGTTTTATTTATTTTGAACTATACAGTAATAATTTGGGATTTTTGAGAAACGTTAATTAATTGTGGAATATCTCAGTTATTTAGACAAGGAACGTTACCGTTAGCACTGAAAAAAAACGATCTGTTATAATAAATTTCGCAGAAACATACTAAAGCTTTTTTTTTTCAATAATCGAACAAACTCAGACATAATTTAAGGAGCTTTATTACTGTTTACCCCACAAGCCACTCAAATTAAAATGTGCTTATGAAATTCATATCGTGGCTTCTTGGATATCACAGAAGAAAGTCACATTTGGCACAGCGAATGAGGGGGGGGATTTGTGGTAGGGGGTTTCCCTGTTGTAATGCCGAATTAAAGGAATTATCTCTCACATAAAATTAAAAGCCCTGACTAGCTGGTCTAACTGAACAAGCCATATATTTCATTTCGTTAGTAATTTAAATAGAATAGTACAGCTGACATAAGAATGTCGACACAACAGTTTTCACCCTGGTCTCCAAGTAGGAAGGTTGCTTAACTACACTTTTGTAACCAAATAAAGCCTTCCCTGATTGAAACAACCTCAAAACACCTGATAAAGTTCCTTTTTATTGTGCTAAAATTACAATCTGCCTTATTAGGCAATAAGTAATTAAGATAAATGCTCTCATTCATACCATGTTTACAATTCATCATTCACTCGCTCATTCATACAATATTTACAGACAGCCCAGAGGCCTCCCAAATCCACATGTTTGTCACCTCCCTCACATACGAAAGAGGAAGCGGAGTTTTGGGAAGTCCCCCAAGCTCCTCCATCAGCCGTCAGCCACGTCACCGGATACGGGTCAGTGAGGGCTGACCAAAAGCGTGAGAGCCACAGACGCTCAGGACATGATTGGAGAAACTGGCCATTGCCATGGCTCCCACTGCCACGCATTTATAGCAGGTCTCGAGGCCACTGCCGTCCACTCCGAGGAGGATTATAGGGATGAGTGGTGAAGTGCAATGACTGTGCTACGGGATTAGGGTGGTTGGATAGGCTACAATGGAATTTCATAAACTTGGAAGGGATGAGTTCAAGAATCTAGGGTATATTCAGATCATTATGAAGGGTTTTGTTGCTGACGTAATAAGGGGCATTTACGTCTGATAAAGTTACCCAAATTTTCAGATTCGCGATTTTTTTTTTTCAATGCCATAAATCGTTAGTATTTTCACGAAGTCAATGCAGAGACATGAAATTATGCTTGGAGGTTTGATATGATAATTATAGGAGATAAAAAATACAACTATTTGTATGATTGTTTCAATAAATAAACCGTCGTTAATTTAATTATTACTCGATAATTCGAAACAGTATAGTTTTCTATTAAGCTATCTTTTCTATCATTATACTAAGTCTTACGGCATTCAGATGAATAACAAAGAGTATTTGTTTGGACTTTAGAAACCATAATTAGAAAAATTCATTAAATACCTGTTTTATGTAGAAAAATAAAATTTTGTAGAAATGTTAGATGAATGAATCACTGTTGTAAAAAACAAACCACCCCATAAAAACAGTAATTATAATGTATTTTTCTGTAGATCAATGATTTTTTGGTGATTTGATATCAAATTAATTTGAGTTTCAGAATAAATTTTTAATTTCCCAAAGGATCATACGTAAGATTTGAGTAATTTATTATTCTGTTGTCAATAATCGTTGTTTGCAACGTCCAGCAAAGTTCAGCAAAATCCTTAATCCTAATATAGCACACTTGAATTACAAGCAAAAATGTCCGAACATTTTACCGATGAATGTTTAAATAAAAAAAACTGGTGATTAAAAAAATAATTACTCTAAATATTTGTGAACTTGATAATATACTGAAATACTTTACAACTACTATAACTTTGAGTCAAAGCCGTTCCGGGCTGAAAGAAAATGGCTTCAGGGAAGAAAAGGTTTCGCAGCCCACCCTGAGGAAAAGTTTTAATACCCTCTCTCACTCAGCAGTTCTTATGTCCTCTCCGATCATCATAGTTAGGCCATAGTTCCATCGTTCTCAAGTCACTTCGGAGGGAATAATGGGAAAAATTTTCTCATTTTATTCGGTAATAATAGAGTGAGATTATTACAAACCTTCAGATGTAGAGGGAATGCACGCAAAGAAGAAAATAATACATAAACAATAGTTTACAAACAGCATTTCAAGGCTTATTGAAAATGTGTCCAGGTTAATTAGAGCTACGCTCGAATGTCAATTAAAGGTCTTTATATTACAGATATTATACTTGTGTGTTACATATTATACAGATAATACATTAGAAGTAATCTTTAAATTTTCTTTTCAGAAAAGGAATGTTTTTTATTGAAGGAAACCACTTATAAAACGACTAATTTTCTATCTAAATGCTTCAAATAATTAGTTGGTAATTACGGGAACACTTTAATGTGTCTAAGTGCAATGAAGTTACCAAATCACAAATATATTTGAGGAATGAAGGTCAAAGTATCCGTGCACTGAAAATTGATTACAAATAATAACAACATATACTTCAATCTATGAATTTTAACGACCGGTTTTGATCTGTTTAAAACATAAGAGAAAACCAAATATTTTATGTTGGTTTTTTTTTTCCACTTAATCTCTAATATTATTTATTGTGCTAAAATTACAATCGGTCTTATTAGGCAATAAGTAATTGAAATAAATGTTCCCATTCATACCACATTTGCAACTCATCATTCACTCCCTCATTCATACAATATTTACAAACACCCCAGAGGCCTCCCGAATCCACATGTTTACCACCTCCCTCACATGCGAAAGAGGAAGAGGAGTCTTGGGAAGTCCCCAATCTCTCCTCCGTCAGCCACGTCGAAAAAAAAATATAGTCATTCAGAATCAGACTCTTGGATTGAACGTTGCTATCTCCTCCTGCATTGGTGCTTGCTGCTCTAACCATACCATGGCTTTCCTATTTATCTACCTCTGCAACTCTCTATTCCACACTCGCTAGATCTAGTATTGGATCTGGTGGCCTTCACAACTCTCCCAATAAAAACTACCAACAATATCCAACTCAGAGGTCCAGTATGACTCTTTTCGGTTTACACTCGCCTTTGGGATCCGGACGGTTTTCGCACTCTGACACCGTGTGTGAACTCGTGGTCATTCCAATACCACGTAAATAACTTATAATATCAAGCGGATACCTCATCTCGTAAATATCGTGCACTGTCAGAGCACACCTTCTAAGATATTATCGAGTCAATAAAAAAAGATCAATTAATAAAAAAGCCGGATCAAGCTGCCCGCAAGCCAATTGTCCATAGAAAACAATATTATCTCTCTGTGACGCTCACCCGGCTGTGGCTGGGTCAACAAGAAGCTCTTCCAGTGGGGGGTACCCAATATAAATAAATTTCTTATCGTGAACATGAAAAATAATCAGGCTCAGACTAATCCTCGAATGGCATCACACGAATTTATTTCATTAACGTGAAGTTAATGTATTATATTCAGGATATATTTTATATAACAGCATGATAAGATGATTGATGTAAGGGTAGGTAATGCATCCAAACAAGGTTATAGTAAGACTATTTTAATTTTCAGGGTAGAACATACCTACATTCTCATTTGAAAGTACTAATTCTCTTCAATTTATCATAGTGATTACCTACAAAGTTCTTAAACATTGATCTCAAAAATCAAACCTGAAACGGTGAATATTGTAGCTGTAGGCAATTTTCAAAGATGTAAACCCAAGCTATTATATGTGAATCGAAATAATTAATGCATAGGGTGATCTAAGAATTAGTCCTGGTACACTTCGGCCGATGTGAGACTTTACGACCAAACGCACCACGCCTATTCCCTGCTGACTATCCGCTAATTACATACAATAAATATTTCCGTAGAGTTAACGATATTCATTAGTTGGGCCGAGAAGGAACCGTGGCAGTGTAGGGCTCCCTGAGGTAGACGGCAGAAGACAATCCTAGACGCGGGCGGCCCGGGAGTGCTCTGGAACTTGAGACCCCCAGGGGTGCAGTCCTCTTCATTTACATCCCAGCCTCCCGGCCTCATACACCTGCCAGATTGCTTCTTCTTTTCATCTTAGCAAAGCAAAGGGGCAAACCTAGTTCTCTTGCTTCGTAGTAGCTAATTGCAAGTGCTAATGAGACACCAACCAGTTCTGGCAACCACAAACTTTCCTCTCTACATGACCCTCTTCCTCAAACAAACGTTGAGATGACAAAGACCATATTTCAATTGTTGGGGATATCAATCAAATACTCAAGAACACTAATAACTTTTTGGGATTTTACAGGAAGAGTAATTCATTTCTATCACTTCTCTTAAGTTATTAATAAAAAAAAAAATGTTAGGAACATGTGATTTATTTACTAGTGATAATAGAAAGAGTAAAATAAATATTCGCATGAGTAGATGATAACATTGTTATAGTAACTGACACAAGTGTATTGAGTAGAATTAATTAAAGATGATTTATTACAAGTGTTGTGGCCACCTCTTGGTTATAAATAATTATAAGTCACTCTCTTCTCGATCAGATCATATCTATCATTTTTTCCATATGTTTAATAAATTAAGCTTATGACGCCAGTCGGAGAGTGGGGGGACAAGTAGTGGAATACAGTAGTAGGTGGGGAGTTATTCCCACCCTACTGGCTGGCCTCCTATATAAGCCCGAGCTATTGAGTCAGGGACCGGTCGCTGCCTACGGTGGATGAATTCATCCAGCGTAGACATATCAAATTTTTCGACTCATTACAATATTTGACAAACCCGGTGTTTAACACTATAACCCCCGCTCCGTTCCCCCATCGATGGCAGGACGCTGTCGTGGCTGGAACACTCTAGTCCTAGGTTCTAGGTAGAGATTTAGTTTGTTTTGTTTAGTTTTGTTTTGTTTAGTTTGTTTTGTTTTTGTTCCTAGTGTTTAGTGTTGGTGTCGGTGACAAATAGAAGGTGAGCCTCATCACCTAGTGTTGTATAAGAACAATGAACTATTAACGACAATAAAAATTTATTATATTTAGGCACTCCGCCAAATGCATGTAAATGCAGTAAGAGGAGAAATATGTAATCCAAATATTTTGTTATTTTTCTTTTGTACATTGTATTGTTTTGTTGAGGTTTTGAAATAAAAAAAAAAAATCAGGGACCGGTCCACGGTCACAAGCTGAAGGTGAGCCTCATCACCTAGTGAGTGTATGTGTATTGGACTTATTAACAACAATCTGAAAGTATTATATTTTATACACTCCTTAATATGCATCTGCGAATGCAGCACGAGGAGACAACTGTAATTCCAAATTTATTTATTTATTTTTGTCATTGTATATTTTTATCAATAAAGAGGTTTGAAAGAAAAAAAAAAAAAAAAAAAAAAAAAAAATCAGGGACCGGACATCAAGCAACCGGGACCTTGAACACTTCTCTCTCTCTGCACTGGCGCCTGCTGCTCTACTCAAAAACATGGACTTCTCATTCAACTACCTCTGCATCTCTCTTTCTTAACCTCGCAATGTTGTAGTCCGGCGTTTGTCAGACCTACACCATCCTAGTGGGAATCTCTGCCTTCGTCTCGCTAAAACTAGCACCTCCTTGGGAGAGACCTATCCCTCGCGGACGACGGTTGCCGTGGCCCTGCAAATTTTACCAGCAGTGTCTCCCATTGCAATCCAGTCTGCCTCTCGCCGGTTCACACTCGCCTTTGGGATCCGGACGGTTTTCGCTTACCCTTAGATACCAAATGTGAATTCGTGGTCATTCCAAGACCACATAAACTACCTATAAACCTACCCTGTACCTCTTCTCCTGAAGACAGTGCTTTGTCCGGGCACACACACCTTCTAAAGATCTTATGGAGTCAGATCAAAGCTAATAAGGCTGCCCTGCCGACTAGCCCGGCGGCCAGGGTGAAAGACCATAGGTCCATCCGCCTTATCTCTTTCTGGGTGCTCGCCAGGCGGGGGCTAAGAGGTTGTAGTGATCCTAGCCCGCGGCGGGCGTCTCCTCGCCACTTTGGGGATACCCAGGTATACTGAGCCCTCTAGTCACGACCCGACAACAAGAAATCATGAAAACGCAATAACTGCGTTTTGCAGAAACATTTATTTTTCTAGTGATCCGTAAGTGTCATTATTGAACAGTAATATTACAGGTTGTCAATTTATGTGATAATATAAGAACACGCATTTTTTTTTTTTTTTTTTTTTTTCTCTTTCTAAGCTCTTAAACTTATAAAAGATAGGAATGTGGGAAAAATAAGGAAAATTATTTTTGGCTGGAAAGTGCCTTTCACTAAGCGGAGACCCCTATTTGAAGGATGTATGAGAAGGATATGGGGTGTGGAATGCCTAGAAAGGCGGATGGAGTCAGGAAGGTAGTGAGAGTCTACCAAGGATTGAGCCTAGGGGTGCCTAGGCGATGGTTTGTTGTAGGCCAGGCTAAGCCTGGCCGGCCGCCCCACCAGGGGCCTGAGTGAGTCGGCCTAATCGGCCGGAAGATCAACCCTGCTTACACAGGTAGATGGGGTAATGTGGCGTCGGTTGAGTCGGGCGGGAGATCGGCCTCGATCTCTCGGCTGGGTGTAGGAAGAACACGTATATAGTTGCATTTTGACATGATTTGTTTTAATGTAACAAAGTGCGAATCAACGAGTATAACCTGTATGGTCAAGTGATAAATGAGTCTTCAGGTTTGCAGAGGTTGTAGAGCAAGCTTGGCGGGTCAGTTGATTTCCCATTGCCTTGTTATGTCACTTATTTCATTACCATATTTGCATCGGCGCTTTGGGGACCAATAAAGAAGCCTTGCTATTTTATTTTGGGCTTCTTTCAATAGTTTAGGGGCATGTCACATTAGGCAGCTATTTTTCATCCCCATTAGGCTAATATAAAGGGTTCATAGCAGCTATAAGGAGAAGTGAGTGATCATTTCCGAAGGATTCAAATGGTGATCATCGCGGTATCCTTCTATCCACGAAACAATACCCCTGAGAAGTAAAGTAAAACATTTGCCATTCCTCGAATCGAGAATCTGTGGGTAGATGAAGTTCGCTAAATTAAATTGGCTAATTACACACAGTAATCGGATAATCGTGCCATGGGAAGAGCTGTTCGACGAGGCGAGAGTGCAATCGCGCTGTGCCCAATGTTTGCTCAGTATGTGATGGCCCGGATTAGCCATGTTTTCGGAGCTCCCGGTGTTTGGCCGATTGATTACAGGCGCTCGTGTTCTCTCGAATGTGCTTCTGTCTAATGCCAGTCCCAGCGACCTTTTAAACTATACGCCTTCTAAACACATATCATGCCGTTAATAAATACATACAGTACAGAGGTTAATTGTAGTTCTACGTTGGAGTTTGTTAATTATAGAGTTATTTAGGACAGATCGATATATAATATGACTAACGTTTCATGCGGTAATCATAAAATCATAACAGAAATCTAATGTTATGAGGAGAATATTCATAAACCCGAAGATATTCTAATTATATACAGTGCTAATCATTGCAATAGTAACATTACATTATTTATAGTATTATAGAGGTAGTATTAGTAAAAATAGAACTTTGCTTGGCAAATTACAGAGGCTTTCATGTCTCATGATCACTGGTGCCATGAGTACAACTCCTACTGCTGCAATGGAAGTCTTATTGAACTTGAATCCACTGCACATAGAAGTAGAAGCGTAAGCCTTGAACGTGGCTTACAGACTTGCGAAATCAGGTACAAGATTCAAAGTCATGGGACATGGGAACTTGTTCAGAAGAATAGATGAGGACGAGGTGCTGTCAATGCACTCTGACCTACAAGTTAAGAAACACACAGACGTTTTATACTGTGCGGAAAACACAAAGACCAAACCACATAAACTGTGTAATGGGATTAATTGCTATACAGACGGCTCACTAACAGAAAACGGATCAGGGGCCGGCATATGGAGGAAAGATAAACCAGAATCTGGGATTTCTATTCCTTTAGGTAGACACACCTCGGTCTTTCAGGCCGAAGTGATGGCGATCAATGTCTGTACCCAAACCTTAATTGGGGAGGGTGTAAGAAACAGACTGATCACAATTTTCACGGATAGCCAGGCAGCCATTGGCGCCCTGAGAAGCTATACGACCAGATCTTATTTGGTTGAGGAGTGTAAAAACAACTTAAACACACTCTCGCTAGCCAATAAGGTTAGAATCGACTGGGTGCCAGGACACACAGGCAATGAGAAGGCAGATGGCCTTGCAAGGGTGGGCTCAGAACAGACGCCTCTTGCACCTGAACCCATATGTGGTGTCAGCCTCAGCTACGCTAAAAGGCGTATAAAATTAGCTTTAGAGGACAAGGCAAGACTTTCTTGGAGAGAAACTAAGAAACAGGAACACTCGAAACTGTTTCTTAATGGACCCTGTAAGAGAAGAAACTCAGCACTTCTATCAATGGACAGGTGGACACTCAAAAGTGTGACAGGACTCTGTACAGGTCACTGTCGGTTAAATAAACACCTCTTTAATTTGGGGATAGTGGGATCACCAATCTGCAGATTCTGCAAGAAAGAGGGAGAAACGGCACGTCATATAATATGTGACTGTGATAACTTAGCTAGAAGGCGATACCTTCACTTTGGTAGTGATCGCATTGTAGACCCCAAACTATGTGAACTGATCGATCCATTCAGTATCCTCAGATTTGCAAAGGCCGTGGGCCTGTCACATATATAGGACAGAGACATGGACGGCGCACAATAGGTCTCACTGAGGCCGCGGTGCAAGAATTACTTTTGCGAAACAGTTTGACTTTTCTGTGTAGGTTTTTTTTTCAAATTAACTGTTACAGTTTAAAATCACGATATGATAAGTCAAGACCTATTAAAATATATATTTAAAATTTCAGAATAATTTTCACGTCCTAAATCGTAGCAATTGTAGAAAGACAAATATAGAGACGAAAATTTCCCCGTGAAGTTTTTTCCTTCAGGCTTGACTAAAACTGCATTTTTTGAGAATAAATTGTGTTAAAATTATTATTTTGTTGGGATCTTGAATGGTTTCCACATCAACCAGGACTATAGCGTACTCATACTGAATTATTCCATTCCCGGATATGAGAGAGTCCAAGCGATCCCCCTCGCTACAGTCACATAACTGTAAGGTTGCAGGTTTCCCTTTTACAATAGTCTACTAATTTGTATGATCCTTTAGTAATAATCGATATTAATAATTTCTAAAATCTTTCTCAAAAAAACAAAAAACGTTTTTGACGGCTCTAAGCTGTCATATTCAGTTCGTAAAATGAAAAGTCACATGATAAAAACCTCAAGCGTGCATATGTAGAAAACAAAATCAATCACTAAAAGTAACAATGATAACAATCAATAATTAAAGCATATTCAATGCTTGATTCCACTAAGTCAGAAGAGGTCCTTGCTTTTTTATAAAATTAAAAATAAAAAAAAATAAAATTTTGACACATAAGTAATACATAATTAATAAACAATAATACACTAATCTCTAGGCTACTCACCCAATTGATAGTATGAAAAAAACTAGTTCCATTTCAAATAGATTACATTAATTCAGAGCTTAAAATAGGTTTGCTATCTCTTCAGGCTATAGTCAACGACTGGCATTATTTAAGATATATGAAGTAACTGATGACGGCTAAGAACTGTCGAAAACGTTATCTTTGAATGAAAACGTATTGTGTGGAGACAGAGGATTTGTTGTTTAATTATACCATTCCACAACCGGCGCTAACCATATATAATAATAATAATTTTGTCAATAACAAAGTGTATACTTTTGTTAACCTCTGTTTTTTCTTTTCTTGTAATCAGCAGGACCTTCCAGAGATACAAAATACTTCGAATCGTCGCACAGTCGTGCTGTGGTAAAAACATTTTTGGAAAATGTCGTCTGTTGAAAAATGTCCTTTTTGCATCTTCATTAAAATTTGGAGTTTTTACAGACAACAACAACTTTATTATGATAAAATTACAATCTGCCTCATTGAGCAGTAATTGTGATATATGATCTCACTCATACCATATTTATAATTTTCATTCATACATTATATACAAACAGCTCAGAGACCTCCCAAGTCCACATGGTTGTCACCTCCCTGGCGTGCGAAGGAGGAAGCGGAGTCTTGGGAAGTCCCCCACGCTCCTCCGCCAGCCACGTCATTGGATAAGTGGAGTTTTTAAGAAAATGAAACAAATATTTTATCTGGAATTATGTTCTTATGTATAAGTTAGTGCTTTATGTCATTTTTTATTTATTTCAACCGGAGTTCCAATATCACCTGACGGCATCGTAATAAATAGGTGTTAGTAACAGTCACCGGGCCGTTTAGTAATTTACTGTATTTCTTCCACGTCTGTGTTTAAATGGAGTTCTGATCCTTTATCAGGAGCGTAATTTCAGTTTGGTTCAATATGGTGTTAGAGGTAGTTTGCTGCAACTCAGTCATCGATTTAGTCAAATTTGACATTATGCCCGTGAAAAGGCGGAAGTAACCCATATTTATACAAATGGTATAACCTCTCAGCAATTGTCCACAAAACCCTGCAGCTAGGTAAATTGATACCATATGATGACTGGTACTCTGTCATAAGAAGCACAAGAAATCAAAAACAAAGATAACATAATAAATATCTCACAATGCCTAAACGAAGATGTTTTTAATATGATGTTGGGGTCTTCAGATCCTTTTTTGACAAAATCAAGACCGAATTCAAGATTGAGACGTATTGAACCCAGCGCTAGATTTATTTAACGATCTTCTGTTGGTTTTTCTTTTATCATTATGGTTTTCACGGTACGGAAATATCGAAAACCACATGAATGAACTTCATACTCTTTTGCAAATATTAAAGAAGAAATTGGTAGACATGATTATAAAGATCTAAATATAATTAAATGTAAATAAGTATATATCTGACATAAGATTAAAAATGTCAACCCTAAAACATAGGAGCTATTAGTTTTAAATGCTCTTACTAATTAACGCTATTTTGATAGGATAAATACTTTCAATTATAGATAATTAAATACATCTGATTGTGATAAAATTACAATTAGCCTTATTGGGCAATAATTAATGTAATAAATGTTTTCATTCATACTGTATTTACAATTTTCATTCACTCACTCATTCATACAGTATTTACAAATAGCCCAGAGACCTCCCAAATCCACATGTTCGTAACCTCCCTCTCGTGTGAAATAGGAAGGGGGTACTATCAATTATTTAGGAAAAAAAAATGTTTTTATCCGTCCTCGCGCTACACTGAATCGCTTTAAATACCTGTTTGTAGGATTTAGATTGTCCAGCGTCAAATTTCTTATAAGATCCCGAAATTCCAGTACTAAATTAGGAATCACCCTGTAATTGTTGGTACTCAGGGCTCACAACAGTATACTCACAGTAACAGTTGTACTGACCCTGGCTAAGGGTCGTTACGATGACTAAATGGACATAATAATAATGACTTCTCTGAAGTTAGGGATGATGAAAAATGAGCTTGACGAAAGGTTAGTTAGATTTTCAGTGACATTCTCATGAGTATGTATATCAACCAATGAGTTCATCAGCTAATACATTGGTATTCGGACAATTCTTCTCTGGTAAAACACGGGACTTGCTAGGGAAGAAATCGGTCCCCAAGGAAGGTTGCTATAACAGGAAGGAGAGTGGGATCGTTAAAGGGCAGAGTGGTAAAGTAAGATGTGCCGTGAGCGTTAAAGCAGAAATGGTAAAACTGGAGGCCTTTAAGTCAGAGCAGAGAGAGAGAGAGAGAGTGAGTGAGAGGGGGGGGGGGAAGACAAGAGGGGAGAAGTGTGGAGTGTGCCAATAAAGTCACTCTCTAAGGGGACCATTAGGTGGGGGCAGGGAATAATATAGCCAGCCTGGCGGCACAGCGGACAAAAGATGTCCTTACCTCAAGTCTCTTTCAAACTACCGCCCTAGCTACGGTGTTCCTCTTCCTAATGGCATGGCATCCGCCGTTTTATGCCGTCAATTACATCTGTTCTCATTCCGGGAATAGCTTAGCCACCACTGCCTCAGTGAAAACTGAGACATTCAGCCCCTTGACTATTTTATAGCTTGGCCCTTGGTCCGTCAGAGAACTATAGCCCCTACGAAAAGGAATCGAATATATAACTACACAACTCTCACGGTAAAGTTATAATCGCAGAAGAAACAAGTCAAACAATCTTGCAGATTGTAGATATATGTTGTTACGATGTCCTTAGTGATAGTTTCTACCAGTAAAGCTGGATAAAACAACTCTTTAACATAAATGTTGTACAATAATGAGAATAAAGTTTAAGACGTGACAAATAAATCTCAGTCCTTTAAAGTAACACACCAATATTTTTCTTTTATATTAAATAATTTCTTCACTGTGTGCTGTACAAACTCAATATTTTATACTTTCCAATATTTAATTTTAATTGATTACTAAGCAGAGTGGATGACTGATACATAATTAAAAGCGCTTTGTTGAAATTTGTGGAGAGACAAGACTTTTTATTTTATGAACACTCGTTTTCTGTTTACAAAATGATAGCTAATGTCCGAGAAAAATAGAGCTCATACTTGCAGGGAACGTCTGCGTGACTGAAGTGCGTTAATGCTCTAAGTTAAGTTTTCCTATATTCAGGAAAAACGTAACGCAATAACACACTACTCCCGACATTCACAGATCCATCTAATATAAGCCTCCATTACACTACAAATATACCTCCGAAAAGTAAAATCATAAGCATGAAAAGTAACATATTCCCTCAACTTCAAATGAACTTATCTACTTAATCTAAGTAATCAATTGTGGCGTGATTACTAAAAACAATACTCAGCTATTTATAATCCAAGAAACGTAATCCCTTCGCAAAGTAAACTGATCCAAATCTCAAAAATGATTCAACGGAGCTCCTTTCTATGAGCTAAATGTTGTAAATAAATCAATATAGCTTTTTAAAAAAGGTACAAGCTGGTGGTGCTGTTGCTTACTCCTTCAGAAAACTTTTTTTTTATTAGTCTCGTTTTCCTATTTGTGACGGAAGTGCTAAAGTACCCCCCTCCCCCCGCGTCAGGATCAGTGCATGAGATCCCTCCCCTGTGGCGGAAGGGGGCCGACAAAGAACCATTCATCTCCATAAGTTGCCAATGTGAAAGGAACCCCAGGCAGCGGTTACACATAATGGGAGTTCGATTTGCCGGGGCTCTCCAACCGCCATATTAATACGATAACAGCCCTCTATCTGTTTCTTATATTAAAGTTGTAAATCATCCCTATAACCGCTCTGTTATCCCCCTCTGGAGTCAGGGCACTGAACCATTCTCTAGCGCGTCGTGTAGGCACGTAAGTTTAGAGCACTCAAAGGACTCTAAAATTCACTGTTTCATTCAAACAAGCTTATATATAAAAAACTAAAAAAAACTTGTTTTTTATGCTAAGGGGTACAATGGTCTCAATAACTGTCCAGTAATTTTCCATTAGGATTGTAATTTTTTTTCTTTGAGTCCAAAACGTTTTCTGATTTTAATATAAAAAAACCACATCAAACTCAAATTGTCAAAATCGATCATCACTGTTTCAACACATCAACACCTTTTATTTAGCCTCCTCCACATCAAGTACACTTATCGCTGTTTCTGATTCCTTTGGTATCTAACATATTCTTCAAGTTGCCAGCAGTTCCTAGCTATACCTTACTATAGGAGCGCCATCGTGTCAGATATCATTTTCTTGTTTTTTTGCAGGGTTATCTGCGCAGATTAATTAAATAAAAGAATTAAATTGTCATTAAATTTATTTACGGGCATAGGTTTAACATAATATGTCTCCTTTAGCTCCTTGAATGAGATTTTATCAGGCTGGAAATAACATATGAATGGTGACACAGCTGTTTGATCCAAAGAGTATCTACCAGATTTAATTTAAACTCAATGGGCCATATACTAGTCCTTTTTCCGGTAAAAACAATTGTATGTTCCAGTTAATCTTACGATTAATTTAAAGCCGTAATAGATCAAGAAGAATGGTATTCCACAGTGTTCAATTAAAGAAATGTCCCAACGGGGATTACTCAAATTAAAACATAAATCTCCAGGGGTGTTATATTATAATGACCAGATGACTAATAGAGCATGGTGTTGTTTGTCAGGGAGATTTTCAAGCAAACAGACATGGAATTAAATTGTATCGATCATGCTCTTTGACCTGAATACCTGTTTAAGTGTCACTTAGCTTAAATATAGTCTAAATTACTTTTTTTTCACTTAGTATAATACTGCTAGTTAGCCAATTCTCATCTATATTCCTGATGCTCACGTTTTTTCATAAGTGATTTCCAGTGTCCATGTTAGTTCAGAACTCTTATTGGAAAAATGTAACCAACAGTTTTAATTTACAATCATTTTATAAATATTTGAAAAACTCAATAAGCCACCATATCTATGGATGTTATTTCTACAGTTGCTATGTTCTTGTTCAGATGAAGTCGGGTTGAGTATTATTAGAGATACCACACGACATTTTTGTGTAACAATACCTTTTGAGTGCTCGAATGGTACGTTAACATGTCCATTTATAGTTGATTATAACTAGCCTCAAGTATCCGTAACAACCCTCTAAACGTATCCCACGACCATAATTGCAATAGAAATACCATAATCCACCTCATGGTGAGATCGCCTCTCTGCAGGTTTGTTTGTTTCGGCCGTAGATACAGATTCTGCTCCTTTGTGCTATCTTATTTGCCTTGTATGTATTTTATCAGTTATCACAGAGATTGAACTTATCCGGCTTCACACTGGGTAGGGGCTTGTCAGATAAGTGATTACAGCTGTAGGTGTTACCATAAAATTACTTAGAAGCCCTCAGGGACAGTACACGTTAAACATATGCCCGTCAATTATGTGATAGTAAAACTTCATTCTTTAAGAGCACCCGCACGATCCAATATGTCGGAAAATCTTGAAAAGCACCAGGATTTTCTGAGCGCACCAAGCGCTTAGAAGTTCTGTGTTTGTTGAGCTCAGAAACACAGTGGGTAGTTGTTGATATCACCTGCGCAGACCTGATTGTAAATGGAAAATGTCTTGGCTCCGCGACGCCTATGTTTCTCAATACATTCACAGGCTTATTGCTTGGGTTATTTTATTGCTTTTACTTACTTATGAGCTTGGTATTCTCCAATTGATTTATGGCTATTTTCAGTTTTTTATGACTCTTACGTTTTTGGAGCATCTGTTAAAGATGCTGTATTATTATGCTTGGCAAGTTCTATACTTTCGTGCGGTCGATTCTTCGTTAAGACTCTGAAATTTGAATAAACAGCTTTTGGATACGCAGGGCACAGAAAAAGTAGCTTCAAGTCAATTGGAATTGGCTATATGTGAAATACGGGGCCTGTTGCTTTATATTAACCAAAATACCTTAACTACTAAAAAAATACCACTACTACTGAACGCAGAAGAATTGGTACATCTTGAATATCTTACAAGTTCCTTTTACATAAATCACCGGTATAAGCTCACCTCTGGAACCATCGGAAGCGATAATGGGGTTTTTAATCTACGCCAAAGTGATCTAAGCTCATTAAACATAGAAGACACTTTGTTTGAGGGACGTCCTAATCGCCTAAGTGCGCTTAACACTTGAAAACAGGGTTTTAAATTTACCTGAGGTTCCCGCAGGCTACAAGAGAGTAGCTCCGGACAATATACACATGCATTTCACAAGGTTTAACATATGCGGTCTACATACAAATGAGCACTAAACAAATATATGTTACGTTTTATAAATTACCCTTTTTAGCATTATAAAATTATTGCTTTATCAATATTTATTAATATAAAGTAAATATTTATTAATAATGCTAAATGCCAACTAAATATTGGGTTGGAAATGATAAAATTATTTATTTTTATGAAATCATTAAAGAATATCTTGTTTACAAACTCTAAAACAATAGGCATTGAACTAATCTGCAAACATATTTCATCTTTCAGTTTATTACTAACTACTCAAGTGTTTGTGTAATTTTTTAATATCGATGAAAGCTGAGCATATCTTCTTTAAACTTAAGTTTAAATATTGGAGATAATGCTTCCGAACCCGTTCAAAACATCAATATGGTACAGTTGAAAGACAGAAGTATATATTGGTGGTTCTCTAAGTTTTAATCCGGTAATACAATTTCGAGAACGAATCTCGTGGAAGTCTAGCTCAAAGTAGAGGCCAGTCCACACCATATAAGTAGAGAACTTTCAAAAAACATAAATGTCAGCCATACTTCTGTTATATGACTCCCTCACGCTATCGGGAAAGCAAAACAAAATGGACTAGCGGGTACCACATTACCTCACTAATCGCGCTAAACTTTATTGAAATATGTTTATCAGAGCTTAAAAACAATTAAGTGATCTGAAAATAGAACATTTTACACCAATTTTTATAGAACAGGAAACTTTATATTTATTGAACTTTATATTCTCGTGACCTGCTATAAATACGTGTTAGTGGGAGTCCTGGCAATGGCCGGTTTCTCCAATCATGCCCTGAGCGTCTGTGGCTCTCGCGCTCTTTGTCAGCCTCCGCTGGCTCTTATCCCAAGTCTCCGCTTCCTCCTTCGCACGCGAGGTGACAACCATATGGACTTGGGGGGGCCTCTGGGCTGTTTGTATATATAGTATGAATGAGCGAGTGAATAAAAACTGTAAATATGGTATGAATGAGATTATTTATTACAATTACTTTTAGCCCAATCAGGCAGATTGTAATTTTACAATAATAAAGTTGTTTATTAATAATTATAAAGCTGTTGTTTAACCTAAAAAAAAGAGATTTCTCTTCAAAACCTTTTATTTTCAATAAATGAATTTAGTTGTTAAATTTTAGAAATGTCATTTTATAAATTGAAGATTTTTTCTGGCAGGATTATACTTTGAATTCCCTTATTACCAAATAAGCTGAAACGTAGGCCGATTTTCAGTAAAAAAATAAAACCTTTATTTTCTAAAACCCTTAATGTCACTGCCACCATTGTGACATTTTGATGTAGTAGCAAGTTGTTTTTTCAGTTAGTGAGATACATCAGTATATATTTTCATTGAAATTGGTAAGTCAAAACGAGGAGAGTACATGTGAACAAAACGTAAAATTGTACGGTTTTATTTATTAGAAATGAACCCATTAAAAATAAATTTATTATATTTATAAGAAATATATACAATGTAATTAGTAAGGAAAAAAACTTTAGCAAAGCCGGCCGAGGAACCTCGAACAACTTGTCCCGAAGCTCTGCGACAGGCAATGAGAGGACTTGCCTTAGGGCTTTGCAATCAAGGATCGACTCGCATTTAGCCCCCTTGATGTACAACTCAAACAAATTTATCTGTTGGAACAGCGAAAGTTTAACGCTCCCCTCCCCCACTCCACGAGTCCTGCCCTTAACTAAATTATTTCTTTGCCATTATTTAAGCACATGTTACGAAGGAGTGCCTTTCATTAGCCGGCTCAGTGTTCTTCAGAGTTGTTCGAACTGAAAACACAACTAACTTTTATCATAACAGTTACATTTCTAATCTATGGACACAAAGTGACTTTGTGTTTGCTAATGCCATGTTTCTTATGAGGTGATACAATTTTGGAGAAAGATAGATCTAAATTTCATTAACTGCCTGTTAACCCATTTTCTATAAATTATTTTTTTTTTTATTCTAGTTTCATGTTATCCATTTAGGACGAAGAAGGGCAGACTATCCTGACGAAACCCTAGCCACATCTATTCTTGGAAATATAATAAGATTCACTGCCTATCAAGGAAATCCAATCCAGAACCATGTGTATCAAATTATAGCAACTACACTATACGGAAGCCAAGTATTTATAAGTAATATTATTTATTATTAGAATTAGCACAGTTGTTACAAAGCAAGACTAGACGAGGCCTAACAAACAAACTTAGGGTAAGATGGGATCCATTAGTAATATTGTAACCAAATAGGGTAGAATATAGTGTATTACTTAAAAATACTTGGCTTCCGTATAGTGTAGTTGCTATCATTTGATACACATGCTTCTGGATTCGATTTAGTTAAGCACAACCTATGATTGTGCGATTGAAACACTAAATAAGAAAAACTTGTCAAAAATCTGATTAGAAGATGTTGCTTGATTTCGGGATCACAATCTATAGTCATTAGCATAACTCAACAGTAATTTTTTGTTGATCCCGTTTAGCTTTTACGGAAATATATATATTTTTTTAATATGGAGATATATTTATTTTAGGCACACATTTAGCACTGTATACTAGGCAGACCCCACATGTACCTTCAGCCAACCTCGACAGACAAGCGAAGGAGGAGTGCGATGAAGCACGTTAACCGTGCTCATCACGTCATCATTGAGTGTCATAAATTCTAAACTGCTCAACTTAAGACCGTACTAGCAGAAATACTGGAAGTAATTAAGTACGAAGAATGCCGTGGTGACCGTTTCACACAAATTGACTTCTGCCACCAGATAACACGGTCGCTAATTCTCTCTGTTACTGAACATCAGTCGCTGAAATGAGGTTTTCCTTGGACAATATCCCAGTTATTTATTCCAAGTGGCTAGAAACCCTATTAAATGCAAGTGCCAATTAAAACTGCCAGAGCGTCCTTTCCCCGTCTTTGATTAGATATGAATATTTATTGAAGGAATCATCGTCTTTATTTGTAAAACAAGAATGCATACTTTACTGCTTGTATGTATTAGAGATTAGTCTGTATGTATATGTTCTGCAATTGCTTAGCTGCAAAAGAATAATGTTTAACTATGGTTCGGACTCTTTACGTTAAGTTGTTTCCCCCCCCCTCTCTGATTTCGCCTGCTTTGCTTCATAATCGTAAAAATATTTCAATCAATCAAAAAAAAAAACTGACCCTTGGATCTTAAGTTTTAAAGTCATATTTAAGAAGTCCTCTAATGAGACTGTTTATGGCCCTTATGAAACTGACAATGTGAGTTCATTGTTCGACGAGAATATATAAATGAGTTGAAGCGTTTCTTGAGAGGCATACTATCGCAATGTATGTTTTGTCAAACAGTGTCCATGAATAATAAAGATTAAACAAACATAAACATCCATTTATCATCAACAAAAGTAAGATCCAGCAAGAAACGATTAAACTCGAACTGATTAATTTTTTTTTATCTTTCATAGCCCCTTTAAATTTACAGATAATTATGTATGATTATAGATCCTCAGGTGAATCTATTTACAAATTATTTTGTATTTCCTGTAGCATAACTACATTATATACAGGTTTTGTTATTTTATAGAAATTATACAATGAATAAACAAGTATAATGATATAAATTATACGTGACTGGACTAAACTGACTAATAAAGGTGATGGGGCTCACCTTTTTGATCAACCTTAAAACTAACTTACATACTAATTCTTATCCTAATTTTTCCCCGACAGTCTGTTGCCATCGATGCGGGAGGGGTGGTGGGGTCATAGTGTTAAACACTGGGTTTGTCAGGTGCTACAACGAGTCAAAAAACTTAATGTGTCTCCGGCGAATGAACTTGCCCACCGACGGCACATCAAGCAACGGGTGCAGGTCAGCGTTCTTCAACCTTTCGAGAGAGGTATGTCAGACCACTTTTCGCATGATCCCATTCTGGAAATGTTGGAGACATTTGGCTGTATTGTTAGTCAAGCGGGGCAGGGTACAGCAGAGCTGGCCGGAGGACACATTTACAGATCATAAGTTTGAGACAAAGCGACAGGTTAGGTGAAGTTAGCAAGTGCGATAGCCGGTAAGACCTTTGTCGTACTTTTTCTATTTTATTACTAAAATGAGTAGAGAAATGGAGATGCCTATCCATTTTTATACCCAGATAGTGCATTGAGAAAGCTGGTGAGTTCTCTTGCCCTCCTATGATATACGATTTTGGCAAGGATTTTTTCCTCTTTTGGAGGGAGAAGATTACGCAGTCGGTCTTCCCGGCGTTTACGCTGATGTTCAACATGCCCAGTCTGTCACTGATAACGTTACAAACTGACTCGGCGTGTGTAAGAGCTCTTTGTGTACTCATGCTGCTGCAATGATTAAGCAATGGCTAAAAACAATTAATTAGAATTATGAAAAAAAAGTGTTTTCGAGTAGGCAGCATTAAATTGTTTCCCAAATTACAATTATTTTTAATAATATATATATATATAAATGCCAGAGCAGCCCAAATTCATATTTAGTTCATTCATTCAAGGAGGAAATGGATCACTGCTAGCCAACTACCCGAAAGTGAAAGGTGCGTGAAGTTGCTCTAACGAGAAGTGAACTTAGTTATAACTTGCCTAAGACAATCCTGACTAAGGATGATTCCTACCTCGTTAAGTCATCGCCGGTGCTTACACAACTGCGGGGTAAACATCCCCCAAACTCTGACATCGTCTCACCGTTAAATAGCACAAAGTGCGTGTCAAGTTCGCTATCAGTCACTCACCTCTCACTACCCAGTAAGCGGGAAATAAGTGGGTCAATAAGAGAGTGTGATGCGGTTTTTATGATTTGATTTATTTTGTAATTAGAATCCATCAAATTACTCAATGTTTCGAGTTCATACAATACAAGTCTTTTTTTTTCATAATTAACAAGCACTGGGAGGAATCTTTACTTGGGAAATGTCAGGGTGTTATTCCATCTGTCTTCTTCGCATGTATCTTTTTTTTTTTTTTTTTTAGTTCTTTATTGTGAAATAATTACAATCTGCCTTTTATAAGGCAATAATATTACATATAAATGATCTCATTCATACCATACCACATGTATCTAAAAAGGATAAAATGAGCGAGATAAAACGACTTTTGACTCTCCCTAGCTTTATTGATTTATACTCAAACGTTTTTGGGTTCATCCTCAAGGGTCCGGGGTGATGGGAACTATAGTACATGTCTGGTGGCTATCATGTCAAGAATATGGTCAACCGGCAAGTGCTCTGTAGCTGCTATCAGCTTCAACACCAGAGGATGACGGCCTAGTCCTGTTCTAAAACGTTCTGGATTAAGCTGTGATAAACCAGATCATAAATTGATAAACAGGAGAAACTTCATTCCATAATATACACAATCCAAACTGGTACCGCAATCATCAAGTATAATAAAGTTAGCTTAAGCAGTCAGCTTAAACGTCTCAAATAATTACACTTGTTATGAGTCGGCTAACATAAATAATATAATGTATGAAAAACAAAAAGCCAATAGTGAAAAAAGAGTATATTTTTTTAAAGAGAGAGAGAGAGAGAGAGAGAGAGAGAGAGAGAGAGAGAGAGAGAGAGAGAGAGAGAGAGAGAGAGAGAGAGAGAGAGAGAGAGAGAGCCTTTCAGTTTACTGAAATGACAGATTACATTGCCCCAGATATGTTTTAATTTTTTCGTAAGGGACGAAAAACTTTACAAATAAACCTAAATTGTATTTTAATCTTAAATTTAATCCATATTTCATATTTATCCTGAACTGAAAACAGATTCTAAAACTGTCATTCCTATTTTCGAATGAAAGTCTCTTATTCAGGAAATACTCCTATTTTTATCAAAATCAGGAATGAATGACAATTGTAAATATGGTATGAATTAGAACATTTATCAAAATTAATTATTCTCCAATAAAAGACAGATTGTAATTTTATCACTATAAAGAAGTTGTTACCTGAAAGATTTCTACAAAAGGGCATAGACAAAGCACTATGTTCAGGAGAAGAGGAACAGGGTAGGTTTATAGGTAGTTTATGTGGTCTTGGAATGACCACGAATTCACACTTGGTATCTAAGGGTAGGCGAAAACCGTCCGTGTCCCAAAGGCGAGTGTGAACTCTCCGGTTCAGGCAGTCAGGATCACACCAGTGGGTTGAGAAAAAACTAGGTAAAGCTCGTAAGGCCCCAGATGACCGCCGACCGCAAGGAGGAAATCTCTTCCAAGGAGGTGCTAGTTTTAGCGAGACGAAGGCAGAGAGTCCCACTAGGACGGTGTGGGGTCTAACAATGCCGGACTAAAACATAGCGAGGTTAGGAAAGAGAGGTGCACAGGTTGTTGAATACGAAAGGCATGGTTCAATTAGAGCAACAAGTGCCAGTTCCGAGATAGAGAGGCCGAGAGAGAGAGTGAGAGAGGGAGAGAGAGAGAGAACCTGTAGAACAATGAGGGTAGTTGACATCAAGATTACATAGAAATGTAATCAGAACTCATAATCCCTACAAATATACCATAAAAAACCAGAAATATATTTATAGCGAGCAGGCACCATGTTTATTTATAAAAATCTGTATGCTTTCCAGGGTAATAACTTGCTCATAAAGAAATATAATTGACGATATTTAAGACAATAGATCAAATGTTTACCATTTTTTTATACATTTATTAAACGAATAGCAATTATGAACTTGCTTCTCCACCACTATCCATCTTCTTCTCTACTTCTCCACCAGCATAACAGGAGGAATCCTTGGGGGCATGGTGGCTCCTTGGCAGATTGTGTGTGTGCTTGTATGAATGTCGGGGTGTGTAAGTGGACTGTAAATATTGTGTGAGTGGAACTGTACATAATGTACGAATGATCTCATAAATCGCAATTATTAATGCTGGAGGAACAAGCTGTAATTTTAAAAATGAACGTAGTAAAAACGTTCAAACATGTTACAATATAATATGTATTTTTTTTACTGCCGTATGTGAATATGAAGCCATCGAAATTCTATTTTTGTCTTCATTTAGTGAATGAAGTATCTTCATAACAATTTTACATTCTTCGTACTTAGGTACGAAAAACTACTGGCACTGCTAGTTTTGTTCGTTTTATCAAAATCTAAATTGTAGCTTTAGTTTCCATAGCATAGCTTTGTTACATATGCAAGTGGTAAAATCGGTTGTATGGAATAATGGCTTTCCCTTTGTCCAGTTTTTCGCTGATATGGGATTGTCTCTCGGGTCTTTTTTCAGCCTGGTCTAATTAACCACTCGGCGATCTATCACTTTTTATCTAAATTAATCTTTTTGAAAATTTCAAAATTGTATTCATAAAAAAAAAACATGCAAACGTCTGCAGAGGTGCTGTTGTTTATGTGAGGAACACGTCTGTTCATATTTGTTAGTTGAGAACATTTAATTTATCTGTTTATAAATTTGCATGCTATTCAACGCTAATTTCACGAAAAAACACCCATTTTACTTATGAAGTATACAAATAATAAACTAGTGTCCAACCGAAGTAGAAAAAGCAAGTGTATTGTACAAGAATTTTATCGAGTAAGCAGTAAGAAGCAGCAGGCTCTCAACCAGAGATCCATATTTTTGTAATCTTATCACTCCAGGAACCGGCCATGTTGTAGGGTGCACTATCCCAACTCTACAACATTGGAAGAGTTGATTTATCGGATTAAAAAATTTTGTCCAATTTTAACGTTAGTAAGCATAGGAAATTAGTATAGATAAATTTATTTATATCATTTAAACATTATTAGTTTATAAAAGCCTTCGTCAATAATTTAAAAGAATCATACAAATAACAACAGATGAGTTTGTATGTCCATAGAAACATCTTCGTAATTATCATAGAAAAAAAAATCTCTGAACATTATTTATACTTTTTTATTTGTACTTAATAATTTTTTTTATTATTTACACTAGCCAATAAGAGCTTCATAAATATCAATGATTATATATAAAATAGTTAATCGATATTAATCAACCTGATTAAAAACTCCATACGACTAGAATAAGGACCACTTTTCCACTGAAAAGGCAGTTGAGAAAAACGTAATAACAAATAAAGGAATTGATGTTTAAAAACAATTCGTTGCCTTTATATTGTGAATTCGATAAAATGTTCTCTCTGGATTTAAAACTTAAAGTATTCAGGTAAGTATATGTTTTATTTGCATTAGCTTAGTTCAAACACTGACCTAGTCCTTTTTTGCAATATTGGTGAGGCCACTTGCTAATCCACACATTCTCATCTTTCGCTAATTTTAAAAGCTATTATTATTGTTATTATCTATTGTTAATTATAATATATTGAGGTAATGAATAATTTTACAGTTTGCCATCTGCGGGAGTGGAACCACGACTAGTATCGCTAAAGGGTCTAAGCTGCTTATACTACACGTCATGATTACCCGGCTAAGCCTTGAACGAGCACGGGGCACGATGAAGCCGATGTAAGGATAACTAAAGCACTTAGGGAAACTTGGCCGTAGGCCGTATCAGACTGCGACCATATAGCTACAGTATATATGCACCTGCATATATACACAGGTGAATTAGCTCCAACCATTGCAAGCTCCTGGGTCTCAATTATCTGACTAGAATCCCATAAATTTATTTTGAGAACAGACAACACCTAAGCTCCAGTTTTTTTTAGGTAAAAAGACAAACATAAATTGGAAAAAACATTGATGTCCTATAAAAATCTCATATTATATCTATTCTAGTATTTTGGTTTGTCTATTGATCGGTAAATATTTTTACCAGTAGCACAAAACTAGAGCAATTTTAATTTATAACACCAATTGGTCAATATTGATTGTAGCGTAGTTGGTTAAGCTTTGAGTTTTGCGTTCGTCATTCAATGATGCCCAATTATATTTTTAAAGAGTAATCAATGTTTCAGGCGATTGTAGAAATACAACGGACCATACCCATTGCTACAGCCATCCTTAGTCTCCTGTACTATATACTTCAAATTGTAATTTGATTGATTTTAATTTTTATGACTGACAAATATTACATTATAAAAAGATACGATTAGAATTTTGAAACTCCTGAACTTCGGACAGGCCACTTTTCTACTGAGCTCTGCCATAAAGAATCACCTACCTTGCTAATATCTATTTTCCTTTTAAACGAATTATATATAAATGTGCATGGCAAACTGGACAAATAAGCAGAGCCGGATATGGAAGAATGCACGACATCTTGCGGAGCACCCCAGGATAGTCTGCTGGAAGGCCCAGTGAATTCTTAGTTAGCCACTGGCAGTGAACAGACTGTTGTCAAGGGCCTTCTTGCTAGATTACGCTACTGTCCATTGTCCATTAAATAGTTATCTAAATCATTCCAAACAGTGTTTCTATTATGAACCCTGACCCGGCTATTTCTGATACCCCCATCTCCCATATATATGTATTAAATAGTCAACTAAGAATAGACTGGAATGTGTGGTGCTGGGGAAGATGGCGGTATGTGAGGAAAACTGATTAAGAAAAGATCAAGAGGTTGTGTGTTAAAAAAATCCCTAAGCTGTCGCTGTTTTTTTCTCTTGTTAATAATTATTACAACAGTGTGATTACATAGCTAGTAATGTCTTAAGTTTAATTTCTAATTTCAAGAAGAAACGTTATCTTTTAGTTTCATGAGGGTTTCCTTGCATCGATAGCATCATTTAGACATCAAAAGTTCATTAACAATTAATAACAGTTATTTTATTTTATTTATGATTGACTATCACTGGGTGACTTTGACTATTAATTGTTGCTATCCTTTACCTTCCAAGTGTATAACCGTTGAAGAATAGTTCATTATATTAATATAGTTCTGAACCATTTTTTTTCAAAAACACTTCGCATTAGTTTGAACTTTTTTAGGCTCATATTTCTTACCTAGAATCCCTCATATACTGTAGTAGCTGTACTAAATACTTGTACTATACTATACTATACTTGTACTAAATACTTGTACTATACTATACTATACTTGTACTAAATGCTGTACTAAATACTGTACTTGCTCTACTAAATGTCTCATTATAAAACGTTGATCGACTATCCGTCGGCAGTCACGAACGATGAGCCTCCCCCAAAAGTATGGACATGAAAGAGCCCTTCCTCAAGCTCCGGAGCTCCGTTCTACGTTTATCCCTAATCTAATTTATCTTCCCCTACCCCTGTTCTAACTCCTTTAGCCGCACCCTCATCCACTTATTCGTTTATATTGAACCAATTTAGATTTAATTCTGACCCTTCCTAGCCATGTTCATCTCGTCAGGGGCGCTGTTTCTGATTCAACTCGCCTTAATTGTGCTCGCTTAGAGCCCCCCCCCCCCACCTATAGTACGCTGGCTGTGTCAACTCCATCAAAGAGAGAACAGCTTGCCAATGTTTTTTTTTCTACCTCCTCTCATAACAATAACGATAGGGTGTGCTCCAGGGAAAAATAGCGGATAACTAAATCGATTTTCTGCTCCTCAATTCAAAATGAAAGATTCGATCTAGGCTGTCAGCTTGTATTTTCAATTGGTACAATACCTAAAGAACATAAAAGCGAGTGCTTGTGTGAAACCGCTTAGCAGCTATTCGCTTAAGACGTTTGTCTCTCTAGGAAGCTCTTTAAATAGAAGGCATAACTTCTGCAATGGTTGAAAATAACACTGTGATTCAAATATTATAGGAAGTAAAATTGAACAATAACAATGAAGTATGTAATTTATTTTTAGACAATTTCTTTAGTTTTTCTTAAGTCAATGTCCTAGCTATTTATGTTTTTTCCAGTGATCAAAACGTTTTAAAAATAATGAGTGTTTTTTTTTTTTTTTAAGAATTTTGTTTTTCTTAAAAACGTTGACGCGAATTGATATTACTGTAATACACAGTATCAAAATTTTTATCAATGCCTGTCTATTTCAATGAAGCTAAGTTACTGCAATAGATGTTCAGTAGTGAATAGACGTCTGAGGCAATACATCCAACTAAAATCAAACAACTCTGCCGCTTAGTTTACTCACAGAGGATTAGTACGGGATGAGGATGAGCTAAGGTAGAATGGTTTAGGTTAATGGCACAGCTAAATGCCTATTGATCGCAGAGATAAATTGGTTGAGATCTGCACTGTACAGCGTTATCAGTGGTTTAGTTAGAGCAAGCCAGCCAGGCAAGCAGAGATCCAGGCATTGGAGCTGGGCCAACCTCTTGCACCTTCACCAGTCCTCGCCTACTCACTGGCTAAATATATATATGTTTATCAACTGTATAGCTGGCTAATTAACGCAGCAGCTGATAAATCATGTTGATATAAGGCTATTGTTGTCATAGAACATTATCATACCAAATCATTTGATTTGGTACTTTTCGTTCTAAACTATAAATTTATAACTTTTCACCCGGAGCCTGTCCTCTAAATGAGTCCCCAGTTTATCCTCAAAAGATCTGATTCAGCTCAGAGATTTCATTGGATAATTACTTGGTAAAAAATATAAATTTTCCATCATCATGAGCAGATTATACAACTAATTATCTTAACGATTTGATTAATTATATACAATTAAAATTTGTGTTTTATTTTTATTGTTTCACTACAATCACAAATATTCATAAAAAATAGAGTTTGCAACTTTAACCATAACGTTTCACGTAGAGATTTTCTTTATTATAATGATTGATTAATTTTATCAAAAACAGTGATGAATATTTTTCTACGATATTCAGTAAAATATTGTATACTTCCGCTTACTAATATTTACTAAGTATTGTGACTTGTAAGTAAAATGTCAATTTCAATTGTGTTCACGTCTATTCCCAACCTATAAGGAAACCCTCAATTGTTTGACACTTATGACTTGAATTTACATTGCATGCTATACAAATAAATATTGTAAATTTCACAATTTAAGTAATGTCTCTATTACTGTTAGCTGTTAATCTTTAGGATCGGCACAAAATATATCAGGAATTTAATGTTATGGGAATAGTTTCAGGGCGAGTAATGGTGTAGTTTTGGTTTGCAATATATGGCACACTATGGCTATGTATCGCTCTCTCCAACATTAAGCTAAGGCATTCAACCACTAGAACTTAAAAGCATAAGTAGAAAGTACCATCTCTCAGTATTTCTTTCTTCCTCAGGATGAATTACTCACCAAGCAGACAGTAACTTTATTTCTCGCTGTTAACTTAAAAAATGTACATTGCTTAAAGCTCTTTTTGGTTAATAGATCAGAGTATTTCGTAAATGGATTGTAGTTGAATCGAAGCCAAACAGCAGATTTGTGAGCTAAAATAATAAAAAAAATCTAATCGATCGAACAATCAGTAGTCACGACTAGTTACGAATGTTTTTTATTCAATACTTGATGAGATAATATGAGGAATATTGGAATTGGGCAAAACGTTTGACATTTTGGTTCATACAACGCAGTAATAAGTAACTTGGTGCTAGGTAAGTCTTTTGTCTGGGTAACCTGGCAACCTCAAGTATTTGCCCAGAACTGGACCAGCCGTGAAGCATTTCTTGTCTGAGGCGTGGCTAGTAGGCCAGCTCTAGCGTTCAACATCTCCTTCAGACAACATTCATCACACACACATTGCCGTCCTTAACGCTTCAGTGGTGGATGCTGAGTTTATATCACAGTTAAGACCGCAGTAAATCAAAACAAATTTTAATGATTTTACACAAAGAAAATGGCAGCCAATTTTTTTTTTCAAAACCTCTTTATTGATAATTTTTACAATGAATAAAAAATTTTTTATTTACAATTTTTCTCCTCGTGCTGCATACACAGATGCATTCGAAAGAGGGCATAAATATAATACAATGCAGATTGATGTTAAAAGTCAAACACATACACTAGAGATGAGGAGATGAGACTCACTGGTTGCCAATAAGATAAACGTTTTTTTTCATATATGTGGTGCTAGGGTCTCCAATTAAGAAACCTCATCGACCCTTCTAACGTTACTATGCTCGACTCTACTTCAAGTAAGTGACCTGACTTTCTCTTTACATCCTCTCCTACCCAGAGGACTGTCACCAAAAGAAGCAATGGTTTGCCCATTTTAACGTGTGTCAGCTAGTGACTATTGGGCTCTGGACTTAATATTATAAACAAGTACAATTTATAAACAATTTTCCCTCATGATCTTCAGTTGTTAGCTGTAAGATTAATGTTTACAGAGAGGTCCAAAAAAATGTATCCACTGGTTAACAGTCCATAACTTGCAAACTAATTGACGGAGTTGTCTCGTTTTTGGTGAAAGTATAGCTTAAAGTCCAACTTAAAGATATCACTGTAGGTGTTCGAAATGGTCACCATTAACATCCACACACAAACGATGCCGCCGAACTGCAGCTCGAAGTACTGACTTCAACGTGTTCTGTTGGATATTTGCACATGAATGTACGATGGATTCTCGAAGTTCATCCAATGTGCGTGGCTTTTGTCGATAAACGACGTCCTTTAGTGTTCCCCACAGGTAAAATTCCAGAGGAGTTAAGTCTGGGGAACGTGGTGGATACTCTACAGCACCTCTACGTGTACCTTTAAGTACCTTTCGTACTTAAAATACCACTTTAAAACAGACTTCCTTTCATCAAATGTAAGCCTTACGCCAGCCATGTTTACTCGAGTAACAAGGTACAACTAACAATAAAACACTAACTATCTGGCGACTGTCATCTGACAAAACAAAACGAGGCAATACACCACTCGTATGGCGATTGCCGTAACTACAAACTATTACACTACCAAAAATGAGACAACTCCGTCAATTAGTTTGCAAGTTATGGACTTTTAAACAGTGGATAAATTTTACCGAACAGTGGACCCCTCTGTATGTTTGTTTTCTCATCGAAAGTTCTTTAAAGATCTTTCCTTTTCTAAGCCATATCATAAATAGTTTTAAGATTTTTTAACATTTGTATTATTAAATTACTGTCTAACATAAATCGCTATTCATTTAAACCCTGTTGCAACTGCTGAATATTTTTGAGACACACGGGTGAATTAAGGTAACAGTTTCGAAAGCCTTTACTACGTCACAGGCGGTCTTTAGATAGACATACTCAGGCAAAGTGGCTAAATTTTACTTTAGAGGAAATCGATTAGGGTGAGTTCGTGGAGAGCGCAGTGTGCGCTATGATATTCTCGTAGATAGCAGCAAAATATTTTTTAAATGATTTAATACCGAGTAGATTGCTGACTGCGCTCTGCCTGAGCCAGTTGAACACAGGCCGCATAAAGCAAAAAGACACGCACTCGAGTGTTCCCTAATACGCTCACAAATCATAATCTTTTTAGGTTACTTCAACGGGTAGATGGGAAAACGTGCGCACATTACAGGTCAGGCCGTATATCAACAGGTCATGACGCGTTATCGCTTCAACGTGCAATATCCCTTCCTCAGGGTGAATCGCTCTTTAAAAATGTTCATTACTTTTTTTTTGTTTTTTCAATGTTATACTGAGCGATTTGGCCAACACAGGCTCTAAGTGGAAATAAATTGACAAAAATTATTTTGTCAGAACGATGAAAATGAAATTGGATGGATGTAAGTATTATATAAACAATACAGATATTTTCCCAAAGCAGCATATTTTATGCTGAATCCTAGGAATATTGTATACGTTAATATAATTCCGAGGTCGTTAATGAACATTAAAATGATTTAAGTGCAAGTTATTGAGGAATGTTATTATTTTTTCCTCAGGGTTGAGACCACATTAATACCAGTAAGTCAATTATAACCACAGTAAATCAAAACAAATTTACATAAAAAAAAAAAAAAATGGTAGCCAACAAGAAAAACACATCCGTGTTTCTATTTTAAATCTTTTTTTTAGACTTTATACATTGTTTTCATTGTTCAAAAAGAGCACGTTTGTCAATTTGATAAGTCAAATAAAGTATTTGTGCTCAAAAATACTGAGCAGTATTGTAAAAGAAACTTGCATGGTGTCTCCAGCATGGACTATCATAATCATAATAATAAATAGTATCATCATAATAAAATAAAATTTATAATTGATGCAAACAAATTTCGTTCAATATAGAATAAAACCTTTGATTGAATCGATACGACACGGAGAATCATCTCCTCCAAAAAATTAGCTTATTTATTTCTTTTGAATTCTGAATAGTGTTTCTGTTTTCTTTTTTACTGTGTCAAAGCGAAGTTGTAATGGTACCGATCTCTGTAGCCAATGACAGTGAGCCCCCAATATTCGTAACTGTTGCCTGCACAATTTTAACTGGATCGTCCTGTATTCCCTACCTTAGTGTCTATTGTGCTCTCCACCGAGTACGTAGGACTTACTACTCTCTCCAGCATCTCATAACAAGCCCGGCTATATCCTTGAGGCTGAAACTGCTCATATATCAGAGCGTCCTGAGGCCAGCACTACTTTTTGGAACTCCGCTTTTCCGTTTTCTCCACACCAGCACCATAACTAGACTCCAGAGCTTCCAGAACAACATCCTGCGCACGGCACTATGGTATGCCCCTTTTCGTGAAATGAAGGCTCCCCTCCAGTTCGAGGTCCCCTCCATCACCGAAGCCATCAGAAGAAGACACATCAAATTCTTCGACTCGATGAAACATTGCCAAAACCCCCTATTCCAAGACCTGACACCCCCACCACTACCGGCATGATGGCAAATCTCTAGATCTAGGAAAGCAGACCAAATGGTGGACATTACGGTGCTTGGCCAACCAACAAAAAGCCTCTGACGGGCACCCATCACTGCTATCCAACTGAATGAGCTTCCACTACATGCCTAGAGAGGCTCTAGGCTCAGCCTTCAGTGGACTCTCACTACTGCGCCGCAACATTTCCACCTCTACCGAGGCTTCCCACTCTCCTTAGTCCCCTCACTCCACTTTCAAACAGGTACTCCTACTAAAAGGATCCGCTCACCCCAAATATATTCCCTTTATTTTTCCCTTATCTATAATCTTAAAAATTTGAGAGCTAAGAAAAAATAAAAAAAAGTTTCTTCTTGTTATACAATGTTGTTTTTTTTCTATCTACTCTTTTCTGTTTTCTACCTTTTAGCAATTAATATTGTAATATTGGTTATTTTCACACTATATCAGTTACTTACTTAATGACTTAAATAAAAAAAATTATACTTTCGTAATAAAAGTATTTTCTATTTATTTCCATTTTGATTGAATGGATTGTAATTAGTTTATATCGTTTTTGAAAAATATTGTCTTTTTATGTACGTCTCATTTCTATGAATAGAGTTGTTACTTTAATTGTTTTACTTTTCTGTGTTATTTACCAAATATTGCTTACAATGCAGTATTTCCCAATGTCCAATTCATAATTATACTTAAGTAATAAGTCTAGGAGCAAACGCTATCATTTGACGATAAAGAATTCGCTTGGTTCAAAAGCTCAACTATTATTTTAAAAGGCGTTTAGGTAAATGTGGACTGTAAAACTCTGTTATTAATAAACGTTCCTGAAGATTATTCCACCGTGTGCCAAAGATTTATACAAAAAAAATATATAAATAGAAATATTGACAAGAGAAAGACGATGGTAGTATTATGGAATATTTTTTAGGCGAAGGTATTGCAAGGAATTTACCGTTACTTGACTAAAAAAAAAACTCGGCTCTTTTGTTTATATTGAAATGACAGAGACAAAGAGCCTGGGCTTCATTAGCATTATACAATGGCGAAGAGAAAAAAAATAAGAAAGTGGACTATATCACGTTAAATGCCCTCTTAGCATTCTGACCGGAGAGAAAGAAACTAATGGACAATTATTTAAATAGGAGCAATGAGAGTGTCTAAGTTAATTAGCTCGGCGATGGTATTCAGACAGCCCAAGCGAGGGAGGGGTCTGATTGGCCCGGCCAGCATCATCGATATAATACCAACATACCTTAACGAACCTATAACTTCATCACCATTGTTTGTGCACCATGAGCCCTTAAATCATCATTTTCTTCTTCTTTTTTTTTTTTTTTTCTTTTTTTTATTCTGCCTCAGCGTTCTTTTTTTAAACTCTATTTTCTACTGTTCAAACAGAGGGCGGTTTATTAAATATTTATGAGAATTATTTACATTGACGTCTCCCCTCCCCTCCGCCTCCACCCACCCCCCTACTCCTCCCCGTCTCGGAGGAAAATCGGTCATGGAACTAGGAGAAATTCAGCTTAAGACGTTCAGTGTTTAATTTAAGCAAATGTATACTTTGAATCGTTCATTCATTTTATTACTTTTGTCCTTCTTGCTGAAATCTATTCAAGTCTTGAATAAATTACGGCTGTAGAATCAACATGATACAGTTGCGACTGTTATGAGTTTTGTTTACTTGAACTATGACTTATGTGACTCCTCCGAATTCAAAATTTCATCTTGGTTCAGGGGTCAAAAGCCTTAAAAGGGTTTTTTTTATGGTATTTACCAACTAAACTAAGTTGTCATGAATTATGAACGAAGTTGTATCATTTAAATATATATAAACAAAAAGGGCGAGGAAGGAACGTCATCCAAAGATCCTTTAATAGTGATTATCAAAATGATAGCGAAAAAACATATTAAGTAGTTTTGATAAAAGTCATTGAATAACCGAATCCTCATCAAAAATGGTAATAAATAAAGTCGTTTTTTTTTTTTATGTAGCCCTCTCCAATGTGAGCAGAAAAAAAAGAATGGTTGACCTACCGAACATTTTTAATTCTTAAAGACAATCAGCAACAATCTATGAATAAAACCAGCTACACGTGTACTTTTCTCAACTCAGTTAGTTATCAATCAAGTAACGAAAATCAATGGTGTTTCCTAACAGTATTGGCAGATTAAATATTGTAACATTTTAAAATAACTTACCGAAGTAAATAGCCGGTTCGAACTCTCTGCCGATGCTGATGTCATACAAGAAAACTTTGAGACACTAACCGTACATAACCTCAAACAATGGGAAGTTATCAGGCAACCCCCAGTCCAATGTATTAGCAAAACTATAACAGCGCTGGCAAAAGAGAGATATACTGGCGTAAGTCAGCAAAATTATAACAGCGCTGGCAAAAGAGAGATATACAAGCGTAAGTCAGCAAAATTATAACAGCGCTGGCAAAAGAGAGATATACTGGCGTAAGTCAGCAAAATTATAACAGCGCTGGCAAAAGAGAGATATACTGGCGTAAGTCAGCAAAATTAGAAAAAATGAGTTACTCTGTAATTTAGCTTTAGAAAAACATACTCTATTTAAATTCATAGTGAACTAAATCGTAGTTTGTTTGAATACCTCTTGATTGGATGTTATTTACAATGTCACCCATGTGTGGAGGGTACATGAATAACATGCATCACAGGAAAATAGTAGGATAAGTTCTACCATTTAAAAATATTTAAACAGATAGATAGTGGTAACGGGGAGAGATTAGCTTCATTATAGCACCAAAAAAAAAAGAGAGAGAAAAAATACAAGGAAACTTGAGTTATTTACAAATGTACTTTTAGTCTTACAAATTCAGTCTTACAAATGTAAGAGTGTCTTTTACTCAAAATTCTTTAAAACTAACTAAGCTACTTATATGTCTCAACCCCTCAATTGTGCTTTAGGTTGTAGATATCTTAGGTGAAGGAAATATTCAATCCGAATGTAGGCTGCATCAATAAATGCAACAAGTGATCAGAAGAAGGACAGCATTAAACCTGTTAACATCATATAGAATATATGCAACCTTGGTTTGGACAATATATACACAAATGATTTGACAAACATAAACGGCATGTGTACTACATCAGAGGCGGTTAGCATTGTTCGTGTCAAAGTACGGGAAATGAGGGAGGTATATGCACTTATGAAGTCGCTCCGGAGTGCTATATTTCCTACTTGTTCAGTACCACCCAACTTCCTAACACGTTAAAAATCAAGTGTTAAAAACTGTAGATAAACGAATTAGGTTTGGTTATAGTACATGCTATAGTAGATAATAAATGCCTGGAGGGTGGGGAGGAGGAGTAAACATATAACCCCCCCCCCACAGTGCATATGTTGTAGGACCATATGGAGAGGCCTCTAATATATTCGATAAGTGCTAAATCAAAATTTTGTATGAATATAACGATATTCATAAAGTAACGACTTTGAAGGCTTTGTAAAACATACCAACTAAGTTGTAAACTAAAACATCAAATACTTTTCTAAATAATCAATTACATTTTTATACCCTGATTAAAGCAAAATTAATAAGTAGTTAAGGGAAAAAAAATATATCTAACTCTATTGCATAGTCACATAGCCAAATGTAGTAAAACGTTTATTTATAAACTTCCCGTTAGGAAAATTGTCACACCTATAAATCATTGAATTTCAGGAGAACAGCAGGTTATTCATTTAAAAAAAAGCTCGTAAATTTAGCATAAACAATTTTACTAAGCACAATATTAAAATTGAATATATGTTAAAATAAAACAGAAATTTCTTTTCAAAAAAAACAAAAAGAAGATTGGACGATGCTTTATAAATTTTTAAACAAATAATTTAATAAACTAGACGAAGAATTTGAAGAAAACAAAAATTGAATTGATAAAATAGATGAACAATTTAATCAAATAGACGAGAAAAATTAAAGAAAGACAGAGAAGTTGTATACTCAAACAGTATATGACTTACTTGTATTTATTTTAGGTTAAATGTTTGGGTGGCAGGGACCCTCCTTAAATATAATAAATTATAAGTTTAAAAGTTTTATTATTTTATTTTTTTATTTTAGTGAATTGATAAAACACTACAAACTCCGTATTTAGGATTTCAAGCACAATAATAGAAGGATCCCGTGACTGAACCTTTCTTATAAGTATGCCCCGAACACGCTCGATTGGGTTAAAGTCGTGATGGTCACTCTAGGTTACGGATACCTGTTGTGTTCAGGTACTGAGTACCTGTTGTGTTCAGGTACTGAGTACCTGTTGTGTTCAGGTACTGAGTACCTGTATGTGTGTGTGTACTGAGTATGTTTCTGAGAAACATATGTTGCCTGATGTGGGCGGGCTTTATCATGCTTAAGTAATTATTCAGCGACAATGAAAGGCAGTAAAGGCATTTTACATGATCTTGTGAAAACATTTTCTCATACCTTAAAAATATTCAAGGCCCCTCCTTAGATTGCTATTAAGTCGGTACGTGCCCCTTAATACGAAATACCACAGTTTCTGACAAGCAGTCGAAGACTACCGTTCTCCAGGTCTTCTCCAGACTCTTTCACGCCGATCTGGACTGTTTAGGCCACTCTCACCTCGGACCCGTTCTCAGGCCTTCTTGACCCAAGGCTTGACTCTCTTAGTCTTATTCTAACGGTTGACTCAGAGATTGTTATCCTCCGGATACTAGCAACCAAGTTTTTTAACGCCAGAAGCTGTTGAACTGCGTTTACTAGCGCTTGAATTTTTATAGGGCGGTCAGTCGTCAATAGGATCAGTGACTTTTGGACGTAATTTGGAAGTCTTGAATGACTCCCGGTTTCTCTGTACCTTTTTATATCCCTTGAAACTTTAAAGTAATGAAAACCCAGGCGATTAGTGACGTTACGCAAAGATTTTCCTTCTTCGCGAAGATTCGTTATTCTTTACCAAATCATTACCACACGAATAAAAGACGGAATAAAAAGGTAAGGGAGAAATTGATGTATGAGGCAAACAAAAAGGTAAAAAAAGACTGAAAGGGACATTGAAGTCAATCAAGAAAAACATTTAATCCTTTGTTTGGCGTTAAATAGTAAATAGTAAGTATCAATGATATGAATAATCCTTAATGTCTCTGTTGGAACTAATCCTATTACTTAATACTTAATCATATTACTATAAATAAAATAAAACATGGATTAGGCTCCAAAACTGAAAAATCTCGAGATTTATAGATATTACGATATGCATATAGAGAGAACTATTTTAAGTAAAAACCAAATTCTGTTTGTAAATGAGTCTACACATAATTGAGTTAGAATTGTACGATTCTAGAATATAATGAACACGCCAAAGACTTTCAGGCCTGCGGATAAATTAAAAAAAAAAAAACCTTTGGCCCGTTAATTAGAAAACAAGGTAAAACCTGAGAGGTAGAGGGGGTGGGGCTTTGAAGAAAAGGGCTGTATCTCTGCTAATGAATCGAAGACCCAATAGGACAATATCAAATACCCGGGACCTTCAAAGGAAGGAGTTCGTTAGACTCCGCTGACGCCGTAATCACAAAATCACAATGAGCCTTGAGCAGAGCCAACGCTCCCCAAACCTGGCAGCCCATAGGAGCAGAAGAAGGGAAGAAACACCGCCCCAGGGTCCACACATCCCACCTTCACAATCAGCAGTTTTCCCTCTGGGTAATCAACCCCGCCGGTTTTATCACAATCGAGCATTTTCCATCGTGAGATCCAAGGCTTATAACATAATGTATAACTTTTTTATAAATACTTGATCAAAATTAAGGAAACATAAAATGAAACGGAATGAAAAAAAACACATTATTCTGGGTAATTATAAGCTAAAAAAACACAAAAAGGATGCCTAGTGGACAAAACAATATAATTAAGTAACATTACACTGATGTGATTAGCTTATCTTATGTAAATGTTTGATGACCACAATAGCCCAGCAGCATAAGATATAAACGTATATACGTTTATAAACAAATAAACGAGTAGAGCTAAATGACATTCACCAACGATTTTAACTAATAAAATTATGAAAATACAGAGGGGAATAGAGAGTGAAAGCTGAAATGTAATAAATTAGGGGAAAAATAAAATGCAAAATACATAAAAAGAACAATAATTGCGAATCATTAAATTGGAAGAATATAAGGAACTTGAAATTCTAGATTTAAAGATTAGGAGATTTGGTGAACAACGAGTATCGATGGAAATAGAGTTTTAAAGGTTTTAAAGATTCAAGCCACAAGGATAAGAAAAGAAATACAGGTCGGAAGGGTGGGATCTAGTATTACGCTATTTAATTAATTGTTTTTAATTGTAGAAGGTTCGACTTTACAACAACTTTATAATGATAAAATTACAATCTGCCTGATTAGGCTATAAGTAATTGTGATAAATGATTTTGTTCATACCAATTTACAATTTTCGTTCACTCGCTCATTCATACTATACAAACAGACTAGAGGCCCCTAAGTCCACATAGTTGTTACCTCCCTCGTGTGCGAAGGAGGAAGTGGAGTCTTGGGAAGTCTCCCACGCTCCTACGTCAGCCGCGTCACTGGATAAGAGCCAGCCGAGGCTGACCAAGAACGCTCAGGACACGATTAGAGAAACTGGCCGTTGCCAGCAGAAGGAGGTTCAAATACCCTTAAGGAGGGCCTGAGGGTGGCCTAAGAGTTCAATCATACCCTCAATATTATTTAAATAATTGAGATACTCCCAAGCATAAACTTTATTTTGATCGATGAGCACAAACAAAAAATGTAAACGGCATAAAAATTTGTAAAAAAGATGTTTGCGTTGAAAAACATATATTTATATAACAAATAACTTTTTTGACGTTCATTTATGTTTCCGAACCGCGGGAAAAGAGGTGTTTTTTTCATTTGAATTTTTCTCGCATGCTTACTATTGCTACATTTCTAACAAATTACATACAGCTTTATCACGAGTGTTAATAAATAATAATGAATAAACTTTTAAAGATGTAGGGATAGTAAATCATTTTTACGATTACCATCGTATAAATAGACATACCCGATTGATGAATTCCGACTAATCCATACCTATTTTAGGTCAAATATATTCAAATTTTGAGACGGTGACCCCAATGCTATTTTAAGGCACTGTCCATGCTAGTGCCTAACTGGAATAAATAAATTGTGGGGAATGAGAGGTGTACACAATTTCACTCGCCAATGATATAAAACTCTAAAAAATAGATAATCGATAATTTCTAGAATCATTTGGTGCTAAAAATATGATGATAAATATTGATTTGCAACAGTTTAAACTCGACAGTGTTATAGGGTCTAGGTTACCAGAGCCTAAGGTTTACTGCTAGGTCTTCACAAGGCGATGAACAAAGTATTGAATTTGGCGTGTATACTTCTTTCTACTGATACTCAAACCATTGTAAACTATAAACGGCCTCGTAAAACGTTTCTGCGTATGTAATATGTGCGTTACATTTAGTCATAAGTAATACTTAATATGTAGAAAAAAATTAGGCACATTTCATGAACTAAGTTAAAAACATGAAAACATTTAATCATGAATTATATAAATGAAAGGGGTCCAATAAATACTATTTATTACTCCATTGAGTCAAATGACCAATTTATATTTCTCATAAATATTCTTTCTATTTCTCGTCGTTGAATTGGCTAATTATACTAGTTTGTTTATAATATCCCATTATCCAAAATTGATTCACTTACATAAATAGAACTGTTATACCCATGCGAAAGTTATAACCCGTATTAAATATTTATTTTATTTGTTAAAACTTCATGCCCACGTGGAGTTACGTCTTATATATAGGTGAAATAATCTAGAAACTTGACTTGGATGAGAAAGTTACATTATTAGCCCAGCAACTTTATTTTAAAATCTTTCATTCGTGTTTACTCCTATTACGTTCTTAGCCTTCAAGAAGAAAAAGTATCTTGAATATCTTCCGAGAAAGCTCCTTAGTTTAAGTTGAATTTCGTTTAGTTCACGTTGAATTTTTTGTTCTTGAACTTTATTTTATAATAAAAAGAAACTATTAAAGTTACACAACAGAAAATAGTTTTATTGATTATTTTCATAAAGGTTGGAGTTATATATTGTAATCAATTAATACAAGTTTAAGGTTTAAGTATGAATTGAAGCTTATCCAATCCTTTCAAATCAAAAGTCCTGAGAACCATAGTTAATGCCCCTTGTTACGCCAGCAACAAAACCCTTAATAAGAATCTTAATATACCCTACCCTTCCATAGATGTATATCGAAACCTATCAAACCACCCTAATGCCATAGCAGCCTTGATGAATCTTGAAGAATAGCCTTTTGTGCCGAATAGATTTTAAATCTATTAGGTATTCTAGGTAGATACATAAATATATCAAGAAGGACTTGGTGACGGTTGTCAATACAGAAAGTATTTCCATATCTACTATTCTCGATTCCTCTTGAAGAGACAAAGAAAAAGCCGGGCTGAAAAAAGGTTACCTCCGCAGCAGCGAAGCGACAACTCCCCCGCCATTCAAGATATATATTAAGAGCGTTGCCGAAATGGACCATTAAAGTAGAAAACGACCTGAAAGGCAGACGGGAAGAGCGCCTATAGAGGAAGAATGTAAAAGACTTAGATAAAGCGGAGACAGAGAGGAGCATACAGTGAGCGGCGAGGAGGCCCTTGCAGGGCTCAGTCTCATCCATTTCCCTCCTCTGACTCACAAATACACTTTCTTAGCCGATTTATCGGCCTGGTAAATATTTATCCCTGTGGAGGAGAAGCCACGCCCCTATTTAGACAACTCCCTACTTCTAATGTAACTAGTGCTTCCCTCTTAACTCCCCTCCTCGGCTGGGATTTTTTTTTTGACCCTCGAAGCCGATTTAAAGGTAGCATTGATAGTAACGCTAATTAGTGTAGGCAAGGTGAATTTATCTTCAACGCGTCGCAGGTTTTATAAAAGCGATGAGAAATGAATAAATTATTTCAACCTTAACTTTAGCTGTGTTCAGAGGAAAGTGACTATGATAATTATAAACATAAATGATTGTGGTATTTATAAGATAATATTAGAAGACGTACAAAAGACCTATGTATAAATTACTGGTTTTTGGGTTGAAGACCTTTCTTTTTTTACAGTAAAGCCATTAAAAGAACCGGTACTCAGAATCCTTCTGAAAAATTTTATTTTGGGGGTGCTCACCAATTTTTCTTTATAAATTCTGAACTGAGTGGATGGATTTGTTTGGATGTCCACTTAGGGTAAAAAAAAGGGCGATGTAAGATTTTAATCAACTTGTATTTTATATGTAAAACGCTTCAATATACTTCTATAATATATTCATTATTGAATTTGTTCAAATTCAAATTTTCAATTTCATCCATTACGTTATACTCACCTACCCCCCTCCTATGATTATTGAAGCCTTCACATTGGCTTAGTCTGTTTTTAAGCTTTTTTAAAATCTTTTTAACTAGGTATTGGCAATTTCATTATTTAGTTTTAACAGTAAACAATCAAAACATTGTTTACGATTTTCAGCTTCTAAAATTAATCGTTTTTGTTTTTTTTGGATTCGTTCCAAATGTTACGTTTGTTACTAGTATCGAGAACTAACGACATATTTGCATGAATGACTTTGCTTTGTATTTCCAAACATAATGACTAAACGTTTTTGAACACGCTGCTGATGATCCAACCGTTTGATTACTGTATTGCATTAGGCAAATGATTATTGACCCTTATGTGCTATTAAATACAAGGTTTAAAAATTCACTTACCTTGCAGCATAGTCAGAATCCGGCCTCGCCACACGTCCGTTGAAGTGCACGATCCTCTTTGCGCCTTTGTACCAGGCGATGTTGTACACTTCACCACAATTCACCGTGATTGGGCATGGCAAAGAAGCTCTGTCACCAACTTCCGACCAATGATCCAAACCTGAAACAAACAAAGCAGATAATGTATTTGAAATTCAACAAACCTTAAAAATATTCTTCACTATTGTAGCACTCCACAACACTGACGCCAATTATAATATTTTGAACCACTAAAGTTGAATTATCCGTAGGATTTACGAGGTGATTTGTTACACATACGTTTCATTTGAAAGGCTAATATAGCGATTTACATATAAATGTAGTTTAAATTGCCAAACAAAATGGTATTGGGTTCAAACTGACCCGTTGAATATGAAATCGTTCCCCTTTAGATCATTTAATTTGTTTAATCATTAAGTATAATGACCTATAATTTATATCACATATATTCGATTGTTTTACACGCATTTTCAAATTGTTATTTCTGAGGCCCTCGCCAATGAATTTCGGGGTTTCATTTGCGAAATATTTGGCAGTCATACAAAAATGGTGAAGACATCACATTAATTATCACCTAAATTTCCAAAGATCAGTAGTAAGTGTCTTCACAATTGACAGAACATCTTTCCAATACTTTGATAATTGTACGTAATTTATTTCTACATGCGCAAAATTAAAAACAAATTGAAATAACGATTTTTTTACTCATAAAATGATTAAATGACCCATATTTCCGTTCGATATATCAATAAATTAAATATAAAATCATTTTTAATCTAAGCACCTTATACCTGACATACAAACATAAATGATTTCTCGGACGTCACAACTCAATGGTATAGCAATGAATGTACTAAAAACGATACAGCGATTCGATTTTAACAAACAATTGCTCCTCTCGTCAATAGACTATACCTACACAATTATTACTCAACCTAACCCATAATAAAATTTTGGCAATATTTCCTATAACTTTACTGTTATACAAAGTTCATGCACTATTGAATGAGTTTTCACAAGCAAAAAATTTATCACGTGGCATGGTGAGAAAACAATCTAAAAGATCACAGGCAAAGCAAGAGCGAGTTATAATTACAAAGAGACGGAAAGTTTTAAAATATCATCTACTTACAAAATACAAAGCGAGGCCAAACACAGAGAAATAAACATAACCTAATAGTAGCTGAAGCAGAAGACGCTTGATCAAACATAGTCTAACATGACATGTGATTAGGAAGAAACCTTAAAAAAAAAAAGTATTTGATCATTGTCATTCAGAGATTTGTAGCCACAAAGTGAGGTTATCTACTCCTAAAGCGTTTTTATAAGTTAAAAACAATTTATGTGATTTTGACAACTGGTGTACAAGTACCCACCCATATTGTATAAAGATATCCTGTTTTGATTATAATCAACAGAAACCCACAACCAACGAAAGATATCATTACCTATTCAAGGTTTTTGTAACATGTACGAGTTTTTACAACTTTTCCAATTAATTACCACAATAACCTAAAAACCTCAATTCCAACCCAAGGAGCATTTCGACCATATCACTATTACTTTTCTAGCTTTGACAATAATTAACTGCACTTACTAGATAAAATAATATAAATAATAAATATTACTATGTATTCTATTATATGTGGTGACGGGGGGGGGGTCTTCCATTTTGGTGCTTCCATTTCCTTTGCTGGAGAGGGGTGACTCCCGTATGTGACTTTAGGGGTTTCAGTAGATCTGGGTATATGTCCATATTACATGTATATATATTATATAAGTATGGTATGAATGAGATCATTTATTGCAATTACCCTCTGACGTATTAAGGCAGATCTGTATTTTTCCTACCAAACAAACATTTTTCAAATATTTAAATAAGGTATGGTTCATAAAATAACCTCGATTCTTTTAGGGTGGCCGTTACCCCATTGATAAACCTGTGTAAGTAAGTAAGTCAAGGGCTCTACACAGCAGGTGCTTCTCCTTTCGTGGAACACCACAAACTTTACATCCACCAGCTGTCCCGCTGTCGTCAAGTGGCTATAATGTATTTTATATCAGCGAGTGCTCCAAAAGGCAACAGGCCTCCAGGAATATACTGGATCTGCATGGATAGGGACAATTATACAGCAATCACATTGCAACTAATAAACTACTCATTGCTCCTTCAGTATTAGGAAATAATTCTTTTAATGAAATATCCATCGATTTCACTCTAGTGTTTTGATAATCAAGCTTTTCATTTTTAGCCTAATCAGTCAAGTCCTTTTGAAACATAAATTGACATGTAATAGAAAAAAAATAAATTGAAACATTTAAGTTAGGGACTAAATGAAAGTAAGTTTGTATCTTGAATAAATAAATCTTGAAAGAAAACAATTACAAGTGTAATTGAGAACTAATTTCAAAAGCTAAATTGGATTCTGCGGAATAACAAATCAAGTTTTTCTCCGTCATGTGACAAGAACAACCCCTTCTCTTTGGAGGTAATCAAAACTCCACCATCGGATAATCAGCTGCTATAATTCAGTTATTCCAACGAAGGTGGGGGGGAGGGCAGGATGTTAATTTTACTGTAAGAATAAGAAGAGGAAGAAGAAGAAGTTGCCAGTAGCCCTCAGGCTGATTGGTAAGCTTCGTCGTTCAGCCCCGGCCAAGGCAACAGAAGTGAGGTACGATTAAAAGTTAAGAAGGAAACTCATTAACGGGAGGTGGCAGGCAAGAAGGAACTTGTGCCCAGGGAGCATTAGTCAGCCGTAGCGATAGGCCGCGTTTGCAGCTAATCACCGACACTTTTAGCGAGGGCCTCTTCAAAAGTTAAAGTTAAAAGTTTGATAGAATACTCCCCCCCCCCCTCACAGTGGTCTAAACATCCAAAAATCCAAACTTATTACTAGGATTGTGAGTTCTACACGAGAGGATCTGGGCACAAAAGCCAGGTTCCATCGGTACTTCTTATTTCTTCATTTTTAACACTCGTATGTGGGTGAATGAACTAACACGAAATAACAATTTAGATATAATTGACCAGGCCAAAAGGGGAGGACCTACGTTTTAATGTACCAATTTTACAAACATTTGAACGATATAGTTAACAGGAAACCACGGGAAGCTCAATTTTAAGATAGGAAGCGCTTAATTTAAGACTCTTTATTAGGTATGTCCATATATCAGTTTATTTTTATTCTTAATGGTTCATTTTTGTGGTTTTAACTGAGATAAGTAAGTGTATTTATATTATGAGCCGCCTGTATTAAAGAAGTCGGTAATTTTTGTATTTCATGACCAGAATATGAAAAAGAAGAAAGCCATCATGCCGCAGTCTGAGAAGAATGGGTGGTGGTCTAGTGCACTCTCTTTCCCCCCCCCTCTCTCTCTCTCTCTCTCTCTCTCTCTCTCTCTCTCTCTCCCTCTCCCTCTCTCTCTCCCTCTCTCTCTCCCTCTCCCTCTCCCTCTCTCTCCCTCTCTCTCTCTCTCTCACTCTCCCTCTCTCTCCCTCTTCCCCCCTCTCTCTCTCTCTCTCTCTCTCTTCCTCTCACTCTTCCTCTCACTCTCTCTCTTCCTCTCACTCTCTCTCTCTCACTTTGATGTATAATGAAGTAATCAGAAATGAGCCAGGTAAAAAAAAACCTAAACAGCGTGATAACGTTCCATATTATCAACCTAAATGGACTAATAAAAGTTATTCCACTCTTTTGCATGAAATATATTCCTTAAGCTGAACGCAGACTTTTTTTACTTCATTATTTTTATTTATTTGTAAAGTTTTTTGTCCCTTACGTAATGATTGAAGGCTAATATAGCCAAAAGTCACTTTATACTGTAGGATGTAATTTACGGGACATATTGGCAGTGAAGCCAAATGGCATTTACCAACAAATGCGAATGTTTTGTAATTAAACTAAACTCATAAACAATTTTTTTTTAAGTAAACAAAAAAGAAAAAACAATACAGGTTTCATTTATTATTAATAACCCCTATAACAACAAGAAATTACAACAAACACTTGGGCTCTAGTGGGTTAGCTCACCCTTTCCCTTCAGGTACCAAATAATCCCATTAAACCACTTCCCCAGTAGCAAGTGTGGTATAGAAGGAAGATGTATGTGCGAATGTGGTACGAACCGAATGATAAATAATAATACAATTTTTCCAAACAATTAATAACTTTCACTATTTTCAAAACATTTTACGTTTTATAAACAAAAAAAAATAATCCTAAAAGTTGAATGATTCTTTTGAATAAAAAGAAAATTGTGTTAACCTCCCAAAAAATAATATCGAGGCTTGTCTAAAACCAAAACAAACACTTGGTCTAATGATCCCATTTACCATGTTCCTTTTTTTATGTATTTATTTATATATTTTCATTTCGTTATCCTTTTTTTAATTGTTCTAAATTTAGACTTAATCGTGGAAAAACAAACTGTGGGGGACACACAGAGATAATCCGCCTATATTCCCATCCGACAGGCCTCTCTCTCCGTTTGCCCATTATTCATCTAGCGACGCTCAGAAAAACTTTTTCTCGATTCATTATTCATTAGGAGATGATATAGTAGGTGTGATCTATGTTGGAGCACTTCATTTCCATTTCTTTCTTCTTATCCTTCTTCCTCTTCTTCTTCTCTTAGACCACATCTTCGGCAAAGTTCTTCATATATTCCAATCTTATTGGAGTTTGTATTATCCTTCAATTCAACGAGTTATATTTTTTTTTACACTCTGTTTCTACTGTTTTATTACCATATTAGTTTTATTACCTGTTTTATTACCAGTATTAGTAAGCAAAAAGGCGTATTTAAAATTGCGAGATTTAGAATGTTCTGAACTATTGAAGAAGAAAACAAAAGTAATTTATTATTAATTTTAAAATTTGGATTCTATATGATGCATAGGAAATTTTCGAGGCATCGAATAATTCATAAAGTATTTTAACGAGATTTTTAAAACAGAAAAAATATTTTCTCATCATTCAAAAACCTTGTTGATTGAACTTTTAATTCTTATTATAAGCTTGTTGGTTTTTTTCAGTACTCATTTTATGCGTATACGAACGTACACATAAGAAAAGATCGGAAAAAGTCAAAGTTAGAATAGAAGGAAACATAATATACAGATGAGAGAGTGCATGGAATTAAAACATACATTTTTGTCAAAATTACTGTGAACAGGCTCGAATGGCAGGATAATGTACTTGGAAGGGGCAATAGAGCCACAAACGAGCTAGTGAGAAGACCCAACCTACACTTTTACAAGACAATATAGATGGATGTGGCTTGAAATACCTATTGGTAGCAAATTAATGAAAGAACAACTCATAGTTTCATAGTAAGATAGATATGGTGTTCACCCCCGTCCGAATAAAATCAAAGTTATATATATTGTAACATTCATGATATTTGAGAATATCATGGCCAGGAACCCTCACATCTGGTAAGCATCTTCCCTTACGCTCCTAGGAGTGGGGATGAGATAAAAGGGGCAGTCTTAGCACAACCGTCGAGAAGAGCGGATTCAGCAAGCTCCCGAATTGGCGGTTACCATACAGGAAGAGAGGAGAAGACCCAACAGCAGAAAGTAACGTTGATTGGATTCCAGGAAGATCATCGGTTGGGTGATATTGATATTGTTTTCATTATGAATCCATTAAAAGAAATTGAGCTCAAATTTCATTTTTTTTGTAATTAGTAGTAACTATCCTAATTTAAAAGGAATTGAATATTTTTTTATACTTTTTGTCAGCACTCTATATAATTATAATTATTTGTTATAACCATTTTATTTGAATATATTTCACAATTCCCAGTTTCTCAATTTATTAATAACTACAATATTAGCCTTGAGATCGGGCGATTCAATCAGGATAAATTCCTATGTCAAAGACATAAAACAATTTGAATCAAAGATCTCATGACGGAACTGCAAAATCAGTTAAGGTAAATTGATCAAATAAAGTAGAAAGAGAAATGGTAAAAAATGAGGTAGGTTTCAATATATATATATATTAACTGATGTTTAAGGTTCTTCTAACAAAAATAATTATGGCAAAAGTTTATATTTAATTACAAAAAAAATTTTTTCTTTTCCTTTTCTTCTTGGTTCTTCTTCCTGGTGCTTTTTCTCTTCCGTTCCGCTTCAAGGCCAACAACAAATAACTTAAATAAAAAATTGTTATTATGATCACTAGTCAGATACTTATAACCCGGGCTGATCCCAAAACTAGAGTGAGTAAATGCTGTGTTCTCATAACAACAACAACTAAATACTACTAGCCATTTTGTTTTTTTTTCATCCACTCTCAATTGTTTTTATTTTGCCTTCTTTATAAGTTGGATTAAATATTATATAAAAACTCCACAATCTCTAATATCACAACAATATATATACATTGTAAGACCGCATAGTGATTGGGTAAGCTTCCACTACATATCTCATAAATAAAACACATAAACAAAAAAATACGTAAAGTCTACTATGGATATTGAAATATCATTTTCAAGCTTTCTGAAACGTTTGTTTTCGTTAATTATAACAGTCGACAAAATAAAAGACAAATGAGCGGACTGCATAATGTAGTATCATTAGCCGCTTAGTCCTCAAGTTGAATTAAACTTTGCGTACAATTAACTCAGAAACAAAACATCGAAGAGATCTATAGCAGTTTGCAACAGTTTTCCAATTAAATCCAATCTACCGGACATCTGAATAGAGGAGAGGACCGAGGATTTTGTTTCACCAGGAGTAAGAACAAAACAAGGACTCCCGACAAAGGGCAATGCTATTAATAAGGGTAGAGAGTGTAAAGGGGTCAGTAAAATGGGTTGGAGGGTTGGCGGCGCGAAAGCAGCGGGGGGGGGGGGAGTAGTTGTGAGGGGACGAAAAAATGGGCTGAATCACCATTACTACGAAAGGGAAAACTCTTAATGTGATTTATACACCCGCTTCTGGCTCATTATCCTCTTCAGGGGAGCAACAATGGGACGACCTATAGTTGCTTTATTTATAACGGGCCGATATCGCCTTGAAGGGTAGGAGTGAAAAAACAATTGAATGACAAATTAGAGGAGAAACGGTAGGGAAGGAGGCGAGTGGGGTGGAGGGCGGTGTCTTTGACTCGTAGGTCATAATAAATCATCTCACCATTTTTTATTTTATCAAAGAATCTAGGTACTTGTGAGATTTAAAGGCTCATGTATTCAGAAATTGTTTTCAGTTCCATTAGAGGACTTAGCACCTTAGTTATATATGAGCTAGGATAATCAACACTTTTATATTTGGCGCACGCAGAACTAAAACATACCCGATTCTGTTTAGATATACATTAGACATACTTGACAAATAAGTTTTATTACATATATTCTAAAGTATGTTCTATATTTTTTTTGTATTTAAATTCCTAAAATATTTATACATGTGACCTATTTATTTTGTATATACTTGTAAATTTATAAATCTCTCTCTCTCTCTCTCTCTCTCTATATATATATATATATATATATATGTATATACACGTATAAATGTGTCTTCTATACGATGCCCCACTATAGACTCACATGACTGACAATACAGATAAAATTCTCCAGCAATTTCAGAATGGGATCATGAGAAAAGTGACATATATCTCTAAAGAACACCGGACCTGCTTGGTGTCCCGTCGATGGGTGAGTTCATCCACAACAAGTTTTTTGACTCGTTGCAACGCCTAACAACCCCCGTGTTCAACACTACGACCTTTCCACCCTTCCTGCATGGATAGCACCAGACTGTCGGTGAAAATCAGCTTAAGATTTTGTTTCTTAGATGCAACTTAGTTTTAAGTTTTATGATTCATAAGGTAAGCCCCATCACTTCTAAAAATGTGTGAAATGTAGCCAAGCTAAAGGACATATAATATTGACCTTGTAGCGACCGCTAACTACATAAGATAAATTACTCTATACTCTATTGTATATATATTGTAAACAAATGTAAATAACATGAACTAAATGTATTATAGACAAATGTAAATAATATGAACAAAATATAAATCATTGTAAATGTGTTAAGCAATAAAAAATGCGGGGGCCAAGTAGTTAGATGAGATGGGTCACCAGCTGTCAGTCGCAGATACCCCACCAGTACCCCTTGCCAGCCTCCCAGAGGACAAAGAAGTAGAACCCCTTTGGTTACACTAATCTCGACGGTTATTGGCTAAGGGCAATAATTGTGCCGGGTACTTAAGGCGGCCCCCTAGGCCTGGTAAATCATTCTCTCCTGGCACCTACTCACTGGCTCGTGGCTCCCGCTGGAACTCTGAAAACCTGACTACTTCTTTATGAAAAACCTCTGCATCTCTGTATCCTAACCTCGCTATGTTTTAGTCCGGCACTTGTCAGGTCTCGCCACCTTCCTAGTGGGAATCTCTGCCTCCGTTTCGCTAAAACTAGCACCTCCTTGGGAGACACCTCTCCCTCGCAGACGACGGTTGCCGTGGCCCTGCAAATTTTACCAGCAGTGTCTCCCATTGCAATCCAGTCTGCCTCTCTCCGGTCCACACTCGCCTTTGGGATCCGGACGGTTTTCGCCTACCCTCAGATACCGAGTGTGAATAACCTACCATGTACCTCTTCTCCTGAACATAGTGCCCTGTCGGGGCACATACCTAACAAAAATGGAGTCAGTAAATAGTAAATATTAAATAGATTCATTCATTTTGAATTCCATAATTTTCAATAACAACGGGATACAATTAAAAAATGAATAATATTCAGAAACAAAATAAAGGAGTCATTTTATGTATAATTTTATTGATCCATCATTTCTTATAAATACTATTGAAATTTAAGATTTATTTAATCATTATTGCAGAGCAGGAAAAAAATGCAATGCCTATTTACAATATTATATATTGGCCAGGCTCTGTTGTTTTGGTCTAAGCAATAATCTTAAAGTCTTCTTGGTGGCGGTAGCGGGAGGTGGCAAAATATTGAATAGTAAATTAGCTGGAGGTAAAGAGGAGCGAGAAGCGTAGGGACGATGTCAAAGACATCGCAAATGAAAGAGTGGCCGGTGGCTGGACTGTTTGTCATCGCCATCTTGCTCTCCTGAGTTAACTGCTTCCTGATAAAGGGAGTTCTACAATATAGTATTGTATGAAATGGTTCATTTCCCTGCTAGGTTTTCCATTCGAATTCAATGTCGCTGAGCTGTAGTGAATGAAAAGTGAATAACCCATTTATTAACTTTTGATGAAAGAACAAAACCCTCAATGATTGACAACATTTCCAAAAGGAGTACGAAAAACATGACAGAAATAATTCACGCAGCGAGGTAGAAGCAGAAATATGTTCTGAACAAATACAGTGGAGACATAAAATTGGCTCCTTGGAAACTGACATAAGCAATAGAACGTGGTTGACTTATCCTGCGAGAAATAAATAAAGCAATGGGAAAATGTCAACGGTTGGTGATTTGACTTCTGCAGCAAAAGGGATTTCGTGGTTAAACGTTTTGTACCCATCGGGAATTCGGCTAGACGATCTGAATTCATCTCAAATGCATTACTAACGACAAAACTTTTACGTCTAAGCTTAACTCTACTTTAAATCGTATATTAGGCGTCATTTCAGGTTGAGTAAAATAAGAGACTTTTTCATTTAATAATGAAAATTTATTTACATACCTCAAATATTACAAATAAAATTGTAATAACCTGTAACTTTAAGCAATAACCAAAATTCTTGAATACCTATGTTTTTTATTATTGTAACACAATAATTTCCTTTCAAAGTAGAAACAAACTAAATATAAATCACTTAAAAAAAAAAAAAGCGAGACTAGTTTTGTTTTTTTATTTTAAATACTCCTTTATTGTGCTAAAATTACAATCTGCCTTATAAGGCAATAAGTAATTAAGATAAATGCTCTCATTCATACCATATTTACAATTCATCATTCTCTCGCTCATTCATACAATATTTACAGACAGCCCAGAGGCCTCCCAAATCCACATGCGAAGAGAAAGCGGAGTCCTGGGAAGTCCCCCACGCTCCTCCGTCAGCCGCGTCACCAGAGACTAGCCAGGGGCGGCTTACTAAGAGCGCGAGAGCCACAGACGCTCAAGACATGATTGGAAAAACTTGTCATTGCTAGGACCCCACTGTCACGCGTTTACATCAGGTCACGAGGCCACTGCCGTTTTATAGGGATGAGTGGCGCAGTGCAATGACTGTGCTAGAGAATTAGGGTGGTTGGACAGGTTACTATGGAATTTTATGAACTTGGAAGGGATGAGTTCAATAATGTAGGGTATATTCAGATCATTATCAAGGGTTTTTTTTGTTGCTGACGTAATAAGGGGCATTTACTATTGTTCTCAGGAGTTTTGATTGAATGCGCTTGATGTTTGACTTTTTTGCTGTCCCCCATAGCTCTATTCCGTATGTCCAGATTGGCTTCAGTATAACTTTGTAAATAAGTTTTTGCGCATGCGCTACTTTATACAATATCTCTCTATTTCGCTTCTCCTTCAAATACTGTATACTACCTTTTTTAGGCCACAATTTTGTTAAGTTAATATTTACTACATGCATAAAGAACGTGTATATTGAAACATTTATCATTTTATTACAACCTCTATTCCAATGAAAGCTTTTATAATGCTGAAATAGAATTTTATTTTTATATTTACCTGTCTACTTAAGTTTTAATTGGTCATTATTTGAATTGTATCAGTTTACTATTTGAAATGAAAAGTAGGAGAAAAGAACGCTTTGTTACGCAAAGGTTGGTTTATGAATAGTTATTCGGAAATCAACGTTTAAAAAGTATAATGCATCAGCTTGAACAGTTTTAACTTTGGAAGTGTTTTACAGCCGTGTCCGGTACGAAGTATGTGAACACGCGCTACCAATTTTGTTTTTTCCATGCCTTTGCTTCATTATGAAATATTTATGTAGTACTATATTATTGGCAAATGTATTGCAATGAACATTCACTTGCTCATTAATACTATATATAAAAACAGCCCAGAGACCTCCCAAATCCAAATGGTTGTCACCACCCTCGCATGCGAAAGAGGAAGTGGAGTCTTGGGAAGTTCCCCACGCTCGATATATATCAGATAACTGCTGCTTTAGTCTTCGAGGAGGATTATAGGAATGATTGGCGCATTGTAATGACTGTGCTAAGGGATTAGGGTTGTTGGATAGTTTATTATCGGATTTTATGAACTTGGAAGGGATGATTTCAAGAATGTAGAGCATTTTAAATCCAAATAAAAATATCCTAAATACTAAAATATATCTACTATTTTCATACCTGAATTCAATATACCAGAATTTAACTTACTGTAACAAACTCGTAAGATCCACTAGCGCAGACATGCATTCGGTTCTAAGGCGAACGAAAAGAAAATTGATGTTTTTAACTAAAAGTAAAAGAGCCAAAAAAAAATAAAATAATACGCAGTAGAGGGTGGCTATACACGATGATCAATGGCTGAAACCTTTTTGAGAGGATAAAAGGTCGATTAGGTGATTAGGGGGCAGGGAAGGAATAACATATTTGCTTAAGCTTCAAGCGTAAGAGAAGATAAAGCTGTAGGTTCTACCGATTAACTCTTCAGACGAATTTATAAGTAAAAATGTCAGTAGGATATAAAATCCCCTTGGTTCAGAAAACTGAGTGCTGTGCAAGGCTAAACAAACGCTCTCACAACCCAGTTCCTTCACTTTGGGAAGGGTTGCTGAAAGGCCCTGAATGCTCCACCACTTCTCAGTGAATGCTGGCCATTTCGTCGGCAGGGCCTCGACGAATCTCTGGCCGTCAGACATTCTCGGGGGTAAGTGGTCCTTGATCGTCCTGTCACTGGGTCATTGGACACACTTATCTACCTTGTTAGCACCTAACCTGTTATATTATGCTCATTTTTCACAAAATATTATATTTTAGATTAATAGTATTTAATGTATTATTATATTTGTAATGAATAGCCATACGACTTCTGCTATATCATAACACTGTGTGACAGGTTATTTTTTGTTCGTTATGATTGTGCTATGCGTTCTATAATAGCGTTATATTTCTATATTTATGGTCAACAAACCCCACAATTACCAGATCTTATTTCATCAGTACTAATTTATACACATAAGCACTATGTAGCTCCCTTGTAGAATTCAACATATTTTGACAGAAATCAACGAAAAATTCCATGGAAGTCAAGTAGATATTTGATAAGTTTACTATTTATGAATTTTAAAATATTCCATAGATCCCATAAAGTTGAAATAAACAACTGTTTTATTAAACAGATTGTTGTAATAGGTTTGTTCCAACAGAAGTACAAACTATTATCAAACAGGCAGGAGCAAGCGCAGTGCAGTCAGTTGTGGTGTTCCAACACGCCAGAAACCAAAACTGAAACTGTCACACGTCTGTTCCAACAGATCCAAACATAGTTTGAAAACGGTTATTAACCGTCAAAACTTTCTGAGGATTGGAGTCAGGACTAAGAATCACAGTGCGCAGTCATTCTACCATCTTTTCCCGATCGCTGTAATAACGAAGGTTATATATAAATTTACAAACTTTCAAGTGAGCACATACCTTATAACAAAGTAGAGAAATATTACCAGAATTTTTTAACAATTATTATTCGTTAAATGAATAGACGATTACTTTTGTATTGTCTATTAATAACGAAGTATTCACTTAAAATTATTATTCGTTGGACATCTTTATCAGTAGAGGTTTATTTAATTGTTTTAAATATATAAACGATTTTTAGGGTCATAAAGTTGTTTTTTTAACGAAACAGTAAAGTCAATTGTCAGATATTAAAAAAGTCTTCCAACGTGTTCCAAATCCATGGTGAGGTAACGTTCGCGCATGCTCAGTAAATATTCCTAAACCAGTTTGAAACGGTAGTCCACGGTTCTATGTTGAAACAAAGCTAATAACACTTTAAATACGTTTGCTAATCGAAATTAAAAATAATTGATCATCAAATTTTTGAATTGCATTACGATTGTTTGTTACATGTAATTTATAAAAGCATCTTATTAGGGAACCTCTGAATTCCATTTATCCGCATAATCTGTACTACCAGTTTAACATTTAATATTTGAATTAGGGCAATTGAATATCATTATTAATTAACGTTTATTCACCCATTTTTTTGGAAACATTGAGTAATTGCATCCAAAATTATTACATAATCCGGCATTAGGTAACCTATGTGCTTGAACCTGATAGTTATTTCAATCAATGCAAGTCAATTGAATAAACGAATAAATTGATCGCCGTCACCTATTTACCAAAACCTACGAATTGCGTGCATTTTACAACATATTTCCACAAAGTATACCTTCTTAAACCAATAATCATGGCATTCTCACCTATATGATGTTATTGAACTTTCAGATTGAATAATTTTGCCATACGAATATTGATTACGAATTTCATAAATAGCAAGATGAATATTCTCACTATGGCTGATTCCTGATTATTGTCATTACATTAAGTTTAAATATTTTCATGATTGAAAAAAGTCTTATTTTAATGTGCGATCCATATAGTCTTAATACTGAGTAAATTCAGCTTCACATTATTGCTCTGTTAATATTTATGAATACTTCCATAAAATATAATTAATAAGACTCTGATAATGTAATTTATGTAATGGCATACTTGTTATTTGAACATCATATAAAAAACAGCATATGATTCATTTATTCTTATTCTTGTCTTACATTCGGCATGTAAGTGTACCTAAATTCTAAAGGAAAAATTGTTTTTGGGATATAATAGGTTGAATATTGTTTAATAAGTACATACAGTTCGTTACTTCCTTGTGATTTATGATTGTGAGCGATGCCTCTGGTAGAGTGGGACCTGGTGGGATTATGCAAACATATATCAAATTTTTCCGGAACACTATGTTTTTTAACATAGAATAATCGACTCAAGAACTCCCTTGGATTATGGGTGTCGATCCAAGAACTGAAGAATGCCGACACAAAATACATTGCAAAATACAATCACTATCTACGCAGTTACTTTTTCATAGAAACTCTTTGTTTGTTATTTTGTATTAAGGTCAATTAAATATACCTGTAATAAAAAAAATGACGATGTTGTGGCTTGTTGATGATGATTTTGAGTACCGCTCACATTAAAAAAAATAATATTGGGCCGGTTTGCTTATTCGATGAGCGTCGTAAAGGCTAAATGACACGAGGGAAGTGATTGACGAGACGGGGTTAGTCGTGAGCGATACCCAGATGCTGGCGTGCGCTAAGTAGGTCGGCAAGAGGACCCCAGATAATTCGGTGCAGACGTCACCCACCCCTCGTGGGCCCCACACAAATCTGCATAATCCCACCAGGTCCCACTCTACCAGAGGCATCGCTCGCAATCATAAATAATTTTTAAGGACCTCCCTTAGTCGATTCATAACGTGAGCCACCCCCGGTGGAGAGAGGTGCAGCTGTTCTTTATGTAGCTTCACTAACTACCCGTGGGGCGGTAATGAAACAACTCGGATGTGAAGTATCAGCCGCCTCTCCCTTCATTACCTGCCTCCAGCCGATCTAACCACTTCCAGCTCTGGCAGACTAAGAATTACCGCTGACCCACTTCAACCTACCTCTGAACCTACGGAACATGAGGGTAGAGGCTCATGCATGGTCCGCCGGCTGTATACCCCTGTTCTTATAAGAATAACTACAGGCTGATACAATCAGTGGTTAAGTCATAAAACGTCAGCCTTACAACATGCAAAACCACTTATTATATATTCAGAAATTTTCATTAAAACTTCACGATTGTTAGGGAAAAAAAAACTTTATCCTGGATTTTGTAAGAACTAGGGACTCGTTCATTTGCACGGGGGCCCAAATATATCCATTATTAAAAGTAATTATTTAGCATAAAATATATATATTATTTATGCTAAATATATTTGATATAATATATATATATATATATATATATATATATATATAATTTCTGGTATACCCTATAAATTTCTATTATCTAACAATAATTACAAACATTTACTAAAACTGTCAATCTCGTGTTCGCGACTTTAGCTCGACCAGTGCTTTATAAAGGTAATTGTTGTACTTCTGTTTGTTAAACATATAATGCTAAAATTAATGCTAGTCTCTTGAAAAGTAATGTATGAAAGGCATTAGCAAATAAATTAGTATCACGAAATAAAAAGTGTTTTTGTAATATTGATTAGGGTATCAACGTAAACCTCTCCATTTATGAATTAATAACATGTGCTGTATGTTGGGGAGAAGTGTTCTATAATTGCGAAAATTCAATAAAAATGTCCGCAAAAGTCTCGACGCAATATTTAGTGTCAGGTAGACAGATGATATTTTTGCAGCTCCAGTGTCATCTAGACTGTTGATATTTTGCACAAAAATTTTACTTTATATCCCAGTGATGCTTTATGAAAACAAATTATAATAAATTATTAAAAACTTAAATAAGTACTTTCAATTCAAACTTAATTGAAATAACAAATACAACGATATTTCCAAACGTTGAAGTAGCATTGTTTTGTTACTGTGATATAAACCTAAAAACCAGTATTTTTGAAAAATGTTTGCTAACAGTTTTTAAATAAATGTGTGATTGTTATTTGTTCTGGTCTGCCAAAGAGTCTACTTATTATTTTTATTTACTTGTGAGATTTACTTGTGATTGAGTTTTAAATAAAATAGGTTAAAGTATAAGGAAAACTATTGCATAAAGTTAATACACGTACAAAATAGGCCAGAATCGCCTTGATGGAATATGATTGTGAGTATAAAATATCTGATCATATGAGTTGTAATTTGATTCAAAAATCGTTGATAAAACAGTTGTGTGTCCCGTTTTCAATAAGTCCTCTATTTTCTATTCGTAGTTTCACCTGCTTCTATTATACGCACCTCATACAGTATTTTATAAACAACGGCCGAATATGTGCTCTTAAAGTATTATATATTGCATAAAATTAATGAAGAGCGACGTTAAAGTTAACTAAAGTACATTGACAGGGTGTGATGGGGTGCAGACGCTATTCGCAGTGGCAGTTAAAGGAATATTCTCGTGCTTATCGAATCATATCCTTGGATAATGGAGGGCTGAAGACGAACAAGGGTGGAGGGTCCAAACGAACTAACACCGGTGGCTGTTGATTATGCCCTGGGGCCAAGGGCTACGACGGTGTACGGGTCTCGTCTGTAATATCCGATGAACAATCTACCGAGAGAAGCCGTAGTGAACATAACACGAACATAGAAAAAACATGATATTACATCATACGCAGTCTTATTTCAGTTCCATCTGAAAATTCAATGCGAATTTTTTTTTTTTTTAGGTGAGGAGGGAACCATTCAATCTAAAAAAATAAATTTCAAATTCTGGTGAAACCATGTATAGCCTTAAACTCCTTAAACACTATTCTCTAAAAATGAGATCAGAAAAAGATATCTGTCAACTCATTAACAAGATTTTTTGATAAAATAGTATTTATGTAATTATTTTTAATACTAAATATCTTGAAGAGAGTAATAGTAAAGAGCCATCGCTAATATTATAGTATTAAATTTTTTTTTTTAACCAAATTCCAATGTTTATTTATCACCAAATTTAGAATAACGACAAATTCACGTTTAAAATTTTTCTATTGTATTTGAACGCTTTTAAGTTTCAAGTAAGATTTTTACTAATATGACCAGCACCATTAACCCCGAATTGTTATATAATGAAAAATAAATGAATATTCGTTTTCTCCTCTCGTTCTAGGCCTTCTTGATAGAACTGCATGCTGATGTTTCTGTGTTTCTTCCCGCTGTGGGAAATGGTCAACTGAACTTTTCATTCACCTCTCATATATTTTTATTTAATCCAGTTTTATTATGAGAAATGAATAAAAGTTATAAAATTCTAGAAACAGTGAGATCGATATAATGATAGAGTCAGAGAAAGAGATAAATATTTATTTAAAATAAAAAATTACAATCAACCCTAATACATCAATTGACATTTCAGACGAATGAGCATGTATGAGGTTGTATATACAATTCTCAACGCTCTTTTATTTATAAAACTTAATACCTCAGCTACGCCTGTGAGAATGTGGCAACACACACTTGTGAGATTCGAAAATATTCTTCTTGTATGATGTAAAATGAGACCTGAATGGCATGGTTACATCAATAACTTAATATTAATTTTAAATTTGTTTTTTTCCGTTGGCAGAATCTTGTATCTGAGACTTCTGTTTACACAACTTTAAATGTTAAATTTCATTATCATTTTTGAAGTTGGACAATAATAAGTGAAAAATGGATCCAATTTTAGTAATCTAGTGAATTTACAATCTCATTACTGTTCAAGATTCAATTGGATGATCAATTCGTAGCCGGCATAACAAGAGAAAAGTATTGTTAGCCCACTTAAGCGGGCCAATTGGATTTACTGGAACGGCAGTTTCGGCAATAACTGGTGCCAACTGCTCCTCCAATTGCCACTTATACCGACCGCCAAAGTTGTTATTAATTGCTTTTCAAACATGACCGCCCCCGCATGAATCCCAGTTGGTGCCCGCCCCGGCAGTTGGTAAGGCACTCTCTAATGCTGCTAATGTCCCAAACTTAGGCAGCCTCGGCATTACCTCCGGTACCGTTCTAAGCTTGAACAGTCGTATATTTCATTCATTAGCATTTAGTAAACTATAGAAGCATAATTACAGTAAGGACTAGTGTGTAACATCGGTCTCGATGAAGTAACCGAGTGAACTTATTAGTGGATATTGGTAAAACATATTGCCAACGCCAAAAAGAGAGGCTGTAAATTCATTTTATTTAAGTACAGGACGATCCTCATACTTACATAAGACTATCTGCGTGTATTATCTTTTAAATTTATTAAATCAATCTGAAATATTAATGGCATATAAATAGGACATCGTTAATTTATAATTAAAATCCAACAGTTATTAGTTGACTTAAATTTAAATAGAAACATATAACCTAACTTTCAAGATTTTGCGAAACCCATCTAAGAAATTATTCAAATAATTAATAATTCTAAACATATTTAAAAATCAACCCCCGCATTAATACTCCTAAGATATGTTCTAAATTTTATTTATGTATTTCTGCGCATAATTAAGGTGTAAACAATTTGGGTTAATAAATGGAATAATATATTCATGCTACTTATGGATATTTTACTAAACCTGGATCAACAAGTATGTAAACTATGCATTTGTGTGAGACAAGGTGGAGAGAACTACTAGATACTGTGCCTGTTAGCTGGTAATTAGTGTATTGGAGATGGGTAGCAGCTACCGGAGGAGCCCAGGTCGGCTAATGAATGTTCTGGGCAGAGTTAGAGTATGTGAGGAGGGAGTGCACAGTGGCCGGAGTAGTCCACATCCATCATGTGCGGTGGCCATTAATCTCTTTTCTCCGAGCGCTTGTACGCCAGTGTGGGAGCCGCTACCGTTTGACGTGTCCCGTTCATTAGAGCAATGACAGGGAAAAACCAGGTACAACTCTCCTGCGCCGTCCCTGCCCGCACAGCACTCAACTCACGCCCCGCTGTTGCTAATTGTAGTTGCCGAAAGTTTTCTACGTCTTACAAACAATCTGTTCCACTCTTAAGTTTTCCGGAACTGTCACATAGAAGCTGAATCTCTTGCTACTGAAACGTCTCGAGTTCCTTTGTGGAATTATTTCATATATATAAACGATTTTAGAGGAGGGAAACTATGTATCATTGTTAGCAACACTTTCCTAGATTACCAAAGACAATATACTGTCCCACATACGATGGATCATGTTCATGGGTTTATCTTTCTGTTTTATCCTGAGACGATTTAAACCTAGACTGTTTGTACGCTGTTACTGATAAACTAGAATATATTTGATGCTTCAAACCTAACTAAGGTGCTATCCTGGAAGTTGGTTAGAGTAAACTCAGAAAAGGGGAACATCATAAAAAAATACACTGGTATACTGGAGAAACATATATTTTTTCAAACCTTTTAAGATTAATTAGGAGTAAGTAATGTTGCTTGCAGGAGCATGAGAGATCTTCGTGATTCCTGACTTCCGCTTCAAATACTTAAAAGGTTACAAGTGATTTTGGGCGATTCCTGGCTTCCGCCTCAAATACTTAAAAGGTTACAAATTGATTTTGGGCGATTCCTGGGTTCCACCTCAAATACTTAGAAGGTTACAAGTGATTTTGGGCTATTCCTGACTTCCGCCTCAAATACTTAAAAGTTTACAAGTGATTTTGGGCGATTCCTGACTTCCGCCTCAAATACTTAAAAGTTTACAAGTGATTTTGGGCGATTCCTGACTTCCGCCTCAAATACTTAAAAGTTTACAAGTGATTTTGGGCGATTCCTGACTTCCGCCTCAAATACTTAAAAGGTTACAAGTGATTTTGGGCGATTCCTGACTTCCGCCGCAAACACTTAAAAGGTTACAAGTGATTTTGGGCTATTCCTGACTTCCGCCTCAAATACTTAAAAGTTTACAAGTGATTTTGAGCGATTCCTGGCTTTTGTACACATATCTGTATTGTAATAACAGTCTGATGAAAGAGTGAACGCAATATTGTATGCATTCTTTTGAAATAATTTTAAGTAAATTTTGCACGATGAATAATATTTTTAACTGTTTATCAATCAACTGATTCAAACGTCTTAATAATAATTGTTTTGCAGTATGTAATAAGAATAAGCTATGGATGGAAAAAAAAAATTATACAGTCCATTAAGTTAATAGAATGGACTGACTATCGTGAGTCTCTACCTCGAACCCTTGGAAATTTCAATCCCTCCTAAAGATAGACGAATATGATAAACAATAATTAATATTCTGGAGGTATTCGATGACAGATATGAATATCGATTGAATTGTTAACGACATTGTAATTGTTTCTCTCCGTCCGGGATATAATTGATATCACGCTCCCAGGACGCCATTAGACGCCTTCCCCCCCCCTCCCCCACCACCACTGCCTATCAAATGGAGATTAATAAGCCGGTATTAATAGATTGTCCTTTGATCGGACACCTGAGACAAAGTCTAAGTCCTGGATTCTTGCCTCAGGCTGAATAATTCGCGGACAAGATTGATTGCTGGACACATTCCCTTGGTCCTCCCGACTATTAGGAGACCGACGACCCTTGACGCGCCCCTTCAGCTCCTCGTCTTTGTTAGTCTGTCTTGCTGAAAGGCTCTTGACGAATGGAGCCTTAATGAATCGTTCAGAACCTCAGTGTTTCCGGATAATATTTAAATCTCTCTATACAAACAATAGGTCTTGGTTGCTTACATTTATCGACAGTTTTTTTATTTCTATTCACATCTTAGGAAACGCCTTTCGGATTATTATGTGATGGGTTCATTTTAGCATTCCAGGGGCATCAAATATAATCGTCACGTAAAATATCTTGACTCTAAACAAATCACAAAGTATCGAACCTGATGTTAATGATAGTTCCAAAGAGGGTAACTTGTTTCAACCCCCACTCCAAAAACATTTATAAACAAACATTGTTGCGGATACAGCAAAGCCACTGAGCCGTTGAGAAAAATACAAAAGCCATAAGCACGTAGAGACCTCTTATGCAGAAAACCGTGGGCAAACTTAAAGGAACTGCATCGGTTTGGTAAAGTTTTCAGATGAGGCAAGTTGAGTTAAGCCAAGTTGCCAGATATTGGGAGATATACTGGCACCCTTGACCCCCTTCTTTCCCTTCTCAAGTGAGGCGGAAGAAACTCTTAAGCTCCCTTGAAGGCCGTTCTCAATGTCTTTATAACTCGTCCGGGATACTTCGTACGGCTCTTCTTATAATCATTCTACCGTTGTAGATTGCTAAAAAGGTTTTTGTACAAACAATGTTATTTCCCCTATTTCCACTAGAGCCCTATTAACGATAAATTGTTCCTTATAAAACAATAATTTTAAAAATAAACTCAAACAACAGCTACGGATCTATCAGGAACTGAGTTAAGATTCACATTATTGTCGATTTTAGACATTTTTTTTTAGAAAAAAAAACGAAAAAAATTCGTTAAAAGTAAATGATTGCAGTACTCTTACTTAAAATATTTTGGCAATCCTTCACAAATACAGTCGCAGTCTTCACGTAAATGTCCACACCATTCAGTTGAAAAAAACATTAAATTAAACAATTATGCTTAACAATTCTTACTGGGTATATAAAAGCTGAGGTCATTCATTGTTTATTTTCTAATCAAACTTTTATAAAACAAAACATATTAATTTTGACCATTTCATATTTTTCATAAACATTCTTTTATCAATAGTTTAAATACTTTGTAAGTATAATTTGATTTTAACTAAATTTTGTATACAATGTAGTAATTTTAATTTCCTGAACACATTTACGTATTTTTATAAAACAGCTTGTTGTCTTTCCACAACTGATAATTTCATTTTTATTGAAAAAACGCTTTCAACAACTCTAAACTTTCATATTTAGTTACCTCCAATTGGTTTTGTGGAATAATTAACTTATCTAAAACAATAGTATTTTTTTTATCCAGGGCTGATACATCCACGCTCCTCGCTCTCCATCCAGAAGAAATTATTAGTTGTGGATAGACAATAAAGCAGTTTTATAATTATACTATTCGACCTTCCGCCAGTAATCTGTTTACTTTTTATGTATAAAGTATTTTTATTACAAATTAGGCATAATCTTTGTTTGTAGCCTTTGAAAATGGCAATTTATTGTTGAACACCCTCAACTCAATAAAGTGAATAGCAATGTGAAAAAAACAAACGCACAACCGGCACATCATCGTAATATTCTAGGAATGAGCCCCTTAGATGATTACAAAAATATCTACCTATTGTAAATAGCTTTCAAAAACAAAGGTGCCTTAGATGAAGTAAATATATAAGATTTAAACACATTTCCAAAAAACATAAATCATGTTATTTTATAAAAACGCTTGCTTTCAATTTTGTTGCGTAAAAAATCTAAGTTTGAAAGTGATAACTCGTCATGTCAATCAGCAACTGTGGACTGGAATCACATATTGATATTTTTGACATAACCTATTATTATTATAATTAAATTAAATTATATTAGAAACATTTAGATCTAATTTTTCAATTATTTCGTCCTTGAACATTAGGAAATGCTCATTAGTCAGTTCATTATGATATTACAGTGTTTTTAATGTTTATTTATTTTAGAACAACTAATTTTTTTTCACTATAGGAAGTGTTCCCTTTTCGGAACAAACTATGCTGAAAAATTATCCAATATAAACTAGATATGAAAGAAATGAAATCTAAAATTAAATGTACTAAAATGTCTTCAATAATAGGATGGTAAAACAGAGGGTATAATCATTTAATCCATTTAATGGAGGAGAAACATCCAAGTCGCTGTGTAAGGCTGGACTGGGATCCCGGAAGGGTGGAATTTAAGAAAGTAATAAAAGGGTAATAAATAAATTTTATCACTCGAATAATCCACTTAGGACAATAAAACGAGGCAGTACCGAAGCCCTAGGTTTAAAGACCCTCCCAGGGAGGTAATCTCGAGTAAAAAATCTTTTTTTAATCTCTTGACAGATATCTACCGACCATACCCCCTCCCCATTCATCCCATCCACTTGGAAATGGAGAGAAGTGGATTTGAAATTTATTTTTATGGGGGTTAAGGGTTTTAATTAACAACCGTTTATCCCATGGCAATACGCCATATGGGAAATTAATTTATTTCAGAGATTTAACAAGCAATAGCTAACCTAAATTAGCCCTTTGACTGGGACTATTTATAAATACCCATGAGACAGTTCATAAAGTAAGTCTCAAAGAACAGTTTAACGTCATCATGTTATTATACCGTCTGACTTTCTAACGAAAGGGGCTGTGAACAAATTTCCATTAAAAAAATATTTCTTAATGGTTAAAATAATTAAAAGTTAATTACAACAGGCTTCATTAACCAGTAGTGTCTTCATATTAAAAAAAATAATAAGCTAAATATTTAACAAATAAAATTCAAATTACATTAACTATGGATAACATTACTTTTTTTAGAACATATTGATGGTCGTAGAAAAAATAAAATACTGTGTAATTCGATTTTTTTGAATATCATGTAATATTATGCTACAAAGAAAAATGATCACTTTATGTTTATTTTTATTTTAAGATTTCCCAAATAAAACTCAATGTAAAAAAAAAAAAAAAAAAAAAAAAGCCAATGGTTTAATGCTGTGTGAATTTCATTCAGTTAGGAATAACTTGGACAAATTTACTTTAGTAATTTCTTGAGCAAGTAGAATTAGTTTTGCTAGTTATAGTAATCCATCTCCACCAGACAGTGGCCAGAGTAAAAACAATTAGAATTTGTTAGAAGCCTGCCTCATGGGGCCGAGAGGGTTTCAGGAGGTCATTAGGCAACCATGTGTTATTAAATTTGGAGCTCAGCTGTAAATATTGTAAATATGAGGTTGTAGTTAAGTAATTACGTTAATTACATACTGTGATCACGGTAGACCCCCACGCCAGGTAAGCATAAATTATTTTAATTCTATTCCTCTCCCAGTAACCGAGACAGTACGGCACTTAGGCTTCATCTCGACAAACGACTGACCTGGAACCCACATACGAGACTAAAAAGACAAAAACTAAACAGACGCTTTGGACAAATGTACAGACTACTTCAAAGGACATCCCATCTCTCAATAGAAAATAAACTACTAATCTACAAAGTTATACTTAAACCAATCTGGACATACGGAATAGAGCTATGGGGGACAGCAAAAAAGTCGAACATCAAGCGTATCCAACCCTTTCAATCCAAAGTCCTGAGAACAATAGTAAATGCCCCTTATTATGTCAGCAACAAAACCCTTCATAACGACCTTAATATACCCTACATTCTAGAACTCATCTCTTCCAAGTTTATGAAATTCCACAGTAGCCTTTCCAACCACCCTAATCCTGTAGCACAGTCTTTGCACTGCGCCACTCATCCCTATAATCCTCCTCGGAGACTGAAACGGCAGTGGCCTCGTGACCAACTATAATCGCGTGACAGTGGGAGTCCTGGCAATGGCCAGTTTCTCCAATCATGTCCTATTGTATGAATGAGCGAGTGAATGATGACTGTAAATATGGTATGAATGAGATCATTTATCTGTATTATTATTGCCTTATAAAAGGCAGATTGTAATTATTGCACAATAAAGTTCTATATATATATATAAAATTACATACTGTATATAGTAAGTGAAAAAAAGAACTTTGATTAACAATAATTTACTGGTTTGTGCATTTCATGGGTATATAATATTTTGTTTTAATCTAAATTTGTACAATACTATTTTATTGTTTATGTAGAATAGTTTAATTATGTAAATTTATTATGTATTAAGGGTATCACTTACTACTTTAAAATTGCCCAAACACTTGTCCGGTAATCGTAAATCCAAAGTATTTAGTATCTCTTACTTCTACTAATACACTTTGTAATAGAATGTTTCATATACAATTGAAATAATTTTTTATTTTGTTAGCGGTGACCGGTAGAATATTTTCGGAACTAAGGTTAATTATTATTATTCTTTATTATACCAATAGTGCGTTGGTACATACTTATGTTAAATAGTACAATATAATTATATGTTTGTTATTATATCTTTCTTCGTAATAAAGAGTTTTGAACGAAACTTAAACCGTTTTAAACGTTAGTCATAAGCAGGGCAGGTGTTCAGTTAAAGGTCATCGAAGACCGACTATTGTGCTGCTAGTCATTCTATCTCCGGGCCTCTAGTCAACAAATAATCTCATGGCACTCTAGAGAGTGGGTTCTCTGCAAATGTGATCTAGTGCCAACCCTAGTGCAGTGTAGCAGGTGTCTTTCAAGGACTAACTTTGTTACCAACTTTTTACAGCTCTATTCAACTAGTCTATCTATCATTATATCGTCTTATTTTAGCAAAATACCAAATTATAATAATGGTGAATTTTTTCATAAAATACTAAGTGAAGGAGCATGTATAATCCCTAAAGGAAACTAATGGCAAAAAGAATTTACTTTCGTTAGTTAGCCTCCATCTCGCAGGAAAACAGAAGCTCATTTATTATTTTAATCCAGAATTAAACCTAATCTGCTTAGGGAAGCTTCATCGGCTCCAGCGTTACAATTAATATATTTATGTTTATGCGTAATGTTGTTCATTCTAATGGATGAGGGTAGATGCATAAATAGAATCCAGAAAATACTGTTGATTAGCAGAAACGGATTAAATCACCTATTGTAATATAATGAAATAATATCCAACTAAGCTAAGAGTAACGATGGATATTATATGAAAATTACAAAAATTAACTGAAACAAAACTTGGCCATCAGGATATATTGATTGCTATACCTTTGCAACGGTTACAACCAGATACATTATTTTCATTGTTCTATGAATTCATATCAATGTAGCACCTGTAAACGTTTAAAAATTAACCCACAAACCTATAAATAATCCTTAAATGAAGCCTGGGTGCCTGTTATAGAATTCGTTTATTTCTGTTTGGGTATTGTTAAAACACGGAAAGGTGTGCACATTTGTGTGAAATTAATTTATCTAGAGAGTCAAAACATTTTTCTTTCGTGTTAAATAATGCAAATGAAAAATAAGTCTTCTTTTTTCTAATGCTCACGCTTAGGCTTTCAGGCTCCAATGTGATCAAAGCTAGGATATATTAAGATGTACGCACTCTCAAATGTTGAAAGGAAATTATAATTTATAACAAATAGCAATTTGCTGGTGCCAAGAAGTCAAAAAGACAGTTTTCAGGTTTAATATTATGTTTGATAAAGTCTGATTCCTTCTGATTTTAAGCAGGAGTTTGAATCTTTGAGAAAAGTTGATGAATAATTCTTAGTTTAAAAAAAGGCAGTACTTAAAAAGATATAATAAGAAAACTATTGCTTAGTGTATAACTTAGTAACTTGAAACTTTTATGGAAATAATTAAATCTCAGGTTCCATATTCATATAAACACTATCTGTACAATATATCTTTTTATTGACGCATAAGTTAAACGGACGATACAGCTTACTCTTGCTGCTGTCAACGAATTTTAATTAAAAGGAGCTCAATTATTGCGAATAAATAATTGCTTGTAATGAAATCCAATTAAATCCTGAATTGCCGATCGTAATTAATCCGATTACAAGGCCTAATTAGTCGTGATAAATCAGACGACTAAAGTTCAGATTAGACGGATTAGGTGACTGATTAAATTAATTATCGGTGCTTAGGCATCAGTATGTAAAATGAGTGTATCGAAAATATTCATGAATTGTTTTATTTTTTATATTGAATACATCCTGAAGAATAATTATGTAGGACTATATATATAATATTATTATTATATTATATAAAATGGGCAACTTCAGATAGAAATGTAACAATAAGCGATTAGATACTTTATGACGAAAGCGATCTTGTGTGAAATAATGAAAATGTTAAAATGTTTTAAGAAAATGTTTAATTTACGAAATATGCAACTCATAGACTGTTAACTTAATGGATTATGAATGTGATGTCTAAAATGGCGATATGTTAGTAAATTTCTAAATAAATCTTACTTATAATAAACTTACTACGAGTCTTGGGGAGATAAAAACTAAAATTCTCACGTCTTTCTGTCTCTTTCAGACGAGAGAACATAAAATATCCAACATTCTCTTAGTAGATGGCTTCAGAATTTTATAAATAATAAATACATCCTAACTGAGTTTCTCATTTATATATATATTTTTTCCAAAATGATCTTCCTCTTAGGCAGGTAATCCTTTTGAAGATAAAGATTATTAATGATGCAAATTCCACTAATGTGCACATTATCTACTAGATGTTTTATTAGGAAACATATTTTTTATTAATTAATATGAAATAATTTTATAAAATATAGTGTTATAGCTGTTCTTTACCAAGACCGATTGAGGTTGGTAAGAAAATCAAAATAAAACATGAATAAATAATTTAATTTCATTGAAGAGAAAAATAATAAAGAAACGTTTAAATTTGTTATCATATTAAATAACAACTCACCCGTCAACCATTCGATATTCATCCTCCACTTTATCCATGATCTGTTTCACTTATACACTAGATTTATTTATTTGATTTATATTAGCTCAATATATTTGTTTTTGCAGAAGCAACAGTGACAATAGTAGTAACCAAGTATTTTGAGTGTGTACATGTGATAAAATGATATATAGTTTACTGATATATAATTTTACAGTAAAACTTGTTTTCATTATGTAAAACTGTTAATAATCTTTAAAAAAAAAAAAAAAAACCAATATAATGACACCTAAACTACCAGTCTGAGACCGAAACAGGGTTCTCAAAAATATAATAAACTATATGAGGACTATATATCTCAAAACTATATAAGGATTTATATTGTACTATTTGTAGTTTTGTTGTATTGTAAAATTATATATCAGTAAACTATATATCATTCTATCACATGTAAAATAGCAAGACCACACTAACAATACTTGGTTACTACTATTATCACTGTTCCTTCTGCAAAAACAAATATATTGAGCTAATATAAATCAAATAAATAAATGTAAGTGTATAAGTGAAACAAATCACGGATACAGTGGAGGATGAATATCGAATGGTCGATCCTTATATCCCGTGAAATTTGGCGAACTGATTGCTAATGCAGCTCACGGTTTTACCAATCTCGCTTAGCAGCCGTAGGGTTTCATCCCCAACGACCAGCCCATAACACGTGCCTTATGTTAAAATTGTTTAGCAATACATCGTTGACACTAATAACGTCCACAGAACCTCTAAGAACCGCTTGGCACAGAGGCAGACCTGAAGGATGTCGGGGGACCGTTCCGCAACGACTGCTATTAATCGAGGAACCCTCAGCCATCTGCTGGATGAGGGGAACGTTAAGACGGAAAAATGACGGTCGTTTACTTCTTGACGACAGAGCGTCTAAGCGGCCTCTACGCACTCGTGTAGGACATCTGTAACCACTGCTACATCGTCACCCCCCCCCCCCTGCGAATCCGGACCGAAACCTTTTTCCGAAGCATACTATCCAACCGAAGGGCAAACCTTACTCCCTTATACTTCTGGAAGAACAGAGGTGTCTGAAATAAATTGATATTTCAACAATTTATTAAGATAAAATTACAATCTGCCTTTTTATTAGGAAATAAGTAATTGAGATAAATTTTATCATTCATACCATATTTACAAACAGCCCAGAGGCCCCCCGAGTCCACATGGTTGTCACCTCCCTCGCATGCGAAGGAGGAAGCGGAGTCTTGGGAAGTCCCCCACGCTCCTACGTCAGCCGTGTCACTGGATAAGAGCCAGCGGAGGCTGACCAAGAGCGCGAGAGCCACAGACGCTCAGGGCATCATTAGAGAAACTGGCCATTGCCAGGACTCCCACTAACACTTAGTTATAGCAGGCCACGAGGTCACTGCCGTTTTAATCTCCGAACCGGATTATAGGGATGAGTGGTGCAGAGCAATGACTGTGCTAGGGAATTAGGGTGGTTGGATAGGTTACTATGGGATTTTATGAACTTGGAAGGGATGTGTTCAAGAATATAGGGTATATTCAGATCATTGTGAAGGGTTTTGTTGCTGACGTAATAAGGGGCATTTGCTATAGTTCTCAGGACTTTTGATGGAAAGGATAATAAATAAAACAAGCATTTCTTATATCCCACAATTTTATTCTCAAAAAAGTCGAGCGATTTCTGCAACTTACATAGCCGTCTACATGATCGGTCACAATATTAAAACATGCAAATAAAAGATAAAACAGTCCTATAAAAATAAAGGAGCCACATGAATAAAAATAAAAATATTAGGATACGATATACATAAGTATCACAGCAAAATTCAGCAAATAAATAATTGACTTTCACAAACGTTAAACCAATTATGCCATTATAAGCTATATAATGCTACTTTATAGTGCATCATTTGAATGCTCAGTATGATTTAGAAGTTTTTATTTTTTATTATTTTTATAGTTTGTACATAGTTTTAAAAAATATTTCTTAATTATTCGACCATACTTTATATTCACATTTTTAAATTAAAAAAAAAAAAAGAATGAGAGTACTCCCGGAGGTTAGTACGGATAGTTAAAGGGGTAAAAACGTAAGTGGTCTCGCTTGGCTTAAAACGACCAAACCCTATCATTTTCGGTCCAGGAATCAAACCAGGTTTATTAGATTAAGGGAGAGATGTCAGTTTCCTGATTCCTTACAATATTTACTACTGTTACTACTGGGTTACACGCCTTCAGGTCCTTGCATTACAGGTCACTCTATTACCAACACCGGAGGGAGACCGAAATTCTGTCAGGTAATCCATCACGGGCATCCATCATACGATGAACAATTACTAGCCGTACTCTAAGAAAAAGGATTCGGCTGCCTTGGTGGAATTTCTTCAAGTATAATCAGTAGCAATATTACTTTACGTAATCATATATTTTATGGTTTGTTATTCAAATGTAAATTTTTAATTCCAAATTCGCTTTTCAAACATGGTTCTTCCTACTTAGTATCTACCCAGTTTCTGGGTATGTTTTGGGTAATATTTTATCGAAAATATTTTTGATTTTTTCTATATAGTACTCGTAGTTTTCTATTATATACCTACTAACTTGTGATTGTAAATAGTATACATCTGTACCAAAAAAAGTTGGGTGGATTAGTAACAGCGTAGACTGGTATTGGAATTTACTGTAACTAATGTAAGATTTGAGATGGGTTAGGAAGTATTTGCTCAAGTTGAATTAGTAATAGACTTTACCAAAATTAGTTATCTGTGTTTGTTTGACTGCGGAGGCTGCTAGTCATTTTTTAATTCGAAATATTTTTGTTTCTGCATAGATAAAATCTTCTTATAGTTTTCAACTACATAAATAAGAAGCTAGTTTGTATTAGTGATTAAAAATAACAGCTAAAAATGTGAATTTTTCATTTAAAATTATGTCGAAGAAAGATAAAAAGTAAAATCAATGTATTTAATATTCTGCTGCTTAGTCTTGGCAGATTGTTAATATATCGTCCGCTTAAAATCCCAGAACTCAATTGTAACTTTAAACAAAAAAAACTAGTGAATGTGTTCGGAACAATCAAGGTAAATAAAAAAAATCTACCCGACCAATGTGACGATAAACTTTTAAAAAATTAATTTCCATTCAACTGAACAGCTGCAGTCCAGTAAAGTGTAATTGGTTTTACATTCCGTTTATTCGTTTTCATATCCCTGCTTACTTAATTAAAAGCGTAATTTGCCCTTTTAAGCGGAATAGTATCGTTTATCGGTTCGTTGCTTTACTGGATGACGTAAGGTAATTGAATTAACTACTAACTTTTTATTATAAGCTGGTATTAAACGTTAAATTGTTTAAAACCACACTATATTTAAGTTGAACTTCATTACTGTTTTATATTCCACTATAAAGTATAGGATAAGAAATTATAATTAGTATAAAAATAACAAAGTTTCTTGACTCATAAATCTGGAGATAATTGAAGTTGTAGGGGAAGTGGCGGCATTTTTGTTTTTCAACCACAAACCTTCTTACCTTATAAGGAGCTGATTCGTCGTTCCTTTCTTTTCTTAGGCCAACCACCGCTATTATGGTCAAGTTGAAAGGAAAGAGGAAATCAGTAAACAAAAGAATTCAATTTTGCTTACTTTTATTGGTGCACACATAAGACCATTTAGTCAAAACTCAATAAATGAAATTAACTTAAAAAAAATTAATTAGCCTCATTATCCAAATGAGCCTTAATTATCACTTAATTTTGTCCATTAGAAGAGAAAAAAAAAATTGGTGGTCTTTTACCAACACTGATGTCTGGGTGCCTTGGTCGTCATAACCGTGGTCGAACATCAATGTTCTGAACCCTGGGTCATAGCATCCATGTGGCAGAGGAATTCAGAAGATGTCGATGGGTTTCTGACGATAGCCCCGGAGAAACCACCGTTGGCAAACACAGCCGTGGACTCGCACTAAGTCGAGCCAAGCGATAAGGTAACAATGCGCTGGTCTTGATTCCTTTTACGTAAAAAAAATCGTCCTCCCGCTACCATTTATTTAACTGGACGGTGTTAATAATAATATTAATAATTTAAACATTTTTTCATATCGAACTAGGCCCAGCTCCCAGTGGACTCTCACCACTGTACCGTACCAATCAACCTCCACCGAGGATTCCCACACTCCTTACTCCTCTCACACCACCTTCAAGCAGGTCCTCCCACTACAAGGATCCGATCACCCTAGATATTTTATATTTCTCCCTCATCCTGAAATTCTAACTAGAGAGCTTAGAAAAAAAAAAAAAATTATTTAAACAATATCATTAGGGACATGTAACAATGTTAAAAAATATATAATCAGAACAGATAATCAAATCTTAATAAAAAAATAATAAATAACATAATAAAATCAAATGAACTCTTTTTATTTTATTACAAAAAAAAATAGTTTTTTCTTGCTCCAACAGAAGTAAAACTATTCATTTAGAGACCAACACAGAAAAATACTCATAAATATTTATACAAACTACTGGATGTATTTGGTAGAAGTTATACTAAATTCTTTGGTCTTACTTCTTACTAATTCTTTGGAGGGATACTTAAGGGAGCTAAACTTAAAACATAGCTAATTCATAAAAAGCAAAATATTGGCCGTAAAACTAGTCTAGGACGCTTTGTAAGTCAAACTTTTCGGGCTCGTTTTAGAAAAATAAAAGAAAGTTCTTGAGATGGAAACGCATTCTACGAAGATAGCAAACGCATAGTATGATTTTGTTTAGCTAGAGAAGTAATTCTCAAAGGGAGAAGAGGTCTCTTTGGTTTCCAGAATATGGCGGAGATTGCTCCATATTCTATACTAGAACTGAGTGAACGGTTCTGCGATTGCGGTTTATGCTCACAACTAGGCGATCAATGCTGATAGCACCATTTCTATAAGGTACGGTCATAAGTTTTTTGGGTAGACGTGTTTGGGGGGTGAGGATCACCACCCAAAAACACGAGTTTCATAAAACGTAGTAATTAATAGATCTGACAGAACCAAATTGTTTTTTTAGTGCTTAAAAACTATGTTTTTAGGGGCATAACCAGATTTGGAAGAACTGGGAACTTGTCCTGCGAACCTTTGCAAAAGCTTTGTTGTGCTCAATGGACTTATTAGGTTTAAATTATAGCAGAGACGATCCACTTATACCATATTATTAATTTTGGTATGTAATCTAAATATTTTAATTTTCGTTTGCTAAAGAGAAAATATGGTTTCAGGACTAAGTTTATTTTTTAATACCCAACCCATATTTACGTTATGAGCTCTTGTAACTAGTCCGTCCGATTAGAGACATGTCAATACCTTGCTCTCTATTGCATTTTAGTTTTTTCCCGATACGCTTTATACATCGGAATATTTTTCCAAAGTATATTATGAAGTGACTTTTCCTTATCAGAAGAACTGCTACAGCGGAGTCTCGAGGGAGACCTACTAAGCATTCCGGGCGAGCAGACAATGTAAGCATCCAATAGCTATGTGGCTGAGGGAGTGCGTCGTTTCCTAATGGGCACAGCTAGATTGCTTCTCGTCGGCATAGGCCCACTCCGGAAAAGTGCCACTTAGAAAATTTGATAAACTTAAGCACTACTACCTTTCCTGAATTCGACCAGTGGAGAAAAACAGAGGCTTAAGATGTTTACTACAATTATTGATTAGTCAGCAGCGGTGATTAAAAGATTAATGAAGAACGGCTTACGGCAGAGTAATATAAAATCCTTTATTGTGCTAAAATTACAATCTGCGTTACTAGGCAATAAGTAATTAAGATAAATGCTCTCATTCATACCATATTTACAATTTATCATTCACTCGCTCATTCATACAATATTTACAGACAGCCCAGAGGCCTCCCATGTCCACATGCGAAGAGAAAGCGGAGTCTTGGGAAGTCCCCCACGCTCCTTCGTCAGCCACGTCACCGGATACTAGCAAGCGGAGACTGACCAAGAGCAAGAGAGCCACAGACGCTCAGGACATGATTGGAGAAACTAGCCATTGCCAGGACTCCCACTGTCACGCAATTATAGCAGGTCACGAGGCCACTGCCGTTTCAGTCTACGAGGAGGATTATAGGGATGAGTGGCGCAGTGCAATGACTTTGCTACAGGATTAGGGTGGTTGGAAAGGCTACTGTGGAATTTCATAAACTTGGAAAGGATGAGTTCTAGAATGTAGGGTATATTAAGGTCGTTATGAAGGGTTTTGTTTCTGACATAATAAGGGGCATTTACTATTGTTCTCAGGACTTTTGATTGAAAGGATTGGATACGCTTGATGTTCGACTTTTTTGCTGTCCCCCATAGCTTTATTCCACGGCAGAGTAAATGAAAAAGTTTTCTCGATAGGAAGAAAGGCATTCTTAAAATAGTTTTTTTTAATTTTTAATCAAGTCATTCTAGGGCTGATGCAAGCGAATGATAAATAAATTAGACTTCCTTCAGAGCCAGGTTGGTTACATTAGTCATAAAATAAATCGTGAAAGAGAAGAAGCAAATATTTATTAATTAATTGTGAAAAAAACTACTCGATATTTTGGCAAGAAATATTACTGATGGTATTGATGGTGTGGAATGTGTTTACTAGGAAATAAAACAATTTCTTTCTCTTCAAAACTTTATTTTGTTTTCTACACGAACGTTTACCACGCACTATGCATTCATCATCAAGGGCTCGAGCTTGTACGACTTATATAATGGATATATAGTTACGTATCTGCTAAAAATGATGAATGGCTACCTATGATGTCCGAACCTCAACTTATATATATATAAGTGTGTGTGAGAGAGAGAGAGAGAGAGAGAGAGAGAGAGAGAGAGAGAGAGAGAGAGAGAGAGAGAGAGAGAGAGAGAGAGAGAGAGAGAGAGAGAGAGAGAGAGAGAGAGAGAGAGAGAGAGAGTGAGAGAGAGCAGTGTCCGCTGACACTCGGTATCTGAGACTAAAGCTAGCACGATCCAGGCTGATTCCGACTAATACAACGAGTTTGTTTATACGATGTTTTCTGCCAAATATAAGCGTATCGATTTCTGTGCGCAGTCAATGAAAGGCTAATTCAGACCAATGAGGAAGGCCGTTGTTTTAACCAATAGGGTCTACTATACCACCCCTAATGAGCTCTTGCGGTCTCGGGATCCTGACTAGTCCCGTGTCACTATACAGACGCCGAAGTTTATCATTAAAAAAATATGAAGGTGAGGCGAATGTTTTCTGGTCTGTGAAGAGGGTAACTTGCATTTGCCCAAGGTGAAGTTAGCACAAGTTTCACCATTATCACCTTTTAAATATTATCATCAAATATATTAATGTTGCTTAAAGGTGAAGAGTGAAAGACATTGCTAATTTTTAATCGCTCAAATCTTTTAAGCTATTTGAGATATTCAAATGAAATTTCGTAGATTTAGAGCACGCTTGCTCCACTTTTGGTATTTACCACTTTGCATATACCACTTTGCTTCCTGACTTTTGGACACAAGTTTTATTTTGTAAAAAAATATTCTTCATTTTTCATTTAATCGCACTAAAAAAAACAATAAAAGAAGCAAAAAGTTACTACAATTAAAAGTTCTTTCGAAGGCTATTTTTTGTCTTGGAAATCTTTGAAATTGTTTTAACGTACATAAACCATTTAAAAGGCCCTGATCTTTGAGAAATCGATCGTAATGAGTAATTTAGATGAATTTTCAATTATTCATTATTTTATAATCGCGACTATTTCGTAACCAGAATTCGCACAGTTACGTTGAAGTTCCCTATCCCTTGTCCCTACCCAGTTGGGTAAATATTAAGTATAATTACAGTGGTAAGTATTAAGTGACAAGCTACATGAAGCTGCCAAGACCGTCTCCAGAGGCCATTAGCCTACTCCAGGAGTGACTGCTGTCTGGAACTCAAGGGCCGACTTCCGGTTAGTCATGCAGAAGACTTCTGTCTCTAACGGCCCCTATGGGGCGGGATTTACCCCAGTGTAAATCACGTAGCCACCCCATCTCATCTGTTATTAAAATATGTTTTTTTTTTTTCCATTTCGTCTCCCACGCTCATTCTTCTTGTAATGTCATTTGCATCCCCAAGGGTAGTCTCTTCCTGTGCAGATTGGACGAGAACTTGAAAATTTAACGTCACCGCTGTCCTCTAATACGGCGTATATCACCATTTAATGTTTTAGTGCTCGGAGTACACACTCCTCGGGGATATTTGTATGCTAATGCCGTCTGCGTTCGTTTCACGATTCGTAAGGAACAAAATACAATCTTGGACACACCCTTCTTTGAATGTTAATACCAGTCACGTGCATATATACTACAGAAGAGGGGGGAGAGAGAGAGAGGAACAGAGGAAGAGAGAGAGAGGGAGAAAGAGTGAGAGAGAGAGGGAGATAGGGAGAGAGAAAGCGAGAGAGAGAGAGGAAGAAAGATGGAGAGAGAGGGAGATAGGGAGAGAGAGAGAGGAAGAGAGAGGGAGGGAGAGAGAAAGAGAGAGAGAGGGATAGGGAGAGAGAGAGAGAAAGAGAGAGAGAGAGAGAGAGGGGGAGAGAGAGAGAGGGAGAGAGAGAGAGAGAGAAAGAGGGGGGAGAGAGAGGGATATTATTACAATAATTGGAATAAAAATTGGCAAAATTCAAGTAGAAAGTAACCACTTGAAGAGGAAGACCATGACATAATAACATTAATGATCCAATGATTGCCTTTATAGTCTGTATAATCACGAACATATATTGTTTAATCCATAATGCGATTAGTGCCATCTGCTAATTTGAACCCAGCTGTAGGCAAGAAGTAATCAATGTAATAAACAATCTCGCTGGCGATGCCAACATTTAGCAATTGTTCTAGTACATGAAAATTAAATTGCTTTAATTTTGTTCCTTCTTCCTTTTTATGGATTATATGCGAGCCGACGCAGGGCAATCCACTTTAAACTGGCCAATATATTCTGTCTTTTCACGGCAGGTTTGTCAGCCACTTAATTATCGATATTCCACCACGTTTATTTATTTTTACCTACGACAGGGCAACTGCGGGTATCAATATTAAAAGTTTTTTTACTTGCGATTGTCAAAAAATATTCCCAAGCAAATTGTATCTACTTGCGTATATCGTTCGTCCAACTACCTGGAGTATTTCCCTATTCTACTGTGACCAGTGTAACTTCGGATTGCTGCAGCAATGCCATTTATTCCACAAAACTACAATTTAAATGGCTAAAAGTAAGGACCAATGTCAAAATTCAAAGTAGTCCTCTAAACACCCTTAGTAGACTAATCGTCGTGTATCCTAAATAAAAGTTGATTCTATAATAATTCAGCAGAAACGACGAAGCCTTATAAGTGCCTCTTTAAGGTCTTCTGTCGACTAACTGTAATATGCCAATAGTCTTTTTAGGGTTTCGTTGTCACTGTACTTGCTTTCATCTTATTTATATGAACGAGGCAAAGCATAGTGCGCAAAGCAAGCTATTTATTCGGAGTTTTTGCACATAAACACAAATTATTAAAAACTAATTACCTGCCTAGAAAAACTATATCAAAGTAATTTTTTTTCACAGTTTTCGTACAAATGATCAAACGAAGGTTGTATTATAATATGAATAGCTTTTTTCATACTTCTGAGCATCTAGGTGATAGTGGATGCTGGCCAGATACCGCGTACCGTTTAGTCCTGCTGAGCATCTAGGTGATAGTGGATGCTGGCCAGATACCGCGTACCGTTTAGTCCTGCTGAGCATCTAGGTGATAGTGGATGCTGGCCAGATACCGCGTACCGTTTAGTCCTGCTGAGCATCTAGGTGATAGTGGATGCTGGCCAGATACCGCGTACCGTTTAGTCCTCCTGGTTTATGCCATGGCTATTATTATTCAATGGACTTTAACAGAATAGCTTATTAAAAGCATATCGATTATTCACTGCTACAGTGCAGCTGACAGTCTAGCGAGGTTTAGGAATACATTTAAATATTAAAGTGTGTTACATTTTCCTTGAAAAGAAGTCATCAATTGTTTGCTGATTATGGTCCTGTTGGAAATCAGGTGACCATCTATGCGGATTTTGAAAATAAAAAAATTCAATTTTTAATCAATTTAAAATAATAGTGGTAAATGTTTCAGAATATTTTGATATACGATACATTAAAATGTAAGTAAGTTGTTAGTAACTGAGTTACAAATCGATTACAAATATTTTTTAATATAATCATTAATTATATTATTACCCTATAATTATTATTAATTATAATTATTACCCTAGCACAGTCATTACACTGCGCCACACATAGCTATAATCCTCCTCAGAGACTAAAGCGGCAGTGGTCTCGTTACCTGCTATAAATGCGTGACAATGGGAGTCCTGGCAATGGCCAGTTTCTCCAATCATGTCCTGAGCCTGGTTCTCGCGCTCTTCGTTACCCGTCATTGGCTCGTACCAAGTGACGTGGCAGACGGAGGAGCGTGTGGCACTTCCCAAGACTCCACTTCCTCTTTCGCATAGTAGGGAGGTGACAACCATGAGGATTTGGGAGGTCTCTGGACTGTATGAATGAGCGGGTGAATGAAAATTGTAAATATGGTATGAATGAGAACATTTATAATAATTACTTATTGCCCAATGAGGCATATTGTTATTTTATCATAATAAAAGAAAAAATTATCAGATCTGGAAGGACGAAAAATATGAAAAAAAAACTCCTTTATTTCTTGTTCAGCTGAAGCATACGACCACGAATCTTAGTGGTCCGAAATCAGAGAGCAGCAACGGAAAATCATTATTGCTACTCATTGGATTCAAGGGAGGTCTTGATCCCTCATGGGTTGTGAAGCCATGAACAGTGGACAATGAGGTTTCTTTTCATTGATGTTTGTCTGAAATCCGCCATTATTCAGTAACTCCTTATTCGTTTACCACTGTATATTTTGTTATATTTACTTATAAGCACATACAGCACATTGTATTGTACTGCCGGCTTAATATTATGGCACATGGCCTGAGCGGCTTGATTACCAAGTAAATGAAGGCGCTCCCCTAAGGAGCCCTATGACTCAGAGCCGTGGGGCAGAATATATTCCCGTGCAGGACGAAGTGGCTAGATTGTTGGGCCTCGAGGCCAGAGGCTTCCATTGTATGTCGAGTGGCTGCTTATGGTTCCCCTCGCTACATGTCTGCAGGTCTACGGGCCCACTCCGGCTTTAATTAGCTCTCCCCAGCTATGCAGCTTTAATGCGACACTAGCCACTTTTATAAATAATACTAACACTAATAGAATCTAAAGTTCTTTCTGGTCTTGTCCGAGTATCGTAGATCGTTGTTAGAACTCTTTGATCCGAAATACATACTTGGTGCCTTACTCTACAAACGTTCCCTTGCCCAACGGTCACAGATTTAACACCAAACCCCATTTAGCGCCTGACCTGCTAACGACAATCTATCCTACATACTTACATCCATAGAACTATGATGCTACACAATTTCTTCTTCATGATCGCAATAGCTTTCTGGAACTCTCTTATTCCCCTCCATTCAAAACTCGCATAAAAAATATTTTCAAATCTAGGGTTATTTGATTATCTGCTGGTAAAGATTAATAAGTATTTGTTTTGAAGTGCTAATTGATTTTTATTCAATTTTATTGTAAATAATACACCTCAAAATTAATCATACAGTTTACTATTATGCGTATGCATTTATATCTCCATTTTACAAATTTTACTGATTTTAGATTAAGTGGAGATTGGTACACTGAAAATATTTCTCCTTAAATGACTATATTATTATTGTAAAGATTCATCTTCAGTACATTCCCTTAACCATGGGATAGCTTGTGATAAATCGGGGGAATTCCGGTATGACGGAAATTTGACAAGTGTACTACCATCTTCATTCTTTATTACATCATAACTAATTGCAAAAATAATCATTAAATATTAACTCAGCCCGTATTGTGTTCATAATTATTGGGCATAGTAGTTAGATTTGATTTCTTGGTGACGGTAAGAAATTCTATTAAAAATAATTTATTAATTAATTTTTAAATCATATTGTCTAGGGTTTCAGACCGCAGATACTTTTAAGATTATATAGCTGTGATTAAAAGTAAGTAATGAATGATAAGTTCTGGGACTAATAAGTCGTCAAAAGGTGTGAAAGGCTCTACTGAAACCCTTAATTGCGCAATGCATGTGACACATGAGTTGGTTTTTGAATCTATGTTTAAACTATTTCTACTAAACATGAACACGTACTGATGGTTAATGATTCTAATAAGCCAAAAGCGGAAATATTTTCTTTTCACTAACTTTTAATGTATTAAATTTACCGATTTATACTAAACTCTTTTTATTTTTAAGATTATAGATAAGGGAAAAGTAAAGGAATTTATTTGGGGTGACCGGATCCTTTTACTAGGAGTACCTGTTTGAAGGTGGAGTGAGGGAATTAAGGAGTGTGGGAAGCCTCGGTAGAGGTGGAAATGTTGCGGTGCAGTGGTGAGAGTCCACTGAAAGCAGAGCCTAGAGTCTCTCTAGGCATGTAGTGGAGCTCATTCAGTTGGATAGCAGTGATGGGTGCCCGTCAGAGGCTTGTTGTTGGTTGGCCAAGGGCCGTAATGGTGGGGGTGTCAGGTCTTGGAAATGTTTCATCGAGTCGAAGAATTTGATGTGTCTTTTTCTGATGGCTTCGGTGATGGTGGGGACCTCGAATTTTTCGTGGATGTCATGAGCCTTCATTTTATACTAAACATTTCTTATTAACGTTTTTGTTGCAGTCATTCAATACAAAAACAGCAAGGATTTAACACACTTCGCACAAAGGAACTAATTTTAACCTACCCTTAAACAACAAATAAGTTGCTCAACGGGTATCGTTTTTCACAGACTGATAATATATAGTTCACAGAGGGATGTCATTAGGTGCAGTGATATTGCATCCACTTTATATAAAAGTAGTGCTTTTGATTCCCTTGATGGTGAGTGATTTTATTTTATTTATATAAATAGAGGTGAGTTGCTACAGTTGTGATAGGACCTTTTAGCTGCATATGAGAAGTACTTAAGAGCCTAAATAAATAAACAAAAACAAACATTCCACAGTTTGTTATTAGTGCGGCTGACTCTACCAATAAGATCTGACTGCGCTGTCAGGTTTAATCTAAAGCCACAGAGCGGTAACAGTTTACGTTAATCAGAAAACGACCCCCACCACCGCACCCCTTACTACGAAGCTATGAACTTTTCTGAATCGGTAAAAGAGAGCATGGGCAATAAAGGGGTTTAATCTCGGAGGCGGAGCGTGGCTTGTTTAGGCCCTCAACCTCATAACCATCCTTTCTCAATGTTCAAAATTTCCGCCATTAGAGAATTTGCATACGGCTATTTGCATAATTCGGCTAAGGTTTAGGAGCTTTGAGGCCGGGTCTGGGAGCTCAAGCGGTCCGCTTACACCGCTCTCTGCAGAGCAGGCGAGCAATTATCTCCCACTTACGCCCAATGATATCCACTTTTATGCGCTCAGCTCCCTCCGTACAATTTTACACTCGATCATAACAGTTTTCCCAATCCCAGAGGAGATTTGGCTAATTAACAAGACGGAAATCTCTACAGTGAGCCCTCTGACCCGCTCTTTTCAAAAGTCTAGTTGCCGAGGTTGATTTCATTTTAGTTACGATCCCTAATCCTGCAGCTCTACACAAAAACTCGATGTGCTATTGACTCTTTAGCTGTCTTATAAATGAATTAAACTGAATATGGAGGGCTTATCACAGATCCATGAGAGAAGATACAAAAGTAAAAAGGGCTTATGTAAGGTATTAGGTGGTAGTTTGTTTGTGAATTTGATTTCAACGTAAAACCTTTAGCTGAAAAACGCTTTTTCATCCCTCTCTCTTAACCCCTATTATTAATACTTTTTATTAAATTATAAATTAACAAGTACAATTACATAATTAAGCTTGGGGTTACTCCTTCTACTGCATTTTAAGGAGCTCTTATCCTATAAAACTAACAGTCTCTTTATGGTTAAAGCTTATGTGATTGCAAACAGGACTAGGTGATAGGGCTCACCTTCGGATTACAATGTGATCAAGGCCATTGTTATTTGTATATTTATATTTCTTTGGGTCGGCCACTGATGCGAGCCTCAGAGAGTACAAGGACTAGAACTGACATTCCTAGGCTATTCGGAGACTCCTCATCCTAGCTATGATCGCAGGATATTGATAAAAATCGTGTAAGCTAACACACTTAAAAACATCAGTAAAATCCATTAATATTTCCATACACATGGATACGTCCGAATCCTTCGACCTATATTATCTTAGAATTATATATTTGAAATCCTTTGTACATCGAAGGTAACTCAGATAGTAGATTAGTAATTATAAGCAAATATTAAACCTGAAAAAGTCCACATTAGAGCCAAAAAATATCCTAAAGATATCAAAAACGGTTACGTTTTGGGAACCAAAAATATCTTTCTTGAGTTGGGCGCAATCTCAGCACATCCAAACAGTTTTTTTTCTAAACGCTTCAGTTATTTTTTGTTTGTTGAAAAGATGATTTTCAGTTACCGAAATGAAATCAACAAAGTTTTAAAGTTTAATGATATTACTTGAAACATGTAACAACAATCCATACAAGTATTAGAATCTAGCAAATGTATAAAGAATCGTGTGTAATTTGTTCATGTTTATTATTAGTTAAATTGTATTTCTTACAGCTTATCCGAACCTTATGCATAATTCTATCCACTCAATATGTCCAGTTAACACTCATTGGGATGACACATGTAGGGACATGTACATACAAAATCTGCCCACAAAAGCCCATGTTCCCTGAGTCATTCCCCGTTGAGCTGGCCTCCCCTATATACTATCTCTTGGAGATAATGGTGATGGGTAAATGATAATGGCAGAAAAATATGGTGACTCAGAAAATACTTGTTTCTATACAGAATATGAAATATGATCGGGGGAAACAACTGTAATATTCTACATATAGAATGAGCCACCTGACCAACTACGTACATTACTTCAATATTATTTTGTATTTATGTATTGTATATTATTCATTGCTATTCTGTCTTTTACAGCCTGCGACAATATCTACGTCAGCGAGGCATACAATGTGCCAGAGCACTAGGCATTACAGACTCGGCAGTCATCTGTGATTTATCGAAGCGGTGGCCTCAGCACCAGGGCCCACTACCTGAATTATAGGTGAATATGCCTCCGACCTGTTTGGACCTGGAGACAACTAGTCCTTGGGTACACCAGAAATTTCGGCTGTAACGCTTCGTTTTGGATGACGCATTTTTACTCACTCATCCATGGATCAAATCTAATTAATTTATAACATATAGTAATTTATTTTTAAGCTGTTTAATTTTTTTTTTTCCCCATGGGGCCAGAGATTTGAGCCCTTCAGTCTCTTTTGCTGATGCCGTTCGGAACAGAGAGCAGTCACAGGCACTGAAAACTCCTCGTCCGCAAGTTCTTCTTCCCCAGCATTCCGCTCATCCCAGCAACCAGCAAACTCAATCCCATCCTCAACCACACATCTCGTATATTCCTCCATCTTCAGATCTCACTAGCCTATTAACATCATTCCTTACAGAGTTCAGAACCCTAATTACCCCTCTCATTTTCCTCCTTACAAATCTTGTCCCCGTTAAACAAAAGCCATAAGTGGATCCTTCGACTTCTTATCCATTCTCCTTTGGAATGCGAATAGTGTTTGCACCCACATTAACGAACTGACAGCACTAATCCGTGACAAGAACATTGACGTAGCTCTCATTACTGAAACAAGAATTACGAGTAAACGACCATTTACAGTTCGACAGTAGCAACCAGACTTATCGAAATTATCACCCATATGGAAGAGCACATGCAGGTACCGCTGTCATTGTCCATAACTCCATTTCCGATTCCCAATTCATCTCCTTTCTAGACTCGATTAGACATTGTTTCCTTGTGGGTGGGGACTTTAACGCAAAGCACCATAATTGGGGCTCTAGATCCACAAATGCAAGAGGATGTGCTTTTCTCTCAGCACTTGCACGGAAACATTGCTCCACTATCTCTCCTGACACAGCCACCTATTGGCCATCTGATCCCAATCGAAATCCTGATCTCCTTGACTTCTTTTTCTACAATAGTTTAGGAACACTAAAATATTCACCTACATGCCGCGACGACCTCGCCTCTGATCGTAGCCCTTTGATTTTTACCATTTCCCTAAGACCTATGCACAAACTGCCTCCTCCTTCATTTATTAGGGGGGCAGTTGATTGGGACCACTTCCGCCAGATTCTTACATCTAGACTCCATTGGATATGCAACCACTCCCCTAGTCATTGCACTGCACCAATCCTCCTCGGAGACTAAAACGGCAGTGGCCTCGTGATCTGCTATAAATACGTGACAGTGGGAAACCTGGCAATGGCCAGTTTCTCCAATCATGTTCTGAGCGTCTGTGGCTCTCAAGATCTTGGTCAGCCTATGTTGGCTCTTATACAGTGACGCGGCTGACGAAGGAGCGTGGGGGACTTCCCAAAACTCCGCTTCCTTCTTCGCACGAGAGGGAGGTGACAACCATGTGGACTTGGGGGGTCTCTGGGCTGTTTGTATATACAGTATGAATGAGCGAGTGAATGAAAATTGTAAATTAGTATGAATGAGACCATTTATCACAATTACTTATAGCCCAATGAGGCAGATTGTAATTTTATCATAATAAATTTGGTGTTAATCAGTAATTTTTTTTTTAAGAATATTTATTAAAAGATCAGTTATCCTGAACTTTTTGAGCAATACTGTATGATATAAAGGGTATAAATGACACCGAATGAGAATAAACAATATCAAGCTATGTTGTTTAATTTCTTATCAATGATTACGAAAAAAGAAGCACTCTTTATTTTGTACAGTCAATAATTCCTTCTATTTGCTTAACCATTTCAGTATCTGAAAATCACATGTTGACTAAAAAAGATTAAGTATCTAAGAGATATGCCCATTTAAAGTTGGATTGTAACGTATTAAATACACGATGTATATCGGACGCTCTCAAACATACTTTTTTTTAATACGTTTGAAACTAGTTTTCCTTTTCTGTACTTATCTGTATACTTAACCCTGAAGAGATAAGCAGAACGTTTCACAGCTTTTGAGTTATAGCTTGAGAAGTGTTCTAAGTTTGCTTAGTATAATAATTTTTCATCGGCTTATAAACGACTTTATTAAAACCCATTAAGAATAATTATAATTAGAAATTATTCAAATTGGAACATCTTGACTTCCCCTTTATCCAGTCTAAATAGTTTTTAAAGCTCTTATGGGTTGTGTGTGATTCCGAAGGTTCTATAGTGTATTCATGAACCTTTGAGTACCATGATAAGTTCCGATACATAAGCTGGTTAAAACTAGTTGATAATTAACATAACTTAATATATTTCAGCCGAACGAGTACCTGAGATTATCCTGTACTTTAATTTCCACGAGATCGATTTTTATATTATCTTCCCATCTGTGGGTATCGGATAAACCTAAAAAGGACGAGAAAAAAGGAAAAGAAAGATCCCTCTCACGAGAGTCCCTGCCCTTCACCTCTCGCTGCCTCTTCTACATCCCCTGCTGCCTGTAGACTCTTGACCCAGCATCTATTTCGCAATACAATAAAGATTAGCAAATGTTACCGCACGTAACACGTCTCAAATGGCTGAATACAATCATTTGAAATTGTCCTGCATTTCCATATATTTGGATTTTCACTCTTTATATTTCCAATTAAGCTAGGGATGAAACAAGTTTACTGTACACTATGATATTTAAATAAATATATGCATAACTCCGGTATCAATCAAACATACACTACGAAAATTTATAGTGTTTAAGAAATCTTTATTATGTATCGCCAAAAGTGCATATATCTACTTTTAAATTATTACATTTTGCTCTTCTTAGCAATTTATCTTTAAAGCTAATGAGTAGGGGGGTAGTGGTTGTAGTTAAATTAAAAAAACAAGACTACACTTTCAATCAACTTATACCGTGGTCCTGAAATAATAACGGGAAGTGAGTATATGTTAGAAACATGAAGAAAACCAAAAACTCAATGTTCAGAAACATGTCAAAAAACCAAGAGATTAAAAAAAAACTTTCTTGAGCCAACAAAGCAAACTAAGTTCATTCCAATCAAGTTATTTTAACAATATTTTAATATTTAAAACTTTAGGGAATATTTAGAAGGCATTTTTGAGGAATCAGGATGCGTTAAATAAAATGAATTGTTTTGGTCAAAAATAATTATTGGCCATTTTCGAAATCGGTTAGTATTTATGCCTCATGGAAGAGTTGCCGACTATTTTAGTATTTATTTTATGTAAATAAATTTATTTTATATAAATATATGTTATTTGTTTAGGAGCATTTATAAAAGCATTTATTGTTATTAATTGACATAAAAAAATAACTTCAGTAAAGTGTATGCAGAAATGCTCCAGTATCAATCAAACATACTTATTTATAATAACTTTTTATAATGGAAGAATAATTTATGTAAGCCTTTTTACTTTATCCTGCTAGAAATTTAGGCGTACAAGAATGTCTATCGGAATTGTAGAATATGTTTTTTTTTTCTCAAACATCCAACTTTTTTGTTTATATTATTAGCCTTTTATATAGTTCTCTGATATCTCATTTACTCTTTGATGAGTCGCTTTCATATAAGCTTGAGTCTTATTTGTTCTTGGCCTCTTTCAAAAATGAACAGTTGCAATTGACAGCAAATTTTTGTTTTCCTTCTAAACTATTAGGTTGGTGCGAATAAAATGTCGGATTCTTAAGTGATATATTAAACTACACATCTTTTTCCAAAAGCTGTTTATTTAAACAAAATATGCTCCACTTACTTCAATTCACTTTTCTCAACGAGATTTTAATGCATAGATGCCTGTCTTGAAGAAATTCTGATCTTTAGAATCAATGAACTCTGGTATGGCATTTTTCAGACTGTCTTCATTTTCGCACCGTTTAGCCCGTAAAAACAGTTCTAAATGTGTAAATAAACGAAAGTCGGTTGGCGAAAGATCCGGTGAATAAGGTGGGTGCTGCAAAATTTCATATTTTAATGCATTTAATTTCGCTGTACGATGTATGTAACCGAGCGTTAAATCGATTAAATCGGGTTAGCAATGATGAGCATACGTTCAAGCGATCCAGCTTACTTCGCTCGGTTAGTTCGTGCGATATCCACATATCCATTTTTTTCACCTTGCCAATTTCAGAAAGATGTCGCAATATTGTTGTATGGTCAACTTCCATTCTGGCAGCAAGTTCCCTTGAAGAAACAGTCAGATTCGTTTCCACCAATGCTTTCAGGGCATCATTTTTCACAGACGTTTCAGGTCTTCCACGCGGTTCATTTTGCAGGGAAAAATCTTTCAAACCAACGCTGCACTTTTCGATCGTTCACAGTATTCTCCCCAAACGCCTTGTTTATATTGCGTGCAGCTTTTGCAGCATTATTACCAAGTTTATACTCATATAAGAAAATTACACGAATATCGGTTGAATTCATATCGGTGCAAAATTCAAAGCAAATAACAAAAGGGAACACTTTTGAGAAAATCTTCTTTGCTAAAATGTGACTCTGGCAATGGGCAGTACGACTATAAACCAGGTTATGTCAAAAACAAGAGCATAACAAAAACAGGGAGACAAACGTTCACATTTTAAGAAAATCCGACATTTCATACGCACCAACCTAATATTTAATTTGTGGAAAGTATTGGTAGATGTAACGTCGTGCGAGAGGTTTACGATTTATATTTTTAGTAAGAGATGATGAGTGTTTTATTAGTTTCAATTTAAATGAGCACTACCTAACCGAATCCTGAAGTGTTGAGCAGGTAAAGATTAGGACGAAGTGGGAACCCCCAGCAGAAGCGGAACTGTTGGGATGAACCTAGGTGATGAGGCCTGGCAAGGAGCCCGGACTTAATCCTAATGTTCTCTCCTCCTCCTCTCTTTCCTTCATAAATAAACCTGGCGCAAATTACCTCCTTATCCCTCCTCAGGGCTATTACAGGGGAGCCGTACCGGTCTACTTCTAGGGTGCCAGTCTAACGAGATCCCGGGTTCGGGCGTTCAAGTGAAACCGTGAGGTTAGTTACAGCCGAGAGCCAAGGGCTGGACACTGGCGGTGTGGGAATAAAACTCCCCGTATATTTTGTAATAGTTTGCAGAAAAACAGCTCTATTAGAAAAATAAATTGACAAGCTCCATAAATCTTAATTAGTAAAAAATGAAGCTACAAGTTTCTACCATTGTGTTCACAGGCTTTCTATTTAAACGTTTTTCCAATTAAAAATGACCATTACATAATCCTTCAGTTTTTTTTGTCCAACAACCAAGTATTTGCAAACATTACAACAATTTAGTCCATCCATCCGCCATGTGAGAATGCAAACGGTGTATACAACATTGAGGTGTCATTTTAGGGAAATGTTCTCAGAATTTCTAGCTTGTCTGACAGAAGGTTAACTTAACTAATCTAAAAGTTTTAGATAGATGAAGACATGTTGTTACTGGTGAGGACAACAGCACTTTTTCTAAGCTGATGAAGTGGTTCGGGTCAACTCTACCCCATATAAGATAATGAGAATAAAAATTCTAAAGGATAAAAAAAAGCTGAAAATTGAATAAAAAAAGGATTATTCATGAAAACCATAAAGGAGGTGAGGATACAGCCAAGTGCCATTTACACAAGAACCTTACTGCCATCTAACAACTCCGTAGGCAATCTCAATCTTACCTCTTGGCGTGTCGGACATTGCCAAAGGCAGGAACTGACTTGTAATAACCATAGTTGGACAAACAGAGGAATGTGTTTGCTTACTGATACAAGGTGCTTACAAACATTCGCACGGAACCTTTTTGCTTATATCAACATAGTTACCATTATAAAACCTATCTACTGTGTATACATGTATCCTCATCATAATTTAATTAAAACAGCAATTTAGAATATAGAAATAGCAATATAGCTATATCATGTAACTGTATAACTATTTTGAATAGGAAATATGTAGCATGTGTCTTTAGTGTAGCGCACCCCCCTAAATCAGTAGTACAACACGTGAATAATCAAATTAAGCTGAACCTGCTGTAACTGCATGTTCTTACTTCATATCTTTGATAACTTGATGACTTTTTACATTATTATTTGTTCAGTGTCCTTTATATTTTCTTTTCAAGCAGATTCAATTGTCAATTTGTCTTCCTTCATTCATACGGGTATTTATTTAGGTCAAACCTGTATTTATATAAATATATTTACCTTTTCACAACAGGACAAACCTGCATTCGGTTAGCTAAGTGCTTTTGGGCACACAAAGCCACATTTGAACATTCAGTGCAAGTTTTAATGAACAGTTTGATTTTTAGATATCAAAGGTTTATAATCACCCATTAATATTCACACACTATTTTAAAAAAAAAAATATTTCTAACCCATGATAGAAATATTTAACTATTATATAATTTAATAAATATATATTAACCACCGTTGGGGATCAGACAGCAGACACTGAGGTAACCGAAATAATTTTACAATGTCTAACTGTCTTATTGCTGCATCGTTTTATTTTATATTGCGAAGTAACTACTTAACTAGCTCATACAGTATTTTTTCGCGTAATAGCCATAGCTTCTGAATGATAAAGACATTATTGTAATTTTAATTATAATAGATCTGCAGCATTTGTGTAAATAGACAGATGAGCTACTCACTATGTTTTTTTTTCGACAGTGCATGACAGTGTTTCATTTTGGGAGATATTCGTTACTGTATTAAGTAGGCATCCCTCCCAGTCGAAATCGTAAGTATACGTGGAACCCAAACTTGTAAAATATACAGAGACCCCAGATTATTTAAACTTTTAGTTTGCGGTATTGATTCCTCTATTTTTAATATTATTAATTTTTAGTATCCGGTAACTGTTGAACACTTTATACCTTTTTCTATTGCTAATAGTTATCTATAGCTTACATGATTTCGAAGCAGCCACGCTCCAACTTGACATGAGGGCTATAGATTATCGACGCAGTCCAATGAAACATCCGAGTAATTCTTTCTACGGGGCCTATGAAATCTATAAATGGGAAATGGCAGCCGTTAAGGCTAAGGAGGAAGCTAAAAGGGCTTTAAATACCAACGCTCAAGAGGTGAGCTTGAGGGTAGGTAAAGGGCACTGCCCTTAAATGCTCGGTGAATAGCGATTAATATAATATATAAAGTTGCTCATAAGTGATGCAATCTCGGGGAAAATACTCATAACCATAATTAAAGTAATCCCAACTTTGCAGCTTATTCAGTCTTACTGAAGGCATCGGAAGCTAAGAATAGTAATGTAGAATGAAAACACTTTGCTCACCTGTTAGGGTTACTTACTAAGCAAATATTTAATAAGGGGTAGAATCATATTATGTAGGGTGGTCGAAAGATTACATAGCGTGAAAAAGTCACAACCGACAGAGATATGTAAACCACCCATAATATAGCAGAAACTTCTAGGGTGAAGTTCAACAGTAAATTAAAAGCCTTAGTGATACTTTTACATAATCCTATTATCCAAGGGATGCAAGTACTATTTATTTTTTAAAGGTCTAGTCTCTATAGATCTTGAAAACAAAATGATTAGAGATAAACACAGGGATGCTGGAAGCCGATAGATACATAATAAAGGGACTCTAGGGTTAAAAATATTTTATAAAAGATACAAGATGATGTTGAAATGATTTGTTAGAAATGTAAAATGGCAGTTGTCAAATATTTTTTGTAATTTCAAAATGGGTTATAAATCGTTTCTAAAGTCAGTTTTGATTAGTTTACGAAGACCATTAAAAGATATGTTCTGTCATATATCTGTGGTTATTTAAATATTTGAAGCAAAAATACTTTAAACCGAACAAATTGTGTTATTTAGATAAAGCGTTCATAAAATAGGATATATATATATATATATACAATTAAATTAGAGCGTTGTAATTAATTCAGCGAAGGGAGCTTATAAATAATGGAAATGTGAGTAGGAGGCGCGATGAGTTGTAGCCAGGACCTAGAGGCTGCAATCTGGGAAAGGTAATTTGAAAATAAGACGTTTTGAGTTATGGGTCCGATACATCAGGTGGGCCACCTCCCCCCCCCCCCCCCCCGACACGAACGGATTGATTCATTTTTCTTCTCGTAGCAGATATCTCTCAACATCTATTTGTCTTGCCAGATTTGTATTTGTCACAATCAGCCATCGAGAGATGTGTCAAATGTATCAAGGCTTTTTGGATTTTCATCTTCGTTCATAACGGCTGCCATGCCGATGCTCGGAGATTTTCAAAAAAAAAAAAAGAAAAAGCAGAAAAAAAAACTCTAATAAAGCCCCTACGGCCACATTCATTTTAACAAACCCTTTTCTAACGACCGCTTTTATTTTGTTTGAAACTCTTTTCCTCGTGTCCCCTCTGCAGTTACATCAATCTTTCGTGGAACCAAACGTTTTTGCTACTACCTGGGTAGCCTATTCAGGGCAGGATTCGCCAAAGGATCAAGAGCAAACTGTGTCAAAAGACATTTTATCTTTCACAAATGTGATGAATATCCATGACATTCAATAGTGTTCATATTTATTCCTTTCACTATATTCAAAGTTATACTTAATCTGGGCATTCGGAATAGAGCAATGGGGTATCTAAAAAGTCAAACATCTAGGGCATCCAATCCTTTCAATCGAAAGCTGTGGCTCATGCGTTCTTGTTCGGCCACCAACTGCTCGTATCCACCGACGCCACTGACGGAAGAACGTGGGAGACTTCCCAAGACTCCGCTTCCTCTTTCGCATCCAAGGGAGGTGACAGCCATGTGAATTTGGGAGGTCTCTGGGTTGTTTATAAACAGTGTATAGACAGGCAGAGTATTATAATAAGGCAGATTGTAATTTTATCATAATAAAGGTTTTGAAAATTGAAATATCTGAATGCAAATTATTGGGTTAATACTTAGAAGTTGAGTGGTTTCAAATTATAAACAATACTGTAAGAGAGATATTCATTAAAATATTCCCCAAGCCAGGAAATTGTCATTGTATTTCAAATAGTCGACGTTATTACTCTCTAGGAATTAGTTGAAGCTGGAAGTTATTTTGTGCTATTAGTTTACAGTAGGGTTGCACTATATGGATAAATGAAATAAGCTAAATTTCTAAATTTATTTTATTGGTATTTGGCCAAATTTAAACTTATCAGATTGAACATATGTCACAGAACATTGAACTGATAACACAGAGGTTACAAATTCCTAGAGAGTAATGACTAGCTGACAAGGAATATTTTGAATAAAATGACGAATACGAAGTTACAGTTTTAGAATCAAGGAGCGATTTAAATTTAAGCCCCATTTGTTAGATAAGAATTAGATTTAAATTTCCGATTAAATTCAAAAGAGAATATGTTTGTTTACTGTTTACTCCTCAGCATCCTTGGTTTGGCCATTAAAATGTATTTTTATGTCATTAACACGAATGTATGCTGGAAAGGGAAGAGGGGTTTAATTGAATATGGATTTCGCATTTAATTTTTCGGAAAAAAATCCCCGAGAAGTTAAGAGATGTGATCCAATAATTACCTAAAGGAGAAGATAAACTTTTAATTAGTTTTCAGCAGGGAGTGGGCCAGAAGCTTATCACACGGCTGCTAAATACCGGTCTTGCTAAAAAATCTTTTTTTTCTGTTTTCCTTTTTTTTGCTTAGCCCTGTAAACTCTTTAACAACGTAACAATTGAAAGGGTCTGCCTCACCCACTCTTATCGCATCTCGAATTAAAAGTTTTCTAGATCGTTAAATTGTCAGTGAAGAGAGGAAACGCAAGGAGGCTCTTAATGCACTTTGTTTAGGGATTGTTAGAAAGTTCACAAGAGTACCGATCCTTCTATAGGGAAATCGTCAACCTTTGTTTGACTCTCTACGAATACCCCAACAATCAAAAACAAAATTTATTAATTACTAAAAAGAAATTCAATAGGTGTTTCTTTGTTTGTAAAAAATAGAAAGATATTTCACAATAGTTCGGATGACAATGAGATTTTGAAATAGTGAATAAAAGAAAAAATGTCATATATAAGAAAAATTTAATACATAAAATTACGGGATTAGTATGGCATTGGATTTGTAAATTAAAATTAGAATTTAAACAACCCTGGAACCCATTAATTAGTAACGTGAAATAAAAGCAACAATGTGACGATTTTCCCTACAAAAAGCTGGCTGAGAGTCATAATTTATTATAATTATAATTTATTAGTCAGTTTAGTCCAGTCACGTATAATGTATATCATTATACTTGTTTATTCATTATATAATTTCTATAAAATAACAAAACCTGTATATAATGTAGTGATGCTACAGGAAATACAAAATAATTTCTAAATAGATTCACCTGAGGATCTATAATTATCTAGAAATTTAAAGGGGCTATAGGAAAAAAAAAAAAGTTAGCGCTTTTGAATTCCTTTATTTTTCCCTTACCCATAATCTTAAAAATTTGAGAGCTAAGGAAAAAAAAAAAAAATTCACCCTCGATGGCAACAGACTGTCGGGGCAAATTTAGGTTAAGAATTAGTATGTAAGTTAGTTTTAAGGTTGATCAAAAAGGTGAGCCCCATCACCTTTATTAGTCAATTAAGTCCAGTCACGTATAGTATATATCATTATATAATTTCTATAAAATAACCAAACCTGTATATAATGTAGCGATGCTACAGGAAATAAAAAAATAATTTGTAAATTGATTCGCCTGAGGATCTATAATTGTATGTAAATGTCTGTAAATTTAAAGGGGCTGTGAAAGAAAAAAAAAATGAATAAATAATTTATTATTTGTAAGTGATTCATGTAGGTAAAATGGTTTTAAAACCATTACATTTTATCACATCAAATAACCTGATGACAGTAATAATATGTGAGCTACTTAAACTAAGCCCTAATACTAAGAAGTATTCGTTAATTATGTATGGAAATTTACTAAATAATACCTATAATAAATGAAAGTAATGTTAGTTGAATTATGGCACATTGCTTTCAGTGATATTTGATGAGGTCTAGATGAGGGGGGATAGTAACACCTTAATCACGCAGCGTTAGGTTTGAATCAAATATTTCGTAATGTAATAACCAGTGATAATTTTTGAAAATGATATGCAGAAAACCCACACGTAACGATGTTCACATATATGGCACCGAACTACTGCCCATTGTATCGATACGGTGGATTTTGTAAAACGGTTCTACTCTGTTCCCCCGTTGGCTTCCTTGGAAGGATCTAGCATGATGAGCTTCTGCCCTGTTTCAATTTGATCTGGACACACAGATATCCTTGAATAATTAGGATAATATAAATAGAAATAGTCCTTAAAGCCACAAATAATATAACACTTTTATAGCGACCGCTAACTATATATGTAAATTACCCTACACTCTGGTTCATAATGTATTATAATAGAAAATGTAAATCTATATAACTTCTGGTAATAAATCGTAGAGAGGTCGGAAGTCGTAGACAAGTAACTAAAAGGGTGCGGCAATAAACCAAGAGAATTAGCCACCTGGTACCATAAAACCTGGGCAAAGGACACTCACCCCTATTAGAATAGACCTTCAGTCCTTCCGGCAGCCATATAAAACACACCCTTGTACCCCAACGGTCATAAAAACTAAAAGGAAGTGACTACCCATGTATCGTAAAACTTACTCCGGGCAGACAGACCCAGCCTTCCACGAGGGAGGGGGTTATCATATTTATATCAGTAAATTTCACTCTTCACTCCTACTCTGTTTTCCTTAGTCTTCCGAGCCACACTACTGGTAAATTGACACCAGGGGCACTTGGCCCCTGGTAGGCCCCACTCTTCATTCTTTTCTAGTTTCTACATACCGATAGCCGCTATCACCGTCGCGATATGCCTACTCAGCCTTCCGCTACTCTACGACGGCACTTGCCACACAGCCTATAGCAGACCTCTGACGACTTGTACTTATTACGCTGCCGATCTCTCGCCCGAACTCTGAAAACTGGTCTTATTCTTTATGAACCTCTGAACCTCATCCTGAACACTGTGTCTTGTCGGGACACATTCATATCGATAAATGGAGTCAGATATTAACGCCTACATGGAACATGGTCCATGTATTAACTACAACAATCCGACAATTGTTCACCTTTCCCGACAATTGTGCACCTCCGACAATTGTTCAACCAAATACCCGACAACTTTTAGTTGTATTATGCAAAGTTTAAATACATTTCTCTTGATATCCTGATGTGAAGTCAAAGTGAAAAGTATTCAAAAGCCATTCGACAACGAGTAATTTATTTATGCTAAAATTAATTTACATTTAACTCGTTTTAAATTAATCCTAAAAAGTTTCAAATAACACTATGAGAGAGAGGATCGGGGCGAATGAAGACGGTTCGGTTTGAGCACGGGCTCCCCGCAATTGAGTTCTGTTGGGAAAATTAAAATATGATGAGAGGACTGAGGGGCCATGGGGAGGGAGGCGGTTCTGTGCCGGCAGGAAGCGGTGGGGAATTATCATATAAATAGAATGTGAGCTACCCACATTTCATTTCGCCATTAGAATAAATGGCCGTGCCGAGAGTTTGGTGGGCCAGTTAGCAGGCTTGGAACTGCACACTTACCACGCTTCTACCCTAACCTACAGCGGGTATGGGCCCCCAATTAATATAGGGATTGTCAACAGGAGAGAGAAATGTAGAGGGAGCTATTTTTTCTTTTTATCCTACATGATATTTATATGTCTGTATCTCAGTGATTCAGCTTGCAACGTGAAACAAGAAATGGACCATTTGAAACAGATTTTGCAGTGCTATCTATTGCTATGTAAAACATTCACCTAATGGACCCACAGTTGAATTGTAACAACCCGTTTGTAGCAATAAGTAGTAGATGAGATCACCATCAGCTTTAAGGGAAAGGAACACCTTACTGCAATATTTATTGACACTTTTGACACTCTAAGTGCATTTGACTAAGTGAGGAACCATGACTCTCTCTTCAAACAATAGTCTAACATCCAACCACATATCGCCAGAATATGACCGGGGAAGACCACAGCGTCCATACACATAAAATATTTATTGTATTATATCAAAGAGCGTCGTAAATCTGGAAATTCTAGACTTGAACAAAAAAAAAACAGATCAAAACGCCCATTTGACACGAAAGTAATACAACTCAACTTGAAACGTATAACATAATATACTATGGCAGAGCTAATCCAGTCAGAGAAAAGAATGCTATGTAAATGTGATTAAACCTGGAAAAACAAAGTTACAAAACTACAAAGATTTTTAAAAAATCTAATTTTTTTTTAATGACATCACGTGTCAGCAAACATGCAGATGGATCATAGGTCGATTGTGACATCTGTTTTATAACTTACTAAAATAAACTATTGCTTAAGTAATTAAGTTTTTATTTTAATATATATGCTCAAGCATTATTTACTATATACTACACAGTGAATGGAAATACACTTATGATGGACAGTGTCTCTAAGACAACAACTCATTACCAATACAAACGCTTTCAGCATAGATTTCTGAATAAGTTTTGTGAATTTTCAAAGCACTTCACGAATGCTTGCATGATACCTCAGATCATTAATTACGTATGTACTGACTTAAAAGTGTTCAACTGGATACTGGCAAGTTGTAGTATGTTAATGTTAATGGCCAATGTTTGGCTTTATTTCAAGATACTAAAATAAAAAGGATTTCCACTGTTAGTTATTTTGTACTTATTACGCTGGATTAAAGCAAATAAAAAAATAAAAAGGTAATGTAAATGAAAACTATTTAATGTAGTGAAGAGGAGATAATCGATCCATAGTTTCACAATGAAAAAATGTGTTTTATAAACATTTTTTTCCTAAAGCAAATGAAGTGACACTTTTACATTGCCTTGATCGCAGTAAAAATGGTCTTTGATGTATGTATGGATCAATAGTAGAGAAAATTGGATTAGAAACAAACAAGAAGCAATCACATGCTCTCTGTCAAAAAAAAAAAATTGATTCAGCTTTGTTCGATAGACACAAAGATTGCATGGAAATGGGCCATGCATATTAATAGACTCGACTACCTATTCTCTTGTAACATATCAAGTAATTAATAGATTAAACCAATTGAAGAATCAATGAAAGATTAAGAGCAATCACAATGCAAATGAATTTGTTGCTTTAGGTTGTGCAGTTGTGTTTTTAAAGTAACTAAAAATGTTATGAGACATGAAAAAAAAATTCTAAAATAAAAAAGCGTATAATTACTGCTTTATAACTAATTAAATTTTAACTTACAGAATATGTAGATTAGCAAAAAACAATTCAATAAATGTTTCAGAAACCAACGTTTATCCTTCGTGAAAAAAATACCTAAAACAGAAACAAGTTAAATAAATTAGTTGAGCAATCCAACAGTATAAAAATACAGTACCTAAGAAATCAGTTAAAAAAACAGGTGAAATTAATTTTTCTGAATTTTCTTTTGAGAGATTTTTACTTATCATTTACTTTTTGACATAAAATAAAAATAATTCTATGGCACCATACCTCTTGAAGAGCTACCGAATGTTCTCACTGTAGTTGCCAAGGGGGGGGGGGTTGAGGAATGTGGTTTGCAATACTTATCAACCATATTTACCACGAATTTATTTAAGTAGCTACTCATTTAGTCCCCGTGGCTGAGTCAACCGTGAGCAGACACGCCCTCCGAAGAATTGTTAAAAGCTTATAGGTCCTCTAATATAAGACAATATTAGTCAATAGAAAATTACCTACTAAATACCTTGCAATAATTTAACTTAGTAACATGTTCCATTCAAATTCACACACAAATTAATTTTACACTAAAGATATTTTATTTTTAATCCATAATCAAGAGCTTAATACCCCTGCGCTAGTATCATTTCGATATTCCCCTGACCAATTAAATTTCTTTTAAATATTATACATAATCATTGACCTAGTATCTATTGCTTTTAGTACTGGCCTGTTATACAGGTGTAAACCCTATTGTGATCCGCGATTGTATTAAACCAGTTGTATCGCGTTACATAACAATGATAAATATGTAAATAGAAGGAAGATATATGCAATCAATCTGAGGCAGGCTATCGGCCTGAGAGTAGAGAATGACTAAACAGCTGGCTTTCTCAGTGACTGACGTGAACCAGCCAATATGTAAATAAGCCGAGGGGCGAAGTTAACAGGTTGTAGCAGTGATTATCCACGCACCACTTAGGCCGCACAAACAGAGATCGGCTTTCGGTTTGTACAGTGCTTTTGTTTGACTCAGCTTTTTCTTTTTTTGTCTGTTTATATTTAGGTGCAATTAATGCAAGCTTACGAAAACAATCCAATGATGAGAAGGATAATAACGTTAGGACATAGTTCAAAGAGACTTTCTCATAGTTCAATAAGACTATTATTATATCATCACAAAGTTTGATATTTTCTCAATACTCACCCCTATAATCCTCCTCGGAGATTAAAACGGCAGTGGCCTCGTGACCTGCTATAACTAAGTGATAGTGGGAGTCCTGGCAATGGCCGGTTTCTCTAATCATGTCCTGAGCGTCTGTGGCTCCCACGCTCTTGGTCAGCCTCCACTGGATCTTATCCAGTGACGCGGCTGACGTAGGAGGTGACAACCATGTGGACTTGGGGGGCCTCTGGGCTGTTTGTAAATATTGTATGAATGTGCGAGTGAATGATGAATTGTAAATACGGTATGAATAATAACATTCATCTCAATTACTTATTGCCTAATAAAAGGCAGATTGTAATTTTATCTTAATAAAAAATCGATTCTAAAAAAAAAATTTTCTCAATAATGAACCTAAAAAGTAAGCAAAGAAACATTCTCGAAAGTTACAGTTTATGTTTGTTTGATTGGTTTGGCAAGGCAGAAAACCTAAAACAGACCACTTATTAATTGATTTCATAAATAAGTGAATCTAATAAATATACCGCCCGAAACCCAAATATGAATGAAAAGGCAAAATGTTAGCATATACAAAATAAGATTAATAAACAATGATTGAAAGTAAATCTATGATCTCGACCGCCCTTCTAAAAAAAAGCCTAATTAAGCACTGATACAATACTCATTTTTTCATCTCTGTGATAAATTATGTGTACATTTTATAAAATTGAGGGGCTATCAGTTCACATCAACGTGTTTTTTTATAAACAGTTGGTTTTTATATCAGTGAATAGATTATCTACTCAAGCAATTTTTTTATAATTTTCTTCAAACGTATCATATTATCTCAATTATGTGAATGCATATGTCGGGTCGTCACGAGGGGAGTACCTGGTAGGTTTTTCATAAAGAAGCAGTCAGGTTTTCAGAGTTTCAAGCAGGGTAGCCACGAGCCAGTAAGTAGTTGCCAGGAGAGAATGATTTACAGGGGCTAGATCCTGGGTCTTAAAAACCCAGCAAGCCTTGCCCTTAGCCAATCATTATTGAGATTGGTGTAACCAATGTCGTGTGGTTTCTTTGTTATCTGGGAGAGGCTGGCAGGGTTCTTGGGCCTCTTGGGTCTAGGGCCTCATCTGGCCTCATACCTGGGACTGACAGCTGTTGTCCCAGCTCATATAACTCATTGGCACCCCGCATTTTTTATTTCTTAACACATTTACAATGATTTATATTTTGTTCATGTTATTTACATTTGTCTACAATATATTTTGTTCATGTTATTTACATTGGTTTACAATATATATATACAATAGAGTATAGGATGATCCAAAGTCATGACTCACATGAGGCATGGGAACATGTTCAGAAGAATTGATGAGAACGAGGTGCTGTCAATGCACTCTGACCTACAAGTTAAGAAACACACAGACGTCTTATACTGTGCGGTAAACACAAAGACCTCACACACACGGTAAACACAAAGGGATTAATTGCTATACAGACGGCTCACTAACAGAAAACGGATCAGGGGCCGGCATATGGAGGAAAGATAAACCAGAATCTGGGATTTCTATTCCTTTAGGTAGACACACCTCGGTCTTTCAGGCCGAAGTGATGGCGATCAATGTCTGTACCCAAACCTTAATTGGGGAGAGTGTAAGAAACAGACTGATCACAATTTTCACGGATAGCCAGGCAGCAATTGGCGCCCTGAGAAGCTATACGACCAGATCTTATTTGGTTGAGGAGTGTAAAAACAACCTAAACACACTCTCGCTAGCCAATAAGGTTAGAATCGACTGGGTGCCAGGACACACAGGCATCACAGGCAATGAGAAGGCAGATGGCCTTGCAAGGGTGGGCTCAGAACAGACACTTCTTGCACCTGAACCCATATGTGGTATCAGCCTCAGCTACGCTAAAAGGCGTATAAAATTAGCTTTAGAGGACAGGGCAAGACTCTCTTGGAGAGAAACTAAGAAACAGGAACACTCGAAACTGTTTCTTGATGGACCCTGTAAGAGAAGAAGCTCAGCACTTCTATCAATGGACAGGTGGACACTCAAAAGTGTGACAGGACTCTATACAGGTCACTGTCGGTTAAACAAACACCTCTTTAATTTGGGGATAGTTGGATCACCAATCTGCAGATTCTGCAAGAAAGAGGGAGAAACGGCACGTCATATAATATGTGACTGTGATAACCTAGCTAGAAGGCGATACCTTCACTTTGGCAGTGATCGCATTGTAGACCCCAAACTATGTGAACTGATCGATCCATTCAGTATCCTCAGATTTGCAAAGGCCGTGGGCCTGTCACATATATAGGACAGGGACATGGACGGCGCACAATAGGTCTCACTGAGGCCGCGGTGCACAAATGCCGGAACAAATAATAAAAAATAAATAGGGTGATTTATCTTATGTAGTTAGCGGACACTACAGCATATTATAAAAATAAAGAAAATACTAATTCAAACGTACCTGATCTTTTATTGAAACTTCCATGGGGGATGAAGAAAAAAATGGGTTTAGACCTAAGCCTTGTTAGGATTCAATGTATGCATCGCTAACTCACACAAGCTAATAATATTGCTATAAAGTGAATTGATGTTGTAATAATATAACAATTTTACACTTGAAAGAACTACCATACAGAGGAACTTACATTATTCCTGTATTGGTATAATTTTACCCAATTTATAGGAATTAATGTTTCGAAATGGACATTACTCGGCCGCATTCAAAGAAATACAGTTTTCATTTTTCTTTAATAGGTATATTTTCACGAGTTCAGGAACTTAAAAGTAAGTCCAAGTTCTTTGTCGGAAGCTGGGCTTCTACTAGAACTTCACCGATAAGGTATTATGAAGTTTTCGACAGCGCTCGGGCCATCAGCGCATGAATCAGTAATAGTAATTCTAGACTGAACATGAAACCAGCTTCCAAGCCTAGCTGCCTCACCTCTGGCGTCTCCAATGATCCTAAATTCACAAACTAAAACCCAGTTATTATTCTACTAAAATCAGATACAAACTGGATTAAAGTTTTAAGTCTGGAATGTGTAATAAAGTATGATTTATTTATAAGTATATTTGTCTCCGTGATTGGGACTAGGTTGTTACCTATCAACCTTTATTGTTGAATTCTGTGCTAAATTCGCGGCTGAGTAAACCCAACCTGACCAATTCCCCATTGCGAAATCCTTATGGTAGCTGGGAATACAAAGACAGCTATTAAACTTAGTATTGTGACCTGATGAGAACGTGTAAGGTTACGGACACTTTAGATACAACGATTTATTATTCATCGCCTGATGTATTATCATATGTATAAATACAATACACAATATTTTTTTTCGAACAACAAAGTGTTTCTCTCACTGAGTATGGTTACTCCGGGATGCTGGTAACAACCCAAAGAGAGAATATTTCTTGTAAAAGAAAAGCTGTTATTTGCTTCATGATACAATCTATTCTTGCAGTGAACACACAAGCAACGTAGTCTTATAGATCATTAAACGTTGGTTTTTAGCCTCATTCTTCCCATTTATTACTTGCCATACAATTAGAGGCAGAATTACCTGCCTTACTAGAACTACAAACATTTAAGTTATGGCTGCTAGAATTGGGGTTTCTTAGGGCATTCTAGTCAAGTGTCACTATGTACCAACACTGTGTCTATATATAAAAGAGTTAATTTTAGTTTTTTGAATTCCGGTCCGTTTTATGATCTACCTGCAATACCTAGTCCGTAAAATGAGGCTCTCTCAAAAAAAAAAAAACTTGTCCTACCCAGCTGAAAAAAGTGGACCTTATTTATTATCTATACGAATAATTGAAAATGTTTATGAACGGTTCAATTTGAGATCTAATACTAATAACAATTTTCAAACTGGCTATCCAAATGTTTTAAATTAAGAAGTTTAGTCAGTTAATTGTTTATTTGAGGTTTGACTTCAGATTAAAGAGTGTTGAATTGTGAAGGTCCGACTAATTGTATCAGCCATTGATTATTGTCTTCTTCCATATCCAAATGCTCGCCGACACAACATGTGTAAATTTTAATATACTCGTACTCCGTTTGGTGAGCAGTCTTTCTTGGCATATCCTGGAGACGATCAACGGGGGGGGGGGGGGGTTCCCTCGACGGGAAAAATCCTTCTTTTCCGATTTCATTGCGGCTATACGTTCGTTTCTTCTTCTTATTGGCAGCCATCCGTTGGCTGGATATTCCTTCAGATTCAGATTCAGTCAGGAGGATGTTCGTTTGACTTGTTGCTCCAGTGAAGGCTAAGCTGCTAATTATCTGACAAACCAATGAGTGAGAGATTGTTTACTTTTCCCTTTATCTCGTTTTTATTAAATCTAAATATATATATTTTTTTAAGAAGCATTTTAAGAAGATCTTACAAGTTAATGACTATATGATTACGGTTAAAATTGAACTAGAATGCAAAGAGACCAGGTGAAGGGGCTTGCTTTATTAGGGACTTACAATCTAACTTAAACCTGTGTTTTAGCCACAGCTGCCATCAGTTGTCATCGACAAGAGAACGGAGGATATCGTGTTGATCACGGCACTAGAACTGTACAGACTGGTGGCATCTGTTTCTGCAGAACCATTTGTAACCCGTCGTGCCCTAGTGCCCAGTTTTCCGGATAGCGGCTAAGAATCGCTTCGGAGATACAAACATGTCCCCAGCATAATTTTCAGCCAATTTCTTTGCTTTTTCTTTCTCGCGCTATGAAGAGTGGCGCTTTTAAAAGACGAACAGTTGAGGTCTCACTCTTTGTGGTCTTCAAGAGCTTCCAGATCCTTTTGTGATCGCTCTGCGTGCTGCCAAGTCGTTCTAGCCACTTTCCTGTCGTTCAGATATGCATTGTGAGAGAATTAACAACTACCTTTGCTATGGTCCTGAACCACTTACTCTACCAATTATTGCGTCTTATCAAAATGTGGTCTAGTGACGCAAGAGATTGAATTCGCAGTGGTCGTGCTTTCACAATCAGCTGTTACTAAACGGTTATTCGACTGGCGAGCTGAGGGGATGGCAGCCGCGTAAAAACCAGCCAGGCTATCTGGTCACTGAGACCATCGTCTTATTCTTTGTTGTGCTTTACAGAGGTAAAATATCTTTCTGATCATCTGAGATGAAAATGTGAAGAAAGCCCTTTATCGGTAGTAATACGAATTGGGCTAACAGCCTTTTGATAACCACTGTGTCCAACTGGTAGAGTGCTAACGTTTCTTATTGGGCCGTTTAGTGGTAACTGATTGTGAAACCACAACCACTGCGAATCCAATCTCTTGCGTCACTAGACCACATTCTGATAAGGCAAAATAATTGGTAGAGTAAGTGGTTCAGGACCATAGCAAAGCCAAGGTAGTTGTTAATTCTCTCACAATGCATATCTGAACGACAGAAAAGTGGCTAGAACGACTTGGCAGCACGCAGAGCAATCACAGAAGGATCTGGAAGCTCTTGAAGACCACAAAGAGTGAGACCTCAACTGTACGCCTTTTGAAAGCGTCGCTCTTCTTACCACGGAACAACAGGCAAGAAAGAAACTGACGATTTCTACATTATTTTGTGTTTCTAGCCTATTCTTTTAATAATATTTTTATTCAATATAATGCAGCAAGATGATCGCTTGAACGTATCAATATATATGGTAAATTGTGAGTTGAAGCTAATGCAAAAAAGGTCGTACATTTTTTTTAAACATAAGTAACCATACAATAAACATGGAAGCGTGTCGTTGTATTTTAACAGTAAATGTAAGTATATTCGCTCAAATAAATCCTCGGGTTCAATGCGTACAGAACGCGTCTCTAAAATTCCTCATCAAGCCCTAAAAAGGCTCTTTATCTATGAGTGTCAAGCTAAATGTCCAACTAAATGCCTTGAGTATTATTCAATATCCTTCTTCGAAGTGGAACTCAAAAAAAGATGAATTTTATTCTATTTTGTGCTAGAGGATATTTAACATTCGTACTGAATTCATTTTGTAATTTTTAAACATAAAAACGTTATTTAGATATTCAATGGCTGAAATAATCAATACTCTAACGCTAAATTTAAACTTAAACATAAATATCAGACGATTACCTTACATGAAAACATAAATTAGATTCACGCGGGATCAGCTTGATAACTTTTATTCCTCATGATCACCCTTGTGGAGGGGGGATGATTGTGCACTAAATGCTATTTCCTTCGTCAATTCGATCTGAGTTTGCTCATCCAGGGAGATGTCTATACCCCGGAACCTTCTGGCTAATCGCACGATCACATTGTATATATAAAAGGTAAACAGAATAATGTTATGTTATTAAAAAAAATATGCAGGGGTATGTTTTATAAAGGAAGAGGCCGGCATAAGAGGAGATTATTCACGTGAGGGTGATATAACGTCAGCGCTAAAGCGGTTGGAAAATTACAGAGAAAATAAAATTTGTTCTGAGCGCGACATAGTATCGTGCCAGCGGCATAAAGGCTCATCACTGCCCTAGAATGTGGAAGAGACGCGACAAAAAAAAGAATATCATAAAAAAAAAACAGGGACATATACTTTGTTTTTGTTTTTCATTCCGTTGATAAAAACAGCCTCTACCTTTTCTAGATTCATCAGGTACACTCGTTTGTACATATGCCATGACATTTACACTTCAAATAAAATATTTAGACATTCTAAAAGAACTATTTAAAATTTATAATTCATCACGAATGATTCATGATAATTCATTACATTATTGAATAAATTCAATTGTTATTAACAAATCCTTAAAAATTGTCAAAAGTAAAAAAAAAAAGTTGGTGATCAATTATCATTACACAGGTATAAAAAATGGCCATATACAAAAAGATAGCGATTAAGATGATTCTCGTTTATTTTCTTATGTGTTATATTCGTACTGTTCATGTCTCGAAGAAATGTCGTCACAGAAATTTTATTATTTTATTAATCTTAATTATTTTAGGATCCTTAGCGTTGTACGAGAATGTACAAGCACGGAGCTGATTGGCCAACTCGGGCGTGGCATACGACAAGGCGTCCAGTCACTTGGAACTGACTGATAACAGCTGAGTTCCTGTAATGACCAAGGAATCCAAACGTGACGGGCCTTCCTAGTGCTTCCAAGACCTTTTATTCCCTTATGTATCACCAGATAAAATTATTGTTTTACCGGTATTTTCCCATCCCTCTCGCTTTTCTCTTAATACCAAAAATCTCAAATTTTTTTTTTCATAGCTCTCAAACTTAAAAAAATGTGGGAAAAACAAAAGGAAAATTATTTTGGATTGATGGGTGCCTTTCACTAAGGGGAGTCCCATTTGAAGGAAGTATGAGAGGAGAATTCTCAAATAACCAAAAATATGTGATTAAACGTCAAATACAAAACGTCAAAATCGGGACTGAAATGATTTCAAATTACTAAATTGAAAAAAGGTTTGGAATGCAGTTTGGCAATATAGTTTCATATATACTATTTCTTAAGACGGTTAGCACAAACACAGAACCAGCCCACGCGATGACATTACCATTAAATATCCTATATCAAAGGTGGACATGTCTCATACCTTGATCTTCAACAGTTGACAGAAATTTAGAGCGAGTTCAATAATAACAGTGCCATAAACACGCTCTAATATGAGAAAACGTTCAAATCTTGTAACATCACTGCAGACCATATCAGCAGTATTCTCCCTCACCAAGGTTTCTTTTTTACACGATGTCGGGTCGTCACTAGGGAGGTGCCTGATCACCCAAGTGCGGATTGTTCGAGTTTATAACATGAACAATCGTTCCATGACGGCGTTACTATCTGACTCCATTTATGATAGGTATGTGCCCCGACAATGCACTATGTTCAAGAGAAGAGGTACAGAGGTTTCATAAAATATTAGTCAAGTTTTCAGAGTTCGAGCGGAAACCAAGCAAGCGTCACGAGTAAAGACCACGGGAGAGTCACGAGAGAGACTGGTTAGGAGACTAAGAGACTCATTTCCAGGGCCAGGAGCCCTGGCTTAAGGCATCACCGAGTAAAGGTCGCGAGAGACTCAGAGGCTGATGAGGAGACTAAGAGACTGACTAACAGGGCCAGTAGCCCGGCCTTAAGTACCCTCTAAAGGGTTGTTAAGTTTATGACTGCCAGCTGGTGACCCTTTCATGTTTATTACTGTTTATGACTGCCAGCTGGTGACCCTTTCCCGTTTATGACTTAGTTGGCTTCCGCCTTTTATTGCTTAACACTTTTACAATGATTTACATTTGTTTATATTACATTTAGTTCATGTTAATTTACTTTTGCTTACAATATATATGCAATAGAGTATAGGGTGATTTATCTTATGTAGTTAGCGGTCGCTACACACGACTATGAACTTGATTGTATTTTTACAACGCTGCTCTTCGTTTTAGCTCTGATGCTATGGGACCATTTTCCTGGACTTTCCCATCCATATGTACAGGTAGATTGTATCAGGTATCTAAATTAAGTGAGTTACTTGTTATTGAAATATTTCCTCAGTGAAACATATTGATTCTGAAAGTTAGCATATTGCTAAAATAATTGAATGACAAACTCAAAAAGCTTCAACGAATCCACAGCCAGTCGATGAACTAATAACCCGATCCTACAAAGGGGCCTGAATAAGCTCTAAATTGGATGATCTCTTTTCGAACTGTTGGTACTCGGTTAAATCAATATCAGTTAATGCCGAAATCCTGTTACCCAAACAAAGGCCCCTTAAACTAAGCGCTTCTCTGAACTTTAGGTATGTTGTACAACTTCGCGCTGCGACATCGGTCCTCAAGTTATCTCTCTCGCTCTCTCTAATATTTAAGGTCAGTTTGAAACATTTCTGTAATTATTTATTTTGGACTGGCGGCTTATTTAAACGAATATTATATCAGAAAATTTATGTTTAAACCACACAAACCAGGAAAAATTACTTATCTAAAAAAACGTGTTATTGCAACAATTACAAAGCCTCCATACTTTTTTTCATATAAAAATAACAATATAATAATAACAACAACAAAATAACAACATTACTACAGTATCTATGTGGTAACTTTTCTAAATAGGGACAATAAAAGAGTTGGTATTCAAAATACTAGACAAAAAAATAATATATAATAAAGGAATACATTTACATAATAACGGCTGCATGTTGTTATAAAAAAAGTAGTAAAAACAATCATTTTGCAAATGTATTTATTTTCACAAAAATTTTCTTCAAGCACAAACAACAAGAGCATTTTTTTACTTTATACGCGATTCAGCTCTCAAAACTTCTTGGGTAAGTTTTTGTGGGAGGGTCTTGAGCGTAAATTTGCGGCGCTGTTAAAAAAGTGAATTACCAAATATAACCAGTTGCTATTTAGATTATTCGCTTCCTCTTTAAACAAAAATAACATTGCTAATAAATAATGATAAGAAATGAAGGACGTAAATAATAATATAGAAACTAGATGAAGAGATTCTCGCCGGGCTTGGTAGGAGTTTTTTTACAAGAATGCCAAGTTTTTGACCAAGATGAAATTGAAAATTGCGAAGCAACAGTAAAAAAGTTGACATAAAGAAACACCAGTTGGAACACATAAAGGATTACTAACTTCGGTGATTTACATTGATCACAAGTTGCATTTTATAACATAACTCAATATTTTAATTCTTGCTGTTCTACCGTTTTAAAAGCTGCCTGAACAGATCAGCATCAGATAAAACTTTTTAACTAAATCGGAACTATTAATCCCGACAATTTTTTGAATTGGTATTCGAGTCATAACATTATTATGCATGAATTGACCCAAAAAAAATCAGATGATTTTACTTCGACTAAATGATTTTGAAGACCTCAAGCATCAAAGACGCATACCTGATTGATCTGATGTGGAATTTTGGATCATATTGTTTATTTTGTAGTATAACAAAATCTTCAGAATAGTTTTTATTTTAGGTAGCTATCATATTGGCCAACCAATCACTCTGACCAGAGACTCGACTTCTAATGGAAGTTGTCTGTTGTAGGTTAGATATATCACATAATGATTCATTAACCCCATGGTCTGGGGCCTTTGTTTGCCATTTGATTAAATTGGCTATCGTCTACATGCAACGTACTTTATGATACCCGGCTATCCAAAGATTTTTGCCGAGGCCGATGGGTGGTACTGCTATCAAACAAATACGATCTGTTGTCAATCTAACTTTCAGCGTGCCTACATTGGCAGTCATGAAATCGAACAGTAATGTCAATGTTTAACAACCATAACTGACCCTGTTCTCTCTGTTTTGAGAAACAGTTGTTATGAAGTTTTAGTTTGTAAGGTAAAACTAGGAAAATACGTTTTAAATTAATATCTTGCGCACGGGCTGACATTTGATCACTCGTGTAAAGGCCATGTGGTCCACCCTTAGTTATAAAGATAGTTACATATAAGAATACTCTACAGGGGTAGACTTCGATGAAACATATATGCAACTAGTAGTCGAGGGAGTAACGCAGTAAGTAACGAATACATGAACTCCAAACAATCCACATAACCCTTTTCTTATTATGTTACATGTGCGCATTTGCTGTCTGCATTTATAAAGGTAATATTTGTTTTATTGATACGGTCCACTTTATATCATTAAATATTCCACGTTTTTTTATTTATTTTGTTTCGTGATATTAATATTATATTTTATTTGTCTACCTTCAGAGTTTATTTACTAATTGCAATTTTCATATTGTTTATATTTTTAACTTTTAATAAATTCAGTCCATTATTGTATAATATACATCATTATAAGTTTTTACATTGCAGATCGCTTATTTTGTACACTAGAATTGGTATAAAATGTCTGAATTACACGATCAATCTCTAGTGCAAAACATTTAGTTAGCGGTATACTGGTTCAAAAAAAGTAGGAAGAATATGACAAAAATAACTCTAAAATTGATTTAGATACCTGGCGAGGTGGCTAATATTTTTGATCCAGTAGTTAATCAATAGTCACAAATAATACAGCTCTTGCCTAGCACTTTTTACGATAACTCCCTCAGGCGGAGAATTGGACCTAGTTAGTTTCAAAGTTAGTTACGAGAAATCGCTTACAGGAAAAAAAAAAAAAAGAGTAAACCAATTTCTGAATGCCGTATAGCTTTTCCGTTTTTTCGCACGCCAATAAAGTTTTTTAGAACACCGGCCATGTCACACCCAACGAACCAGTATCAGATAAAACTTTTCTTGTTATGGCAACTTCATTATCCGCTCACTGAAATTGAATAATAAAACCGTGATCCTAATATGTATTGGCAAAAAAAAATATATGATGGATTGACAAAGTGAAGGGTGCACTGAATCAGTGAATTACACAAAGGAATAGTAATGGGTATTTTTTTCTCAGAGCTGTGCCGAGCTAATTCCAGATGGAGTCTGCTTTATTAAACTTTGTACTTAGGTTTTCATAGTTAATTTCTTGGAACTAAAAACCTTTATGATTTCACTCGAGTCACCAATCAAATTTTACGGACTACACATTTGATATAAGGAAAACATGCAATGATTAAGCCATCCCCATAAAACATTGACAAGATTCATTAATTAATTACTTGGTACTAAAAAACCTACAATCGTCATTGCGGTAGTTAATAGAAGACCTTAACGGCTTGATTGACGATGTTATTTTTCTATTTACAATAATAGGTTAAAAATAATATCGACCATTAAAAAACCAAAATCCAAGATCGAATAGTAAATAACTTGGTTTTCAAATTCGAATTATTTCATCACTTATATTTACACAACAAAAATAATCTTTTACTGATACACAATGCATCTATTAAAAAAAAAATACCCTTTGCTCTTGGCTATGAATTAAACCTTCAAAGTCTAGCTTACAAAAAAAGTAGATTATCGAATTAAATATTGATACTAATTTGATATGTTTAAGCGTCATAGTTGAGAACTTACTGGAATACAGTCATTTTTACACAACCGGGATAATGTTTTGCATAGAAATTTTACTTGATGCCCTAAAGACAAGAAATAAAAGTGACCGTATGAAAAATAATGAAGGGCCATTAATTAATCAACTACTTATTATCTATAATAATAGCAGGGTATCAAATTTAAAGTGTAATTTTCGAAATCTTTAAGCGCTTATCTTCAGTAGCTAAAATGATAAGTCGCATAACGAAAACCTCAACTGTGCACGTGGAGACCAACAAAATGTGTTTGAAAGCAACAATGAAAACAATCAATAATTAAAACGTATTTACATTATTAACAGTGATGAATTGAACAAGTCCAAAATAGGTTTTACTAAAATTAAAAATCTTAAAACACAACAATAAACTAATCTCATAGCTACTCGCCCAATTGATGGAGTAAAAAAACTTATAGCATTTACAATAGTTTTTATTAATATAAACTTTAAATAAGGTCTTCCGACTTCACTCTACGACTGGCTTTATTTAGGAACTATGAAGGGTGTAGGGCTTCATGTGTTTATTATTTTTAATTTATATTATCTGATAATAAGGAATCTAATTAAATATCAATAGTTTCCAGGCTATTAATTAGTTTTATATCGTTTATATGATGTAGTAAGGCAACTTTACGTGGTGCATCATGATGCCTGTAGATGCTGGTAGAATTGGCTAGGTTTTTGTTTAAGATGTTATTTGCATCTAATCGATAATTTTCTATTTGTTCTAGGAAATATTATTTATTGAATTCCCAACACGCTATTCTATACACGCCCAATCTGTGGCGTGACCCTCGATCATACAGACATAGTTTTATCGATGTATTCATCTTTTTTCATAATTGTCATAGATTTGCATTTGTCTGATTTCTGTTGTTATTAAATTATTCTCCACTATTTTGTTTTTTATATTTTTAAAAATTTTTAATGTGCCGAATTTTCAATTTTAGTAAAATGGATGGACCATTATGGACCTTGTGCTATTCAGCACTCTTAATAATTTAAATATATTTTGCATATTGATTGTTATCATTGTTGATTTTATTGATACATTTTCTTTGTCTCCATATGCACAATAAGGTTTATATCGTGTGGCTTTTCGTTTTTGTAAGATGAGAGCTTAGAGCTTTATAAGACGTTAATGGCGATTAAATACTATATTCTGGAAAGACGGAAGATTTGTTGTTTAAGTTAAACTGTAATAATTTGACCTAGACTCATGAAGTCTTGAACAGCTTCTATCCATGGTTTTCTCATCACTGTTCATACTTTCTGCTGTTAACCATAACGGACTTAACAGTAAATCACTGTACTAAAATTATAACGTTATGATATCATATTATTATAAACCCTATTATATAGCACCTTCTTTTTTGAGGATAAAGAGCTATATCGAAATCACACCCTCTATTTACCCACTCCTGGCTTCAAGTCACGTTCGGCCGATCCATACATTTTTTTTTTTCTTTTCCTCACCCAGGTTGATCCTTTAAATAAATTTACAAATACTACTTTGGAGAAATATAGTATTTATGAAAAATTCCTGCTGTAATCATAAAAGGAATAATTCACTTTCATTTAGTCCCCAAAGAATCAATAACATATTAAAGTAAAATATATTAAGTAGTACTAACATGATTTTAATCTTGCCGAGAAGCCAAATTTTATTGCTGCATTCCTAATAGGTAAGCAGCCATTAAAGCGTGTAAACCTCACTAAACACAAGGAATTACATTCGAATAGCTATGGGACAATATTATTTCGTTTTGATGTGAATATAAATGTATACAATATGCATCATCCGAAAATAATCGGTCGGGTGCTTTATCAACTGAACTAGTCTGAATGACCCTCGATCCGAAATCCATACATCTGGAAAAATACATGAAAAACACTTGGGTAACATGTTCTTTGAAAATCTAAATTGAAAAGTACGAAAAAGAAATGCGTTGTGCAAATTTAACTCAAATGGGTTCCTCCCTATATATCGATATTTTTCATGCCTTTTGTTTTACTCTATTCGTGCAAACTTTAAATAATGCTATTTAGATCATATTTGATATGAATTAATTCGACGACATTGAAGAACAGACAAACAAAAACAGAGACTATTTGGTGATTTTCCAACTGAGGCATCCCAAATTGAACCAGGTAGGTAACCAATTGAACTTTTATAGCTACCCTCACCTAGCCTCAAAAAACTTTCAAATTTAAAATATTCAAATTCTCGTTCAATTTTTACTACAATCCGTGTAGAGTTGTTTGCTAGTATTTATTTGATACAATGTAAAAAAATATTTTCAATAAGTGATTCTTGACCGGATTACTGCAAGCTTTTTTGAGGTGTGTATGAGCTTGCAATGTCACCAGAGGAGATGATATAACTAAGTCCCGTTCCGCAAGAGATGTTACTGGAATGTCGACAATAGTCATGACTCCACTGCATACCCGAATGCTTTTCGAACGTCCCCAATCAACCAGGGAACCGTACACAATTGTTTTCCACCAACAGCTGGGTATTCAGGCAGATTCGCACCTGGCTGCAGGACCTCTGACAGTCAAATAGGTGGGCAGTCCAAAACCGGATGTAGTGAATACAGTAACTCGCAAGTCGAAAATGGGTGAGAAAATCATTTGTTTCTAACAACCTAAACCAAAGGATTTTGTGAGTCAAAATGTATGACCTGTGAAAGCAGTCGTAAAACGAAAAAGTGTTGAAGCTAACTCCCCAATATCTCGAAATATATCGATTACGTATGCTTAAATTTCAGTAATGGAAATTATTATAAAAAAAAAATTAAGAAAATAAGGCCCTGGTTCGTTAGATTTAAACTTATATTTATATTCAAATAATTGGTATGAATGAGATCATTTATCACAATTGATTATGGCCTAATCAGGCAGATTGTAATTTTATCATAGTAAAGTTTTTGTAAACAAAAAGGCAATAAAAGACTATGCTTTTAAAGGCATCAAGATCCGAATCATTTTTTTTTTATTTATTTACCCTAATATTTTGACTTGTTTTCAATTTTGTCAAAAAGAATTTTCCCTGAGAATTATTTAAATAATACAATAAAGTATTTTTGTTCATAATCATCGATTCATCTTTACACAATCATTAAATAAGAAGCATTTATTGCATAACAACTATTTATTAATAATTACAAGTTGTGGTCTGAAATCCCACTGATTTAACAATCATCCAAAGAAACACAATGACGGTGTAACCCAGTGAGGCAGGTGACTAGATTGGGAGATCCTCGATTCAAGTAATTCTCTTTTTTCTTCGACTATTTTTTTATGTACAGCGCAGCAGATGTTACAGTGTACGATATAGGTATTTGTTTTAGTAGTTAATCGACCAACTCGATCATTCACTGAAAATACAATTAAATGATGTTATAAATAATTGTTATGATCTAGCAATGTCTGTTAAAAATAAAAGTAACTTCATATGATAAGCTAAAACATTGAGCGTGTTGAACCGCTTACATGGATCCCGTAACAAGAGACAGCACTTGATTTAAGCCGTGCTTTGTGTGCTAGATAGAGCATGGGCTACAATCCATTAACTTTAAGTACCACAGCAGCCTAGATTTATACCGTAGGAATCTGGTAAATCTCATTACTGCCGAGCGAGAAGTGGAGAGGCTCTACTTTGAAGCAGGTAAGGGTTATGTGTACTTCTGTCTCCCTGGGTGTTCACGATAGAAGCCGTAAAAATGTTAATGAAATTTTAAATGTATATTCAATACCGTCCCGAAACGCTACATACTTTATAATTAATATGTAATAAAACAAAAAATAAATAATTAAACGTGAAAATCTACTGTTTGGCCTCATCTGTCTAATTTTTGAGCTTTTTTGTTGTCAATTAAAAAATTAACTTTCCGTCCGGGTGTCGTTTCTGTCAGATGAGCGACTCAAATGTTCTTTTCATTTTCTCAGAACCACCAGGGATCCAAAAACTCATCTCTTTTCTAACTTCATCTTTTGACCACACACGACCTCCGTCAATAGTTTTTACATTCAACAGGAGCCAGTATATGTATTTAGTAGTACCTCAGGAATGTTTAGTGCCATTTCTATATACGTTTTGTTTTTGTATGATTTATTGCCAATAAATTAAAACAAATCACAACTCTTACAAAAAGAGAAATAACCGCAACAAGAACGGGAATAAGAAGAATACTGTATAAACAACTTTATTATGATGAAATTACAATCTGCCTTAATACTTAATAGGCAATAAATAATTGAGATAAATGTTTTCATTCATACCATGTTTACAATTGAGTATTCGCTCGCACATTCGTACAATATTTACAAACAGCCCAGGGGCCCCCCAAGTCCACACGGTTGTTGCCTCCCTCGCATGCAAAAGAGGAAAGAGGAAGCGGAGTGTTGGGAAGTCCCCCACGCTCCCCCACCAGCCACGCCACCGAATACGAGCGAGGCTGACGAAGAGCGCGAGAGCCACATACGCTTAGGACATGATTGGTGAAACTGACCATTGCCAGGACTTCCACTGTTGCACATTTATAGCTGGTCACGAGGCCACTGCCGTTTTAGTCTCCAAGGAGGATTATAGGGATGAGTGGAGCAGTACAATGACTGTGCTACGGGATTAGGGTGGTTAGATAGGTTACTATGGAATTTCATGAATTTGGAAGGGATGAGTTCTAGAATGTAGGGTATATTCAGATCATTATGAAGGGTTTTGTTGCTGACGTAATAAGGGGCATTTACTATTGTTCTCAGGACTTTTGATTGAAAGGATTAGATGCACTTGATGTTTTACTTTTTTGCTGTCCCCCATAGCTCTATTTCGTATGTCCAGATTGGCTTAAGTATAACTTTGCAAATAAGTAGTTTATTTTCTATTGAGAGATGGGATGTCCTTTGAAGTAGTCAGTACAGTTTTCCAAAGCGTCTGTTTAGTTCTTGTCTTTTTAGCCTCGTGTGTGGGTTCCATGTCAGTCTTTTGTCGAGATGGAAGCCTAAAAACCTTACTGTCTCAGACACGGGGAGAGGAATTGAATAAGAGCAAATTTTTGAGCCTCCTAAAAAGGAATAGTTTGGAAACGAAGAAAAAAGTACTTGCCTGATTTAAATGTAAAAAATGTATTTGTTTATATATTTATAATATTAATTAAATAATTTTGCAAATTGCACCAAGCTTAACTGATTTATTTTAATATCAGACCCTTGCTTCGTGTTAGTTTATCATTTAACTCCTTTAATTGATTTTGTCTAATATTCATTAGTGAGAAATATTTTGTTTAATGTTAATATTTTGTTTTACGTAACGCAATGATTAGATCCCTTTACATGATAAGATTTATGGTATTTGTGGAATACACGTGCCTATATGTGAAATTTTTTTGAATTTTTTGCATTAATATCATAGATCCTTGCAAAAATAGAACAATTTTCAGTTTCACGAGCAGTTGAGAAAACAAAATACATGCGATAAACACATGACATGTTTATTTTTAGGTACAAATCGTTATTATTAATTTCTCCGACATTTGTTTAAGTTACCTATAAAATGTTTATTAATCCCCACTCGTATTTTTTATCTGGTATCTGAGATGCCTTCCTTCTGAAAAACACACCTAAGAAAATTCAGCGTTTTTCTCCGTGGTTGTTAACGTGCTAAAACGGCACAGCATGAAACAATTAAAGGACATCCCCTACCATTTTTTTTTTTTCTCATTGCCGTTTAAAGAGGTTTAAATAGGGTTTTTATAGTAATATTTACAATTTTTTATAATTGTTGAAAAGACGATTTCGGGGGAGATAGTTCAACAAAAAACATTTTTTATTTGAAAATAACCATGAAACAACTTTCAAATGATGAGAAAATAAATAGTTATTATATATAAACATTCAAACGCTGAAACGTACTTCATTGTATTATTTAGTAATGAATGTACGGGAATCCTTCATTGCATGATATTAACCAACACCAAGAATTATTTAAAAATCAACTTTTTGCATGTGTGAGATAAAGTGAAAACAAATGGGTGAAAAACGCATGTCTGGCTACTGTAGGTGATGTATAATTCTGACGCAGTGGATACCCAGTCAATCCATTTGCGGTATGTTCACTTCAGTCGAGTAATATTTTGAAGAAAATTTATGTAAAACCTCTTATTTATGAAAATTCTCCGATTACTTAACATTGCTTTTTCAACAAATATAATAAATAACCAATAGCTAATATTTATATTGACAGCCTATTAACTATTATAATGGGCTCGGATCGTATCAAATCCATTTCTATTGTTTGATATTAAAATATAACATTGCTAGGGATATTTTAAAAATCCTTGTAGCTTTATCGTCGTTAGAGTAGCTTCAAGCATAGAGACAAAATCAAAACTCTCCTCTACAAATAGCAATTTTACAGCCTATATTTCCTGTTTGCGCATTTCAACAAAGAACTAATTAACATGCTTCAAACTGTCAAAATATGGCAGACCCTACTAACTGAAACAAATAACTCAAGGACAAATAGTCACGTGAAGAAGGAGCAAATACCTTCAAAGGAGGATCCAGACACAGCAGTAAGGGTGGTCTGAACAGTTTCCGACCTAACAAAGCTTTTATTTATTTCATGTTGAGGTCGGAAACTTTTCAGGCCACCTCTGTAATACAGTTGTTCTATTATAGAATCTGTATTATATATGAAATTCCGCTATTGCAGAACAGACAGACAGGCTCAAGCCAATCGATGTGTACCCCTGTGAAAGCATAGCCCATTTACAATCAACAATAAATAAGCTGTCAAAAATGCTACTGCTTATCCATCAAATTCCACGAGCTGACAAATAATTAGTACTAAATCTATCGGCTTATGATCATATAATCATTGTTTATTAACGATTATAGTAAGTGCGAAATTCTATTGCCCGATAACGTTTCGGGTGATGTTTTGGTGCATGGCAGAAGGAAGGTGAAACTGACCAGGGCCCGGATTGGAAAAGGTACGGTGCCATACGACACTCTAGAGACTCGCTAACGCCAAGGGACACGGGGCCAGCCCGGTATAATATCGCAGCATTGGCGCTAGTTCAACTCTCGCCTATGAAGGATACATCTACGCTTAACGATTGCCCAGAACTCAAGCTTTCTAGAGGGCAGGATATCGGGCAGTCCAAAACTTTTTACGGAATGCAAGGGGATCGTAGATCTTTCACACCCGTGGTGAATATCTTCTCCCCCAGAACTACCCCGAAGTAGGAGAGGCGAGGGTGAACTGGCGTATGCGGCATCTGAAGCAGAGCATAATAATTTAATGGCAGTTCTCTGGGCTCCACTACTCAACCGGAATAAATATGTTTTCCTTCTATGTGTTATTACGTTTTATTTCCAAGTGGCTGCAAGAGAAATTATTATAAATTACTCAGCATAGCGTGCAACGGGGCGGCTACTACACTCTTATATTTAATTTTTACTTTTAAATCAGTTGTACAAATAAGTCGGCCAACTCTCCCAATTGAAACTATGTCATTAGAGACCGTTATAAAATAAATTTATGTTTCGAGCCCGATGTTATGTGACATTGAAACAATACACATGATAGAAATCACAACCATTTGAATACAAACAGCAAACGAGATTTATTTATGCCCCAGTTCCCGCAATCAATGCCAAATATCAGAAAAGAAAAAACGACTAAAACCCTTTCTAAATAAGGAATGCCCAGATCAAAAAGGAACCATATAGAAAACTTCTTCTTATCATTTATAGGACCCTATTGAGCCAATGGATTTTTAAAAATTGACCATGGGTATTGTTACAACTCATCAAGGATCGTTCCAAAACAATTAAATTATTACATGCGATGTGGTCAATTGAGAACTTTAATAGGAGATAAAAACACTACAAATCAGACAAGAGGAAGGTATGATAGCTCTTACTTAGTTATGATAAAAACAGACAGAATGACGACGTAAGGAACAGAATAGTGCTGATATGGCTGATAAATACTTTTAGTACGGTTTCAGTCTTATTAGGATTATCAAACGGATTTTTAAACCATTAACTAAAATTAGTAGATAGTAACTTTTTAAATATCATACTTAGATATTTTACTATTGTTCTTTTATGTCTAATTAATACATACTAATGTCGCTAAAAGAGTATTTATTTAATAAATTAAAAATTTTTGGGGATGGATAGAATAAATTATTACATTTTATAATTATTTTGCGTTAATGTTGGTGACCTAGAAACAAAGGCTTTTCTTTTCTTTCTTTATTAAAGTTCAATGCTTTCGTGTACTCTGAGGCCTGTATACGGGTATTAACTTTTTTCTAGGACAATAATATTAACAAGTCGAATCGATTTGTCGAATTTACTCCAGTTTTGGAAATAAAGGCAGTATTTACTGTTATATTAAAAAAAACGAATATTTTTTTTATTGTTTCTTTACTTAGGGCATGGTGAGAAAAAAGCATGTGTGTTTTGAAACGCCTAGAAAGTCGTAATAAAAAAGAATATAGGTTGGAAAGCTCAAAATTCGTTATTATGGGAATATAGAAATTTTATTATACAATAAGAACAGAATTATAAATGATAATAAAATAGTAGTATCAAACCAAACAACAATCAGTCAAATATGTCATGTGTCAATTTGAAGAAATTACGTATACCTCGTGTACCTTAATACGTTGATGTATATAAATTCAGTCCACTTATGCCACACAAAAAAAAAATGTTTTGTTCCTCAGTGCAATTAACCACTCAACCTAATTAAGATCTAAAAAAAAATGTTGTCTATAGGGTAACTATATTTCTATTAATAGCTTCAGTAATTAATACAATAATAATAATCTAAAAATCCACCTTTGGACTAACAACCGATTTTCCTGGTCACTTTTTCCCCGTCACATTCGATATCTCACTAAAAAAATTCAGCACAAATAGTTCAAAAATACAACCCCCCCCCCTCCTCTGCATACAAGAGCACCAGAATAATACTTTTTTTCATCTCAAATGAATAAAAAAATTAAATGCACAAACAAAGCAACTGAGATGAAACCCCCTGAGATGAAAATTTTCAGCGTAAAATTGCATTTATGCCCACCTCCTTTTTATTTATGTAATAAATTCACTGTTTTCGTTTCAATATCATTAGCTTTTGTTTGTGTTTTTACAGGCATGACACTGGTCAACCTATGAGGGTAATTGGCATTTGACAATGTTAGCATTGTTCTCCAAAAACACACGTACATAGAAATGTTTTCATTGCCGGAAGACAAAACGGGGTTTCTTTTGTTAATTTTTATAAAGACTTTTTAACAGAGACATGTAATATTCACTGTCGGGTCGTCACGAGGGGGTGCCTGGATACCCTAGCCCTGGTGACAAGTGAGGGTTATTTGAGTTTAAAACCTGGACAATCGTTTCATGGCGGCTTTACTATCTGACTCCATTTTTTGATAGGTATGTGCCCCGAAAATGCACTATGTTCAGGAGAAAAGGTATAGGATAGGTAGTGTAGGTAGTTTGTGTGGTCTTGGAATGACCACGAATTCACACTCGGTGTCTAAGGGTAGGCGAAAACCGTCCGGATCCCAAAGGCGAGTGTGAACTGGAGAGAGGCAGACTGGATTGCCATGGGGGGCACTGCTAGGGAAATTTGCAGGGCCACGGCAATCGTCATCCACGAAGGAGAGGTCTCTCCCAAGGAGGTGCTAGTTTTTAGCGAGACGAAGGCAGAGATTTCCACTAGGAAGGTGTGGGGTCTGACAACGCCGGACTAAAACATAGCGAGGTTAGGAGAGAGAGAGAGAGATGCAGAGGTAGTTAAATGAGAAGTCCATGGCTTTGAGTAGAGCAGCAGGCGCCAGTGCAGAGAGAGAGAGAGAGAGAGAGAGAGAGAGAGAGAGAGAGAGAGAGAATTGTTCAAGGTGCCGGTTGCTTTCTGTCTGGCCTCTGTTTTTTTTTATTTCAAAACCTCAAACAAACAATACAATGTACAAAAAAAAGAAAAATAACAAAATATTTGGAAAACAATTTTCTCCTCTTCCTGCATTTACATGCATTTGGAGGAGTGCATATTATAATAGATTTGTGTTGTGGTTAAAAGTACTCAGTATCATATTCTCACTAGGTGATGAGGCTCACCTTCTATTTGTTGGGCTCTGACTGGGCCGGCTAACCTGTAGGGGATGGCCCCCCACCAGGCGACTAGAGAGGAAGTGGGGATGGGCCCCCAATCTACTCCTTCCCCTACTCTCATTGACGTCATAATTTTTATTAACGTAATGAAAAATATTTTCTGATATTCATTTGATGATATAGTTACAAGGTCTGATACAAGAAGAGGGTGACTTATAATTATTTGTGACTAAGAGGTAGCCACAACATTCACCATCTTTAAAACAATAATCAAAAAACCTCAAAGGATGACTCAAATGCAGATGACTCTTCCCTTTCCCCGGAAGTTGATACAAATGAATTCCTTGTAAAATGTATAAAATAACCGAGATTTTTTCTCAGGAGCAAACATATCACGGATCAACATCCGCTAGAAACTAGTTTAAAAATTTTAAATGTTACCAGGATATCCACTTCAATTTTCAATCATCGATTACTGTCGTCAGTTAGCTTGTTATTTTTTTTTTTTGACGTTTCTAAATTAAAATGTTTTAATGAATGATTTGCAGAGGAATTGAACCTACAAATTAATGATTGGCTACTTCCCCCCGTACCCCGATTTAAACTCAATGGAGCCCTGGGATTTTTACCTATCGCAGAAACAGATATGTTTCGCACTGATGACAATGGAAGAAGAGTTGGCTAGGAGGAAATGGAGGAAAGCAGAGGCTGATTGGTAGAAAGGAATGACGGACGACAGAGAGAGCTTGGAGGCAGGCAATAAAACACCTAGGCCAGGTAATCACTGCGCTGGACCCAGGCCAAGCCCCGCCCTGCTGACTGCACACCTTTCCTACCTAGGGCCAAGGGCTGGGGGAAGCGGGTCCACAATTAGCTAATGCCATAATTTACCTATGTACTATCGCTATCTACTTTATATACCAGGTAACTCGGCGATAGTTACCTGAGTATATATGTAATCAAGTCCAATGAATGGCCAATATAATATGTGGCTTAAAAATCCCTGGACTGCTACAGGTCAAACAGTGCCACCGTACTTAGTACTGAGTAACAAGCTCTTGAGTATAAGAGCGTGTCCTGTGCCAAAAACTCTCGTCAATAGAAATATATTGAGATTTGCAACCTCACGACTCCTAATATTAAATTGACTAAAAATAAAGTATATTATATTCATGAAAAATTGACCGGTGGTCAATTGATTATAAATCTAAAAATGATTTTCTGACTCATGCTCAAATATATATTAGGTAAAGGTCTCTAATAAAGGTTTTCCCCACAGTGCATTAATGTTCACAATGAGATGTCCTGTGCTGCCGAAAACACAGGACCGCTAAGGGAGCCAGGGTTGTAAAAACAGCAGCGTACCATAAAATACCAAACAGGAATAACATAAATTGTGGAAAATAAAACTGAATATATCAGACACAACCAGATGTTCCGGGATAGGTGGGGACTATTTCGCTAGTCTCATGCCACTGGGGTTGGCATCACTATTTCTTCCCTGATAGCTCCAGTCGATGAGACCTGAGCTTGGTGCCGCTTCTTTCCTCACGAAGCCATTTTCATCCTTAGAGTTAAATCATTCTTTGGCCAGTCGTTCCACATCAAAGACTCATACAACGTTGGATGTAATCAGTTTTTGAGGTTTAAACTGCAGTAAAACCATCGTATTTATACTTTCTTTTAGATAAAACTTCTTTTATAGCAATAAATATTTCCACTGTAAACCTCATTGTGTATTTACTAACCAGGCTTTCTCCAGGCATACAATATTATCTAAAGTTAAAATGTAAAACTATTAGGTTGGTGCGTATGAAATGTCGGATTTTCTTTAAATGTGAACGTTTGTCTCCCTGTTTTTGTTATGCTTTTGTTTTTGACATAACCTGGTTTATAGTCGTACTGTACATTGCCAGAGTCACATTTTAGCAAAGAAGATTTTCTCAAAAGTGTTCCCTTTTGTTATTTGCTTTGAATTTTGCACCGATATGAATTCAACCGATATTCCTGTAATTTTCTTATATGAGTATAAACTTGGTAATAATGCTGCAAAAGCTGCACGCAATATAAACAAGGTGATTGGGGAGAATACTGTGAACGATCGAAAAGTGCAGCGTTGGTTTGAAAAATTTCGGTCTGGTGATTTTTCCCTGCAAAATGTACCGCGTGGAAGACACGAAACGTCTGTGAAACACGATGCTCTGAAAGCTTTGGTGGAAACGAATCTGACTGTTTCTTCAAGGGAACTTGCTGCCAGAATGGAAGTTGACCATACAACAATATTGCAACATCTTTCTGAAATTGGCAAGGTGAAAAAAATGGATAAGTGGATACCGCACGAACTAACCGAACAAAATAAGCTCGGTAATAAATTTAATGAAATTAAATGAATTAAAATATGGAATTTTGCAGCACCCACCTTATTCGCCGGATCTTTCGCCAACCAACTTTCATTTATTTAAACATTTAGAACTGTTTTTACGGGCTAAACAGTACGAAAATGAAGACAGTCTGAAAAATGCCATATCAGAGTTCATTGATTCTAAAGATCAGAATTTCTTCAAGACAGGCATCTATGCATTAAAATCTCGTTAGGAAAAGTGTACTGAAGTAAATGGAGCATATTTTGATTAAATAAACAGCTTTTGGAAAAAGATATGCAGTTTAATAAATTCACTTAAAGAATCTGACATTTCATTCGCACCAACCAATATATTTGTTGTAAGAATCAACATGGCCTACTAATCAAGGGCTATTTCATCGGATAAATCCTTTCAAAGCATTAGAATGCGTGACGTTTCAATATACTTCTGTGGGAAGACAATGAATCTCTATTTTATTTAAATTTGCAACCACCAATAATACCTACCATAAACATCTCAACTGATCTAAATATTCCTAAAGATAGTTAAGAGATCTTTAGATAAATCGCATCCTGAGAGAGAACCGCGTGTTCAAAAGATGCATAAATTAATCGAATGAAGGTTAACATAGCAATGTGAATATGGTGGAAATAATTAATTATATTTGACTAAAATGGCATTATTTTGGGGTAATGGGTATTAGTTACTGGTTAAGTACCTGCCGAATATGACAAGTTGTACGTTATCTCGAGCTTACTTCGAGGTGAAATGTAATTTATTTATTCTTCAACCGTTTAGGAATGTATGCGTGGAAACGGTGCATAAATCACTCTTTTTGTTCATAATGTGGACTTTTCGGAAGTAAGGGACTGTGTTTTCATCCATCCTCCAAACTTCGAACAGTATTAAGATACGAAACTACAAAGACTGATTAACAGACAACTGTTAACTGAACAAAGCTATCAAGCCTTCACAATTTAAGAAGTTATTGCTCTTATTTACGTTGCCAATAAAACTGTTCATACTGATTCAAATATGCCCTATATCATATATGATTCACATCACAGATAGAACTTAGAGATAATCCTGGCCCTCAATTATCTATTTGTATTAGTTGAAATTGCTTTATAGTTCAATTGAATTTAAACCCTAAAATTGTATTATAACATCCCATCTGTAGTCATTCACTAGCTAGCGTAGTGAACATGCACGATATAACCGGTTAGCGTCAAGCCGAGCTAGCACTAAGTCCATAAGTCCACTTACGTGACGTCCACGGTGTAACAGTTAGTGATGCTCTGCTCTGTGATCAAAGCGTGGTGAGTTGTCTGATGTATTGTTTGCTTCTGACTGATCGTGCGGAATCCCAGTGTTACTTAGAATATTTACTTTCCGATAAATAAATTTAATAATATGGTTTACTTGATTTCTTCGTGTGGTGGTCATTTTTATAAGTCTTATTTTAGATTATTTTGAAAATTAATAAATATAAACAGCCAAAATGTTACCTTTAAATAGATTAGTTTTGTAATAAAACCTTCTGCGGGTTTAATATTATTTTTATTTGCATACCTAGGATTGCTTTATTAAGGAAAATAGTTAAATTACAACGCCCATAAATACAAAACTGATATAAAGTCATTAGTTGCCGGGTATAATCACCGATTGAAAGTATGTTACTGCAATATTGTCTGGCCAAATCACATTTTTTTTAGATGAGAACTTTTGAATAAATATTACCATTTGAATAAGGGATGATTGATATAGAGGATATAACAGTAGGATTACGATAAGTCGGGTCCTCGGCAGGTTGTGGCAATGTCATTATAATCTAGCCAATGACAATCGGTTCTTCAATATTTTATAATATTTATAAAATATGTACTATCGAAAAATTATGATTTTATGCGATTTAAGCCTGTTCTTGCTGGTGTTTAAAGAAAGGAAGGTGGAGCTCCTGACTAAATAATAAGGTAATTTTAGATTTGTGGTCTTTTATTTGTCGAAGAAATTTGCGTTTGAAACAATACTTACTGCGAGTGATAACAATTACTAAGGTTTACAACCAATCTTATTCCTTGGCTCTGTATTCAGGGGAAATCTTAGTTTATAACGAGGGCATGTAACGACCTGAGATTCTCTAAGTGCATTCCAAAAACATGTAAAGATATTGTATGAATTAATAAAACTGAAAACGATTTGCAATCTCGGCAAACTTTAGAACTTTGGTTTAATTAGAGGTCCCTGACATGAGTCTGATTCAAAAGGCTGTTTTAGTTTGTTCATAGCTATTTAGGTATTTTCAGTTCTAAGGTATAAGTACAACCCTCCAAAACAAAGAGACCTTATATATCATTAACGAATTTTGCAATCGGAATTTATAGGTCAATTTTTGTTTGTTGAAGGATAAGCGAGGAATCACCTTGCTGCCCTGATGTAGGGGGTGCAGTTTTTAAGGCCTTTATTAAGTTTGGGCAGGAAACGAGGGCTTTTCTGGTAGTGGACATAAACTGCATAATGATTCTAGTTAGCTAATGCCTGGCCATCGCAATTATTCAAGTTTTCCGCCCAGTCGCTCTTTTGGGGACTTTAACAGTTCAAACAGAGCAGCTTTAGTATTTTATCTTATTACAACCTTTATGAATTTCCAGTTGAATCGGTTTTATGTAACATTTAACTATTTGTGGTCGTTTTGATTAGTTTACACGCACTTTTCCTCTTAGTAAACATCATTTTGCTGCTTTTAAATGAAATATGTAGTGAAATAAATACTTTAATTCGAATGAAGCTGAAGTTGATGACTAAATTAAAATAAATCCCCCACAACACGCGGACGGAGACAAAGAGATCTAGTGGCCTTTGGGGCAGATTGAGCCGTTAATAAAATCCGCTAAGCCCTCCAAAGTGGAAAGGGTGAACTTCCCGAGGTGAGAGAGCTCCCCTTCGACGGCTGAGGAAGAAACGGCTCCGGAAAGGAGAAGACGAGAACTGAAGAACTGCTGATTAATGCCAGATAGCAATCAAACCATTTCATCCGGCAGTGGCATTACCGCCGGTAATTCCCTCCACGGCAGCCTCTCATATCTCAGCCTGCATAAGTAATGGACACAATTTAGGAACCTCTCTCCCCAGCCGTCTAAATAGATATCTCAGCCAAATGTACCTGTCTCTTTCGGCCCCTTCATCGTATTCCTTTCATTTAAATATATATTTGTTCCACTTTCCTCTTAGGAGTAGTCTTCCCAGGGCAGCAGCTGGAGGAAATAAAGTGCACGAAGGAAAAAAAAAGAAGATACCTGAAATACAAAATTATGATTGATAAATTATAAACTAATTTTACTTTCGTCATTTCATTGCCGAGCTAGAAGGGAAAAGCTGTACTAGTTTACTATCTAGTACATTAAGCTATGGAATTGCAGTTCGCATGTCAGTCTGCGCTTTTTACAGTGGTAGTCGTTTCTTTCTTGGTTTTAACTATCTGAAATTTTGAATAAATGTTCTAAAAATTAAAAAAAAAATTTCATCGACAAAGAAACAATAAATACAGAAAAGCTAAAATCATTTCACGTATACTAAAAATATTTAGTTTTAAGTCAATTGTATTAAGTTCCACGCTAGTTTTTATAATTATCTTTTTAAGATCAGTATTATTGTGCAGAAATACCAAGTAGATTATTCATAATAATTTAATGTGGTTTTACAAATCTCGTGCAGTTTCTACACATCATTCATAATTTGTTTCTATTTATTCATAATATAGAATATAGCCCATGAGAGACGAACTTAGGTTGTAGAAAAAAACTCAAAGATATTGACCCTTAGATAATCTAGGTTATACACAAGACATATTGCTGCTCATTGGTTGAGGTTCCACGCATACTATAGCACAGAGCATAACAGCATACACTGGCATAATATAGCAAAGAGATCTGCTTGAGGCCTAGCCTGGACTACTTGCGAAGTAGAAGGATAGAAGCGATACTCAACTCAAGTCATACTATTATATATATGCCTCATTGATCTGCCATTCTCTAAAGTACACAGATAAACATTTGCGGAGAGACAACTATTTGTTAATTTATTCAGTTATCTCTGGTTCTGAAAGCTTACGTCCCAGTAACGAGTAAACATGAGACATGATTCTATTACGAAGGTGGCCTAAAAAGTTTCCGACCTCAACATGAAGATAGCAGCAGTTGTAAATAAAAGCTAGTGAATTTCGTTGGTCATCTGTTGACAGTTACTCACCAAAGTTTCGGCCATTTTGGACGCGCAGTTGTTGTGTAACAGTCGTCTGAGTGAGTCGATGTGAGTGTTTTTATGAAAATGGACAAAATCAAGTATCGAGCTGTCATTAAATATTTGTTTTTGAAAGGCAATACGCCTACGCAAATCTAAGATGAGTTGGATTCTGTGTATGGATACTCTGAACCATCATTTACCACAGTGAAATTTTGGGCAGCTGAATTTAAACGTGGTCGTAAGAGCTTGGGAGACGATGAACGTTCAGAACGTCCAAAAAATGCAACTACCGACGAAAACATCGCCAAAGTTCACCAAATGGTGCTAGACCACCGCCGAATTAAAGTGAGAGAGATAGCAGAGGTTTTGAACATGTCAAAAAAACGTGTTTGTCACATAGTAAATCAAAATTTAGAGATGAGAAAGCTGTCCGCGCGTTGGGGGCGGGGTTTGCTCACGCTAGACCAAAAACGTGTTCGAATGAACATTTCCAACGCTCTCTCCGTTGGGGCAGTTTAGGCGCAATTAATCCGAGTTTTGGCGCCGATTAATTACTGTGGATGAAACTTGGATACACCATTATACGCTCGAAACAAAAATACAGTGGACTGCAAAGGGGGAACCGGCTCCAAAAAAAGCAAAAATTGTTTTTTCGGCTGGGAAAGTGATGGTGACTGTTTTTTGGGATAGTCATGGAGTTATTTTAATCGATTATCTTCAAAAAGGAAAAACCATTGCAGGAGCATACTACGCATCATTACTTGACAAGCTGAAGGCAGAACTTGCGGAAAAACGGCCACATTTGCAGAAACAGAAAATCCTGTTTCACCAAGACAACGCACCGTCTCACACCTCAGCGGTTGCCATTGCGAAAATCCATGAATTACGGTTTGAACTGCTTGACCATCCGCCTCACTCACCAGATCTAGCCCCAAGCGTCTTCTTTTTGTTCCCTCATCTAAAAATTGCGCTCGGGGGACAGAGATTTTCGTCAAATGAAGAGGCAATCACCTTCGTGAACGATTATTTTGCAGAATAAAATGCCGAGTACTATTTGGACGGGTTACAGAGATGGGAGCATCGCTGGGAGAAGTGTGTAGAGTTACAAGGAGACTATGTTGAAAAATAAAAAAAAATTTCTGAAAAAACGTCTTGTATCTTTGTTAGGTCGGAACCTTTTAAGACCACCCTCGTATATGCCATAAATATATAGCTTTTATTTTGGATTATTCAACTTATTCAATGGATCGATCAAACAATGGTAGATTGAACTATTTACCAAAGGAGTGTTTTCCCCCGACTGGTAAAGATTTTGTTTTCGATGCAGAAACTGGATTTGAAAAACACTTCTAAGAGCATTTACTTATTGTTTTCCCCAGCTATAAATTCCTCGCCACTTCTAGGGGAGAGAAAACAAGGTAACATAATCTTGACAGAACATTTCTCAAAATGGCTGTGTACGCCCCCGGCATAAGAAAAAACAAAACAACAGGAAATGATCGACGAGCTGTTAGAAATGCAATGCATTTATCGGCATTGATCTCAAAATGAATCTTTCTATCTCGCTAACTTTCATTCCCCCCCCTCCCTTTTACTTTCACGCTAAAACAAATGATTCTCAGCTCTTAACTGAACTGGACATTAATCATAGCTAAGTTGGAAATGACTTAAGAGTTTAAACGTTCTTGAATAGATTCGAGACCCTCAATCGTCCCCATTGAGAGATGATTACTTGGGCTCTTGAGAAAAAAAGTAATTTTAAATACTTATTTACAATTATATAGCCCATTTTTTTTCTTGCTTACCACTATAAATTTACAGATACTTATATCTAATTATAGATCCTCAGGCGAATCTATTTACACATTACTTTTGTATTTCCTGTAGCGTTGCTACAATGTATTCAGGTTTTGTTATTTTATAAAATTATATAATGAATAAACAAGTATTGGTTGGTGTGAATGAAATGTCGGATTCTTAAGTGAATATATTAAACTGCATATATTTTTCCAATAGCTGTTTATTTAATCAAAATATGCTCCATTACTTTTCAATGCATAGATGCCTGTCTTGAAGAAATTCCGATCTTTAGAATCAATGAACTCTGATATGGCATTTTTCAGGCTTCATTTTCGTACTGTTTAGCCCGTAAAAACAGTTATAAATGTTTAAATAAATGAAAGTTGGTTGGCGAAAGATCAGGTGAATAAGGTGGGTGCTGCAAAATTTCATATTTTAATTCATTTAATTTTATTAAATTTATTACCGAGCTTATTTCGCTCGGTTGGTTCGTGCGGTATCCACTTATCCATTTTTTTCACCTGGCCAATTTCAGAAAGATGTCGCAATATTGTTGTATGGTCAGAAACAAACAAGAAACAGTTGGATTCGTTTCCACCAATGCTTTCAGAGCATCATTTTTCACAGACATTCCACGCGGTTCATTTTGCAGGGAAAAATCACCAGACCGAAATTTTTCAAACCAACGCTGGACTTTTCGATCGTTTACAGTATTCTCCCCAATCACCTTGTTTATATTGCGTGCAGCTTTTGCAGCATTATTACCAAGTTTATACTCGTATAAGAAAATTACACTTCGGTTGAGTTCATATCGGTGCAAAATTCAAAGCAAATAACAAAAGGGAATTTCTTTTGAGAAAATCTTCTTTGCTAAAATGTGACTCTGGCAATATACAGTAGGACTATAAACCAGGTTATGTCAAAAACAAAAGTATAACAAAAACAGGGAGACAAACATTCACATTTAAAGAAAATCCAACATTTCATACGCACCAACCTAATATAACGATACACATTATGCGTGACTGGACTGAGCTGACTAATAAAGGTGATGGGGCTCACCTTTTTCATCAAACTTAAAACTAACTTACATACCAAAGCCCATTACTTTTTTTAATTAATAGTAATTCATTGTTTTTTCATTTATTAATTGATTCATTTAATGTGAATTTTCCTATGCATATTTTCCTCATTGACCTTTTTTTTTCGTTCAGTCCCGATGTAATTGGTTCATGTGGCAGTGGATTCATCTTGAATATATTATTTCTCAATTCATCGCTTGCCTATACTTTCTATTTAATTTAAAAATTAAACTAAGGTTTCTCTGCTAAGAGATTCCCTTACAAATACTATTAGCCTCTAAGTAAAAAGGCAAGCAAAAAAATTGTTAGATTCCCGGGTAATTTTTTCAATAATCAAAGACTACCTTTTTTTATAACCTAATTTAAACTTTTCATGTTGAAGGTTTTGTTACGTGCCTAATAATTACAATAATATCAAAACCCGTTTGGCCATAAACACATTAAATATGTACAACTCATTAAGGTATATGCATAATCAGTTAGCAGTACAGTAATCAATAACGCAGTCAATTATCATAAATCCAATGACATCCAATACATAACACCTACAACGGATATGTATTGTGAGCAGGCTATGACACATCCGGTATTATTCCAACATTATTATCAATTCTATCCATATATATTACATACCCACTATATATTAGTTGGACGTTAGCAGCAAGAAATTGAAGATTTTTATTAGTGAATTGGTGATTGGGACGATTTTCAAAAAATATTCATTGATCGAATAAAAATTACTATTCGCGTTTTAATTAGAATATTTTTTAGTCCTTAAAATGTATTACTATTTGAAAAAATATCTTAGCTCTGTTTTAACAAATAAATTAATGGTCTTTCTACAATAATGAATGGCCATAAATATTTGTTGATTTCATATTGGATTAAAAGACAAAATAATCAAAAGATACGAATTGCAATCATTACATAAAATTTAAGAGGAAGGTAAGTTTTGGCTTGAAAAAATATGTATGGCAAGGAAATGGGAATCGTCACCACAACAACGATAAGAATACTGTAAAACATAATGAGGAAGGTACCGTGAAAAGATAAGACTGATTTTACGAAAACTTCTAAAAAAAGAGACCATCTGAGAAATCCGAAGGGTTTTTTTGTTTTGCAAATATTCAATGAAATCTTAATTAATGAAAAATAATACAAGAACCTTACCGGATTAAATAAGGACACTAACAAGGTCTAGATTTGTCATTAATAAATCCGAGAATAAGGAGAGAGTAAGTATCTTAATTAGTTAAGTAATTACTGGAAATATTTCATAATTTCTAATTTGATGAGCAATAATAACCAAAGTGACCAACAATGACATAAAAGGACATTTTTATAAAAATAATTCAAACTTCTAATTAACTGATTGATAAATCAAGTACAGCTCTTAAGTCCGTCCGAGGTTGTTATTGTGGTTCAGACTTCTTTTTAACGTCAAAAATACTCATTGCGAATGTATGAAATAATTGAAATATAGTAAATATTGTTAATATTGGCACTGGAGGAATTTGAATTCAAGTACTTCCGATTCTCGTTCAAAAGCACCCTTTGAAACTCTGACGAGGGGCAATGACATATATATTTATGTGCCCCTTGTGGAGATTATTAATACATTTTCAATATGTAACCCTTAAACCTTACATGGACTAGCTCTTAAAGATCTGCTTACCATGTTTCTAATATTTAGTGCATAGTGATTTATAATGTTTGTATAATGGTTGGAAATGGCAGTGTGCGCTACCTAAAATCATATCTTTTATATGCCCACATTGTATAAATCTAGTCATTTTAACAAATCGGTAAATAGAATCCAACAAATTTATCAAACACAGGCAAACACGATCAGTTCCAAAACTAGCGATAGTAAAAAATCACGAGATGAAAGACAACAGCATATGATATCCAACAGACAAATATTTAATAGTTTTTTTTTTGGTCACTTGGTGTTTTATACGTTTTCAAAAGATCCAAAAAAACTAAACTAATTTACAAAGATTCCTATAAAGCAATCATGTAAAACATTATATATATATTTAAACATATATTATTATTATAAATTTGACAATTATTATTATATATTACTATAAATTTGACAATTTAAGTTACGCAATGAGACAAGTTCGTATTGAATTATTTAGTTTTACTCGTATTCGAGATAAATTCTTTTGCACGTATTTTTTCAAGAATAAATAATCGTTTCTTTAATTCCGGAAAAATTGTATTATGGCAAAAGTCAGTCTTTATTTTATAGCAATATAATATATACAACAATACAACAATAGTTATAAGTAATTAGTTTATAACAATTAACAATGGTGTTAATATCCATCGTGCTCAATATGCAATTACAATAAACAAAATAGGAAATCTGGAGCATATTATTATCTGTAAAAGTCATAAGTATTTTTATTCTTTCTGCAAAGAATCTCATCTGAAAACTTATATGAGATGTCCACAGGAAAAGATACTTGAGCTGCGTTGCCTGTAAGGTGAGCAGTAAATGAAACGAGCCATGCATTTGAGTTTAACAAAGGAACTCTTCCTTAACTCAGAGTCTTAACCAAAGCGATTTTTTTACCTTCCAGGCCCAGAAACAATATCCCGCTACTTAAAGAGGATTCCAAACTTTTATTGAAAGCATTTTATCTTTTTAAAAGCTCCAACCCATCGGTTTGTTTGATTTGACCTGAGACATCCTAAGCGATGAAAAGAGGATACGCCAGAAAGAATGCGAAAAGGTATATAACTTTTCTACGGCCGAAGCACAAAGGATTACAAAAGATTTCATGACATCCTAAGATTTTCTTCGATAGTTCCTTTCCTGTACTAAGAAAGTCAAAGAATAAACAACTTTGTGAAAAGCCAAATTTTATTTCCTAAGCTCAAAGGGAAAAGCATTCATTTCCAACTCAAACGAGAGGAAATCGTCTTTCTTAAATCGTTCATTAGCAAAGTCGTAATTGTTTTCTAATTTTTCAGTTTTCTTCTTACAGAACTCAGAAACTGTTTAAGATCGAAATGTCCTTTGCGAGTTAACAGAGGTAAAGCAAATTTATTTATTCTTAGTTTAAATAATATTTTTGCCAACCTAACATAAAGAGGATTCATTTTCAATCAGGTGTAGGCTTGTCTTTCTTCACTAAACATTTAAAAATGGTTAAAAATCTTAAAAAACCTTCACGAATAAGCTGAATGAATTGAATGAAATGAGATAACGACAAGAAAATGAAGAATAATTCCTTTAAATTTTAATACTTCCTACCACTTTGATGATCCCAATTTTTTATCAGTTTTTTATGACCTATTAATCAATTGAATTAAAATCGACTGTATTATAAAAAACGTTTATTGCCTATATTTGGAACCCAGAAAAAGAAACAAATCGTTCGAATCTGATTTTATTAGCTTTATTTTAGCTATTTAATTTTTTAATAAGACGATATCTTGGCAATGATGTGGTTTAACAATTATAATAAGAGAATTTTTATCAAGAATACCAAATAGCTTTTATAACATTTTTAATGTGTTTTTCGGAAGCATACATAATTTGTAAATGTTTGCCTTGGTTCAAAATAGTTCCCGAAAAATTCTGTAGCTGTCAATATATCATGGTTTTGCGTATTCTCCGTATAAATATAAAGTATGAAAAATATCGACAGCTAAGTTCTTGCTTGCTTTGTTTTTCTATGGCTTCATGAAAAAAAAAAAAAAAAGAGAAATAGTTTCTTCCTTTTATTTAAAAATGTATTTTTGAGCGCCAGCGGAAATAGGATACAGGCTGATCAAAGTTTCAAATTTTGTAATGGCATTCTGCTGTCCCTCCAAGTGGAGCTTGACTCGGCTGAGTGGTTCTGCGAGTCTCTGCTGAGTCACCACTTTATTGGCTGATATTTTTTCCCTTCCATCAGAGTCTTATACATTTATATAATTTATTTTATTCTCAGTCACTGTATTTGCAGTGTGATTTATTCACATAGCAGAAATAACGGCGATTTTTAATTTCTGTTTACTAGCAGTACTAAAGAAAAATAATTTACTATTACCATAGTGGAACGCAGCAATCTATTTTCAGTATGTATATAAAACTATGGTGGCAGTAGAACTAAAATGTTTGTTTTCCATGATAGTTGTAATTCTGCCGATTATGGTTTGGTTTAACTACGTTTGGTAAAAAATAAAATGTTAGTCCTGTTTCACAACCGTTTAAGCTTTCTCAAATCATACCTCAGAAGTATATTTGTACTTAATTCGTCAATTTTCGTGATCCTTTGTGGGTTAACAAAATCAATAAGTGATTTTATAAATTTTTTCTTTACTCAAATCTTCAGTGCACAATTGATTTTAAAAACATTTTATTGACAAAATGAATTCTTATGTTACAGCAAACTTTTAAAACATACGATTCATATAAAATATATCAACGAATAAAGAAGTTATTGATAGTTATGATTATTATTATGATAGTTATGGATAATTATCATGTCTAAAGCGGAATGAACTATGAAATAAAAAAAAAAAAGAAATCTGTCTTATCTATAAAGTAAATAATAGCTATAAAAGTTGTATTTATATCATAAAATATATGGAAATAGTTTCCATGGCCTCGCCCACCAATCTCTCATCCGCGTAACTAGATGCAGTCCAGCGCCATCCATTGCCAGGACTTGCACTGGCCTGTATTTACAAGAGACTACTAGCACTTTAATGTAAAAGGAGGATTATAGGGTTGAGGAACTAGATAATGACTGGATGTAGGATGTAAGGCATATATATTTGTTCTCAGAAGGGACCGTATGCTCGACCGTTTTATAATTCTCCACTCAAAACCGTATTTAAAAGTATAACAGTTAGTTGAATAACTAGAAAGCTTGCCGTAGTATAAATTCGTGTTAGCATTAATGTTCTTGCTCAGAGGTAGGTCCCTTATAGGTGCCTTACCACGAACTCTGTAAATCTAACGCGTATTGTCCTAAAAGGAAAAGATGGGTTATAACCTAGCAAAGACCACACTACCCGTGCTATGTTGTTAGTACCAGCTATGGTTTCAACCCTCGGTATTTTTTGGCGACATGATCCTCATTATTGACAATGTTAGATCGAAGTGCCACCGGGGAGAAGTAATTGCTACTCACTCACGTCGGCGCTGGTAGTGGTAAGGCCAGGGGTAATCAGGACGAAACAAAAACAAATAAAAAAAATGCACCCCCCCCCATCCTGCCATGGAAGGAAGCAAGTACCTCGAGGAGCTAAGTTAGGAGTGGCTTCGGCTTGGATAATTAACATGGTGACTTGAAGCACTCGAGGTCTCGGTCGGCTAATTACACCTCTGTCTCGTTAATTGTACAATGGGCCGATCCACATGGTTTTTTTTCAACTGACTCCCGGTCGTGGCATGGTCCTCAAACCTTGTTTGGTAACTTCCGGTACTTTTTATTCATCCGCAAATCTCATTTTGCAGGTCGTCTCTACTTTACAGTTTAGGTTATTATTTTTCTGCAACGTACCAAACCACCAAGGAAATTTAAAATGTAAAAAAAAAATTATTAGTTAAGCCGCTGATTTACTAAATATATTTACTGTTGTTGAACCTAATGAATAAATTATTTACAACATTAGAGTACATATTTACATTAACGTGTATAATTAAAAACACGTAATGACTGTGCAATAGCTTTCTATTTTTTATACAGTTTTTAAATTTCTTAATTTGAACAAAAATTACAATCTGCCCTAAAAGGGCCATATATAATTGTGATAATATATTGCATTCCTACAATGTTTAGAAAATATGACATTCAAACTATAGTTAAAAATGTGCATTTACTCTTTTAATCAAACCATATTTACAATATGCATTCATTGATGACATGTGGGAAATTTGACCAGTACAGATGGGTGGCCTTAAGTTATATAATGCTAAGAATATTGTAATTCTAATATTATTTATAAGCTCCTGAAAGCCCCTTCTAGTGCTGCCGCGTGACTTCATGGAATTTACTGGTGGTTCTTGTTATTTTTTAAGTAAGCGACCACATCCCTCCCTGAAACAACCCTTCTCATAAATACACATATGTCTCAGCTTTAGTTCCTGTTCAAACTTGTTTCCCAGACACTCGTCCATAAACACCTGACCACGTAGTATCTAGTAACATAACTCTTAATATTTGTATATACTAGTGTTTTGCTTGTATTTCATAATAAAGCTTTTCTTTCTTTTCTTTTAAAATACTCTCCTCAACAAAGATTATTTAACTTTAGTTAAAAGTGATCTTACTAGAGGATTTGGAATGTCAGATGTTATCCAACAGAATTTTATGAAGTTTGGGAAATGTGATCTTGGATAGTAAGAATTTGGCTAATTATGGAGAGCTTTATTCGTGATGGTCCATTAACTTATGCTCTTAGAACTTATGATTGGAATGTTTTGACGCACTTGATGTTTGAGGGCTTTGCTGGTCCCCAGAGTTCAAGACCGTAAGTCTAGACTGGTTTCAGCACAACTTTATATGAGTATTTTGTTTTATAGTGTGTGGTGAGATTTATTGTTAAGCAGTCTATACAGTTTCCCAAACCATATGTGGAGTTACTGTCTTTTAAGTCTCGTATGTGGGTTCAGGTTAATAATTGGAAAAGGTGAAATCGCAATGTTTCTGATGTGAGAGCAGGAGTATCGTTGAATAGGACTAGTGGGCAGGATGTAACAAGTAGGGTAATTGTAATGTTGGTACATTTTCCTTCGTTAGCTTTATAAATTTAAGAGAAAAAAAACTACTCAGTTTTGTTTTACTAAAAAATACTCCATTTTATGTTCTAGGCCATTTAAATTGCTTTAGTAGTTTCTATAGTTTTTAAATAACTGATAAAAGATGGTACGAAGAAAAACCTACTCATACCGGCAGGAACGCAGTAAAAAATGTGTATTTATGGCTGACAAGACTTTATTTTTAGGTATAGCCAAGGCTATAAAGCTATAAGAAAGCTTTCAAGAAATTCCTTTACAACTGCGAGGAAAATCACAATATTTAGGGAAATAAACTCGAGATTTTTCAAGCATCTAAACATTAATTAGAACGTTTTGTAATGTAGTGAAATATGGTATATTCTTATTGGTCATGTGATTTAAGATCTATTGAATCATTTTTACGTGAGCTACCTAAATGACTATAATAACGACAACAAATCTCTTTTTTAAAAAATATCATATTCATACCACATATCAATAGATTATTGTGGTGGCTTACCAAAAAATACACTGTTCTATATTATATTAATCACCAGTTTACGAACCATTCTTTTAATGTTGGGAGAACTAATAAAATGATGATCGATATGAAAAAACGGTAAATTATAGTAATTGAGTTTAGAAATGTCATGTCGCACTTAAAAAAAATGTTTGGTACTCTTTTGGATATTTAGATGTAAATTTAGAGTAATTTCATATTTCTTTAAATAGTGGATTTATGAAGTTAGGGCAATTTTATAAAATAAAAAAAAAGTACAAGAATTATTCAATAAAAGGAATATTTAAATCGCCATGCATCGTTTTGTGTCTAGAAACTAGAGCTTCTCCCTCCAGGCTGGATAACCACATCGATATAACTGAGATTTAGAGACGATACTAATTGTAATGGACCGACACCTCCATTTTAGTAACCATTTGGCGTGGAAGGTGAAGCAACTCGCAAGAAGTCATACCTGCTTACGCATTTATTGACTTCCACCATTTTATCACTGCGCCTAAAGCTCATGATATATAAGAGTGTACTCAGACCTGCTCTGCCGTATGGTGCACCGCTTTTTCGTCATCTGCCGTATACGACAGCTCGGCGACTCCAACAATTCCAAAACGGTATACTGATGAAAGTGGTCAGAAATACTACATTCGAGCAGCGGAACAACAGTGAGCTTCACGAAATCTTTGATCTGCCTACGGTGTATGAATTCATTCAACGTAGACATATCAAATTTTTCGAGCCCCGCTCCGTTCCCCCATCGATGGCAAGACGCAGTCGAGGCAGGAAAGCTTTAATCTTATGTTCTAGTTTTAGGTTTTAGTTTTTAGTTTCTCACATTGAAAACAGAAGGTGAGCCCCATCACCTAGTCTAGTATATATGTATTTTGACCTTTTAACTTCAAAAAGATGTTGTTGTTGTAATTCTACCCTCCTTCGAATCTGCGCATGCAGTAAGACGAGAAATGATAAATAAATGGGGTTATAAATGAAAAAAATATATATAAATGGGGTATGATAGGTAAATGGTACATAGATTGGCTGAGACATCGGCATACAACAAAGGATCAGAATATAAAATGAATATGTAAAACAGGCAATGAGATGTCAATGGGCGAGGAGAGTTGAAATGTTGCTAACAGACCAGCGATATAGTTTGATAATTGATTATTCATCAGAAGGGGGCAGAAGGGTCTCTGATTAATGGCTACGGTGGCCCGTCTCCGGTTTCGCTTACTTCATATTCATAGTATCCTTGCTGCTCTACCTCTCTTGGTCAGGGCGTCTCTATCCCTAGGCCCATTTGTTTTAATTATCTGCCTGAGGGGGACCTTGTATCATGAAACTATTAACTGTTCTCTTATTGCAACTGAAGTGTCGAGGCTCTACTTTCAATCAACTCGTGCCTTCGCCTGCCAGTCTAAGACCATAAACGGCCGTAAATTTGAACGTTATGACGTACTTACGTATTCAACTACTGATCTACTTCCTCGCTGTATATATTTTAGTTCACATTAAATGTTTAAAAATTCAGTAATACCTTGGTATTGTACAATGCGTGTGTTAGTGCTAGTTTTCCAGTTTTATTTTCATGTTGTAAATACACTTGGCTTTTCCCCAAGTTATGCATTATAGAAAGCTCACTGGAATTCTAGCTCGCTGAAGTCTTAAAACTAGCAACCACTTTTTTTTTTATTGATTTTTTATTAATTTTAACAATGCAAATAATTTGATTATTGCTTTACTGAGAGTGACTGTTTCACAGGCGAAAGCCTTTGCCAAATGTATAAATTTGGGTAGTGACGAGCTTTCTTATACCCTTAAATATATTCGTTTTATCAACTTTTAGTAGCTAAGAATTAAAAAACAAAGAAATGATTCCTATTAAAAAAAACACCTTTATTTATAAATTATTAAATTCGTTTATATTCATCATAGAAAATGCAATGATATGAAGATTTGTGTTCAAACGTGGGTCGTTTCCAGCACGATATGCGGCTTTTAGGTCTAAATTGGCTGACCTAAAAAAATAAATAAAAATAACCAATAACAATATAACTAAATTTATTTTAAAGTCTGTAAAATATGTTATTGTTTTTTTTTTTCAAAACATATTTAATAACAAGTTTTACGAAGAACAAAAAATTTTGAATTACAATTTTCTCCTCTTTCTGCGATGCGCTGGTGCATTCCAAGGAGAGCATAAATATTATACAATTTCAGATTGAAGTTAAAAAGTCAACACATACACAACACTAGGTGATGGGTCTCACCTTTAGTTTACCCTTGAGAAAAAACTAAACCTGAAACTAGAACCTAAGACTAAAGCGTTCCTGCCACGGAGCGGTGGTTATTGTGTACTGTAGGGAGTCGAAAAATTGTATATGTCTACGTAGGATGAATTCATCCACAGTAGGCAAATCAAAGATCTCGTGAAGTTCACTATTGCTCCGCTGCTCGAATGAAGTACCTCTGGCCACTTTCATCAGTATACCGTTTTGGAATTGTTGGGGTCGCCGAGCTGTCGTATACGTCAGATGATGAAAAAGCGGTGCACCATACTGCAGTGTGGGCCTGAGTATAGTCTTGTAGATCAATAGCTTCAGACGCAGTGATAGATTGGGGGAATTCAATAAATGTATAAGCCAGTAAGACTTCGTGCGAGTTTGTTTCAACTTCTTCGCAAAATGGTTACTAAAATGGAGGTGTCTGTCCATTTTAATCTCCAGATATACTAGGTTGTTGGCTGGGGAGTTTTCCTGCGTTCCCACTGTGTACTACTTACAGCGGACTTTTTCCCTCTTGGAAAGAGGAAATTACGCAGTCAGTGTTACCCGCAGTTACGGAGATATCGAGTCTCCCCAATCTCTCACTGATCTGGTTACAGCCTGTCTAAGGGCTACTTCGGCGCTCATGCTGCTACTGTACACCACTATGTCATCAGCTAAAGCAGTAACTGTTGTGTTTTTATATCGAGCTCTTAAAATTTCAGACGTGTATACGTTGAATAGTACAGGGGATAGGACGGCTCCTTGGGGTACTCCACAGGTCAGTGGCACAGCTTCGGAAAGGCTATCACCCACCCACACCCGCATCGATCTGTTGTTCAAGAAGCTAGCCAGAATTGAATAGAGTTGCTCCGGGCATTCCCGGTCGCAGAGCATCTGGCACAGTGTCCCGTGAGACACCCAGTCGAACGCTTGAGTGCAGTCAATTTAAATCATAGCCGTGGCTATGTTTCTATTCAAGTTATGGCTAGCTTCTGGCTGTGCCATAAGAAGAGAATGCTCTGTGTTCGTACTGGATTGAAATCCAGTCTGTTCTGGCGGAATGATGTCATTTTCCGAGCAGTAATTTTTAAGATAATTCAATTTCAAACATTTTCCCCATCTGTGGTAGTAAAGTTAAATTAGAAATCGTAGCAAACTGATCGGGTGGTAGTGGGCTGGGTGATCTCCACCCTTTGCTGGCTTGAGTAGTGGAAACAAGACGGCTTGTTTCCATGTGTCAGGAAAGTACCACAATCTTATACAAGAGTTGTATAAGTTTGCTAGTTGTACTATCCCTCTCCTTGGCATTCGTTTGAGCAGCTCTGTTTGTATCCCGTCGTGCCCTGGTGCTCGGTTTCCCTGACACCGGCGAAGAATTGCCTTGAGCTGCTTCGGTGATACAAACATGTGGTTCTGTTCAGCATCTACCGGAGGAGGCATGTGGTAGTATCCCGTCCTAGCCGTAATATCCCTAGCGTACTGGTCGGCCAGTTTTGTTGCCTGTTGCTCAGCAGTAAGAACATTGTCGCCTTCGTGAAGACGGACAGTGGCTGCCTTGCCTTTTGTAGTCTTCAGCAGCTTGCGGAAATTTCTGTGATCACTGTGAAGTCGCTCATGCCACTTCGCTGTTTTCCAGAGTTTCATCAAGCCTCGGATTTCCGTTGTGAGAGAATTCACAACTACCTTCGCTTGCTGATCTCTTGTCCTGTACCATCTATTCTTCCAATTGTTGCGCAAAGCAACAATAGTAAGAATGTTGTCTAGAGGTGGTTTCAGAGACGGTGGCATGGGAGTGAACTTCGGGATCGTAGTGTCTGCGGCGTCTACGATGACATCAGTTATGAAAGTTAGTTGAAGATCTACTTCTTCGTTTGTGCGCAGGATTAGTACCGTATCCTGGTTATGGTAAATTCGTGACCGATACAGCTCCCAGTCGGCACGATTGTAGTCGTATCTCGTGGGGGGAGGGGTCACCACTTTACCATGCACTGCATACAGTACTGGCCTGTGTCAGACGTAATAAAGTCAAGGGCTCAACTAGTGGTACGATAGGGTTGTCTTGTTAGTAGTAAGTCAATTGTCGAGGCAGCCTGCGGGTTACCTCAATGTCGAAATGTAAAAGTTTGGGGGTGAACGATCGTAAACGGCGTTCTCACCAGGAGTCTCCCAGCCTTGCTTGTAGCGGTATTGTACCACAGTGTGTGTCTCGCATTGAGATCTCCCACCACCCAGTGGTTGGACCTCTGCGCACATGCGTCTAGCAGGGCTGAGTTCTGCTGTAGAGAAGCGTACAGTCTCCTATATAGAGCAGTAAGGTAAATGGGTTTCCCCAAATTTACCTTAACTGTCAAGCGGTGATACCAGGGATCAGTTGTAGTCAGTGGTGAAGCCACTTCCTTCTAATTGATACCATGACGTACAGCAATGAAAATACCGCCGTAACCGGTGACCCTTTCAATGGCAGTAGAATAACCTTTGATGTGGATCGATTGTGTAGACACCCTCGTGTCTGTCAAAACTACAATATCTGGTCGGTAGAGTGCTATCAACACTTCTACCTCATCTATTTTGGTCAGGAGACAATAACAGTTAAAATTTAATATTTGGTGATCTACCATTTTTGTTGATTACCAGATATATAGCTATAAACTACCGGTGGTATCATCACAATTTGGAATACATATAATTTCAGCCTAGTAAGCTAATTATTAAACCCTATACAATACAGCAAATTCACTAGAATCCGTCTAGAATGTTGACACATTAGCTCCAGTAGCTAATTTAACGTAAATAATTTAGCATAAAGATGCTAAGCTGTCTATATACGCTAAGTACTGGAACACTTGCGACCAACTTACCATATTACTTAGAGTTTTGAATTTAGGAGACGTGCAAAGCCGAGTGTTTAGAGGTAGCACAATATTAAAACGAATAAACAATAAGTTCGTAGCGACAATATACATTATGTAATTAGTTGCCAGGCATTGAAAATCGACTCTTGGGAAAAACTGTCGAGCACTTAAAGACCTAATTAAAAAAACTCTTAGCAAACTACGGTCCTAGGATTTAGTAGTCAAGTACGCCAACCACTAGGACAGGTAATAAAACACAACAATTCAGTAACTGGGATTACTCAAACTGTAATAACCTAGAACCGTTAACGATAAGGGGCTATCCAGCGGCAGATGAGTGCACAGACACATCAGTGGTAGTGTTAGCATTTAATGGCGTCTTTCCCGCGACTCTAGACTACTCAGCTGTGGGCTATCAAAGATAGTCAGCCTCTTCGATCGCTCCGCTGATGTCTTAACAGGTGTTTCGTCGACTTTGACGAGGCGTACCATCAACCAGTGAGCGACAACGGCCACTATAAGAAGCAGGATGACTAACCTGTGCGGCAGGTGTCTTCTCCTTGGCGGGAATCGGCGTGACAGGTTGTCAGCTGAGCAAACAGCTACAGGGCCTATCTCTGCCAAACGTCGTAAACTGGTAAAAGAGTTTCAAAATTGCAGTCAATTGAGGGTCAAATTTCAGTAATAGAACTAAACGGTATATACCGTTTCTCGGGCAACGGTAACTTATGCGGCGTAATGCGAAAATAATGAATGTCAAATCCAAATGCAGAGGTTTAATTTGTAAACAGACGTATTTTATCTTGCACAACTAAAAGTATCGTTACAATTTAATTCTATTGATAGTTGATTATTAAAATAATTATAATGCATTTAAGGCCCAAAACATGATACATATCATTATTCAATGCATCAATATAGTTAATTTGAAACTGAACTCAGTATGATAGAAATATTTACATTTCTTTTATTTCTAATTAGTGATACTTCATTATTTACCCTGATTCTACTTTTAGAATCATTGGAACACTACATAGGACTGGCATGCAAAATACCACCCCTTAATTGGTTTAGTTAGTTTTTAAGTAACCTATTATGGTTTTAACGTTTTAATTAATGGCGGATTAAATTTTAGCATTATTTATTTATGTTAAATAAGGCCTTTGAAATTTTGAGAGAGACACAAAGGCAACAAGGGTAAGAACATGTGGAATTGTGATATGGAAACTAAATTTGATGAAACTGCTAACAACTTTTGACACAACTGTCACTAACCTATCTAACATTGCTGATCTCTTGTCCTGTACCATCTATTCTTCCAATTGTTGCGCAAAGCAACAATAGTAAGAATGTTGTCTAGAGGTGGTTTCAGAGACGGTGGCATGGGAGTGAACTTCGGGATCGTAGTGTCTGCGGCGTCTACGATGACATCAGTTATGAAAGTTAGTTGAAGATCTACTTCTTCGTTTGTGCGCAGGATTAGTACCGTATCCTGGTTATGGTAAATTCGTGACCGATACAGCTCCCAGTCGGCACGATTGTAGTCGTATCTCGTGGGGCGAGGGGTCACCACTTTACCATGCACTGCATACAGTACTGGCCTGTGTCAGACGTAATAAAGTCAAGGGCTCAACTAGTGGTACGATAGGGTTGTCTTGTTAGTAGTAAGTCAATTGTCGAGGCAGCCTGCGGGTTACCTCAATGTCGAAATGTAAAAGTTTGGGGGTGAACGATCGTAAACGGCGTTCTCACCAGGAGTCTCCCAGCCTTGCTTGTAGCGGTATTGTACCACAGTGTGTGTCTCGCATTGAGATCTCCCACCACCCAGTGGTTGGACCTCTGCGCACATGCGTCTAGCAGGGCTGAGTTCTGCTGTAGAGAAGCGTACAGTCTCCTATATAGAGCAGTAAGGTAAATGGGTTTCCCCAAATTTACCTTAACTGTCAAGCGGTGATACCAGGGATCAGTTGTAGTCAGTGGTGAAGCCACTTCCTTCTAATTGATACCATGACGTACAGCAATGAAAATACCGCCGTAACCGGTGACCCTTTCAATGGCAGTAGAATAACCTTTGATGTGGATCGATTGTGTAGACACCCTCGTGTCTGTCAAAACTACAATATCTGGTCGGTAGAGTGCTATCAACACTTCTACCTCATCTATTTTGGTCAGGAGACAATAACAGTTAAAATTTAATATTTGGTGATCTACCATTTTTGTTGATTACCAGATATATAGCTATAAACTACCGGTGGTATCATCACAATTTGGAATACATATAATTTCAGCCTAGTAAGCTAATTATTAAACCCTATACAATACAGCAAATTCACTAGAATCCGTCTAGAATGTTGACACATTAGCTCCAGTAGCTAATTTAACGTAAATAATTTAGCATAAAGATGCTAAGCTGTCTATATACGCTAAGTACTGGAACACTTGCGACCAACTTACCATATTACTTAGAGTTTTGAATTTAGGAGACGTGCAAAGCCGAGTGTTTAGAGGTAGCACAATATTAAAACGAATAAACAATAAGTTCGTAGCGACAATATACATTATGTAATTAGTTGCCAGGCATTGAAAATCGACTCTTGGGAAAAACTGTCGAGCACTTAAAGACCTAATTAAAAAAACTCTTAGCAAACTACGGTCCTAGGATTTAGTAGTCAAGTACGCCAACCACTAGGACAGGTAATAAAACACAACAATTCAGTAACTGGGATTACTCAAACTGTAATAACCTAGAACCGTTAACGATAAGGGGCTATCCAGCGGCAGATGAGTGCACAGACACATCAGTGGTAGTGTTAGCATTTAATGGCGTCTTTCCCGCGACTCTAGACTACTCAGCTGTGGGCTATCAAAGATAGTCAGCCTCTTCGATCGCTCCGCTGATGTCTTAACAGGTGTTTCGTCGACTTTGACGAGGCGTACCATCAACCAGTGAGCGACAACGGCCACTATAAGAAGCAGGATGACTAACCTGTGCGGCAGGTGTCTTCTCCTTGGCGGGAATCGGCGTGACAGGTTGTCAGCTGAGCAAACAGCTACAGGGCCTATCTCTGCCAAACGTCGTAAACTGGTAAAAGAGTTTCAAAATTGCAGTCAATTGAGGGTCAAATTTCAGTAATAGAACTAAACGGTATATACCGTTTCTCGGGCAACGGTAACTTATGCGGCGTAATGCGAAAATAATGAATGTCAAATCCAAATGCAGAGGTTTAATTTGTAAACAGACGTATTTTATCTTGCACAACTAAAAGTATCGTTACAATTTAATTCTATTGATAGTTGATTATTAAAATAATTATAATGCATTTAAGGCCCAAAACATGATACATATCATTATTCAATGCATCAATATAGTTAATTTGAAACTGAACTCAGTATGATAGAAATATTTACATTTCTTTTATTTCTAATTAGTGATACTTCATTATTTACCCTGATTCTACTTTTAGAATCATTGGAACACTACATAGGACTGGCATGCAAAATACCACCCCTTAATTGGTTTAGTTAGTTTTTAAGTAACCTATTATGGTTTTAACGTTTTAATTAATGGCGGATTAAATTTTAGCATTATTTATTTATGTTAAATAAGGCCTTTGAAATTTTGAGAGAGACACAAAGGCAACAAGGGTAAGAACATGTGGAATTGTGATATGGAAACTAAATTTGATGAAACTGCTAACAACTTTTGACACAACTGTCACTAACCTATCTAACATTCATAGCAAACGTTGTGTAGAAAACTCGAGCTTTATGTGCTATAACTTCATATCTGTGGGACTTCTAGCAATGGTCAGTTTCTACAATTATGTCCTGCGCATCTGTGGACTCACACAGTCTCCATAGGACCGGATCCGACACGGCTAGTGGAGGAGTGTAGGGACCCGATCCTCTGCTTCTTACTGCATCGCATTACTTGTCCTTGCATGCAAAGGAGTAGAGAAACATGCATATATCGTATGAATAGGCAAGAGAATGCCAAACTATAAATATGGGAAGAATGAGATCGACGTTCAGAATTACTAATTGACCAAAATACCCAGTTGTAAATTTATTTCAATAAAATGGTTTCCTTCAAAAGCAACTATATCTAAAAATTCTACATAATTTTATCGCTTGTTAAGTGGTTTTGTTTATTTAAATGGCTCTTGTAGACTCTTAGTACACATATAAAGAGAAAAATAAAATAAAAGAGAGGTAGGTAAGCGATCCGAATGCGATTAAACACTAATGACGGCGATAACGTGGCCTGTATAAGAGATGCCGATTACGTCTGTCCAGCTACAGGCTTGGAATCACAAGCAGCCCCTAGTTAAAGTCTATTCACATTCAAAATCGGTACGCCACTGTGAGAAATGGTTAATGAAACCCGCTCATTTCCCGATGAGTATTCTCCCTCTCAACTCAAGTTGGAATCTCCATGAAACACCACGGTGTTAATTACTTTTGTTTTATGTTTACAAGTTATATTATCAACAGAAAATAATGTCAAAGTGGCGGAAAAACATGTATGCATCAATGTATCCTTGTAGTGTATGTTTGCTTAGCAAAACAAATACTTAAATTAACATGGCTGTTATACTTCCTATCATACGTCATAATTGTGCCATCATAACTAATACATTAGCATTGAAGTGTTATGGCACAGGATTACACTGATGGAATAGATGAAACGGAAACATAATTAAAAATGACACAACGCCAGGAGAGTCAACTGATAAACAGGGTTAGATAAATCGAAACCATTAGGCTTAGTCGACAGCCACGAAGTGCTCTTAGTTCATCATTATATGCTGCACTAATTATATATATTCAATTATTCATATCATATTCAATTTATTTATATCCCAATGAATGCACTAGATGGAGGAGACGCCAAATCGTAATTTTAACCTGGCTCCAGAACGAACTACGAATATAAATTCTTTGAGAATCTGATATACCATAGAAGAAAAGGCAACAGAATGAAGATATTACCAAAAAATAACTTTAAATAATGGGGTATACAACGTTTTCTCCACCCGATCGTTGAGTGCAAGCTAGAAAATTATCACTGTAATTTGAAGGCAAATCAGATTTTTTGGTTGAAGCCAGTATGTATGAATAAAGATGGGTCATATTTATATACTTAAATGGGGCTTTCATAGGAAGAGAAATCCATATTTCATGAAAGAGATCATCAGCTTGACGATGTGTTCTATCAGGGCCACTTCGTGTGTGGTTAATATCCGTAGCATCTAAAGTCGCGATCATGGTAAGTGATCCATGATCTTTAGTATGGAACTCCAAATAGTAATAAGATTACTGAAGTTTGAAGGTCCTGAAGGAACCGCATTCAAAATTTTTATCACCTACCTTCACTTACAAATTGCTTCACACAACCTTATAATTTATGCGTTTTGATAATTTATATCATGAACTGGATCTAGGAGAAAATTAGTGGCTGTTTTTTCAAAATGTCTAAATATTACTAAAATATAAAAACAATATCTATTTAGATTTACAATTATTTTTATTTATTTTATTTATTATTGAACAATTAATTTATATTGTAGACGCATTATATTTTTTTTTCTTTTGATTTGCCACTAACAAAAAATAATTACTTGCTGTAAAAGAACAAAATGTAGGATTTGTAGTTATAACTGACCAAAAATCAGCAATAGAATCTTCACTCGCAATACTGTTCACATGGATATTTTAATAGGATTACCTTCAGTTTAAAAGAGATAAACACATCAAGGGGATCGATTACTGCAAGCTTGATAAACTTGTCCATGTTGTTTGTTGGATGCATTAATGAATACTACTTTTTTGACAGTGTAAACATTAAAATTATTTCATTGGTGTGAACGAATTTGCGAGTGACTGTATTTCTAAATACAGTGACTCACAAATAGATGGTGGATCTCTTCCTGGTTTTATAAATGCCTTGAAGAAGGTATACGGGTCTTCAAAAAAATGAAGGGTGACCAAATACAGAGTGCCGGAACTAACCAGGTTTGGGATAGTCGCTAGTCCCAGTACATTTTGTACTCTTTTGAAATATTATCCTAGTCCGGTTATATATTGATCTCGGTTTTAATTATGAAGGTATATGTCATAGTCTGTCATTAAAATGAGGGACGAATTCATCCGGTGATAGAATTGCTGAGTAATTAAACTGTGCACGGATTAGAATAGGTGGATAGATTACAGATGGACTATTGTAAACAATGTATGTTATAAGGTAAATGTATATTGTAACATTCATGATATTTGAGAATATCATGGCCTGCAACCCTTCCAGCTGGTCAGCATCATCCCTTTGGGCTCTTAGGAGTGGGGATGAGATGAAGGGCGAGTCTTAGTCAGTCTTAGCCTAACAGCCAGAGAGCGAACAAGAGCAAGACCCCGACTTGGCGGTATCCAACAGAAGAAGAGGAGAAGAAGAAGAAGAAGAAGAAGAGATCAACAGTAACGTTGATTGGATTAAACGGAGATCATCGATTGGGTGATATTGATATTGTTTTTTTTTTATTATTATGGATCCATTAAAAGAGATTGAGCTCAATTTTCATTTTTTTTATATAATTAATTAGTAGTAACTATCCTTGTTCAAAAGGAAATAAATATTTTTTTTATATAATTTTTGTCAGCACTATTCATAATTATAATTATTTGTTATAACCATTTCACTTGTATATATTTCACAATTCCCAGTTTCCCAATTTATTAATAACTAGAACATTAGCCTTGAGATCGGGCGATTCAATCGGGATAATTTCCTATGTCGAAGACATAAAAATAAGTTGAATTAAAGATCTCATGACGGACCTACCAAATTAGGTAAATTGATCAAATAAATTAGAAAAATAAAATGGTAAAAAATGAGGTAGGTTTCAATATATAAATATAGCTATCGCCAACTAAGGGTGACAACCCTCTGGAGAAACGCGTAGGTCCCATATAGTTAGGAGTGGTCTATTGGTTTTTAATTTATTAGTGTTCATAGCTAAAGACGTTTATTTATCACTGGAAAGGTTTTAAAATTTCCAAAAAGATAGATTTAAAAAAGTACACCAATGTGTTCGTCATTGTGTCGTACCCTCGGATGTAGAGAATCATCCAACATGGGATTTGTGATTAAAATCCTCTTGCGAATGTGATTTTTTTTTCTTGAATATTCCTAGATTAGATTTAAAAACTGTTACACCTGGAAAAGTTAACAAAAGAGACTACATTAGTAAATAGATTAATTTTCGTGTCAGCACGTTTTTCTGATCAAAATGAACCTTATATGATCCTTAAAATCATCGTTTTGAAGGATTAAAATATAATAGAATAGAAAAATAATTTTGAATATTGAAACTTAGGTTATCAACAAACGAATAGGCCTGATGAATCAAATGAATAATTTTTGACGAATTTCAGCGATCCTCCTAGTGAATACATGACCATGAACATATTTTTCGTATAAGCGGTTTCAGGTTAGTGTTCCTTGTGATTAGTTAGTTGGTTTTTAGTCAATGATATACTAAATATAACAATCATGTAACAGAGCTGATTGTTCAGTGTCATTCCCACAATTGGGTATGATAATCATCAGGAGTTAGTATTAAGCATAAAGATTCGATGAAATCCAAGAAAGTAGAGTTAATCATTTGCCGAAAATCCTTTAAAATCGATAAATCTATGATGCGATAGCAACCTATTTATTAATATTAAGTCTTTAAATATCTAAAATATTCGAAGAAATATCTCATGGTTAATTTATGTTATGACATCTTTTCATCTTATTGTTGTGTTGAGCTCTTAATTTCCACTTAACCTCATATAAACTAAAGGTAGAAAAATGACATTTGTATCGACAGAATTCCAAAGGATTTCTATTTAACACATGCTTGATTATTAATTGCTAGCAGTACATTTTGACTATATAATTTATTTAAGACTTGAGAGGTTAAAAAGAGAGTTATTTATAAATCTGGGTTTTAATTTTAGTATATTTCATTATACAAAAAAAAACAATAAAGAGAGCCCTGTGTACAGTTCACTTTAATGTATGTTTCTTTTAATTCCATATAAGTAACATAGCCTAAAAGCTCCAATTTCAAAGCTTTTTCTAAGAACTTACATTAATCTTCCTGTAATTCAACCAACGCCTGCTTTCTACTATTGGTTCTTCAATAGTATGGTAACCGCCAATTCAGGAGCTTGCCGGCTGCGTTCTTCTCGACGGCTAGGCTAAGACTGCTTTCAGCTCATCCCCACTCCTAGGAGTATAAGGGAAAATGACCCTTACCATATGAGAGGGTTCATGATCTTTATTATCAAAGATCATGAACCCTCACGGATGGTAGGCGGCCACTTTCCCTAATACTATTACTTACTAATACTACTAGGAGTGGGGATGAGCTGAAGACCGTAGTCTTAGCACAGCCATCAAAAAGAAAAGCAGGTGAATTTTTATTGAATACCATGGTGTGTTGAGCTAGATGGGCGGACAAAGTTGTAGGTGGGTGTCATCAACATTTGTTTACTATTGTGGATCCATTCATAAAAAATGAGCTCAATTTCATATTTTGTAATTATTTGTAAGTAACATGATTTAAAACGTTTGAAATATATATATATATATATAGTAAATAAAAATAAATATATATTAAATTTTTTAATTTGTAATAGAACACTGTCAAATTTTAAGGTAAAACAAATTTATGGTTTAACAAAACAATGGAATACAAGTTGACATTTTCATATGAACATGGAACTATGGCATGACGCTTTGTGATTGTGTTTGCTCGCTCCAGGGCCCACATTCAGCCTTATTTTTCAGAAGAAGGGTATGCCTGAAATTCAATCAGACTCGTGAATGAAAATGAGAGAGTGAAAAATGAGAGAATCAGGAAATACGCAAGCTTTAACTGAAATTAACCTGTTTACCAAAAGTTTAGCAGCAAGTAGAAAATCACAATGCATGTACTTCCTTACCTGAAGGAAATATCTAGGTTTGGTCTGAGCGAGTTAAAGGTAAAAGGAAGCGGATCTCTCAACGGAGTAGTTGTGCTATTTCTTAAATCACAAGTGACTTCCGATGAGATCGGAATTGAGACATAATAACATAATCTACTACCATCCTTACGCTTTGTTCTGTTTTATTTATTTTATTTTTTATTTACATTTATTCGCAAATAACAATATGATTTTTGATGTTATCTTGTGTTTTACTGATACTTTAATTTTAGTTTATTAATAAATGATTAAATAAATGATTTGAAGGTTTTGTTGGGAGATCGGCATACATTAATAGAAAATAATTAAGTTTTCCCCGAATCGTTTCACACCCACTTTCTTTTCTTGGTGCCTGATTTAGAGACACAACATATCGAAGCATAACAACCCTTGTTTATCAACCCATGCCGAGGTCCAATCAAAACCATCAACTCGTTTACGATTTAGGTTATTATATTTAAATATTTGTACCTTTGTAATAATAATAACGCGCATGGAACTAATACGTGTACTGTCTAGTTAGCCTCTCATAAAACTTGAGCAGCCACTCGTATTTCTCATATTATTTTCTATTTAAAGTTTCAAACAATATGTTACAAAACTACATTCCTATTACTAAAGGCTTATTATTACACCCACAAGAGGACATCTTCGGATCGCAAATAAACAAGATTTCTCCTAAAAAATAGTAAAATATGAACTATAGAATAAATATTTAAATAATAAATTACGTATCAAGGTTCAATAAATTATTTACATAAAATACGCTAGCATCTATTTATTTAATTTTTTGGTGGTCCAACCTCAATGCAATCATTGTCATTTTCTCCTTAGTCTCACCCTCCCATTGACCTTACTGCTCCTGCAGCCTCCTATTGTCCTTTTCTGTCGATGTTGTGCCAGCGACGTTTAATTTTTCAGATATTTGTTAATAACGAATAGAGTAGTGACTTAGAGGTGCCAACTCCTTGACAAATGGAGTCCTAGGGGAGGCCAATAGAGTTAAGGGACAGGAATTAATTTTTTCCGGGGAGCGGTCCCACAGGATGGTCTGGAGAGTACTGGCGAGAGGGCTAATGCATACAGAATGAAGGAGGGAGATAGGTGCCCGAGGAATTTCACAACTAATTAGCACAGAATTGAGAGAGAATGGGGCCGAATCCTTCGGGAATTATTAACAACCCGCGAGGATGCGTCAATATTTAATGGCGGCGCGTGTGTCGGATATGACCGATTTTATCTGCCCAGGTCGTCGAATGATCCGGAAAACCCGGGTTTAAGGACGATTGTCTGGTAGAGTGTAGGGATTTATTTATTGGTCCATATTCACCAACTAATTAATGTAATTTCAATATACAAACACAGGGATACTTTTTTTTTTTTTTAATAATATCATGTATTTCTATCAAACAAAGATTTCGAAAGATTTTTCGTAATTGTATTGAAGGCCTTAATATTAAGAAGCAGATAGCTTGATTGAATACCGAACTGATTGTGAGAGGAAACTATATTTATATTTTTTTCCATATACCATTGTTACAATAATAATGAAAATCGGTATAGATCTACTTTATTTACAATAGGTCATTATATGTCCTGTAGGTTAGCTATATTTTATACAATTTTTAATAATTCTACATTGCGATTTATGATACGAAGTACATACGTGTTACAAAAGTATAATCTAAATTATACATTCATTGTCTAATCATGCTTAAAAGTTATTAGGCTCACCTTATGAATCATAGACTTAAAACTAAGTTACATTTTGCAACAAGATCTTTGCCTAATTTTCCTCGACAGTCTGTTTCCATCGTTGTGGGAAGGGTGGTGGGTTACAGTGGTAAACACTGGTTTTGTGACTACTGACGTTGTTAGGTGCTGCAACGAGTCAAAAAACTTGATGTGATTGTTGATTATTTATTTTTTTTTTTTTTCCATACTCCATTTAAATTTACAGATAATTCTATACCAATATAGATCCTCAGGCGAATTTATTTACAAATTAATTATTTTTGTATTTCCTGCAGCCTCGCTACATTATAGGTACATAACAGGTTTTATTATTTTATAAAATTTATATAATGAGCAAACAAGTATAATGACACACATTATACGTTACTGGACTAATAAAGGTGATGGGCTCACCTTTTCGATCAAACCTAAAACTAACTTACATACTAATTCTTAACCTAATTTTCCCCGACAGTCTGATGCCATCGATGTGGGAGGGGTGGTGGGGTCATAGTGTAAACACTGGGTTTGTCAGGTGCTGGAACGAATCAAAAGACTTGATGTGTCTCCGGCGGATGAACTCACCGACGTGAATACCGTTTGCACCCCATCACCCCCTTGTGCTCAGTTTCCCTGACACCGGCGAAGAATCGCCTTGAGCTGCTTCGGGGACACAAACATATATGATAATTCTGATCTGTCTCCAGCTGCTGAGGATCGTGGTAGTTACCTGTCCTAGTGGCGTTGTTTGCGGTATAGTGGTAGGCCAGTATTTTTTCCTGTCCTTCCGCTGTATAGAGGGTGTCTTCGTCATGAAGACGGACACCTGAGTCCTTCTTGGTAGTGGTCCTAAGGAGTTTCCAAAACTTGCGGAAATCACCATGTAAGCCACTAATTTGTGTTGTGAGATAGTTTACTACTATCTTGGCTTGACGAGACCATGTTCTATACCAGTTATTCTTCCAATTATTGCGCAATGCAGTAAGTCGAAGAATATGGGCTGGTGGTTTTTGTTGAAAGGGCCGAAAGAAGTACGCTGAAACCCTGATATGCGCCAACCTCGCTCTGGTGGTAGAAGGTGGCTCTGGCACAGTTATGACCACCGGTGGTGGTTTTGTCATAGGGTGGTTACCATGGGTGCTGGGACTCGCTGTATGTTCGGTTTTGGGAAGCAGGTTGTATCTATTACTCACGACCACTTCCTGGGTAGGTTTCGGCTTTTTTCTTGGGGACAGGCACAAATCCGGTGGATTCTGATTCCACTGGTGCCGGGGAAGCCTGTTGGGTGCGTTTGTGAACCGCTGTATGCACTTCCATGTTCAGCGGAGTAGCGTGCCTATGCCCGTGCATACGACTGTACTCCTCGTTAAGCCCTGCTGGTCTGTCTGTTCCAGTGCAGTGATCGGAATGGGGCACCGACCCCCTTCCCGGTGAAACTGCACTAGTATGTGGCCCTGCGGAATAGAAATTATTAGTTGTTACCTGGCCCGGGCTGTGTTGGGAGCGACGGGGTTTGTTGTTCCGCAGTTTATCTGCTGTTTCTTTTGCCGGTGCTAGGCCTGCTCCGTCCTGCTTCTGCGATGCAGTTTTCAGGGTCAGCAACTCACTAACTCACGAAATTATGTTTGATAATAAGACGAACTATGTTTGATAATTAAAAGTAGATACTATTCACCTTTCATCAACCATATGATATATATGGTTAATGTCTATATATATGGTTGATCTGGAAATAACATATTTTTCTATAAAACTTTCTACAAGGGTTGCGATAAAGTAATAAATTCGATAACTTACAACAAAATTACATACTAATAATAAAGACAAGAATATAGTTAGTTCAATGCCCTGCCTGGTAATTCACCAATAAATTTAATAATTAACGGTATATGAATTATCTAGCATTATTTTAGAAGCTTACAAACCACCTTTTTCAACGTATCAGCCATTAAAAACGGGCTTATAGTATTCGAAAATTCGATTAAATTTATAATAAGCTTACAAAACAAAATTTAGTAATGTTTAATACAGAATATGTGATATAATAATTTCGGGCTAAGTGCTTATTACAGTAAAATTGACTATAGCTAAACATAGTGCACCAGTCAATAAAACTAATTCCATTTTCATTCATCATTGATGCGATTAAACAAAAACAATAGAAATGGAGATAAAAACATGAAGTTAGGACATAACAATAAATAAATAAATATATAGAATCGATTCATCGAAGTTGCAATCTATAGGGTACGGCAAGATTACAATATACTTGGGATTTTAACGAGGGAAACGTGCCCGGGTCGAATCATGATAAATAATGTTGAATGTTGCTGGATGTAGGGCAGTCACGACATACTGCCGCTGCAACTCACAGGTCTATCTGCCTGCTAGTTTATCTTCCCTCAATTACCCTAGGGTAAACCACCAACTCGACTAAAGCACACCCCATCCTAGATTTCACTCATCAACGTTCCTCGTTAACAAGTTTACCTTCGGTTTACTGGAAAGTTCATTTTTCTATTTATTTTACAGGGACAGTCAATTAGAATCTAGAGCTATTTCCAACCACTACTTTTTTGGATGCACCAAGCAAATATATCAAACATAGTAATAGTTTTGGTTGCTTCCATCAACAATTTATTTTTATCAGTAATGAACGAAATCGTATGAATAATGAATACATAATCGATTAGGACAGTGAAGGAAGTTTTACTAAAAATATTTCATATATTGAACCTTTAAGGTATTTGAAAATCCTGTTACAAAAAAAATAGCATTGCCTTTCTTTTTAGTTCTTGTTCATTATTAGTGTTATTATGTGCCCTTGACCATTTGCGAGAAAACTAACTTTAAATATTAAATAAACTCAAGAAATCTTAAAACTTAGGAAAGTGGGTTTGACTTTTTTCATATTAGCTATTTTTGAATTGTAACTAAAACCTGATCAGCATAATTTAAAATGTCGTAGAATATACCCTTACAACTCCAGATTAATTCAACCATTTTCACGACCAGTAATATAATACCACATGTGAGACATACAAACACAAAACATAAGACACATGTATTAGAATTAAAAGATCCAGTCATGATATCATTTGTAACTTATGGTTTCTTTGATCACTGCTTATAAGATATCAAAATTTATAACTCATTATTTTATTATAAAGTTAAATTGCAGTGTGTGAGAAATAAGATAACACTTTTTTTGATGGTTTTAACGATTTTTGTACGTAGATTATATTGTATTATAATCTAATAGGACTCCCAAAAACATGAAATATATATTTTCACTGTGGTTTGTTAAATAAACATTGCGTCTCACCGTTATGTTTCAATTGACCACTATATCATAATCAGCATGGAATAAATATATTGCGATAAATTAATAGCTGACAAAATGTTAGTGAATGTATTTCTATTGCGCTGTGTCGTGGAGTAAGTGTTATAATTACCTTAATGTTGCTAAAAACTATTATTGACTTGCAGGCATCAGCTGTTCTCATTTAATTTAATATATTTTTAAATATTAAAACAATATTATTAATTAATTTTTTATGGATGGCTTCAAGGTTTTTTCGAATCCATTTGGTGTCAGGTTTCGGTAGTGAAGTGGTGGTGAAGTTCGGCTTTAATAACTCTGAGACTTTGGGGTTCATAGTTAGTCTCTTCTTTCTTATTTTTATTTTAAGATTTCTTAAACACAGCAGAAATTATTTTTAATTAGAGTAATTGCGATCGCTACTTAACTAGCGTCTACAGAAAACAAAGTATATCTTTTAAACAAAGTATTGTTCAGAGCATTTTAAACATTTTGGTTTAGATGATCAATTTCATGACACAAATAGCATTAAGTTAATGTTCCTGTGCTTTTGTCTTTATCTCAGGGAATGATAACGTCATTACAATATTAAATATGCAAACTTTATTTCAATTGAAATATATCAATTGCATCTATCGAAATAAGGCAGCTTTTTCTTGATTCCATCCGATTTATTGACCATTTGGTTTAGGTCATTAGGTCTAAGATCCGTAATAATTTCTTATTAGAAAAATCTGTTGGCATGCCGTTTAAAGCATTCTGGTTTTATCTTGTGTTTTGGTGTGTCGGTAGAATTTGATTTTTTTTCCTTTATATGTTTATATGCTAGAAAAACCTTCACTGGTAGACAAAAATATAGTTTATTTTCAGCATATTTTATGATAGCCTCGTTCAGTTTTGATCTAAGTTGTGCATAATTTCTCTGATTAACCAATGTAAAATTTACCATGACAGGTGGAAATATTGGTTTCATTGTCCGGACTCCATCTTTCTCATCGGAAAGTTTATCAATATTGTTGGTATTGTTACTGACTCACTCCTTTTTTTTTTTTTTTGTAGCAGAAGAGCTCTGTTCATTATTTGTCAGCCTTGTGTATCAATTTTTTCTTCGAAAGTTCATTTGCGTTCCAATGTCTTTGCAAGTAATTACTTCATAGATAGAGCTATTGTAGTAAAATAAGAAATGAAGATTTAATAAAACAACAGAACAAAAATTTAGAAAACACTAAGAACAGGTCTGTACTTGGTGGCATGCTGCAGGAGACTAACTACTAATTTCAGGTGCTGAGATAGAAATACATTTTACAATCAATTAAGTGGATTGTATCATTTAGTTTCAATATATTTTACTCTAGCCTAGTAAAAAACAATTTATTTTAAGTAGAATAAAAATTAACAACCCAATGTAAGCAAATAATATGTGTATATAATATATATATATATATAGAGATTATATATATATATATATATATATATATATATATATATTATATATATATATAAACAATGTTAAACAGAGCTACCCTAGTTAAAGTATTAAGTAACTGTAAACGCGCCAAGTTTAAGCAACTCCATCTTACTAAACAGATAAACAAGAGAGATGGACAGGTTATAATGGACTCGAAAGAGCAACAAGTTTCATGAAAGTGGCGATGATTAGTATTAATATTGTTAAATCGTTTATCTCAAATCGTCGTTTTTGTAACCATCTACCATGTTATCTATTAATAAATTCAGTAGTTATTTTTAAATTTATATTATAATGAGGGTCGTATTGTAGTCTTTAGAGATGGAACGAAATAGACTATGATTTAACAATGCAAGGCCTCACGTTATTATACATCAACTAACTCATAAACTGGATAGGGTCACTGATTTTTATTCGAGAGAAAGTTTTGAGCAATCGGTACTTTTATTCTGCATGTGAAATATTAAGCTAAATATGATGCTTCATATGTTTATTCTTTTAACATTAATCCATTATTTCATTGGAGTTTTATTTTATTTAAAAATGAATGACAATTCATTTCTTTAACAAAATAAATTACTGCTGATGTTCCGTACGGGTTAATACTTATGAATTACCAAGACACGCTCCATTTACATCAATGGCACTGCAGTTATTAGCCTTTACAACAAATATAAAACACGTATTTTTTCTATAACATTGTGTCAACATTTTTGAGTTATTAATTGTTGACTGGTAGACCAAGTCTAAAACATTCTCTGTGAAAGAAATTTCACAATGACAATCTAAATTACAATTGGAAAAAGAAATAATACATTGGGAATTAAAAATAAACAGTTTTCCCCGGGAGAATTAATTAATCTTCCAACATACTACTTCACTTAGGATTGAATAAATAAGAGAGATAGAGGACGAATAATGGAGATTAAAGTGAACAGTCGCGAGCCTTCCTCTCAGTCCTCCGAAATATCCAAATTAAACTGAAAGGACACTTGAAGAAAGTCATTTCGGAAGTAAGATGGCAAAGTGACGTCTATCGCAGTCTCGGTTATAATGAGATGGATCAAGTCACTCCTAGAGAACGAGAAAGCAGCTTCATGATAAAACTTATAACTAACTATTAATCAGTATTCATGACATTGGTCATTCATCAAAAGTCTAGGGCGATATAAAGAAAAACTTATCCTCAATACAAATTATTATATGTACCGTAACTCTGAATTCGTACTTAATTATTCTTACGTACCTATATGTTAATTATTACCTAATTATTGCATGTAAAAATTAACATATCAAATTGGTCTTGAACTTAGGACATTCTTTGAGATAATGGTTTCTACCCCGTAATTGTTTGAAGGTCAAAAGCACTCTATCATATGACGTGGTGATATTATAGCACTCTATAATATGACATGGTGATATTATAGCACTCTATAATATGACATGGTGATATTATAGCACTCTATCATATGACGTGGTGATATTATAGCACTCTATAATATGACATGGTGATATTATAGCACTCTATAATATGACATGGTGATATTATAGCACTCTATAATATGACATGGTGATATTATAGCACTCTATAATATGACGTGGTGATATTATAGCACTCAGGGTGATGTGGCTTACCCATTTGTATGAAATAATGGGAAAACCTTACATCCGTTTCCTCGACGTACAACGGTCCCATTGATGGTGGAGTGATGGAGAATAAATGGAGCTGAACACGGGTTAGGCAAGTGGTTCAGTTGATTAAAACACCGTCACCTACCATAGGCTTCCCACCTTACTAACACTCGTCTTTTTTTTGTAAGATGCATGCCCGTGACCATTTCTTACGTGACCTCATTGGGTGGCGTTGTTGTGGCACGTGGTTGGCAAAACAACGTATGACTGTTGAGAAGAACTGGCCGCACTATCCCGCTTACTAATGCTAGACGGACTAGTTGTCATATATTAGTGAAATAGCTACTTTTATGGACAGAAAACCTACACATTGAGTTTGCAAGAGCTTGCGTTTCTGGTTATTTAACCACTGTCTCGGCTTCAGTTTGCTTTTTCAGCTAGTGAATCATGTAACTTCACTATCGATCATTTAACTCATTATAGTACAGAATATAGAATATATGGGCAAAGTTACTAACAATAGTTTTGCAAGAGCTTATGTTTCTGGTTATTTTATGATTTTTTTTTTGACCACTGTCTCGGCTTCAGTTTGCTTTTTCAGCTAGTGAATCATGTAACTGCACTATCGATCATTCACCTCATTATAGTACAGAATATAGAATATATAGGCAAAGTTACTAACAATAGTTTTGCAAGAGCTTATGTTTCTGGTTATTTTATGATTTTTTTTTTGACCACTGTCTCGGCTTCAGTTTGCTTTTTCAGCTAGTGAATCATGTAACTTCACTATCGATCATTCACCTCATTATAGTACAGAATATAGAATATATGGGCAAAGTTACTAACAATAGTTTTGCACATTCTCCCGCTCCACAAGTCAACATGAGATGGGTGAAGAAAAAAAAGATTTCTTTTAATGTGTCCAGGAGGACCTCAAAGAAATCAGAGCATCTTTTAACGATGTCGAGTGAATCCCCAACATAAGAAAAATACATCGCACGGATCTAACATGCTAAAAACGGCAATTGTCTCCAATCTTTAACCACTTCGAGACCAGATGCCACGGTCAACCCGTTGAAGAGCGTCCGTACAGTCAACCACGTGATGGTGGTCTTCAAAGAGGAGACACCCACTATCATTGTGTTAAGTGGCAGGACGTTGCTCGCAAGAGTATGTCTAGGTTCAATGTACTTTGCGTACATGCGGTACGACCACATTTAACTTCTCTCCGTGGCTGCCACCATAGACTCTTTCTTCAAGCGACAGGCACCCAATGAGACATATAAAGAAGACAGAAACATCACAGCAGGAAATCAACTAGCCGAGTTCACGCCAGCCACCGCTTGGGTGAAAAGATCCCCGGATCTGAGGCTTGACTGCAAGCACATCGTCATAGCAGCAGCTAGCAACCTCGACAACACCCCCCCCCCCCCCCCGGGACATAAGCCTTTAAGACGGTCTTCTGCCCACAAAACTAGGACAAACCACAACACATCCTTGGGAGGCACCCCCTACAAGCAGACAACGACTTCTTGGGCTCGTTTAAATGTATCAATTATTGTTTCCACAGCGGTCCAATCTGCCTATTTCCGGTCGGCTTTGGGTTCCGAACAGCTTGTTTCCTACCCTCAGATACCAATCGTGAACTCATGGTCATTCCAAGACCTCATTAACCACCTACAATACCTAGCCTGCACCGAACATAGATTCTGAACATAGGACTGTCGGGGCACACTGTCCAGAATCTTATAGAGTCAGATCAATAAACAAATACGTCTTAAGTTGGCCGCAGACTAGGCTGCCAAAAAAGGTCAAGTACCACTGGTTTATCTATTTTTGGCGCTCGTCACTTATCGTACTCCAACGATACCTCCCCCAATGTGGGTGTGTCTGACAAACATGTTTTATAATTTATAAGAGACAGATTGTCACGTGTTACACATCTGGTACAAATTTACTTACTGCCTAAATACATATTGATAGATCTTTTTATACTGACTATTTTCACGAAAATTCAAAATTAAATACTAAAAATAAAATTTTAATATGAAAACAGTGCATCTGAACAATAATGTGTAATATTCGGAGCATAATGAGCACTTAAAATTACAAAAAAGCTTCAATAACTCTGAAGCCACTGTTTAAAGATAACATGAAACAAAAGAACTTCAAATATACGAAGAATTACAAATGGTAACTATTGATACATGTATTAAACATTTATGAATTTTATTTTTTCGTACATCTCTACAAAGCTTCTCTTAGCATGCCCTCTATATTAAAAATTGTTACTGAAAGTATCTTACATTTAATAGATATTTTTACAAAAGTACAAACCATTTCTATTTGTTAAAACATCTTTCCTTTTTAAATATTTATTGGAAGCTGACTCAACCTACAAATTGTGCTGAGAAGAAAAAGGCTGCAAAAAATATTATTTTACCGTATATTTTCATTATGAATGAGGGATTTTTTTATTTTGGTATGTTTTCTGCTAAATTTAAAGTATTTATCTATTATAAAATCTGATCTAAAGGAAATGAATAATGTATTTGATCTCTTTTTGGTAATTTTCGTGTACAGCTTCCCCTATAATTTCCCCAGCTCCACGCGGTTGGTGGTGAGTTGTGCGGACGTCTCGTCTCCCACCACCGTTCTACTCGTGTCCCTGCGACGCCCACGAAGTCCGGAATGGATTTCGAAAGGTGGAAACCCGGTGGTCGTGTGAACAGCATGGTCTGCCGGCTCCAACCCTTTGTCGGCATTGTACACGCGGAGATGATCGCCCAAGGTACTGTGGAGTCGCTCAATTCCTCCTCGGCTCTTTGGATGCCCTGGGGTATTGACATGCCATATCACGTCCAGAGCCTTCATCTCTTCCCGCACGTCGGCGTTATCGAACTCCTTTCCGCCGTCCGACGCTATCCGATCTGGGACGCCGTAAAATTGGAACCACCACCTCATCACGCCTAGTACTGCTTCCGATGACTTTTCCCAAATGGGGTATGCCATAGCCGTTTTGCTGAAGAGGTCAACCACGGTGATCCACTTGTGTCCCCACCAAGTGAAGGTATCCACTTGAAGGTCAGGACCGTATTCTGTATTGAGTTTTCTGTAGTCCACTACGACTCTATATTTGTCTGGCCCCCCACCTTCCTCATTCTTATGTCCCATCACCCCTTTTCGTTCCTAACCTTTGCTCCTACTTTACCTAGCAAATCACTCCCTATAATCCCTCCATATTCCCGGGGCATCTTTTCTACCACGTGAACTCTTAAATTCTCCTCACCGCGTTCCCATCTATTTAGCCCTATTACTGCCTCCCCTTCGCCCTTACAGGGGCACCCAGGGTGATCAAGTTACAAGAGCATACCTGTATTTGGGGCATCCTCTCTCCTTCACACATCCTCTCTAGGAAGTGCGTTATTGTGTTAGTACTCCCAGTATCCACTAGACATTTCACTCCCCTCACGACTCTGATTATAGGCAGACCACTATCCACGACTTTCACACTATTGTTTACTATCGTGCGGTCGCCTCTCCCCCTCCACTCTGCTCAGATATCACGTTCTTCCCTCTCCTCTGTTTGTCGTCAAGTGTTCCTCAAAGCACTGCCGCTTCTCCAGCCCATTCAGTTTCCTGGTTCTTCCCTCTCTTCTTCTGTCTCGGAAGTTTCCGAGGTCTATGACGCTTCTGGCTGCGGCCTCTCCTTCCTCCGCATCCTCTGAGCGTTTATCTCCATCGGTTCATGTCTGTTCCCGTCTCTGCGTCGGCTCATATACGGGCACTGCCTGGCTACATGTCCTTCCGTACCACATTCAAAGCACCTAGTCCTTGGGCACTGTGCTACCAAATGTCCTGCTTTTCCGCACTCATAGCACTTCCCGTCGTCTCGCCTTCTGGACATATTTCCTCGGCTCCTTTCCTCCACCGTTACTCTTTTTCTTCCACCGTACTCCGTCCTTCTTCTTCCATGCGATAGGCGTGGTTTGGGCCTTCTATAGCACTCTTCTCCAACCCGTTTCTTCCTCACCGTCTGTGGCGTCTTCCTCTCTGGCACTGGTGTCCACCATTTCTTGGGCACATTCCAGAAATGTGCGTTCTCTCGGTCTTCCAGTTTCCTTCGCTAGCTGTACTTTCAGTATAGTTGATAAGAACGCCATCCTGGCTTCTACTTCCGCCGCACTTACTGTCTCTCGCATCTTCTCCATGATATTGCTGTATTTTGCCAGCATCGTTCCGGAGTACTCCCGTTCGTCTGCTGGTGTCTCTTCGTTTACTTGAAGAGTTTAAAAATGTCCTCTTCCGGGGTTCATCTTCCCCCACCGAACGCTTTCTTCAGCCGCTCCTTCACTACGTTCCACGAGGTCTGGATCATGTTCAGGACACTCCACTTCACACTGCATACCAGTGCTGCCCTTAGCGATTCTGCGTCCCCGCGCATAAATATATATATATATATGTCGTTCCTTACTATTAAATATTACTGATATTAAATACTGCTACTAATTAACCGTCTCTCCTCTACTTAATCAAAGTTTTTTTACGACGCTCTATTAAAAACTAATTATCATGCGAATGGTTTCTGGGAGAGTTTATCCCTGCAGAAATATACTCGACTTCACAGGCTGGAAATTTTATTAAAGACTGTTCTAATAAAATAATTCGCGGGGCGATGTGCCGATAAAGTCCGTGCATGCCGAAGCTGGGAAGCAGTTAAGTGCTGGGATTAATTCTGACGCCCTTTAATCCAGGTTAATAAGAGCTGCCTGCTTTTCAATTTATCCCTGGCATCGTCCTTTTCTTGGGGAACACAACGCCACCTGTTCCGTGTAGTCTAGACACATGGTACTCAGCAGGTTAAAACTTTTTTAAACTATTAAATTAGTGCAATATTAAATTATTAACACTCTCCAATTATATATTTCATTTATTTGGTAAGTGCTAGAGCAGCTAACAGCTTTCATCTTAAAGCTGAATTCATTAAAGAAAAAAACTAGTCTCAATTGTCAGCCAAGTCGGTTAGACGTCATTAAATCCTTAATTGCGGATGAAAAAGTCAATCGTTTAAGTGCCTACTCAAATTTAAAACATAAAATGAAAAACAGATCTTTGACGACAAATACTAAAAAAATATTAAAATCATTCATATCATATTAAATTCTAAATATTGTAAACAAAGGGGTCTTCGAAACAAAAATTCATATCAAAACAAAGCTGAGACTAATATTAAAATACTAGATTATAAAAAAATGATTATGTCAAAGAAAGATAGATAGGGTAGGAGGTTTATTTAAATTTCTAATAGTTTTGCTTGACGGATTTTGGATTATTTATGCTGGACTCGCTTTTGGGATCCGGGCGGTTTTCGGCTACCCTTAGATACCGGGTGTGAATTCGTGGTCTTTCCAAGACCACATAAACTACCTATAAACCTACCCTGTACCTCTTCTCCTGAACATAGTGCTTTGTCGGAGCACACACAGATTCTAAAGATCTTATGGAGTCAGATCAAACCGAATTAGGCTGCCCGCCGACTAGGCCGGCAGCCTGGATGAAAGACCACAGGTCCACCCGCTCTATCTCTTTCTAGGCTGTTGGACGGTGGCTAAGAGGTTGTAGCGACAGAAATATAGAGGAGGCGGGCGTCTCCTCCCCACTTTGGGAATACTCAGTTATCTGAGCATACTATGACTTTCGAGTCGAGCTTTTGATTCATATATTGTTCCCAATGATCTCAAACAAACCTAGTTCCAACTATTGAAGGAGAGATTTTTCTTTCTAATGCTAATATTTTCATTCCGTTAGTAAATATAAATATAGAAAGAAAATTACTGTTCACTTAATCTTCGTGTCAGTGAGAAAAAAACCAATGTCATTTTTAAGCACACGGTTTCTCAAGGTTCAAATAGACAACGAAAGATTATTGGAAGTGTATTAATAATGCAAATTTAAATTGAAAACGATATTGATTTAAAATTTAAATCGCCTGGATAAGCTCTTTTTCGATAACGACAAGCACTTGAAAGGCTACAGGATATCTAACCACTTGTGGTGTGGCCCTGTGACCTGCCGGGAAGGGTGCCATAGTGAGCAGACCACTTTGGCCCTGTGCCTGCAAGCGTAACATTACATTCAGTTAATTGATCACTATTATTTCTCTCCTGTCACACGTTAAATTCTTCTGTAAAATAATCGATTCAAGAGAAAGTCATTTTTTACCCGGTAGTTTCAGACAGGGATTGGTTTTAAGGGGTTCGACTAATCCTTATTAGTGAAACTGAGTGATCACTTACAAACCTAAGATTCCAACAGACTGAAGATATAGAGATAACCCTCAGCGTCACCTATTATGTCATTATAGGTCAGATATCTTTAAATAATGAACATATATTACCTTACTTAAAGCTAGAATACTAAATTTCCTACATTTAGCTTGTATGTTACTTTTTTAATGTATTTAATGGGTTTTTTTAATGTCGAGTTGTATTGCACAGACTTCTTTATATTGTTTTATTTTTTGTTTTTTTCTAATCTTTGCATCCACTTGTGACAGTATTTACTCAATTCCGTTTAATAATCTTTTATTTTATTTTACTATTAATATTTTTTTATTACAGATTATTATAGATTTACACTTTATTTTAGATTGTCGTTTATTGATATTTTTGTGTTGTAATACTTCCTTTTATTTAATAGTCATAAATTTGTCATCTGAACACTTTTTATTCATAGGGTATAAAAAACATATTCTGTTATACCCTTTTCTACATTTAAAAGTTTGCACTGTAATATTTTTCTGAAACATTTTTCTATAATTTTGAGTAACGTATGACATCAATGATCTAATTAATATGGTGTAATATTTGTTAGCACGTAGACTATAGTAATTACAAGTCATTGACGTGTTCACTGTTATCCGTAAATAACCCTCAACGGTCGGTTTGTTGAATGACGTTTCTGGCTATTTTAGTTTCTTTTAGTTAGTAGTTGTTCATTATACATTTTCTGGCACATAAAGGCTTAAGAAACTCACAATAAGATATTTGTGAATACGAACTGACTGTTTGTTTGCAGCAGTAAGTTTTGTCTGTTGCCAGTGAGTCACAGGCGTTTCTGACTCAGGGCCATAGGCGACACTACGACAAGACGATATTCTGTTTATAACTTATCTATCTAGTCGGACTTGGTTTAGTTTTTTTTTGGTTTTATTATTATTTAAAAAAAATTAAATTTCTTTGAGTTGTACTGAAAACATGTTTATTCGTGACAACCCTACTGATATAAAAAACAAAAGCAATAAAATAAATTCATAAAAAGTCATGAGGCCCTACCGGATAGGTTTATACCATAGTTGCTAGGAGTCATGTAGAGTTGCTGGTGTCGTCGGCACTACGCGTAACCTTAATCAGTATCAACTTTAAATCAGGATTTCTATATCGGATTCTCTTTAAGGGGACGGTCAATCCCAGTAAAATACCTTTCCACATACCTTTTTGACATTGTTTTACTGTTTACTATAAATAAACTATGACTAATTAAATACCCATTCTAATTTTCATTGTGTTTTCGTCAGAAATAATGAAGTGACCCTCAAGAGAGGACCCGGCGTAACTTCATTACCGACCCTGTTAAATCTTCGATGAAACTGTTCCAACTTTATGAATAATGAGATAATGAAAAGGAAATAGCCGAAACGGGAAGATAGAAGAGACCGGAGTGAACCATTAGAGAAGAGTTGAGGAATCAATTGAGGAGAACAAGGGAAGCTGATAAGGCTCACGCGGCGGGCAATAATTCCCGCCAACAACTCCGCTTCAACTGATATCAGCCCTAGACACGGAATGTTTCAGCTCACCTCTGGCCTTAAATCGAGACCGAATTAACACCTACCGGTGAACAGATAGTGGGAATTAAATAATTGCAAGGGCTATTTAAAAATCGTCAGCATAATTAAAAGATTTATTGTTGGGGCATTCTTCATTGCCGGCCCTTACACAGAAAGGCTTCACGTTCAAACAAATCTTTTTCAAGTTTTATATTTGCGTTTACTAGGCATAGTAATGACCATGGAGTAATGAATTATCAGGCTTATGTACAGTAAACAGATTTTTCTTGATCAACTATAACGTTTTGCTTTTTTATTTATTCGGTCACTGTATATTAGTGATACAGTTTTCTTGCTCTAACTAATTTAAAGGGCCGTTTGGAAAGTGCAAACTTATAAAAAAAGACACTGGGAAAAAAAAAATTGCTATGTTTTTGTGATCTGAATAAACATTTAGAATTTAAATCAAAAGTCGTCACAAATAATCAATGCAGTTTACACAATATAAAACAAATGGCGCAACATATTTAATTATTTAAACATAAATTTAATTCTCAAAAACAATAGCTTGTGATATGATGAATGAAAAATTAAAGAGATGAGCTTTATTTACTTTTTGAACTCTAATGTTTGTCTCGAATCCTTTCCATTCATATTTCTAAACCAAAATATTAAAAACGTTCGCGGTGACTTAAAAAAATTTTTTTTTTAACTTTATCAGCTTATTTTTAGTACCGAAAACGTAGAACATAGGCTTAGATGTCCTAAAGGAAGACGATAGGATGGTTACGGAGTTCATCCACTTCATCCAAGCCACTTCATTTAGGTTTTGAAAATTAATGAATCTCTTTTTGTGGAGAAATAAGAGTTTATCCTGCTCCTTAGGAACTTTGCTTTCGTTGTTTCATGTCGTCATTGATACACTGCATGATGTATGTATTTGATTCATTATTAAGTGTTCATTTTTAGAAGTGCATAATTCCGTTTGTCAAATAATCGATTTTTTCGTGTTTTTTTTGTTTTTGTTTTTTTCCTTTCATAGCCCCTTTAAATTTATAGATAATTATAGATCCTCAGTAGAATCTATTTACAAATTATTTTTGTATTTCCTGTAGCATCGCTACATTATATACAGGTTTTGTTATTTTATTTTACGTGACTGGACTAAACTGACTAATAAAGGTGATGGGGCTCAACTTTTTGATCAACCTTAAAACTAACTTACATGCCAATTCCTCAACTCATTTTTCTTCGACAGTCTGTTGCCATCGATGTGGGAGGGGTGGTAGGGTCATAGTGTCAAACACTGGGTTTATCAGGTGCTGCAACGAGTCAAAAAACTTAATGTGTCTCCGGTGGATGAACTCACTCACCGACGGCACACCAAGCAACGGGTGCAGATCAGCGTTCTTCGACCTCTCGAAAGAGGTATGTCAGACCACTTTTTGCATGATCCCATTCTGGAAATGTTAGAGACATTTGACTGTATTGTCAGTCAAGTGGGTAAATAGCGGGGGCTGGCCAGAAGACACATTTATATATCATCAATTTGAGACGAAGCGACAGGTTAGGTGAAGTTAGCAAGTGCGATAGCCGGTAAGACCTTTGTCGTACTTTTTCTATTTTATTACTAAAATGAGTAGAGAAATGGAGATGCCTATCCATTTTTATACCCAAATAGTGCATTGAGAAAGCTGGTCAGTTCTCTTGCCCTATGCTATACGATTTTGGCAAGGATATTTTCCCCTTTTGGTCGTAATGTTTGGCTCCAATAGCTAACTAAATACAAAACAATGGTGGATTTATTATAGGGAACGGAATAATACATTAAAATCCATTGATCAAAAAAAAATATATATAAATCCAAATTTTGAATGGGCTTGAACCTCAAATGACGGGTAATACGAATTCTCTCTGGAGGGGTCCCGTGTTGTATATTTTTTCATTTGGCTTTTAATTATAAATAATGATGAAACCAATACCGTTTTAAAATATTTTCATTTATTTGAATAATGTTTTTAAGTTATAAAAATATTGATAGCTTTTAAGGAATAGTTAAGAACAAAGTAATGAGCATTTTGTAATGGTTTTCGATAATAATTGGTTCTTAAGTGAAGTCCCTTTCGGAAAATAATAATAATATATAATAGGCAAGGAAGCCAAGTGCAGGATTAATTTTTCCTTTTTTTTTTTTTTTTATGTTACGGACTTTTTAACTCTAGACTCAGACTCATTTAATTATAATACCGTCCTTTTCTTTTATATTTTTTTATAAACTCTCGGTGTAAGCTCTCTTTTTAATTAAAGCAGGAAAAATCGGGTAATTACCAATCTTGTGGTCCATGAATATCCATGACGTGGATTCTGGGATGGAAAATTTCCATAAACCGCCTGAAACCTCGCTTCACGCCTCTTCTCTTCGAGAGGGAGAGGTAGTCCAGAGGATTTTTCGTAGTTTTCTATTTCGTGGAAAATAATGAGCAAGTAACTAGATCCACTTAAAAGCATGTAGTTTCTTAACTCTTCAATTATAAATTGTCCAATCTGCCAAAAAACAATTTGAACCTTCACTCTACAGATAAGTGAGAAATAGATATGTTTCATAGTATTGTAAAAAGTCAAAATCACATTTTTGTAAGTGTAATCCGTCTTTTATTTTCCCTACGGACGAAAAATTCCCATTTGTTTTTTTCCCAACACAAAAAGAAAATTCTTGACTCCCCAGACCCTATTAATGTCCTATGACAGAGGTAAATAGACCATTTTTACTTTAACTAAACTAGGAAGAGTTTTATAACAACTTTGTCAGAAAAGTTTTTGTTTTTGTCTCCTGCTTTGTGTTTTTGTTGATATGAACAGTTCAGCCACAAAAGATTTGTTCAGTAATTACTATATTTATGTCTACAGCAAATTAAATGATGCACAGTCAAACAGGCTTGTTTCATGTTCAATTGTTACGTTTGGCATTTTGTTTATTTGGTTACTACATCATTATATATCAATTTCCTTGTCATTAATAATTTTAATGACACCTGATTTATAAACATACAAAAAATGAATGCTAGGATTTTCTGGATTAAATATTTGCTTGTATAAGCCAATAACTGATGATTGACGCAACTTTGAATATATATTTCTAAATGTAAGAAAACCAAAAGTATCTATCAAGTTGCTCTAAATTAAAAAAACATATATTGCCAGGGTACATAAAATAAATTAGAAAATATAAAGAAATCCATAGAAAAGGCCTTAAGGACATATTACTAAGATTATTCTCATGGCTAGAAGTTGGTGGTCGTGGTTGGTACTAGGATGCTCTCTCTCAACCTCGATTGTTAAACAGGATTTTTCATTTCTTTTTGGATTAAATAATTTATGAATTTCTCACGTGACTCCTTGTGAATCCATTTTCCAAAGAAAAGAGCGAGTTTAAGGCGAAGTTAACAGTATAGGGTGTGTTGAATCCTCCTTTAATACTCACACCCTTCTTCCCTAACAAATTATGTCCAATGATTACCAGTAGTAGAAAAGTTAACTAGTGGTTCAAATATTAATGTATGTGAATTAATTTTAGGCATCGTTCAATTCGAAATTTCTAAATTACTCTAGCGCATGCACAATTATTTTAATGATTTAAACTTTCTCACTCCCACTAACGTGAAGTTAAGAAAGTTTACATAAGCAACTTAAAAAACCTAATACTGATTTAACAGCCTTTTTCGTCCTGTTACAACAAGCTTCTTGTCAGTCCAGAAGGAAATGCATTAGCTCGTTAACAAGGGTTCAACAACACACCATTTAGCCACAGAGCTCTGAAGAATGGTACACCACTGGTGGGTGCATTATACATGCCAGCTATGATTGACGACGCAGAGTGGTTCCTAGAAATCAATTTAAAAACATGGCTCCGAGATTTATAGAGGAGCTGCTGCCCTCTGGAGACCCTCGAGAGATTGATGATGCTGCCTGGTGCCATGGAGTTTATTCATTAAGTCTCAGCATCACGGCAGCATCAGTGTGTAGAGATGATGCTGGGATCTCCCGCGTGCGGCCGGCACTCCTTATCATCCCCGTGCTATTCATCACGCACTGCTTATATTCACCTCTGCCCGCTTTTCTCCCCTATTCCCGGTAAGATAGCCCCCTTCTCAGGGATAACAGCATCCGGTCTAGTCATCTTCCCAACAATGCTTCCCTTGTATAAATCTTGAATGGTGGTCCAAAGACTCCATATCAGTTTGTCATTACTTGGTTAACCATTGCGGAAAAATGTAGTAATATTATTAGAAGCATTCAGACATACCGGAATCCCTACTTATTATATGATAAATTTTCATCACATGACTAAGTAGACCTCATATAGCTATATACTCTCTCTTAAACAAAAACAAAAATACATATGAAATATTCCTGTATTTTTACCTCATTGTCCATAGGCGTAATGTTTTTCATTTTTTAAATTTATTTTACAGATTATATTTACATGATTAGTCAGTGCCGGGCTCAGCGATGTGTGAGTCCCCAAAGTGGGGAGGGACGCCCGCCTACAACCTCTAGCCACCGGCCGGTGAACGCCTAGAAAGGGATAAAATGAGTGGACCTGTGGTATTTTACCTCTGCTTGCGGCCAAGTCGGCGTGCAGCTTAATTTGTTTTGATCTGACTCCATACAATCTTAGAAGGCGTGCCCCGAAAGTGCACTATGTTCAGGAGAAGAGGAACAGGGTAGGTTTATAGGTAGTTTATGTGGTCTTGGAATCACCATGAATTCACTCTTGGTATCTAAGGGTAGGCGGTATCTAACCGTCCGTATCCCAAAGGCGAGTGTGAACCGGAGATAAGCAGACTGGATTGCTGTGGGAGACGCTACTAGGTAAAGTTTGTACGGCCACGGCAATCGTTGTCCGCGAGAGAGAGGTCTCTCCCAAGGAGGTGCTAGTTTTAGCGAGACGAAGGCAGAGAATCCCACTAGGAAGGTGTGGAGTCTGACAACGCCGGACTTAAACATAGTGAGGCTAGGAGAGAGAAGCAGAGATAGTTGAATGAGAAGTCCATGGTCTGAGTAGAGCAGCAGGCGCCAGTGCAGAGAGAGAGAGAGAGAGAGAGAGAGAGAGAGAGAGAGTTCCAAGTGCCGGTTCAGTACGTTCTGCCAACGGTTACTTTTATTTTATTTTTTTCCTTTCAAAACCTCTTTGTTGATAATATAATATATTATATACAATGACAAAAATAGATAAGTAAATTTGGAATTACAGATGTCTCCTCGTGCTGTATTCGCAGATGCATTCGAAGGAGTGCATAAAATATAATACTTTCAGATTGTTGTTAATAAGTCCAATACACATATACTCACTAGGTGATGAGGCTCAACTTCAGCTTGCTGACGGTTACTACGTTAAGGGCCCTGATATATAGGCAGGCCAGCCGTGGTGGGGCGTGTTCCCCACCTGCGGCTGTTTCCCCCACTAGTTTCTCCCCCTTTCTTACTGAAGTCATAAGCTTTATTATTAAAAATATGGAAACATAAGTAGATATTTTCTGTACCAAGAAGAGGGGAACTTCTAATTATTCGTAATTAAGAGGTTGACACAACAGTCAGTATAGACATTAGTGAATATATATTTATTGTTTCTGAAATGTATTCATAAAGATAGAAGTGAAGAAAGTGATGGTGTAGAGAGCTGTGGCTTGAGACAAGGCAAGGAAAAAAGGCAGGCTCAGTGGCAAAGTGAAATTTCAAGGAAGTGCTTGCCTAGCGAGGAAGTATCCCCACCTGCTGGTGAGGAAGAAATGCAAAACGTAAACATTTATGCTTATTTATTACAAGGTTGTAGGTTTGATTGATATTTTATCAACAGTTGATGTTTCGCCTATTCAGACATCCTAATGACTAAAAACTGGACCAATTACATTCGGAACAGAATAATAAATAATAAAATAAGCCACAATTAAAAGAATATAAGAACAGCCCTGTGAATGATGGTATCTCTAAATTCATATTTATTCATTGTTAGGCCACCTTTTAGCGAAATTAAATTAAAATTTCAATGAATAGTAAATCGATATTACATTAAAAAGTGGGCCTGCAAATTGAAAAAAAAATCACTAATTTATGAAATACGAAAAATTTCTTTAATGTATTTGAAATAGACTTTGTTTAACTCATAAGAACCGAGCATGACAGTCTAAATAGTGAATGTTATTGGTTAGTTTCAAGAATTCACAGAATGAAAAAAAATTGAAAAGACATTGTAACTACTATAAGTGATGTAAACAAAATACATTACAAAATCAATACATAAAATATTTCGCTGACCCAATAAAATAAAGTTATTAAAACTGAATAACAAACAAATAAATATTTAAGTAATAAAATAGTGATATCATATTAAGCTGGGTAAAAATAATGAAACGTTCGAATAATAATAGTAATAGCAAATGACTAATGCCCTCCCTTTACGTGAAAAGCGATGAGATGGCAAAGATGCGCTGACTGGCAGCTATTAATATTGGAGGGAGTGGGACTGTTATTGCTGTAGTGTTAGCGATGTCCTGTAGCGTATTGAGGTTCTTTGCATTTTTATATGCGTCAATTTTTGTTTATATGAGTTTTAATAACAAAACTTTACTAACTATTTCGGGCTAGATAATTTTACTTTAATGAGTATGTAATTTAATTTTATTTATAAAACGTTTGATAACATAACTTTACTTATTATCATAATTATTTTGCTACAAAGTGTTTTTATGTAGATCATGTAGTTCCTAAGATATATTTTCTGTTATGCACCCTGAGGACTGTTATACAGTTAGTGGCGAAATGTTGAATACATTGTCCTGACATCTGGTTTATTTATTTACTAAACCAATTAGGTCTCGTCACGATACAAGCTTATGTCAAAAAAAAAAAGGAACATGAATTTCAAGACGATTTGGCCTTCTAAAAACCATCGTTAGACATTACTACTAGAAATTCGTAGCCAATCTAGCCTTTCAAAGTTCACATGCTACTCAACGCAATATACCACTCCACATAAATGTCAACACACCCAACTACGTGGCGAGCAGACCTACATAGTACACCCATTACTCTATCAGATACACGAAATTTCACTGTAGCACGCAAGAACATGCCAGTCATAGCCCTGTCATAGAGGCACTCACACCCAACACAGATCGACGACTCAAGCGCATCTGGCAGACCCACTGAGGAGATAACAGAATCATAGAAAGCATCACGCCGTTAGATGGACATGCTCATTACCACTGTCTGCTGCTATAATTTATTTTTATGTAAATAAATAAGAATTTTATTAAGATTTTATTTTATTTAGACACAAAGAACACTTGTGTGAAGGGAAAAATCCTGACCTTAAAAATCTTAAAACTGCTTTCGAGCTGTGACTAGACAAATTAAAAATCTATGTTTCATGTACTATAGTATAAATGAATCGTAGTATTCTCAGTAATATTGTGGTTATATAAAAAATATCAGTCCGCTGAGACATTTGAAAAAATCCACCGACTGAATAATTTAAACGTCCACTATCCATAGAGTACACATTCAACAGACGATTCCAGCGTACTTGTTCAAAAATAAAGCTTGGTAATTACCCGAAAGGGGATTGGACCCATTGAATCCATCAGTTTTGCACCCTCCCAGGAGCCCGCAAACATTCAAATAGGACATATGCAACGCCTATATATGTCTGCGGTAATGGACTCACGAAGTGCAATATGCAATAAGCAATATGGAATATGGATTGCTGTGCACGTGGAATATTTACCGTCAGAAAATCAATCAGAGGGGTCCGACTTGATTGCGAATATCCTGTAACTGTCCACCGGACGATTGTTTTGGCGAAACGTCACTTATCACTAGCACAGTACCGGAATTGATTCGGTTCTGCAGGGGAACGGTAAACACAGAATTTAAATTACTTTATCACAACAAACAGTACACGAGATAGTTACGTTTCATTTTAGTAAAACATCATCTTATAATTAAATCAATATGACATATGAAAACTGTGATAATATAAAAGTGAATAATAATAAAACTGAACATTATCAACATATTCTGGCGTAATTAGTCTGTGAGGGGCAAATAGATATACTTCATTTACCAAACATTCTCTTAGTTTTATTTATTTTTTCCTTCGTTGACAGAATACACAGATTTTCTGTGTTCAGAAATCGGCTCATCTTCAAGTCCTAAACTTTTGGTGCTCATCCTTAGTTCACTTTGGAGATTTGCTATTGAGAGACGTATATGACTCATTATAAAAATATCTAACCAAGATCAACGAAACAGTAAAGAGAAAACTAATGAAAAATCGAATTGCGGTACCTACGAAAACGTAAAGTGAATATCTCTCATGCTATGAACTTATTCCACAAAAATTCTCTTATGTGACGACTTATGATGACGAAGCATGGACTGAGGATGGGAATAATGTAAACAGATAAACAGAAGCTAGATCTTCCTACCAACCCTGCTTCCGAATTACCAGTGATTTTCTTCCAATGTGAAAAAAAATCTCATGCGTGGGAGGAGAACTTCAATTGACACCGTACTCAATCGAAAGAAAAAGTTTTCTTACTATGTGACTAGTTCTATGTTCCATAGGGTCAAGAGTAATTTTTATGTCTCGTGGATTAACTAGGGTCTAACGCTGGGAACATTCCAGTTGACTTTCTTTCCTAAACTATAAATGACCATCATATAACTTTCTGATCCACCGACAAAAACTTGATCACCCATTGATCAGAAACTTTCCTGGAAACCGTATTATTTCCTAATCTCTTGACGGTCAACCACCCTTAAACTATTCAAATGTTTCTAGTCACGTTCTTCCAAAGTTTACACGTCAACACTCCTGGTATCGTCACTCATTTTCCCTCACATTGTAGGACAGTACCAGAACAGACAAGACAAACAATCAGACAGATAGACATAAGTAATGAAACTTACGATCTAGAAAACAAAAATTAACGAAACCCTAAAAAACTAGTGATTTAATTTTTTTTTTTTTCATAACTTGTTTATTTAATAACATATTTGAAAATAGATGAACGAAATTCAATGTACAAGATTTACAGATTTCTCCTCTTACCGCTTGCGCAGATGCATTCGAGGAGGGTAGAATTACAACACAATATCTTTTTGAAGTTAAAAGGTTAATTTTTTTTTTTTTTTTTCTTCATAGCCCCTTTTAATTTACAGATAATTATATATAATTATAGATCCTCTGGCGAATCTATTTACAAATTATTTTGTATTTCCTGTAGCATCACTACATTATATACAGGTTTTGTTATTTTATAGAAATTATATAATGAATAAACAAGTATAATGATATACATTCTACATGACTTGACTGAACTGACTAATAAGGTGATGGGGCTCACCTTTTTGATCAACCTTAAAACTAACTTACATACTAATTCTTATCCTAATTTTTCCCCGACAGTCTGTTGCCATCGATGCGGGAGGGGTGGTGGGGTCATAGTGTTAAACACTGGATTTGTCAGGTGCTGCAACGAGTCAAAAAACTTAATGTGTCTTCGGCGGATGAACTCACCCACCGACGGCACACCAAGCAACGGGTGCAGGTCAACGTTCTTCAACCTCTCGAAAGAGGTATGTCGGACCACTTTTCGCATGATTCCATTCTGGAAATGGTGGAGACATTTGGCTGTATTGTCAGTCAAGTGGGTAAATAGCGGGGCACCGTACAGCAGAGCTGGCCGGAGGACACATTTATATATCATCAATTTAAGACGAAGTAACAGGTTAGGTTAAGTTAGCAAGTGCGATAGCCGGTAAGACCTTTGTCGTACTTTTTCTATTTTATTACTAAAATGAGTAGAGAAATGGAGATGCCTATCCATTTTTATACCCAGATAGTGCATTGAGAAAGCTGGTGAGCTCTCTTGCCCTCCCACGCTATACGATTTTGGCAAGGATTTTTTCCCCTTTTGGAGGGAGAAGATTACGCAGTCGGTCTTCCCGGCGTTCACGCTGATGTTTAACATGCCCAGTCTGTCACTGATAACGTTACAAACTGACTCGGCGTGTGTAAGAGCTCTTTGTGCACTCATGCTGCTGCTGTAAACGGCAATGTCGTCGGCGAAAGCGATTACAGTAGCTTTCTGATAGTTTGTCCCAACAATTTCAGATGTGTACATACTGAAAAGAACCAGAGACAAAACCGCTCCTTGAAAAGGTTAATTTATTATTCGCGTAAAAAAAAAAAAAAAAAAAAAAAAAAAAAAGTTAATTTATTATTCGCGTTCACTATTGTTTTTTGCTAAATATACCAAATCAATGAGAGTCACTTTACTAAAAAATTGGACTTTTTTTTTTTTCCTTAGCTCTCAAACTTTTAAAAATAGGATGTGGGAAAAATAAAGAAAAATTATTTTGGGCTAATAAGTGCCTTTGACTAAGGGCATGTATGAGAAGGATATAGGGTGTGGAATGCCTAAAAAGACGGATGGAATCAGGAAGGTAGTGAGAGTCTACTAAGGGTTTTCCAGTTTTATTTCACTGTCCATTAAATATTTCAAGTACTGGTTTCCCTAATCAGGACTCAAGAAAGACGGTAAAAAAAATAAAGGCTTTAAGGTCATGATTATTGTAAAAGGGCACATAGCTATGTTAAATTGTAAATGTAATAGTTGTTTCTCAAACAACACGATTGATTTTTGTTTTTTTCAACTGTAATTTAAGTAACCTCCGTGAAATCCCCGTCGCTAGTCCATCTACTTCTATTGCTGTGCTTTCACATTCAACCTAAATTTTAATTTTATAAAGTTGTGAAAAATATAGTTCTTACTTATTTCAAACAATTTCATTTATTAATTATTTATATATTAAAAATAATAATAATTTTAGAGAATAAATAAAAAAGGGACAATGCACGGCGCTAAATACAGTCAGGCAATTCTTTGAGGTAATGCAGGATATGCGACTTGGTCCTCGTCTTCAAGCTTCCTGCAAACCTGTACACCTTCGGTTAGGATCTTCTCCGAATGTAAAAGCGAATCACGATGTATGAATCTCCTCGTTTCATTTTTATAAGGGTAAAAATCAATCAAGTAGCTCAATTGTGCTCGTTTGGTTGGGACTACGCTTGTTACCTCTTAACCACGGCTTTTTTTAACCGAATACGCCACTCAGTCATTCAAGCAGATAATCATTTATATTCACTGGACCAAGTGAACAAAAAGTAATATGAAACCGGTACTTTGCAGTTATAAGTCCAGATGCCAACCACTAAGCTGTAAGGACGGATTTACAAGTAAGCCATGCTTTGCCCTTGCTACTAACTGTCACAATTTGTATAAATGTACCCTCATTATACTACCATATATGTAATATAATATATACCATAATATTAACATTTTCTTTAATAGTATGTGCCTGGTATTGGTAGTTAAAAACAATATTAAAAAAAGAGAGTTGATTTTTTTAACTAAATTAAATTTTAAACTCGGGTTTGTTTTTCGTAGTTTTGGACACGATTTTATAAATAAATTTTCTGTTATATTTGAATAAAATTTTTAAGTAGCTCCCCTATTTGTCAAAATAGACCTGTTTGTTACCACAGCTGTAAATAATTCATCGTTAACACATTTTCTCCACTTTTCCGATGACCCTCTTGATCATTCAACTAAATATGTATATTTAGATTTATTAGTGGGATTCCGCTTAATAATTGCAGATATAATATTCAAATGTTACTCCGTTATACCTATGTTAGGCTATACATATATACATTACATATTTTTTTTATTTTTACGTATTAACATAAATAAAAATATACATAGTTTTTTAGGTATAAGGTAGCAATGGATTGTAATTTTTTAATTTATAAAATATACATAATACTCCGGTTATGAACTCGACAAATACAATATGGACAAAACAAGACTACAGACTACGGTCTGATAATATATTGTGATATAAATAATATATTGGGAGTCTAACTTGTTATAATAATAGGCCTAATTAAGATAAATTAAATCATCTTTAAACAACTAATCAAACTTAGAACAAGTTTCAATTTATTTGATTGACAAAAATGAACTATGTTTTACAACCGAAGGCAGCTGCTCCGCTACGAAAAAATCTATTTTCTCTTATTTAAGGACAAAAGGAAACGGAGGAATATCGGGCAAGAGTCGCTGTTGGGGCGCTCGTGACCGGTGTACAGATATCTTTGTATCAATGGCTGATATTGATTAGGCATTAGCCCAAATCCGGAGCAAGGAGGGGCCGCATTTGAATGAGAGCTGGTCTGTCTAACAGTTTAGGCCAATGTCAACCCAAAATGTCCCCCCGAGTATAAATAATATGTATCTGCGAAGAGTAAAAAACTTTATGTACAGTTAAATAGTAAAAAGTCTATCCCTTTTGAAGTTTTCAAATGAGTTAATATATATATATTTTAGAAAAGTTAAGAATAGTATGCTAGTTTTCAATAATGGAAACATTTAATTTGAAGATAAAATCATTCACAGTCCTAAGGAAACCTAAATAAGTGAAACGACGACTGCTTGTGTAACAATGAATACAAGTTATAAACAGAGACTCAAAAGGTTTTTGATTGACTGATTGAAAAATTTACTTTCACGGTATGTAAATAGTAACTAAAATACATTGTGTGGGAGCACATGAAGTTTCAGTTCCTACGTTATAAGAAAAATTAAAAAAAAACAAAAAACTTTAACGATATTAATTGTATTCAAAAATAACCTCCGCTAGTTTCGATAAATTTTTCTCAACGCTCAACAAGGTTTTTATTCCTTGTTCAAAGAAACTTTTTGACTTTGAATCAATAAATTAGAGAAATGAAAATTTTACCTCGTTTGACTTCATTTAGGAATATCTTGTTTTTTAAAAATGCCTCGAACGCTCTGAAAAACTGATTGACAGTTGGTGACAAGCCTGGCAAGTATTGTGGTGGATGAGGTAAAACTTCTATTTTCAGATTACGGAATTTGAAACTTTACTTATTATTAATAATTAGGATAATAAATTTATTGCTGACATATAAGTGTTTTAAAAGTACTCTAATGTGTTTGATTTGGATTGGCCTCTACTAAAGCCTTCAATACATCATCATCGAGCTTGGTTTTTGGCCTTCCACGATATTCATTCTCGAAATTTGTATTGCCGGATTGAAACCTAGATAACCACCGATATACAGTTCTTTCATACACTGTAACATCTCCAAAATCCACAAAAATGTTTAGAAAGGCTTCATATATTCATATAAGAATACAACTTATATATTAACCTTGCGACCCAATAGGTGTCTCTTTCTTTTGTGTGTTTGCTCTTTAGAATATTATGCTTTATAAGATTATTCTTAGAATATTATATAATTTGTTTGGTATCAAATAATTAATTGATTGAAAACTCAACAACGTTATATGGGGGTATATTTTATACGTCTCTCCAGTTCCAAAAGGGATCTCCATGTAAACGTTGATGTCTGTTTGATGCTTGAACGAAAGAGTCAAAAACACTAGATCAAACCCATGCACCGGAATGAAAACGCGGGTTTCCTGTTCTGGTGAGAAAAAAAAACCAGCGTGAAGTGATCAAAGGATCAATAGAAGCACTGTTCAGTTTATTATTTACCGAAAATTTAATAATGAACTAATATATCCTTTTTGTAATAAGAAAACGAACCAATGGACGTAGAAAGTAAAAAAAAAAATTATAATAAGATCAGATACTCTACGATAATTTCTTAAGAAGTTTCAAATAATTGTTTAAGCACTATAAGGTTTGACTCTAATTGCTTATGAATTCATATAGGTCCATTTTGTAGCATTGTTAAAGGTGAATGTACATTTTATATTAGTTAAATCACGGCAAGCTATAAAACTGTTAATTGATATAATACATAGAGTGAATTAAGTTAATTAATTTATGTTAGGAAGGGCTATCAGAATATTAAATGGTTAGTTTCTATTTCATTATCATATTAGGTGTCACTGATCAGCACTCATGTAAGTTAATTCATTTCGATACATTAAGAAAAATCGATAAATAAACTTCCCTCATTGGCTGACAAATGAAGACTTGAGTCGGGGCTAAGCAAGCCGTCAGAGCCGGTAGGGTAGCCCCAATCAACAAATACCTCGGACCAGAGGAGGAAGATTGGTACTAAGGAGACAGGGAGTGAATGAGGAGGATGAAGTGAGGTCGAGAAAGAACTAATGACGTGGAAAAGACCCGGCCTCATCGGGAAACTCTAAATCATTGTAGACAACTCCTTTGTTCGCTGGCTCTCTCTCCGTTCCAGATTAGCAACAGCGCCATTTTAGAGCGTTGCCCGGAAAACAAGTCCGGCCAAGGCAAACCATTTCAGTTGGAATTTTAAAACAGAGCCTATGCCAATTCTTAGTTCCTCGTATTAAATGATCAACAAATGAAGAGACCGGCAGAAGTTTAATCCTCGCTCGAAAGAGACCAAATATTACTAAATAAAAGCTCCAGGTGATAATTTCGGGTAGCTTGCTCAAGAAATAAAAACTAGACAATAGCCTAACTACAAGATAACTTTACATATTAATTCAATAGAATCGTATCCTCAAACGCGTGACCACCCAATCAAAGTTTCTTGTTAAACAAAGCAGTTTAATTTACAAAGAGAAGATTATTTCAAAGAATAAAATGTACCTTTCTATTTATATAAAGTTTTAGTGGAAACAAATTGCCTAGCCCAATGGCAAAGGTTTAAAGCAGGAATAGAGATACGTCGTTTTTCTTTATTAGCCTACTTCCGTGTACTACATTAGCTGAACCTTATTAATATTTTTAAATTATTGCCTTCACTCCATATTGGTTAAGATTTCTCTGATTAGGAATAATCGAATTGCATCATTTAATAACATCACGTATAAATAATAATTTTCATAAAATATTAAATAATAAAAAAACTCAGAAGAGACTTACATCAACCATTTTTAATAGGGGCATTTCCAATTCATATGTTTATTATGTGCTGATCGAAAATATTCTTTTTTTTTAATGGTACTCCAATATTTTTAGGGGGGGGAAAATTAAATATAAATCTTTGTGTAATGACTTGATGATCATTTTCATGGCCAGGAAATGATTAATTAATAGATAATATTTTTCAATACAATACTTAAAGACGAAAATTTTGTTAGTATAGCATTATTAGTAGTATGGTTGAGGATAGTATGGTATAATGAATGATTTTTTTTAGGTTAGATTATGCTTTGCAAGCAGGCTAAATTATTTTTGGTTACCAATATTAGTTTGTTTCTTTAGGATAAAGTTAATTAAATTGAGAAAGTCAAGCTGTCAAGCTCGCGTTTAGCATCTTGATATTGTCTTCACTGTAATCACGTATTTTGAAAACAAAATTTTACATAGAAAAACATTAGAAATAATTAAAATGATCAGATAGAATGAATGCAAATAAGAAATATATGTGAATATATTTAGTAGTTCTCAGAAATAGCTAAGTTTGACTCATTTATTTGACTGAGTTTATTTCGGTCGATAATTATCGAAACTATTTTTAATCGAAATGAAACAAAAAAAACTTGCTGGCAAAAATTATTTTACATCTTACCGTAGTAAGGTCAGCTGGGAGGTAATAATTAGAGGAAGGAGTTAAATGGTTGTTTTTGGACCAATTAAGAGACCTGAGCTCTAGTTGCAATGTAAACAAAGAATTTTCAATTTCCCTTCGCCTTAGTGGAAAACTCCTAACACACCGGCTCGGCGAATCCAATTACATTTTTAACTGAAGCTAACCTGTAGAGAAACTCAAGTGAACAGTATTTCCACAAGGCTGGCAACATGAAATCTGAACCGTTCGATTTTCCTTTCTCAATACTCATTTACCAGCCTCCCAACACTTACCTTTCATCCTTATTCAACGAGAAAATAGATTTTTTTGTGTGAAACGCGAGAATATAATTTAAGTCGCAGTTCCGCTGAATGAATAATATGGTTCAAATTTTAAGATAATACAAATAATTAATCCTACTGGCATAAGAAAGTGTTACGATACACGCCATTGTTTGTGATCAGAACAGAAAATGTTGTAAGAACTGATTTTTTTTTTCTATATAAGAAGAGCTGCAATTAATAACGTCAATAATAATATGTTTTATTTTTAGACCAGTACTAGTATTAAAATTGTTTATTAGAAAAATTACGATTTAAGCATTCATTGATACTTTACGGGAGCCCCCCTCCCTCTACTCCCAAGGGTATTCCCTCAACTATCTGGTGGAAGGGCCAGAAGAAGTGGAGCACCCTCCAACTGCCTTTCCGAACGTTTTGCCATTTGGCGAAGGCAGATAAAAAGCAAGAAAGCCACATACGCTAGGAACATGAGTGGGGATGTTTGCCAGTGCTAAGATCTCATGACCTACATATCTATTTAACATAGATCGTGAGACTAACACCGTTTTAAGTATTCGTTCAAAGCAAATAAATTTTTCACCTTTTACTAAATAATTTCATGATTTTTCACCTGTTTGGCCCGTTACGAGGGAGGCTAGTTGTCCTAGTCCTGGTTTCCACCAGGAGACCATTCTATTAAATTCTCCAATTTAATAGAATAATGATGTTGATAAATGCAGTGCTACTTCCGATTCACAAATAAAGAGTAATTTAATAACTAGTGATCATGGTATAATTAATTTTTGGTAGCTATCAATAATTTTTTTTAAAATAAAATAATTGTTTTGACTTATTTTGTAAATAAACACTGCAATATTTACAATAAAACATAATTTAAACTTATTTTGGCTCCTCCGTGATTTCCAAACTCCACATTCGGTAACATATTTCCCACTTAATCATGATATAGTATAATTTTCATTAAGTGTTAAAATACATCAAACATTCATAATAAGTTTAAATTATAGAAATAATTCTTTAATTTTTGGACTTTTACAAACTTCTGGGAACAAACAAAGAACAATATTGACGTATAACTATCCTAAAACTATTAAAACTATTTAATGAACATTGTAATAGAACATTCAGATATTTTTTTCTTCATTTCAACGCAGAATGAATGATATGTGATTAAATTACCCCAATTTCAAATAAATCCATTTCAATGACGTGCACTGCAATGCATACCAACTTTAATTAGTAGAAAAAAAAAGAATTGTTTTAATCAAATGATATACTTCCAGAATATATTATCTGAAATGCTAACTAATTCTGATACATTTTCAACAAAAACAAATAAGTACTAAAAACCAACTAGGTACAAAACATAAAAGTTATAAATGATTTAATTTCAGAGCAGTTATTTTAGCGGAAAGGGTCATGTGTTAGTTTTGGTTGTAAAAAAATAAATAAAGTAAAACTAAAGTTTTAAAGGTATATTCAAAAACACTTTCTTATGTGATTTTTTTTTTCGTTATTATTAAGACAATAACTTAGGAAGTTAGCTAGAAAAAAAAAAAAAAATTATTATTATTATTAATCCTTTATTTTGCTAAAATTACAATCTGCCTCTTTTGGTTAGGCAATAAGTAATTAAGATAAATGCTCTCATTCATACCATATTTACAATTCATCATTCACTCGCTCATTCATACAATATTTACAGACAGCCCAGAGGCCTCCCAAATCCACATGCGAAAGAGAAAGCGAAGTCTTGGGAAGTCCCCCACGCTCCTCCGTCAGCCGCGTCACTGGATACGAGCTAGTGGAGGCTGACCAAGAGCACGAGAGCCACAGACGCTCCGAACGTGATTGACGGCGGTACATATACTAAATAAATAAAACTGGAAGAATCTGGCCCAATATCGCTTCTTTCTGAATTTCCTGCTTTCTCAACCTTCAGAAACTATTTGAGCTTGAACATTTTTCACAAAAATAACAGAAATAACAATATCAATAACAGTAATAACGCAAGGTTTTTCTGGTCTACGATACAAATGATGTACATATATAAAGTCTGAACCAATTTTACCAGATTTTCTTTGTTGTTTGAAATTGGTTTATTACTAAATTGAAGTGTTTGTTCAACTGACAATCTTCAGTGAGTTTACCATTTAAAATTAAATATTTTTGATTATAAATATACAGGAAAATGTTTTGTGATTATTTATTGATATTTAAAGAACCCGATAATGATCATTTGATATTAATTCTTCCCGATCTATATCTTATATTTCGTTAATTTATTTGAAAAAATTTTGTTCACTATTGATATATTTATATTGATATATATTGATGTATATATATATATATAGAAATAGAAATTGATTCTTGGATCTGTTAATTATTCTAATCCGTGTGATAGATCAGTAGTACATTTTGAATACACTTTTCGCTGTTTTACGAAATCTAACCAGAGTATTAGTTATGACACGACAATGGTACCTCATATGGAAACATGGCACCCCACTGGGAAATTCGCCAAAACGAGGAGCTATCAAGAGAGGCCATTGTTTACGTCACGTACGACGGACGCCGTTTTATTGCTGGAAATAAGAGTGGAGGGAAATGTGTCATTTGGCAATGAGACAGACCTAACATTGCCACAATGGCCGAATGTTTTCTGAAGGCAGCGGCTTCTCTCGCGAATAAAGAAACTCGAGGCCACTTCCTTCCTTGTGTTTATTTCCTCTCTGAGCCCCCCCCCCACAAAGCAACGCAGCCAACAACGCCTGAAAATAAAAAAAAACGCGAAATAACAAAAGCACCAAATCGTCAATGAATCAGTTGAGGCATCGAAACAGTAACGCCTCTCAACGGAAAAAAAAAATATAATCATTGCTACTGAATTAAACGTTTTCAATAGTAATAATTTATAGTTTTGGTACATACATAATTCATATCCAAATAAAGGTGTAAATCACTGCTTTGTCCAAAACGATGCTGAAAAAAAATTACACAATATTGGTAATTTAAAGATTATTTACTAAAGGCAGATTGTAATTTCATCATAATAAAGTTAAAAAAAAAAAAAAAAAGATTATTTAGTATAATTTAATCCAGAAAATGAAATTCTTTTTCATCCAATGGTTGTGGGTTTCCAAAAAAATGTTTATTTTATAATTTTATAAAAAATCTAGAAATATTCTCCGGCAGTGTCCACAGAAAATATTCAGGTCCTGTTTGTTAATTGGGGATTCATAATTGTTTTTCATTGATATCTATTTGTTTAAAAATAGCATATAAACTTGATCCTTCTTCATTTTTTGACAAAAACTTATTACAAAATTATATAATGGGATAGTTGGTTTATTTTACTTAGCTCTCTAATTATAAGATTAAGGATGAGAGAAAAATAAAGGGATATTTGGCTTGAGCGGATCCTTGTACTAGGAGTACCTGCTTGAAGGTGGTGTGAGGGAATTAAGGAGTGTGGGAAGCCTTGGTAGAGGTTGATTGTTGCGGTACAGTGGTGAGATTCCACTGGTGGCTGGGCCTAGAGTCCCTCTAGACATGTAGTGCAGTCTTATTAGTTGGATAGCAGTGTAGGGTGCCCGTTAGAGGCTTGTTGTTGGTGGGCCAAGCGCCGTGATGTCCACCATTTGGTCTGCTTTACCAGATCTTGAGAGTTGCCATCTTGCCGGTAGCGGTGGGGTTGGTAAAGTTCTCAACTAGCAATAATGCCCCAGCCCAAAGTTGTTGGTTTTTTTTAGGCGTGTATAAAACAGTTTTTTGTTGTTTTTTATGGAATTATTTATGTGTTAATAATTAAAATGACAAATATAAATCAACTTTTGTAAAAAGTACTCGATAGTTTGTAAAATGTTAGTGGTTTATTTCTGTTTAGAATAACAAGATATAAAGAGAAGCTGATGCCTGTGACAGAGAGCCCGAAATGCAGAAGTGGCATTACGAAAGCTGATTAAATCTAGATCCGTCCACAGCCGTCCGTAATTGGTGTCCGATATGGATCTGTGGAAAAAGCACTCGGCTGCGCTTGACCTCTCCTCTCGTATTAATCATCCGCTTGAAATTTCCCCATTTGTTTAAGTTGGCGAAACCGTCAGGCCGTTTTGATTTGTTTCTTGTCGTGAGCCGTCCAGTTTGTTTTGTTCTAAGCTAAGCTGACGTGTTTGTAGCCGTTTTTCCATTTTTTCCGTTTTTACGTGTTTGTAGTGACAAATCCCATATTATACATGGCCCAGCTCAGTATATAATAATTAAAAACTCCTAATAACTGTAATCAAAACACTATTAGTGCTTGAAAAAGAATCGGCATAAACAACACTTCTAAAAAGCACGTATGCCGAGGATGGCGCCTAAATATTGACGCCTTCTTAGTTAAGTGACCGTCACGGCTAACACTTTTAGTTGTATCTCAGGGCGATTGATACGTTTTAATTTTCTGTGTCAAAAATAAATAAATTATATCAAATTGATTCGGAATTCTCAGACCAGGTAGAATGTTACCGGCAGGAACTAAACATTTAAAAAAAAATACATTTTTTTTTGTTTAAGTTATAATCTTTTTTATAGTTTCCGCTATTATATCAAAACCAAAGTATATGGGATATATATGCTTCATATACCTTAACATTTCCAAAATTGCTCTAGTACACAGATAAACAAAATACTAGCGGCCCGAATCTGTGAGAAATGAGGGTTTATCATAATTTAAGCTTGGCCAAACTAATATTTTTTGGGATTTTCATGTGCATATTTTTGTTTTTTAAACGTACAGAATATTTCAAAGACATGTAATGGTCATTTGCTAATTGTAAATGTGAACATGCCGGGTGGGTCCGCCTTTGAAGACTAATACCATCCAGCTTTGGGAGAGAAGGCTGCCTCTGTTACTTTGTCATGTTTACCCCAGTAATTCCACAACATTACAAAGATGGATCGCCTTGTTTTATTAAATCCCACGGGGTTTCCCCGTCCCTGCCGGCCCTCAGGAATTCTCTTATCATTTATTACTTTAATTAAATCAATTAATATAACACACACCAGTGTAAGATTGTTGCATTCTTGTTTAATTTCGCTCCATATACTTTTATGACACGGTAATAACTCAGTGTTAATTCTTCAACGCCCCGAGAAATAAATTGCTGGGTCTTAATGGGGCATCATCTTCATGATAATTTGGACATTTTCTCGCTTGAAATACCACTGAAGAAAATATCTGTAGGAGGAGAAGAAATAAATTGTTGCTGTGCTTACATTCTTAGTTAGCCATTTCATAAATATATAACAGTAAATGCACTGATCATGTAATATTTATTACAGTACATAGTAAGGAAAGAGGGATCAATTATTCTTGTAAATAGTATGTCTTTAATGTAGATTTCAATTATTAAAAAAAAAATTGTTTTAATGTATTTTTCACATATTATTAGTTTATGGTTTCAAACTCACTCTAAACTATTCTAACTTAAAACAGTTAAAAGAGGAAGATCGGCTGGGCTAGATGAAATAGAGTTTTCATCAAGTTTATTCACGGACGCCGCACACTGGTTCCTAACGACGAAAAACGGGACAAAAGTCTGCAAAACAGTAAAGTTCGCCTCAAAAATTTTTTTTTCACATTTTTAATGAAGGTACAGATTGCCCTTGATGGAAAACTGGTGATAAATTTTCCAAAAATAGCGCAAAAATAGACACACAAAAAACTTTCACAAAAATCAAGTGTGACCCATGATTTTCAAAGTTTTTTTTTACGCTGAATGCAATGGTGTTAGTTTACGCGACTTATTCAACAACCAAGAAAGTATTAGGTAAGTTTTCCACATAGTCATCATTGTTTTTAGTGTGAAAAAATGTATTGGGAAATAAATACATGTAGGTAGACAGCACATAAGCATAGGTAGGTCCTCACAATAAAACTATTACCCCGATTAATGGCTATATTTGAAAAAAACAACATGATGAGTAATGTAGTAAAGTTGGTAAACATCAGTTTTCAATTCCGTCAAAAGAAAGCCACTGAAAGACAATTTTAAAATAAGCTTGAAATATCTTTTACCCGTCATTACAAAACTTGGCTTTTTCTCGCGATTTTCTCGTTTATTCTTAACCCCTTACTCTTTCTTCAAGTAGATGAGCTTACAATATAACGACCAGAGCTTAGAAACCATCGGTTCTGAATACCTTAGGTACCTCTCTAACTGAATTATAATACCATTTTATGGCCACGAAAGTGTCAAAAATGGACTTTTGTCCCGTTTTTCGTCGTTAGGAACCAGTGTGCGCCGTATCATATCAGGACCGGGTACAGTCATACATAGTATAGGATTGTCCATCAATAAAACTCATTTATAGACTCACAGTACCTTTCTAGCTTCTAACTAAATTATGTAGATACTTACATAGAAAAAAACTTTTGTTCTGGGACAACGTGAATAGCAATAAAGTACAGATAACAAGTTCATTTCTGGCGAACAAAAAGAGCTATTACATCACTAAGAAAAATGGCAATGTAAAAAAAAAAGAAGCTAACCTCTGTAAGGGAAAATGAATAATAACAATAATATAAAATAAAAGTTTGTTTCACCACATTCAACAAATAAAGTAAATGATGGATCGAAATATAAAAAAACTTCAAATTATTATAGGGACATTGATTAATAGTAATTTTTTTATCACTAGCTATATAAAAATCGTTGAATGTATTTTAATCTGTAGTGCGTTTTTGTGAGAAATTGACGTGAGAAATGTTATTTAAAAAAAGTTGAAAACATTAACAAGCTTACCCGGTTACTTTCATGTTTAACTTGATTTTGAATTGCCTATTGTCAGATAGAGTTAATATTTCTGGGTGTTGTGAAAAGTGTACTTTTGACTTTTCAGATTTTCACGAACCTAATTATGGGACTTACATACTACGTAATGGGACATGCATGGGATATACATACTCACGTTAAAATAAACGTCAGGCCACTTAATCTGCCACATTGTATTGTATCTGTTCGAAACGAGAACTGTTCCCTTCAGGCTCCACACACGTATGTGTGATATTACTTTACTATGAGCCGACTAACCTAAGGGGATGATACCATATTCGCAAAGTAGCTATTTCGTTAATCATATTTTACCATAAGAATGAAAGCGCAATTTCGGATAATCTCATGAAGATAAGGAACAAAAGGACGCAAGAAGCGTAGCGGACTTTTCGTTTTTATCTTAAAAGGATGCTAAAGGATTCGTTAGAAGCGGGTATCTAAAATAGGATCGAATCAGTCTCCATTTACTTTAGCTTCTTTCAACGGTACTATGATCTAAGATTACATGCTACCTGCGATCTATGCCTTCCTGTGGAATAACTTTACGTCTCTTATCTGCTAAGATAATGTATGCCAACTAAAACCCACAAATGAGTAAAATTTTGGCTGAAAAACAAGATCCTTTAACCGAAAATAATCGCTCATTTTCGTTTACCTTTGATTTCAATGAACCTATATCATTTCTCATGTTTTAATGCGCACAAAAAAACAAAACATGGGATTGGTAGTATTCTTTTAGGCCAGGGATATTTTATCATGCCTGTTTTAACTTTGTTTTTAATCTATTGAGACTAGTGTTAGTATTAAATATATATTTTTTTATTTACGACTTAGATTGTTTAAGAAAAAAATACTTTATATTTAATTGGCACTAGTTATATTAATGCTGTTACTATTCGTGGTATTTTACATCCAAATGGTGACAACCGAGACATATACTCATTGATAAGTAAATAAAAATATTTTATGAATAAAAGAAGAAAATTATATCATAATCATAAAAAAGAAATTATAATTCATACAGAATTAAAAATCGCATCTTCAATTATCGACAAACTTAATATTATTTGGTGAGTATTTCCACTGATCATTTTCATTGATATAACTGGTATATTTAACGGAATATGCCGTCATATTCAGCTGTCATAGTGGACAAACTACACAAGTGCACGTACTATTATAATTGTTTAAGCAATAAAACTGTAGAAGTTGAAATTTAATATATATATATATAATTACGGTATCTGAAACGATTATTTATTGAAGTGTAAAAATATATTTTTCATTTATAAGGCCAATACTCTAGCCTATGTCTGGTATCACGTTTATTAGAGGGTTAGTTTCCATTGTTAAAATAATAAATGTAAAACACAAAAGTATCCTTGCTGTATAATAAAATACTGTGGGTCAGACAATTAATTTAATTTTCATTGTAAAACCTATACACAAACAACAAAGAGTCTTTTGTTCTATTGTGATACTTCTGATTAAACAAAAAAAAGAAAAGAAATTGCACACCTGTAAATTTAACGAAACATCACAATCCGGTGATATACTCCAAATCGATTTTATCCTCTCTTGTGAAACACGACTTTATTATCGCAGCTCTAGCGAATGACTAATTATAAAGTACCACTGACCCTTGCGGTCAGAAGGATCTGTCAATTAACAAGAAGGCTCAAGAATTCTTTCAAGATTGGTCAGGGACATGACCAAGAAAAGAACAATGTTAGCAGTAATGCACACCCATATTATTTATCACCTGGTCTGATTGTATTATCTCGTGCATTTTATTTACTCCCATTTCGGGTGTTACAATGATAACGGATTGTTAGGTGTTGAAAAGTATAGTACATATACTTCATCCGCAGTGAAACTTATTACGTTGGAGTAAAATGACAAGCATTAAACAAAACCTGCATAACATCATGGAAATAGATTTGCTGACAGTCCAAGTGCCTACATAATATCATCTTTACAGGCTTTTGTATCGGAGAGTAGGCGAAAATCGTCCGGATCCCAAAGGCGAGTGTGAATTGGAGAGAGGTAAACTGGATTGCCGTGGGAGACGCTACTAGGTAAAGTTTGTAGGGCCACGGCAACCGTTTTCCGTGAGGGAGAGGGGTCTCTCAAGGAGCTGCTAGTTTTAGCGAGAAGGCAGAGATCCCCACTAGGACAGTGTGGGGTCTGACGGACTAAAACATAGCGAGGTTAGGAAGAGAGTTTTCCAGAGGTTTTCATAAATGGGAAGGCCAAATCTTGAAACATCAGTGCAGCTGCTGGTACCAGTCAGAGAGCGAGCCGTAGTTAGAATGATTTACAGGCCAGAACGGGGCCCTATATATAGCCCCCAGTAACCAATGTGTTAACCAAAGGTGTTATTCTGACCGCAGGGTTGCGGTGACGCTTGGTTATTCTAGACCAGGACCCACCCAGGCCTGTGTTGCTACCTGGCCCTCCCTTCAAGAGCCTCTGACTAGTTTTTTGCAGCTGCGTCTTTTATTGTTTACAATATTTACACTTGTATGCCTCATGGTTTGGTAATGTTATTTACATTTGTTTAGATTAATTTAAAACACATTATAACCAATTTACAATATATATACAGTAGAGTATAGGGTGATTTATATTATGCAGTTAGCGGTCGCTACACAGGCCATTCATGAATTCATTTCATTTCCATAAATAGAAGCAAATGGCTCCCAATAATATTGCCTGCTTGTAAGTACATCTTTTTGAAACTTGTTGTTGATGGAAACCATCTTGATCCTTTACCATAAGTTCATTAAAAAAAAAAGTAATAATAAAATTGTATTTGAAGAATGGATTCTTTATAAATCTTTGTTCTGCTGGTATATTATCTATAATACGGATGCAATACACATTAGATATCGGCAGAGAAACTATCGTTTACGGAACTAGAACAAAGATAGGGCATAAGCGGTTTTGCCAAGTCGAGGCACGGCCTTATCAGCGAGTCGGTTTGATCTAGGTGGAATTAACATAATTTCCTCTACTAACTCGCTGGCTCCGTGGCCGGGGTTTTTATTGCGCATAAAGGATGTGTGAACGGCCTCTGATTTGTGGTCTCTTCGTGAGATATGGCCACCTGGTATCTCGACTAGCAATTTGGATACCGAACAGTAATATAAGAGTGGCTGTACCTTACATGTAGAGTGTTTGTACCTTACATGCAGAGTAGTAGTAACTTACATTTAGAGTGGCTTGTTGGCATTCATGCGCCTTAGTTCTTAGCTTTCACTCCTCAATGGAATTGAATGATGACTAGGCCATACAAGAGAGCCTCTACTTCAAAACAGGCAAGGGGTCCTTGGTTGTATTTGTTTTCTACTAAAGCAGCTGTAAATATGGTTCAACCAACCTAACATGGGTTAGGTACAATCTCAAAATACGGGATAGGCTTAATTAACTAGACAATAAATGAACCTCTTAAAATTTCCAAAGTGCCCTTCAAAAGTTATAAAAGATTTATAATTGAATTATTTTGTTGTGACGTCAGCTTTGGTGGATGAAATAGAGCTGATTTTAACCAAAATTGTTGACGTTTCGATATACCATGCCTGCATCGTAAGCACACATGGAAATTTCATAATGAAGCATTACAATCATCAGCAACATAAGAAAAAGGCTACATAAGTGAAACATAAATTTAAGAGTAGCAGATTTTGTTGGGAATTCAGCGGCAATAAATTAATAAATGAAACCTAAAAATTTCCTTTCATCAACCTATATGGATAAATAATATTGTGGAAACAGATTTTACGTTGGTATGGTATTGAAATATTTTTTTTAAAACCTTTATTTTATACATAGAGGTATTACAGATCCTACAATGAAATGATTAGTTTACACGATTCCTGGGAAGACAGACACTTGCTGGTTTGGGAAGGTTTTATTCATTATATTATATTTTCATTCAAAAATGGAATTATAAAAGACTTCCTAAACTTCTTAGAGGAAATAAGCAGAATAGAACAGTTAGTGGATATAGAAAACCATTTAAAACAAAATCTTCTTACGGCCTGAAAGAGCGAAGAAAGCTGCTTAAAACATGGTAGATGCACTTGAAGAATGGAAGAGACACTTCTTCCAGCTTCTCAAGAAAGATCTCCCGGCGGAAGCTGAAAAGGAACCCGTTGAAGGTACTCGTAGTGAAAAACAGTGTACCCACCTGATGAGGAGTTTCACAACCCAAGCTTTAAAATAATAATGCGCCTGGTGTACAGAATTATTTAATTGTGAAAGAAGTAAAGCTAGTTAATATACTTGAGAACAGAAGTAATACTTGTAGCTTAGAATACGTCCATAATTTGTAATGGATTGGTAAAGTCTATCGTATTTAAGAGGCACCTTCTTACCCTCATGTACATACATATTGCTGTCCAAGATTCTCTTTCAGCGCTTACTCCGCTTTGCAGAAAAGTACTTAGGTCCGTGCCAGTGTGTTATTTGGAAAAGACGATCCACAATTAACCATTCTGGTCACGCACCATACTTGAGAAATGATGGGAATAGAAGGTTAAAAAACACCAAAACTTTGTGGATTTATCAAGGCAACCTATGACAGAATTCATTAGGAACAGCTGTTGTATAAGGCTACGAAAGAACTACAAATCTTTGAGAAACAAATTAAAATGGGAAGACTCTCAACGAGAGAGGTGAGATGCATAGTACAGATTAGTGGAGCAAAACCTAAGGAATTCGTCTCTGGGATTGACCAGGGAGATAAATTGGCCTGCTGTTTGATTTAGCTCTGCTGTTCAAATTATTCAGCCGAACTGTACAACTTCTTGCGTACGCTGATGACACGACAGTGCTGGACTCCCTTTCCAGGCTGTCTTTGATGACTTTTTTAAATTAGCTAAAGCAGCAGGTAAAATGTGGCTGAAGGTAAACTCATTAAAAACCAAATACATGGCCACAGAAGAAATCTCAGGCCCTCCCCAAAGAGAAAATCACTATCGGAGGATATACCTTCCAAAATGTCCCCGAGTTTGTCCATCTTGGATCCTTCATAACCCAAGATAACGTAACGTTGAGCATTCCGAAATAAACGAAGAGTCTTATATGCCATGTTGTATTACGGTCTCAGCCCCTATTTTAGAAGCGGTGCCTTGTCTAAGGACACTATCATTCATTTATATAAAACAATCATTCGGCCAATTCTACTCTCTGGCTCAAAACAAGGACTATCTCCAGACCTAGTAAGCAGAACTTCACAGTCTTGAAGAGGGGTATTCTGCGTAAAATCTTTGGAGTTGTGAAGGTTGACCCAGGTAATGAGACGACGATCACACCCGGAGCTCAAAGATCTATTCAAGAACCAGACGTAGTCCAGTGTATGAGCCTCGGTAGAATGAGCTGGGCCGGACACGCTGCTCGGATGGCTGAGAAAGTTCTGCCAAAGAAAATAATAACAGGGCTACTGCAGGGATCAAGGTGAAGAGGAAGGCCTCGGTTTCGACGGAATGACTGCTGGTGATGGGTGATCGACATTGAGTTGTACTGCCAACATAATAATAATATTTTCAAACTCATTTTTGGCTCTCTTGCCCTCTTCACCACCACCTTAACCTTAACCTCCACACCTTGGAGAGACAGTTAAAGAGGGAGGCGGCGGAAACCCCGCTGCTTCCGGCCCTTGAGGCCAGCTTGCTTGGGGAATGGCCTTGGGACTTGAGAGGGGTTCTTAGGCATAATATGTAGGCATATATTGAGTTAATGTCGGTTCGAATGGAATTGCAAATAAGTATGACAAAATTCATACATTACAATTATTATTGTTGTATAAGCAAATTCTCATTTTATAATAAACATCTATTCTCAATTAGCGATTTATCGCATTTCGTTGCTCAAAGTACAAACGTATTATGTTGGCTCAAGACTCAGGGGTGTGAGAGTTATAGAGATACGATAACTATCACAGCCGCTTTTTTGAGTAATATAGTCACAATATATAGTTATCATATAACTACAAGAAATATAGTTGAAAAAAATTGACTATTTATTTTTAAAAATTAACAATTAAATGACTGCCAAAAAAAAAAAATCAAAAGTCAAACGAAATACTGTCAATATTACTCTGCAACACCTCATCATATGATGATGGGTTCGTTAGGATATATTAAACGAAATGGAGCATAAAGAAACCCTGGTGTGTTTTTGTAACAGTCGTTTAATTGATAAATAATAAGCAATTTACTTTTCTAAGACTGTTCACAGAATCTAAAGCCATTTGACGTCACACCGTATTGAACCATTCATTACGCTGATCAGGCTCTAACAGAACCAAAGGACTAATCCCCGTTAACTGATCATGCGTGAGCAGAACGAAACGCTTCTAGCAATTACCTGTACAGTATAGGTATCTACAGAGACTCCCGATACACAGCTACTTCAAACTTACCATTACTCTGGCCAAACACACACCACGAACGCCCTATCAAAAGAAACCACCACTCTCCCGAAAACCACCACAGCTCACTCCCAACCCTCCCTCAAATCCTCCCGCCCTCGAATACTCCTTATCGGCCATTTATTCCAACCTTATCCTGGACCTTTCCAGACTCGCACACGTTAATGCCACGAAATTGCCTGCAGGAACAAACTACAACCCCTTTCCGCCAGGATAGAATGCTTAGGGCCCGCCCCCCCCTTTTTTTTACTCTCTTTGCTTTCTTTATTCGCCGTAATATTTATTGTTTTATTTCCTTCCCTACCTTTTCCCTCTCGTATCTGAGTAAAGTTACGTTTGATGGTTTAAAAATATATTAAAGAATAGATATTCTGAGACATATCGTTAAAGATATTACTTCGATTTGATTACCAGCAAATTAATATGCAAACATTTTTAAGGAGCTTTATTTTAGATTATTAAAGTCAATACGCAAAAATTATATATGATGATGAGTAAATATCAAATTAAATTAACAATACATCAAGAGACATGACTTACTGACTGCTAATAAACACCACACCAAGAAATTAACGGAATCACTGAGTGATAAACGTCTCACGTTCAATGGTAATCGAAATATGTAATTAAAGGAAACTAGGAACGTAAGAGAAAAATAAAGAAAATCAATCCACGCCGCACCATTTAGTTTTCTCATCGAATCAAAATTTTCTGTAACTTCATAACGTTGATCATCATGAAATATTGTTTACATATATTTAATAAGTATACATGAACAAAATAAATAGTATAAAACGTGAAGGGTTGCAATCAAGATATGACATAGATAAATTATGTTGATGAAAAACTATCATTGTTAAAACAAAACTGACTCCCAACAAATAAATTTATTCGAATCTGAATTCACTGTTGAATATAAACTCAGATTCTTTTGTCTTATAATTTCCATTCCGGTGACATGGCGTATTTAGTATATATATATGTTTATGAATCAGTTAAAGCCGGAGACCTGACAATGTCGAATACTAATACGATCATGGAATCTTAACCGCTGGCAAATAACTTATCTATATACGTATTACTTATCTATTATTCCAATCCTTTTATTCGTTAAATTGTATCACATAACATTCCAAATTATAGTATTTAGTCGTTTTAATTTTTACTTTGTAATCTCTTTCTTTTTAACACACAAGATTTTTTACCTCTTGTTTTTTCTAATGTAATGCAATTGTATATGTCTTGTTTTCAAAATTGTAGTCATTGATGAGGTCTGAACAGACGAAACGTTTACGGTTAAATAATATTATGCCAATGCATGGTGAAGAGACGGAATATTGACTAGATAGGCATTAAATATGAGCGAAGAAATTAACTCGTTCGTATAGATCAGAAATTATATCTGATGCATACTTTGGAAAGCATACTCAATTAGAGATGTGTTTTAGTTATCAATAAGGGACTTACTTTCGTTACAATGATTTTCCCAATTCAACAGACCGGCTTCAGTAAAGGACTCAGCTCGGACTGCAACCTAGTGAAACTGCAGCGGCACGTTGCAACGAACATGCGAAACAACAGTCACTGCGATGATCTCCCTTGATTGCTCGAAAGGATTCGACTCTGTAGATCATCACACACTCCTACGACGCCTGAACGAGCACGAATTTCCCGCGCAACTACAGAACATATTGGCTTCCTATCTCGCCGGCAGAACCTTTTCTGTGCGAATAGGAGCCATATCAACCACCAGAAGAGATTTCGTCGTCGGAGTTCCCCAAGGGTCGGTGCTGGGACCCCTCCTCTTCGACATATACACCGCGCACATAGTAGGAGCATCATACTCCAATTGTGAGGTAGCGGCATATGCGGACGATATAGGGGTCTACAGCACCAGCATCAACCCAGCGATAGCTCTAAAGGCAGCAGAGGGCGCCAGTCAGTTAATCACCGACGCAAGGGATCGTTTTCTCGTTCCAGCACAAGTTAATTACGAGATTTGGGTACATTTTTATACTCGTTAGTATTTTTTCCAGATGCATAACATAAGGTGTAATTTCATATATATCTTTATAATATAACCCATCACTGCTATCCAACTGAATGAGCTTGCACTACATGCCTAGAGAGACTCTAGGCTGAGCCTTCAGTGGACTCTCACCACTGTACCGCAACATTTCCACCTCTACCGAGGCTTCCCACACTCCTTAATTCTCTCACTCCACCTTCTAACAGGTACTCGTAGTAAAAGGATCCGCTCATCCCAAATAAATTCCTTTATTTTTCCCTTATCCATAATCTTAAAAATTTGAGAGCTAAGAAAAAACATACAAAAAAAACAATGATTTTCTTTAAGTAAGGTTTTTTTCGTTAATATTTTGAAAAATTTGAAATTAATGTTTGAAAGAAGGGCCTATTCCTTCTGATTAATAGTAATATAAGGGGCAGCATTAAGTCAGGATGCTGACATTTTTTTCGGGCCTCTGTGAGGAAGTGGTTAGGCGCCGACTAACTCCCGACTCACTCCAAGAGTTGATTTTACTAAGTGATCACTTCCAGGTACTGTGTTTGTTGGACAATAAAGAGTGGCAACCTGTAGATAGTCAAACCCGTACTGAAGTGGTGGCTTAAATGGTGCCTGATTAGAAAATCGACCACATTACACGTCCTTGAAAAGCTTAAAGACCCACATAAAAAGGGTCCCCGTCAGGGGAAAAAAACCCTTTTATTTTTGAAGTGTTCAAGTGGATCGGGTAGGCGGTGATCGCCACTTGTGAAGATTTATGCTTAATCACTTGTCACTTAATCACTTGTCACCACGAAAATAGTGCGTGTTCTTCATGTTCGTGGAGGATTTGTCGTTGTCACTCCCTGCGTATGAAAGCCTAAAAAGTGATAATACAATGCTAAGCAAAATATTATAAGGTCCCTCAGAAGTTATATATGCATATCCTATAAATTGAGTCTTTACGACAGATTATTTAGGGAGTATACTTCTACAGTTATAACCCGGTGGTGTACCAAATGATCGAGTCAGCCGATATTCTTTTAAGTTACAAACGTCGGGTTTTGTTTTTCGAAACTAAATTAATTTATATTTCACAGGCTGTCTTCCTTTTCTAGTGACTAAGTCCCGTCTCAAACTGTAGACATGAAATGCATACTTCCATAGAAGTACCATTAACTCCCTGGCCCAATAAAACGGAAATACCGCTAAAAAAAACTGATTCGTGGCCAATAATCAATTACTTACTCTCTCATTTAAAAATAAATAATTAACGATTAATACGCTTCGATATATTATATAACGTATAATAATAGCAACTACGTGTTGGGGGGACGTTAACTCAGAAACGTCGTTAAAAAGGTGCCCTCGATGTTTCAATGGTCTCATAGAATACGAGGGTGGTCTGAAACAATTCCAACCTCAACAACAGCAGTCGTAAATAAAAGCTAGTGAATTTCGTTGTTCGTCTGTTTACAGTTACTCACCAAAGTTTCAGCCATTTTGGACGCGCAGTTGAGGTGTAACAGTCGTTTGAGTGAGTCGATGTGAGTGTTTTTATGAAAATGGACAAAATTGAGTATTGAGCTGTCATTATATATTGGTTTTTGAAAGGTAATACACCTACGCAAATCAAAGATATGTTGGATTCTGTGTCATCATTCACCACAGTGAAATTTTGGGCAGCTGGATTTAAGCGTGGTCGTAAGAGCTTGGGAGACGATGAACGTTTGGGACGTCCAAAAACTGCAACTACCGACGGAAACATCGCCAAAGATCAGCAAATGGTGCTAGACGACCACCGAATTAAAGTGAGAGAGATAGCAGAGGTTATGAACATGTCAAAAGAACGTGTTTGTCACATATTAAATCAACATTTAGAGATGTGAAAGCTGTCCGCGCGTTGGGTGCCGCGTTTGCTCACGTTAGACCAAAAACTTGTTCGAATGAACATTTTTAACGCTCTGTTGGCGCAGTTTAGGTGCAATAAATCCGAGTTTTGGTGCCGATTAATTACTGTGGATGAAACTTGGATACACCATTATAAGCCCGAAACAAAAATACAGTCCAAACAGTGGACTGCAAAGGAGGAACCGGCTCCAAAAAAATCAAAAACTGTTTTTTCGGCTGGGAAAGTGATGGCGACTGTTTTTTGGGATAGACATGGAGTTATTTTAATCGATTATCTTCAAAAAGGAAAAACCGTTACAGGAGCATACTACGCATCATTACTTGACAAGGTGAAGGCAGAACTTGCGGAAAAACGGCCACATTTGCAGAAAAAGAAAATCCTGTTTTACCAAGACAACGCGCCGTCTCACACCTCAGCGGTTGCCATGGTGAAAATCCATGAATTACGGTTACTCACCAGATCTAGCCCCAAGCGACTTCTTTTTGTCCCCTCATCTAAAAATTGCGCTCGGAGGAGATTTTCGTCAAATGAAGAGGCAATCACCTTCGTGAACGATTATTTTGCAGAGAAAAACGCCGAGTACTATTCGATTGGGTTACAGAGATGGGAGCATCGCTGGGAGAAGTGTGTAGAGTTACAAGGAGACTATGTTGAAAAATAAAAAAAAAATTTCTCAAAAAACGTTTGTATCTTTGTTAGGTCGGAAACTTTTCAGACCTCCCTCGTACATACATAGATACAATTATTGCGGGGATGATATTTCACTAATGCCTAAATCGATTATTTGGTATTTATAAAATAATTGTGTACCTTACATAATCAGTAGAATGATTAACTTTATTTCTTGATTTGACTGTATTTACGTGTACAGTAAAAGATACCTGTTCCACTCCAGGAATCCTACCTCCGGAATGGTTAAATTCCTATCAATTGTTCTGGCTAGACAAACTAACCCACATATTGCGCTCTAGGAATAGCTATGCACAACTTTACTCCATTAATTTTCAACAGACAAATACAAATTTAACTGTTCTGATATTGTAAACAAATGTTTACATTGATATCTACTAACGTACGCTAGGCCAATTTGGACGATAGCTTGTTAACTGTCAGACAGCTCCACATAATTGAATAGTTCCCAAACTAAGTGCTAAGAGTGATGCTAAATGTTCCGTCGAACCCAACGTACATTTCTCCAGGAGCAGTTCACTTCTTCCCGTCATGAAATTAGACTTTTGCGCTGGAGAATAGTCACTAACTTGCTTTTTGTTTAATGATTGACATTATCGGAGTAAAGGGGTCGGCAACATAGCTTACCATACAAATAACAACCGAATAAGTTATAACCACCAATAAAGGAAATAACGAAAAAAAAAAAAGTTTGCTTATCTTTTATGTGTATCAGTTCTTTCTTTTGTTATTATTTCTTTAGTGGTTACTCTCTAGACCTTTCCTACAGAATGTCTTTAAAATCATGATTGTTACTTTTTCAAATGACGAAATAACCCATAATTGGAAGATACAGAAAAAACTATATAATTATGAACTAATGTAGTAGCTAATGGATCTTAGCTAGATTGAATCTTTGAGTGAGAGGGCATTGCTAACAATTTAAAAGGAGTGAGCAAAATCTGTCGAGTACAACCGATCGAAGAAGGCCCACTCAAGTTGACAAGAGACGGTCGGAATTAGCCGTCACCAAGATAATCAGATAATCCAATATTAGCCTTTGAGTGGCCTGGTTGCCTGTCTCGCACCCCCTGAGAGCGAAAACTGCCCGGGGCCATCTGGAGCCGCCACCGGCGCCTTGGAACCCCGCTGCTCCGCTCCATCGCCTGGCCAATCTGCATATGTCGAGGATACGGTGGTGATACCATCTGCTGGAGTTCATCCGGCAGTCATCCATACCCCAGGGGGTCAGGACTAAGCTAATTGACGTGACGAGAGTACCACTTGACAATCAATGGACCAGATATTACAGTAGCAGATGACGATTGTATTGCTCTTGGTTCTGAGTAGGGGTCGACGTGAGGGGAGAACACAACGTATCAAGTATGGGTTCAACTCTTCTATCTAAGAACATAGAGGGCAAAATACAATACTTAAGGATCATAATATATTTCTTTGTATATATAAAGAATAAATACTTCTTATTTTCTTGAATCACTGCTTACATTGATATTTATATTATTTGTCGTATTTAATCAACTTTGCCCTTTTATTTCCATCCCGGCTTCCACGGTTGTAAGGGTAAAGTTAAATGCTTCAAAGTTTCTAGCCCCATCATCTAGTATTGTATATATGTTGACTTTTTAACTTCAATCTGAAATTGTATTATATGTATGCCCTCCGTCGAATGCATCTGAGTATGCAGCACGAGGAGAAAATTGCAAAGAGAATTTTTTGTTCAATTTAAAAACTTATCAATAAAGGATGTTTTGAAATAAAAAAAAAATCTTGAAGGTCCTTACTGCTGATTTATAAGTTGAATCTTGAAATCTTGAATCTTGTCTTCAATAACCATAAGAAATAAAATCATCAGTAGAAATAAATGGAATAAAGCATAGAAAACTAATTTACTACCAAACTCGCGTAAAGTAGAGTTATGAGAAAACTCATTGTGTTATATAATATCACATTCACCGTCGTGCAGAATTTTGTAGATGTTAGTCAGTAGTAATCATTAGCTTTCTTATTATTTATAATGTACACTCACTTTAAGCAACAAAGCTGCGATCCGATGGCTAGTAAGTATAACCGTTTATGAACAATAAATTGCAAACTGGAAATTGTCAACAGATAAAAGATAATTTTGATATTTAATCTCCCAGTAGATGCTTTTCTAGGGTAAATAAAGTTAAAGTTATATCTATGTCTGGAACACTGACTAATATTTCACGAATATACTTACCAAAAGGTACTTTTCACTATGTTTTTTGATTTGGAAAATCAAAAGAGTCCTGTACAGGTTTGGTAACTTCTTAACACAGTTCTTGAATTTGTTTGATGTAACATAATTCATTCGTTAACCACTTTTAATCAATGAAAATCACCTATCACTAAGATATTGGCTAGACAAGTTAGAAGTTTCTAAGGCAGAAAGGGACAAGTTAATTAAGAGATTTGGGCAAAGTTTTATACTCGTTAGTTTTTTTTCCAGATGCATAACATAAGGTGTAATTTCATATATATCTTTATAATATAACCCATCACTGCTTTCCAACTGAATGAGCTTCCACTACATGCCTAGAGAGACTCTAGGCTCAGCCTTCAGTGGACTCTCACCACTGCACCGCAACATTTCCACCTCTACCGAGGCTTCCTACACTCCTTAATTCTCTCACTCCACCTTTAAACAGGTACTCCTAGTAAAAGGATCCGCTCACCCCAAATAAATTCCGTTTATTTTTCCCTTATCTATAATCTTAAAAATTTGAGAGCTGTAGTGACTGCTAACTATATATGTAAATTACCCTACACTCTGGTTCATAATTAATGTATTATAATAGAAAATGTCATGTAACTTCATTATGTAACTTCTGGTAATAAATCATAGAGAGGTCGGAAGTCGTAGACAGGTAACTAAAAGGGTGTGGCAATAAACCAAGAGAATTAGCCACCTGGTACCATAAAACCTGGGCAAAGGACACTTACCCCTATTAAAATAGACCTTCAGTCACGTTCCCACGGTCAATAAATCATGCTAGGAACCCTTTTGGGACCCATGGGATAATAACCTTGCTATAGGTGGTCAAATAACCCAAGGGGGTGAAGCCCTAACATCTATAAAAAACACACCCTCGTACCCCAACGGTCAATAAACTGACTACCTGTGTATCGTAAAACTTACGCCGGGCAGACAAACCGGCCTTCCACGAGGGAGGGGGTTATCATATTTATATCAGTAAATTTCACTCTTCAGCCCAGTCAGTCCCTCAGTCTTCATAGCGCACGACTTATCACTAACCCCAGGGCACCTGGCCCTGGTGGGCTTCTCTGCCACTCAGTCTTCCGAGTAACTCGACACCGGGGGCACTTGGCCCCTGGTAGGCCCCACTCTTCATTCTTTTCTAGTTTCGACATACCGATAGCCGCTACCACCGACGGCCCTTAGCCTCACAGCCTATACCAGACCTCTGACGACTTGTACTTATTACGCTGCCGATCTCTCGCCCGAACTCTAAAACTGGTCTTATTCTTTATGAACCTCTGAACCTCATCCTGAACACAGTGTCTTGTCGGGACACATTCCTAATCATATATGGAGTCAGATATTAACGCCTACATGGAACATGGTCCATGTTATTAACTACAACAATCCGACAATTGTTGACCTCCGACACTTGTTCACCTTTTCCGACAATTGTGCACCGCCGACAATTGTTCAACCAATATCCCGACATCTGGTGACCCCGACGTGATCAAGAGGTTATCCCGACATCTGGTGACCCCCGACGTGCACAAGAGGTTTTCCCGACATCTGGTGACCCACGACGTGCACAAGAAGCTTACCCGACATCTGGTAACCTTCGACGTGAATGAGAAGCTCAACATGATCAAGACACCGCAGCAATTGGTGAACTTGATGTGAACGAGAAATCCGACAACTGGTGAACCCGCCGCGAGAAACCGCCGTGATCTCAAAAGAAACCTTTTCTTACGATGGCCAACTCACCAGCTCCGTCCGACGAAGCATGCTGTACAACCGTACACGCCAACTCTCGGACGTGCATACCACCAGAGTTCACGAAGAAGACCCCATTCTAGCACACCGAACGAAATTCAAATCAACGTCACGGTTAATTTTCCCCGTAAGCTACCGTCAAATTTAATAGCCGACCAGTATTTTCGAAAATCAGAGTAAACCTAATCGCTACCACTTCACGAAGCAAGACATCCGGTGACTCCTCAACAACAATTCGCCAACGCAGGAAGACACAATACATCCACTTGGACTTCTGGGACCGTTGCCACCGCCTGCGAGGATGCGATAAAACTCACTAAGATCGACTGACTTTAGATGGCCAGAACCGTCGAACCTCGGCGTCATAGAAGCTACACCGTAGCTGTCGCATTCTAAAAACTGGCTGGTTAACGACCGTAAAACCGTAAAACGACTATCATCTCTCCGAAGTGTCTCGAGTTCATCCACTAGCTCGAACCTGCCCGGACGCCTGCTAATCGACTTCGACAGGACACACGAAACCCCGGGGAACTACTCACTGCATAGAGACGACCCGTGACACCCGGGAGATGATACAACGACAAGACGCGGAAATCAACTCAAGACGAATCGACACCTGACCGAACAACCCTGCGAACGAGTTCATCCGGATGGGCGCTACAACTGGGGGAGCCGGAAACGCGCCTGCCGCAGCCACATCGCTACCCCGGGTCTACAAGCCACCACTATGCATCTGCACGAGAAGTTGGAACGCGACGGTAAATATAAAGTATACTCACTGATCAAATATAAATTAATTTTTTTTCTCTGTTGTAGGTTGTTTCAAAAGATACGCTATAATAATTTTTATCAAGACCGAAAGTTCGCACTTGCGCATATGTTTTTTTGTTTTTCTCGTCGTAAATGTTAACAGCGATCAATAGACCACAACAATTGTAAACTAATGTCAGTCAAACGTGTACGTAAATATGTGTATCTTAATACTTTTAACTGTTTGTAATTGTTACATTGTAATGAGCTAACTTGGTACTTAATCAAGTAAAATATGAATTCTTTTATTGTCACCCATGTGAGAGATAATTGTTTTTTGTAGTATAACATATATTTAATGGTTTATTAGTAATGATTGTTCGACAAATAACTTCCAATATACACACAAGTGTAAGCATTTAAGAAAAATTGGTAAAAATCTTTTTGTATCATGTACGTATTATGTAATGTAAGTCACTGTAAACAAAAAACTGTCAATAATTACCGAGTCTAGGGCAATTTGGGGGAGCTCTGTAGCGACTGCTAACTATATATGTAAATTACCCTACACTCTGGTTCATAATTAATGTATTGTAATAGAAAATGTCATGTAACTTCATTATGTAACTTCTGGTAATAAATCATAGAGAGGTCGGAAGTCGTAGACAGGTAACTAAAAGGGTGTGGCAATAAACCAAGAGAATTAGCCACCTGGTACCATAAAACCTGGGCAAAGGACACTTACCCCTATTAAAATAGACCTTCAGTCACGTTCCCACGGTCAATAAATCATGCTAGGAACCCTTTTGGGACCCATGGGATAATAACCTTGCTATAGGTGGCCAAATAACCCAAGGGGGTGAAGCCCTAACATCTATAAAAAACACACCCTCGTACCCCAACGGTCAATAAACTGACTACCTGTGTATCGTAAAACTTACGCCGGGCAGACAAACCGGCCTTCCACGAGGGAGGGGGTTATCATATTTATATCAGTAAATTTCACTCTTCAGCCCAGTCAGTCCCTCAGTCTTCATAGCGCACGACTTATCACTAACCCCAGGGCACCTGGCCCTGGTGGGCTACTCTGCCACTCAGTCTTCCGAGTAACTCGACACCGGGGGCCCTTGGCCCCTGGTAGGCCCCACTCTTCATTCTTTTCTAGTTTCGACATACCGATAGCCGCTACCACCGACGGCCCTTAGCCTCACAGCCTATACCAGACCTCTGACGACTTGTACTTATTACGCTGCCGATCTCTCGCCCGAACTCTAAAACTGGTCTTATTCTTTATGAACCTCTGAACCTCATCCTGAACACAGTGTCTTGTCGGGACACATTCCTAATCATATATGGAGTCAGATATTAACGCCTACATGGAACATGGTCCATGTTATTAACTACAACAATCCGACAATTGTTGACCTCCGACAATTGTTCACCTTTTCCGACAATTGTGCACCGCCGACAATTGTTCAACCAATATCCCGACAAGAGCTAAGGAGAAAAAAATATATATATCTTTATAAAATTATAAGCAATCGTATCATTTTGTAATTATTTTATCAACAGTTTTGCTGACAGTCCATATCTGCCTGAATGAGAAAAACACCTTTCCGTCCTGACTCAATAGTGCTATAAACCGGAACCGTATTTATCTTCGGCGCCCAAGCGTTATGGGCTGTAAGGTATACATAGACTGTTATAACTTAAAGGCTGCCTTACGGAAAGGTGTAATAAGAAAGGGCTGCGAAAAAGAAATGAAACATATGCCACCGTAAATATAGCATACAACTCAACTTTCCATCTGCTTTATGCTAATTCCGAGGGGAGGAGGGAGGAATAAAAACTTGAGACTACCTCTGTAAGTGGTACTTTTTGATAAATGTTGGGAAGATTTTGGGCCTGGCGAAGTTTCCCTGTATTTATATCCTATGTTTCTGCTTTTGCCCATCTTTATGCGCTCCTTAGATCTTTGTTTCACTCGGCTTCATTACTATTCCTTACCTATGTAGACATTTCTATGTTTTTCCTCTCTCTTCGTGCTTAGTTTAAATGCTAGAAGGAAGTCAAGCAGTTTAAAATACAAAATATTCTACCACTAGTGCCAGATATATTTCTTGAAGAGCGGGAATCGCTTAGCCTCCTTCCAATAACGAGGAAAAGGATTAAATAAATTATCAGGAAATGAAGGCTTCAACACCTGAAGAAACGTTGAGATATTCCATGGAGGGAGACGATGCCTTATTCAGATACTTCTTCACGCTTTATTTCTTCACAGAACAAAACTTCTTTTAAAAAAATAAATTATCCAGCGAACTGTTCATCCTCTCCGTGAACTTCCACTTCCTTCGCACGGACCCCTCCGTACTGTCGTACTGGCCATTTCCCACTCCCCCTTCATGGGGTGTTGCGATCTTTCTCTACTCTCCTAGTCCAATACTTATTGTCTAGTCCAAATAAATTACTTCTATGTAATGTATACCATTTATTCTAATTTCTTATATTTTAACAAAACATATACATATTATTCTCTTAGTACTTTTCACGTCATGTACTGAGCGTCTGTGGCTCTCGCGCTCTTGGTCAGCCTCAGCTTGCTCTTATCCAGTGACGCGGCTGACGTAGGGGCGTGGGGGACTCCCCAAGAATCCGCTTCCTCCTTCGCATGCGAGGGAGGTGACAACCTTGTGGACTTGGGGGGCCTCTGGGCTGTTTGTAAATATTGTATGAATGAGCGAGTGAATGATGAATTGTAAATATGGTATGAATGATAACATTTATCTCAATTACTTATTGCCTAATAAAAGGGGGATTGTAATTTTATCTTAGTAAAAATTGTTTTGATAAAAAAAAAAAAAAAAGTACTTTTCATAGCCACAGCTTAGTATCGCATGATTATGTATCGAATAAATGGAAACTCCATGTATCGGTAGGGGTCAACAACACCAACAACAATAAGTAAATTGCACTAATCAAGAATATTTTATTTATTTATTATACTAATGTTACATTATATACTGGTTGATAAGTAAGTATAGGGTGTTACTTTTTAATACGTTTTAACTACAGTATGTGAATCGGTTTCAAAGCAAAACGACGTAGGCCGTAATCATATATTATTTAGTGGTAACTCGTTCGTGATGCTTTTAAGTCAATACTATACAGGAGTAAAAAAATAAGGAGTCAATAAGTACAGTAAAAAAATAGTTATTATGGTCATCAAAAACTTGGATGAGCTCACCAAAGCTGCTTCTTTGAGATTTGTTGACAAATATATACGTCTTACCTGTGAAAAAAAAAAACAATCAATAAATACAAAATAGATATATCAAATAATAAGTTTTACAAATTCAAATACACAATATTTGTAAAAGGTGTATGAAAAGGCGTAATAATAACACTGCTTCTTGTTTTGTATTGCTTTTGTATGTGTAGCCAGCCCTTGGAGTTGTTAATATTACGTCTCCTTCCTTGCATTGTTATATCAAAAAATACATATTATAATATAAGTAATATTAGTAAAACTTTTGCGGTATTATGCCATCGCTCAAAATACCATCTATTGATAATAAGGCGAATCACGGACTTCCTGCTTTTACTTGTTTAAGCCATATTTTGCTTTGTTCTTCCAAAAGATGTTTGTATGTCACCTCGTGACTTAGCCATATAAAATGAGAGGATGATAGAGAACTATGATGTTCTTACACCTTCCGGTATCCTTTCCAAGTTAAATTGTATTAGCATTATACATAATGATATATATTATATATAATATAAGGATACTATACAAGGATTTTTTTTTGTAGGAAAAATAAAATTGAAACCTACTCAATAAAAAAAAAATTACCCTTATTTACAAATTAATTGAATATGTTGCGGACTATTTACAATATAAATAAATAAATATACAATGAATGATCGTAGCAAACATATTTTTTTTTCAAGTTTATTAACACACGCTTTCTCCTTTTGTTTATGTACCTTTTGAGAGAATTTTCGTCATAGTTTCCAATTATTGAAATATATTTCTGTTTGTGAACGGACCAATTATGAATTATAGAAAGTTTTAACTCGTATAGTGGTTATTTGTGTGTAACGGGGTAATTCTAGATGATATGATCCTAACTTTTGGAAGCATAGATTTTATGAGTGAGTTGGTTTTTGGGACTTTATAGGGATTTTTTGTTAAAATACGAGAACAGTTTTCCTGTTGATATGTTTCGTAAAGTTAGGTCTAATGTTCTTAGATAATGAGCATATAAAATAAACCTTTCTGCAGTGTATAAAATCGAGGAATGTTGCTTACCTTTTCCAGTCAACTCGCGAAAGTTGGGTGGTTCCTTTGCCTCTCACCCCCCGCAATAAACTCCCCTCTTCGCAAATGATTCATAGGATGACCAAGTCTTCTGGCTATGGCGTAGTAGATTCTCCGATAAAATATTGACTCGCAGACAGGTAAATCGCCATCATATGCCTATTTACCTGCCAATACTCCTTTTCTACGTCCAAGCCAATACCGCTATTTTTCCTTTTTAGTAACATATATATACATCCTGTATGTTAATACCATAAAGCCTAAAGAGAGGAACCACTCATCACGTCGTGAACGAAATTATTTAATGGGGTAATTTCTATAGTAAGACCTCAAGGGTCCTTTCATAATTGATATTACCCATGTCATATCAAAAAAGCTATTCTCTATCTGATTTATAATAGTGTATAAATGCCATTTAGTTGGTTAATTTTCTTTTCTTTTTTTTTGCATCTAAATTCTTTTTAATTTCAAACCAAGTAAAAGAATAGATTTGAATTAATGTATCCTTTCCTGGTAGATATCTGATTCTGGCCCAAGGCGATAAGCTGTACGATTTAGGCGAATGCGGTGTAGGCTAAGTAGGTTTAAACAGCACCTACCTTTGAACTAATAATCTCTAGAGACTTCTTGTATAATTCCAGGAACACGTCCAGCATACGAGCTCTCGGGTAGTAAAACACACAAGGGTAATGAGGCTATAGAGGTAGCGAATGGCAGGAAATTTGAAGCTTGAATCGTTATAATGAGCACGGGCCTAGGGGTAGGGGCCTAGCGGTCAACCGATGGGAGGGTTCGCAGAGATGGGGTTGAGGGTGGGGGGAAGTTGTTTTATAGACAAACTTACTCAGGCCACAAACTCTAATTAATACCATATGACTAAGTTTTAATTGCAGCTTGCTCTTTCTCTCTGTTCCTTAAGTGTTAGGGGCTGCGCTCTCCTGGGACTGGAACATACTGCTCCGAGTCGACAAACAAATTGGTCACCAGCTGGTGCTAAGGACGCTTGGAACCGCTTGATCGATTGGCGTGGAAGGGACGCCCTTTAAATGTGAAAATTATTGAACTCATTTATGTTAAGATCTGATATGTAACCCAGCCTCCTTCGAATCCATCAGCGCATCGCAGTAAGAGGAGAAATTGTTAAATTGAAATTTGTAATTGTAAATTGTTAAAAATGTTACTAATAAAGGGGTTTAGAATAGAAAACAAAAAAAAAATGTATGTTAAGAAAACTCTCAATTTTATTTTTAATGTGACAAGACCTATTTTTGTCTTCCCACAAGTTATTTATCCCTTTTTACAAACAGTTTGACCTGCTAATTTAGTCTGAAACACAGCATCAGTAAAACCAAGACACCGCTTACAATAACAGTATTCGAAGCACTTGAGAATGCAGGCTTATGCATTTGTAAGAAGGAATAAATAACTCGTGTTATAATAAAATAAATGACGTGTTATTTTTCGTATAATGAGCCCACAATAAGCCTTTAAGTTATAAAATTTATTTTCTTAGAAGCAAATAAAACGTTAGGCCAAATAAATAACGTAGAAAGTAAAGAACAAACTTCAAGCTATACTTACAAATTAATGAATGATTTCAAAACAATTGACTTCTTAGTTATAATCAAAATTAATTCATTTTAATTTTCAAACAAGGTCACTGAAACATGTATTTAAAAAAAATAAAATTTATTTAAAATGACTGAATATTTTCCCCCCAAAAAATATTGAAAGTTCGAATATTCAGGTAAAATTCCAGGTTCTATAAAGGTCTTTGGCTGGGATATGACTCGCGTTTAATTCTTAAATGATACTCAATTTTACTTAGTAATTTACCTCAGTAACTTAAAATCGCTATTAAACAAATAATATAAGTTAAAAATAGCTCTGCTATTAGTGAAACAATACTTATTGCTATCAGCTTGACATTAGATTCTCGATTATTATAGCAGTTGTGTAAAGGCTCCTGTCTAGATTTGTAACTCTCTTCTGGGCCATTATATAAGTAATCATAAAAACAAGAGATTTGTGGACTACTAAATAGATTTTTTCAAGTTGAACTTTTTTTCACGCAGCACAATTGTTGGTATTACTGCTTGAATCAATATTCACACATTATATCTAATTTCTCACTGAACGTGATACACATGTGAAAATATTTCGTTCTATAAATTGCTAATTTTATCTAAAAAAATATAATTTTAACTTTGAACGTTTTTATTTATTTTTTTTTGTAGTCAGTGATTCAGTAGGTTATATATTATACGTTATTTAAAAACCCTTCTGTAGCTGTAACAAAAAAAATGTATACCTTAGGGTGATATCTTCAACTGGGTAATACAGAGTAGAATGGAAGTTATGGAATGGCAATTCGATATTCATAGCCAATACCACAGTCACATCCCCACATCGCGATCTGATCCCGGATATCATTTCGGTTATTGGAGTTGTGGAATCTTCGGTTTGAATTATCATTTCCGATGTATCTTTCGTCATTTCTGATAGATATTTAAACCTAATGTACAATCATTTCCAACAGAAAATATTTATTATAATTATATTATCATTTGATAGTTTTCATAAACTTCTAGTTTATAGGAGTCCCTGATTCGAGATACGGACATCCATTTGAAACGTGAGATATATTCAAAAGCATGAATAAGTTCCCTTAAATAATTAATTAGTTGAAATTAAAAAGAATTTTTTTTTTTGTGTAATTTTCTCAATATAAAGAACTCAGCATCGTTATTACCAATAAGTAGTTTTTAAACTCAAGTTATCAAGTATACAAAACCATTTTCTCAAAACACTGCTAATGTAGTGTTGCAAGGGGCCTGATACATCACACAGTAGTTGCATTTGAAACTCCGATGAGGTTGAAATTAAACTCAGCCAAACGATAATTGCGAAAAAAAAAAGGTCAATTATTAATCAATTGATTTTAATTTAACGTGAATAGTTTCCAATTACATTAAGTTCCCAATCATGTCTTGAGCGTCTGTGGCGCTCGCTCTCTTCGTCAGCCTCCACTGGCTCGCATCCGGTGACGTGGCTGACGGAGGAGCGTGGGGGACTTCCCAACACTCCGCTACCTCTTTCGCATGCAATGGAGGTGACAACCGTGTGGATTTGCGGGGTTTCTGTGATGTTTGTAAATAATTTATGAATTAGAAAGTGAATAAAAATTGTAAATATGGTATGAATGAGAACGTGTATCACAATTACTTATTGCCTAATAAGGCATATTGTAATTTTAGCACAATTAAGAAGTTTCAATAAGTATATTAAGTATAGTATTGAATTAATCATTTTTACGCCCTGATTAATGATATGTAACATGTGTTGCAGCATTTATGGGTTCCTTAACCCCTAAAATACTTTATTAAAACAGAAACATAAATCGTTCATTGAAATGGGCTCTTTGTACTGGATCAGAGCTGCATTGTAAGGAAGTACTTTATGGAATATTATTACTAATTTACTATACATGTTTTTACCCCTAAAATAATTTTTAGAAGACAATATTAACACAAAAATGTCTCGTTCGTAACGAAACACTTAACTATGCAGCTTATCACACTGTATTTATTTTTCAGGAAGCAAGAATTGTGGGAATAAAATTGACAACTTTCCCGACAAGTGTCCTCGTTGATCATTCTTGATGATTTCTGTTGAAGCCTTCCTTATCGGAAGGTACTTATCAAGCTATTGAAAAAAAAATCTTGACGATGGTTCAATGCACCCTGAATGTTTTCCTGCTTCTGAAAGTATCTTAAATGCCTTCATCAGTCAACAAAAACCTCCTTTTCACACGATGCAGAAATATTTTCCCATCTATTACTATACTGCTACATTCTTCAAATTATATCTTTTCTATTATGTATCCTGAAATGTAATCAAAACTCTACTCTTATGTCACTCCCGTCTTAATATCAAATAATTTTTTTTATAATATAAAAAAAAAATTGTTACCATTATCACGAATCTTGTCAATTATTTTATTTTGCATCGTGCTTAATCGAGACATTTTTGATTTTTTCACATCTTCATCGATCAACTACCGGCCCATATTAACTAGATACTCGATTTGTATGCATATTTTGTAACAAACTAACATATTTTGTTTACATTGTAGCTTACTACAGTTGTATTCGTGTTGTTTTTTACATGTAGCTCTTTTATCCATCGTCAATACGTGGTCCATTAATAAATTTTAAGAAAACCTAACGACTCTCATTGACGAACCTGAGCCGATCCTCCTACAAATATAATTACTCCTGGGTAACAATGAGCTCAAAGTGAGATACTTATCGTGTCCAGTTAATAGTTCATATTGCAGGAGCTCTTTGAAGCGACTCCTCAAAGCACACTGTACAGATGGACTAGCCAATAATGACAGAGGTATCTGTCAGTGACCTGTGAGGATATTTCCGGCACACAGCTATCCCGACCCTAACAGCACAATAAGCCCCTGGCGATGACAGCCACCTTATATCATCTCCTACACACAAGTGTGTCTCATTCGTGTTCTAGGCTAATTAGTGTCGGCTTCATCTATGTCCGACTTTGGCTTCGTCTCCGAGGGCATGATTAGCTCCGAGAGTAAAGGGGTGGATTCTGATTGAGGGGATGAGGGGTATACGTTAGCAGTGATTTCAAAGGGACCTTTAAGTATGAAGGATCGATTCGTTTAATAAAATTATAATCTGTAATCTCTGTCTAAATAACAATTCATTGAAGACGTACTTGATGTTCCATTGATGGTATCAATAATAACGTTCCTATAAAAGTCAAATACTACTTAACAATTGAGTTTTGTAGAATGTTCAGCAGTTGTGAAGATATTCATTCAAATTTTGGATACTGACCCGTACATAGCTCTATTAGGTGCAAATTTAATTATTCCCTATTAAAAAACACATTTTTTTTTCCAGTTTAGCATATGACCATAAAAATCTCAGAGCATTACTGCATTGTAGGGCTTTTTACTGTTGTACAGAATCCATTTTGATGGCCTAAACTCAATACTCTGAGCAAAATCAGTTTTCTTAAATAAGTGTTTACTTATCCCTTATTAAATTTTTAACAAATGAATAAAAAATGTATAAAAACTTTGATACAAAACACCAATGAAATTGTATCGAACGACAGTAAATTAACTAATTATGTTAATTGCTAATGATAATTTATCATTAACGTCTCTTCGGCCAATCGAATACAAATAAATAATTTGTAGCTGTGATTTAATATTGCTTAAAATAAAGAAAAACGCGGCAGACTTATTTACATTCTTCGATATCATTACACACTTTTACATCAATTTCCGTTATTATTCGTTAACCAGTACGCACACAAGTGCATCCGGCCTGTTGTTAATTATTCTTTAATAATGCTACTGAAGAACACATATAGAACAGCTACGGATAAGGCTGACACATGTAAAAGGTGATTACCAAACTAAATGTTTGAAAGTAGATCCTCTCCCTCTAAGTTTTCTTATGTATTTTATCGCCATTCAAAAATTAAGCAGTCATAGGATGTTTTGGTTTTATTACTCTAAGTCACTTTGATAGTAAAGAGCAGGCACACTAACGGGAATGCTTCATACTATAAAACTTTACCTGTAAAGAAATAGACTTTTCTTTATTTTTATCACAGGTTACACTTATAAACTGTTGTTTGTTATAGTTCAAAGAACATAAATTAAATTTATTTTTAAACTGTTGTATGTTTTATTAGTGACTTGATTCTTAAGGGCTAGAAGGCTGTTTATTTAAAACCACATTACCGGACACAGTATCACACAGAGCTGGTTTGGAGAAGGCACCCTCCCAACCTTAGTCGTCGCTCTTGGTTGTCGGGGATATGTTGGGAGCATAGGTCACTAGCATACGGATTACGATGGCCCGGGAGGCTGTATTGAAAGTTCTGATACCGGGAGGTGGCTAGTTCTTGGATGAATGGGATGTTGAGATCAGCGCACTCTTCAAAGTTGATATTGAAGGGAGCATTGGCATATCTTGAGGATGCTTTTGGATCGCAGGGATTAAACGCGAAGGGATTGAAATTTGAATTAAATGAGGGATATTGGAGGGCTTGGCACTCCCCCAGACTTCGATTCAGTAGAACCAGGTAGGTTGGGATATAATTTTGTAAATTAGTCTCTTTTTTTCTGTTGTTAGGCTGAGAAGTAGTTTGGATCGTTTGTTAGTTTTTGCCGTTTGGACGTGATGTGGGGGACTCAAGTGAGTCTAGTATGAGTCCTACGTAGGTGGTTTGGTATTTAGCAGGAATGGTTTGGTTGAGCACCAATATTGGATGACAGGACGAGCTTCTACATTAGTGAAGTGAATCTGACTACACAGCACGGAATCTTGGTCCTTAGGACAATATATCATATCTCAATGTTATGTGAAAATTTAGTGCCATAACTACATAATAACTACTAAATAAAGTACTAATCTTGGCTCTCAAACAACAACTATAAAATAATATTTTACATTGAAAGTCTTAATAGACGATGTAATATACCGATTATATACTTGGGACAGGAATAGCAAAGCCATCGATCCTTGAATCTATTAGTTACTGTGCTGAGGTTATATTAGCTATTCTCACGTGATGGTATAGTTTAAATAGAAGCGGTAAGCTACAATCAGTGTTGGAACGTAATAAATACCTGTGAGCCGATTTGCAGTAAAGACCTATCAAAGTGGGAGAGAAGCCTCGGAGAAGTTTGGCAAACTCGAAGTCCCCCCCCCCACCATTTGACAAGCGTGAATAAGCTGCTTAAGATATATTTTACGCTTTCATGTCTAATTCTTAGCGATTGACTGAATACTTCAAACTTCACAAATCTTATTAGGCAGAGGCCTTAACATAAGGATACGCTATATACATATTTATCAACATTGCGGATCGAAAAAGTTCAACAGCCAAACTGTTTCAAAAATAGAAAAATCAAAAGTTTTACACTCCAAATAGTCTCTGGTTGAAACCGGTTCGATGACATGCTGTATTCTATTATACTTCCGGCAAATATATATAACACAATGGAATGCTTTTGAGTTTCTGCTTGGTCTTAAGTCGTGAACTATGTATATCAATAGATTAATAAGGACATTTGCAAGAGTAATAATAATCAATCACCTCCAGTTGACAGTCGTCAAGCAATTAAGAGCTACTGGAGGCATGCCATGTTCAATTATGTGATTGATTGATAGCATTGTACTTAACTACCAAGTGGTGAATACAGGTAATCATCACGATTGCCAATAACGGATATAATCTCCCGTCAACTGCATACAAATACAATAATATTGTTTATTAATTGTGATTGACTAAATTACATTAAATAGATAATTTCTACTTTTGCCATTCCAAACTTTTTTAACTTGTTATAAGAGGAAATTCTGCTCATCCTAATCGTCAGTAGAACCAGTGACCATAGAGCCCCAGGACGAGGGTATCGGCAATATGAGCTTGTAGATAAAGAAGAGCCCATAAGAAGCGGAGAAGTACAATATTCACACAATGGGATCTGAGCTGAGCCGTGGGAAGAGTGCCGGGCCGTTAGTAATGATGGGACAACCAGGGTCCTTAACCCTAGAGGGAAAGGTTCGCAGTAATTCCGACCCAGTTTTACATCTTGTCTCTTAAGTGTTGATGTTAAAAGGGCCTCTGATACCCCCTCATGTTGTAATCAGCAGGTTTCCAGGTGAACTTCTCCATCGCTGTCTCCTCCGAGAAGCCCTTATGAAATAATTTAATTCTCAGTCAGGGTCGTAAAATGAATTCGGGATCCTCCTCGGATACCTGTTATTTTAAAGGCACTTCTCTTCAACATCCCTTTTCTTATCTCTTCTTAATTTAAAATGAAATATGTTCCTTTTACTCATTTTATTTCTTTTAAATGAGATGAGTTTTCAAGACTACATTATTCATTTTCTTACTTCATGGAATCCTCTACTTGCCTGTTCTAAATTATTTGTGACTCGTGTTTAAAACAACTTAGCGAATGCTGCTTTACCGAAAAGATTTGTAGGAGGTGAAAGTATATTTATTATTATATTCGTTGGAGGAACCCTATGCCATTCAATCTCGCCCGTAACTTTTTTCCTAGTGGCATCGTAACCAAACGAATTATAAACTAAATCGTATTTTTTGTCAGTCCCTAATAATAACGGTAATTATGGGTGACTGAATCATACATGTACATGATTATTTTTATTTTTGTATAGTCCTTGGCTTTTGCTGGAGGCTGTCAAATTCCACTTCATAACCAAAATAATTGCCAATGAGAGTACGGGGGGGGGGGGCTTCCCCTGAATTCTTATGGACGCTACTTGAAGTAAATGGTCATAAAATGATAAAAAAAATGAATTGGTACATTGCGATAAAAATTCTTTTTTTTTTATTTTAAAAAGCTTTATCATTAAAAATAATAATGAAATAAGAATAACAATGAAGATTCCACAACACCATATCACCACCATCAGGCTGACCTTAGGTGGCTACTGTAGTTGGTAAGTATGAGGCGCTGGGGTAGATATGAATCATATCAAAACCGATCTTTGAATAACAATGAAAAAGTATGGAAGTCATATTCTGTACAATTGATTCTACAGGCGAAACCACTCAAGAGTACTCATAAAGAGTAATAAAGTGCAATTAATCAATAACTTATAATAATTTTGTTTCTATTTAAGAAACTGGTATTAGTAGACATCGCGTAGAGAAAATCATCGTGATATTTCAAGCTAGAGCAAAGGTTATATCTAGTGCTTTAACTGAGTAAGCAATTGAGCTTTAATTTATTTATTTATAACTTTTGTCGCATAGATGATGTTTTTTTGAATATCTGTGAGATATGTGGGCTTCTGTCAGTAAGTATTCCCATTAAACTGTATAGAAAGTCAATAATAAGTAAATGTTTAAGGTTTATTCATATGCTACAATATTTGGTTGGGTAGGTTTTTATTTTGCAAAGCGGTATATTTGCATCGACAATTAGTCGAGTAAATACAAGTTCTGTACGTCAATTGTTATTAAATGAAAAGGCTCTACTGTGTATTTTTCGGGTTCTACATTCTTTTTTTTTTTTCGTATCTTCTTTACTAATATCATTTACATTTTAACAAAATGTAGATTCTACATTAAATTTGTTGACAAAACTATTATATTTACTAAAATTTAGCTACGCTTTAAACATGTTTAGGGCTTATATGTAATATTTTTCGTTTATTGTTAATCTTTAGTAAAAGGCGAAAGATTTACTTAAACAAAGTTATACTTAAACCAATCTGGACATATGGAATAGAGCTATGGGGGACAGCAAAAAAGTCGAACATCAAGCGTATCCAATCCTTTCAATCAAAAGTCCTGAGAACAATAGTAAATGCCCCTTATTATGTCAGCAACAAAACCCTTTATAACGACCTTAATATACCCTACATTCTAGAACTCATCCCTTCCAAGTTTATGAAATCCCACAGTAGCCTTTCCAACCACCCTAATCCATTGCACTGCGTCACTCATCCCTATAATCCTCCTCGGAGACTGAAACGGCAGTGGCCTCGTGACCTGCTATAATCAAGTTACAGTGGGAGTCCTGGCAATGGCCAGTTTCTCCAATCATGTCCTGAATGAATGATTGGATGAATGATGAAATGTAAATATGGTATGAATGATAGTACATCTTAATTACTTATTGCCTAGCAAGGCAGATTGTAATTTTAGCACAATAAAGGAATTTGTTAAAAAAAAAAAATTGTTAATCTGCTGTGTATGAATGTAGTTTTTGCGAATTTAAAAAGTGATGGGGCTCACCTCCTACATATACCAAAGATGGTAAATTGCTAAATGTTTCCATTATAAACGGTGTATGGAATACATTTTTAAGTTTCAATCAAGAAATCACAAAACGAAACGAAAAACAGACATGTATTGACTGAATAAAATTAACAAGATACAATCAAATGATGCAGTTGTCATCAAGGCTATTCATTAGGCACATAATAAAAAAGAGCGGGCGGGAAAAGATAAGCCGTAAGTACTGAGCGGAAATCCCCAGCATTCAATTAGTGGCTGAGACGGAGTTAAAGAATAGGATAGGAACAATGCCATTAGAGGCCTGAGCAGTAGATCAAGGTAAGTGGGGGTGAGATTGGGGCTAGGCCCCCCCACCCCCATCTAATTTAGGACAGTGTTTAGGAGCCTGACAAATGCCGGGCTGTCTGCCACCACCACACATCACATCCGAGAGGTAATGGCTTACTTGCTAATCGAACCCAAAGTCTTTAGTACTCTAGCAAGTGCCTAGTAACCTGAGTAATCCTCAGCTTTAGTACGGGAACGCGCTTTAGTTCTTCTTACTTCCCCTCTCCCTCGCTCTATCTATCTCTCTTCTAATCAGCGCTCGATACTTGGGCGGCAGCTTCAAAGGGACTGAAGTAAGACTGAAACTGACTGTGCTCACCCCGAACCCTTTGAACCCAAAACATTTAGAAATCCAATCAATTATGTCGTACGAACCGTTTAACACTCCCTACTCAAATCATAGAAAAGTATGTAGAAATATTTATCAAAATTTGAACCAACATAAAATGGTTGGTAAAATAAATATTTTTTTTTTATTGTATTTATCCTTTATTGTGCTATAATTACAATCTGCCTTATTAGGCAATAAGTAATCAAGATAAATGCTCTCATTCATGCCATATTTACAATTCATCATTCACTAGATCATTCATACAATATTTACAGACAGCCCAGAGGCCTCCCAAATCCACATGTTTGTCACCTCCCTCGCATACGAAAGAGGAAGCGGAGTGTTGGGAAGTCCCCCACGCTCCTCCGTCAGCCGCGTCACCGGATACGAGCCAGTGGAGGCTGACCGTTTCAGTCTCCGAGGAGGATTATAGGGATGAGTGGTGCAGTGCAATGACTGTGCTACGGGATTAGGGTGGTTGGAAAGGCTACTGTGGAATTTCATAAACTTGGAAGGGATGATTTCAAGAATGTAGGGTATATGTTATTATCTAAAAAACTAACCAATCTTCGCAGTACCAGACTTGATGACGTGTTTATGCCCCAAGCAGGTCTCACTGACAATTGCCAGTAAAGTCATGTGAGTACGTTGCCCCAGAGTAGTTGATACTGTAAGAATGCCCTTGTCAATTAAATCCAATTTTGTGTATCATCATGGATGTTTTAGTATGCAGGGTGTTATGCAGAGTTCTGTTTGAAATGTTCATGGGTGTCTGCTATTACGTATTGTGAAGCCTTTAAACATTGTATATTTAAATTTGGAGCCGAAGTCCATTTAGGATTTCGGCTGGACATGCCCAAATTGTTTTTAAGTTATATGTAGATTTCATATTGTCAGTTTGCAGACCAGTAACAGTTTCAAAAGTCCAAATCGTCTGTTTGATCCATATTGTTATCTGTGTTGTCTACGTTAGACAGATTGGACAGACATGATATAGAAAAACGCTTATTGTCACCATACTATATAGGTAGGATTTTTTATATATGGTTGCAGACTGTAACTTACAGCTTATAAGGTAACTTTAAGTTGGCAAATTGTATATGACGAAATACGACCTGATAGGAGAATATATTATTTATAAAAGTAAACAATCACGATTTGAAAAAAAATAGATGTGTTTATATTTTCTTTATTTCAGCCGTATTGTAAGTATCTAACAACTCTAGCTGTTAATACTTTACTATTTTTATGACTCAATTATTTATCTTTTGATAATGTGTAATGATAAAAAAAATTCCCTTAGAGGAAAAAAATTAAATAAAAATAACTGTAGCACAATGAGAGGTCTATGATAACATCCTGCACTTTCCTTGTTAGATATGTAATAGTGTACCACCTGTATTTTTTCCATGTAATTGTATTTTGTTATCCCAGGTATTTTTATAGTGAATATTTCATATGCCTTTATGTATTTCTTAGCTGGAAGAATCGTTACTTTTTCGCTGTATTATTTATTTTCGTGGTTCTTAGAACGGGATCAGAGATTGCCGGCGCGTTTTTTTTTTGTTTTTTTTTTTGTTTTTTTTTCTAAGCTCTCAAACTTATAAAAATAGGAATGTGGGAAAAATAAGAATTATTTTTGGCTGGAAAGTGCCTTTCACTAAGGGTAGACCCCTATTTGAAGGATGTATGAGAAGGATATGGGGTGTGGAATGCCTAGAAAGGCGGATGGAGTCAGGAAAGTAGTGAGAGTCTACCAAGGATATGTCCCTACTAATACGTCAATACGTAAGGAAGTCGGCATTGGTTTCTTCCAAATACTTGATGATCGCTCGATAAGTATAGGGAGTGTCTGGGGAAATTTTCGTATCCCGAGAGCGATTGAGGCACGTATATTTTCCGGTACCTACAATTTTGCTCATTTGTGAGCATAATAGTTTAACATTTCTAATATTCCTTACGAATATAGCAGATGGCTTGGGGTGTGTTGGTGGTTTGATGACTTCCATGTCGTCAGGTTGGCTATTTCTTAATGCTTCGAAGTTGTTAGGCGTGAAGAATGGAGATACGTCTACTGTTTCTTCTTCTGAAGTGCCTGTGGTGGTAGGTCTTCCATAGAGCTGGTGGCAGATGAATTTATTGGGATGTTCCTATTTGATCTTTGGCTTTCACTTAACAGGCGATGGGGTCAGAGTCGGCCCTAAAGACCTTGTTCTTTTTTTTTTATTATCAGACATTAGCTGTTGATAAAATCTCATTTTATGGTAATTTTAAATATTTATTATTTTGTAATTTAATTTTTATTTCAATAAAAGATACGTTGACGATGCCAGTCAGCTAATTCCACCTCACTGTCAATGTTGTCTACTGCGTAGTTTTATCTGGAATCCTAGTCAGAGACTGGGCAATATGGCCGACTTCTCTGCGTGTTACAATCTAAAACACACACTGAGTGAGTATATTAAGTAATTACTCACTTATTGAGGGCTCCCTCGTGATCAGCTCAACATAAGTTGCCTGTGAGACACTTTTAAAGCGTAAAGGAACTCTATGAACTGTATTAATTGGTGGAAATATAAAGAGCTGTAATAGACGGGTGTTATCAACAATAGCGCATGCGCAAAAACTTCGATGAAATTAAAGACAATCTTTCGCTCTTTGATAGCTCCAGAAAACATTAAAAAAAGTAAGTAGAAAAATTAGGATATTGAATGTAATTGCTGCCAACTTTCGTAGATCTTTTTCTGCTTTTGCTATATTTTTTTAAATGAGATTTTGTTTATAATTAATATAAAATATTGGTAACTATTTCTTATATATCATATAAAATTATGAAGTTCATGAGGACCGGTAAGAAATGTTTGGTTAATATAAGATAGTTTACGGAAAAGAACAAACCTACTGTATATACAAATATGTTTTCATAATATATTCCTACAAGAGTCAGACGTGGCATAGTCCGGACGTAAGATATTTCAAGATCTTGACAATGGCAGAGAAATCCCTGAAAGAATGCCGACATAGCCCAGATCCTATAGCCCCAAGGGTCGCACTTCCAGTAATGCAGCCCTCTTGTTTTCTACCCTATCTCCAGCAGGGGATGGGCAGCGTTTAATTTATTTATCCTTCCTACCGTTCGGTCTAGTTTACCCTAACATGTGCCTGTTATTCCTTATGAATTGCATAATAAATATTTAAGCCCCAGTCATATATATTTTTTGGGCTCCACAGAGTTCTTGATTAGACTTAATTTTTGTCTGAGAGGATATATTTTTTTTTATTATTATTATTTTTTTTATGGTAATGAGAGATGAGTGGGAAATTTTAAAATTGGAAATTTCTTTTTTTTCTTTATGTTTTGATTGTTTCGGCTAGAGAAAATTAGGAAAATAAGTTTATGTAAATACACGAACATATGTTTAAGATTAAAAAACAAAAGAAAGTGTAGGTTATGAAGTGTGTTTTGTTTTTTCTCTTGAACAGCAGTTTTCATTTTGTTACATCAACCTACTGATAGTTTACATCAGGAGAAGAGAGTTCGAAGTACTATAAAGCTCGAGCAAGTGAAGAAATTGGACTTTGTGTATTAGAGGACAAGTAGCTTGGCTTAGTCAGTGTTGAAGATAGCAGAATACGGGCCTGTTCCCCTGCGAACAAGAAATATTGTTTACTACAAGTTTGGACTTCTCAGCTCTCCGTGCGCATCGCCGCCCTGCGGTTTACTATACGCACTCTTCTCCAAAACATCGTATCGTGACTATAAACTTTTCATTATTTATTATACATTATATTTATATTTACTAACAATAAGGCCTGGTTAAATTAACTGTTAAATTGCTGATCAGTTATTATTTTATTTTTTGATTAAAATGAATAGTTATTTATATATTATTTTTGGTATTTGTTTAATTTATTATTTTTTATATATTATAATTTGGTATATATTGTTTAATATTTATGACTTACTGTTGGCAATTTTGTAACGCTAACCGACTCAATCCAACTTCTCACGACGTAACCGGCGCAATTTTCTGGCGTTTGGGGAATCCTTGATTCTCAAGAGCCCTAGCGCGAGCATATATTGTAACGATATTTTTAGGATCAAACTAAATTTATTTATTAGGAGTAGATTTTCTGTTAAAAAACCTACTTATAAATATAAGTATATATAATAAGAGAAAACCTAATGCACAGAGAGGATTATAAGAGTGTTTAAGTCCTGTGCAGGTATTTCCCCACGTCGAGTGGACCTCAGGCATGATTGTGGGATGTTCGTAAGGAAAATTCACTTACCGGTGTCTACCCACAAATGACGTCAAGTTGTTAAAAAGTTTTCTTGGCATTTGAATTATTTGCGTGAGCTGCCGAAAGCAGAATATCGTGTTTTGCCTTTCCCCCTGGGCCCATTGCCACCTGTATATATAACACTCCGCGCGCGAGAGTTTGTTTGTACACTGGATATGGAGAGCCTTGAATGCGTAATGCTGCTAGGTTTCAGGTCTGGAGGTTTGCTACAAACAAAGGGTCGGGTTTGTAATTAGAGACGCGTAGCCAGGATCGGGTTTTGCCTAAACAAAAGCTACAGGCTACAGAGAGAACAAAATTGATTAGCATCACTTGCGCCTAATCGCCTTAGTGCCTCTGCGGCTGAGCGATGGAGACTCAGATCCCCCGGTCATTGTTTCCCGGAGTCCCACCTAATTTTCTTTACGGTCACCTGTCTCAGTCAATTGGGGACCGTAGTGGTTCTGCTTAGTGTTCAGGTCTAGCCCAATTCAATCTGTAGAGGACCGCTGTGTTGACGGCGTCTCCACCACTCCAATTATAGTTCATTAATTGTTCCTTTAGTTTTATAGAAATATGCATGAACACAAATATGTAAATATCAATTGGAATTGCGTATATCAGGTTTAGGACAATCTTCTTGCGTTAAAATAAACTATTTCCATTCCCAAGTACCATGTATTTTTTATGAAATCATTATCAGCAGCATAGGTAGTGCCCCCCTTCACACCCAAGTCCAGATCGTCCCTTCAGTATACTCAACTTCCTATGGTTCCATTTATATATAGAGATTTAAAAAGATAAAACAGTGTCTTTTTTTACGAAATTTTATACAGTAAAATAAGTTACTCAAAAACGGATATCCGGCTCAAACGAGTTCAGGGATAATTAACCTTGATTATAAAACAAGTCTCTACCATCATTTGTTATATTTTAATTCATTTGGATTCGAATAATTTTTTTTTCAAATAAACGTCCTACTATTCCTGCTACCTTTAATAATAATTATTCGAATAGTTACATTGTTATTCTTCCAATATAATTCTTTTCAGAGCTAGAAGTGAGAAAAAAAAATTACCACCGATAAACGTATTCAAATCAACTTTTTTGTTCTGTAGACCCTTTTCCAGATGGTCACGTAACCTTTTCCGAAATAATACTAAATCATAACAAGAATGAAAGAAAAGCGTGATTAGATTTATAAAAGATAATACAAATTTCAATATGATACTTATACAGCTTAATCAGGTTATATACATATTTATCGAAATTCAGTCACAAGTAAGTTATTCTTGAACAGTGTATAGGGGATGTAAAAACTTAGGTCATAAGTTATTTTTATCTTTCCAGACCTTTCTACGTTTCCCAAGATACAAAAGCAATCTGTAAATTTGTTAACGCTAAACCTAAAGCCCAGTTTTATTTATACTGTTAAAGTTTTTTATTTGTAGCACTAATCAATATTTACGTTATTTCAGGGTAACAAGCACTCCACTGCCAGTTTCACCTATTGATTGAAAAGTGACCTTGAGGAAATAAGCACTGATCAAATTATGTTATTAAAAAAAATTCTTATGTACACCACACCATTACAGAGGTTTACACCATTAGATACATGCGACCGTTTAATTTATTTCAGAAATTTACGAATATCTTATCCTAAAGCATACTTATTATTGTTAGCTATGGGGTTCAAACGAAGAACCTTCATACCACTAAGCAATTATGATCCACGAGATCCTTATCCTTGACCATTTTTTATTTCCTTCCTTCTCCATTCTTCTTGAATGCTTGAATGAAACCTTCCTTTATCTCAACACAGCAGATTGAAAGCAAAAATAGATAATCACGCGAGGAAAATGTCTAACAAATGCGTTGGAATGGGAAACAGAAAATGCTGGCAAGTAATTCCATCATTTATGGCTATCAGATAAGAGTACGGTCCGTGTTATTCATAAAGTGTATACACACAGAGTGGGCAACCCAGTGTACGAGCTAAGGCCGATAAGACTACCCTCTGATAAGAAATCCACCGCTTATCTTGTGTTACCGTCTACATCTGACAGATTCCGTCTCGCTCAATCGGCTCTCTCTTTTTGTATCATCAGTCGATAAATCGGACTCATCGGTTTTTGAAATTAGAATTGTGGGATTCCTCCAATTCCCACTTTATTTTCAGAACATCAAATTCACATTTATTACTTATATAGCTAGTTAGTTAGTTATATAGCTAGTTACTTATATAGCTAGTTAGTTATATAGCTAGTTACTTATATAGCTAGTTACTTATATAGTTAGTTACTTATATAGTTAGTTACTTATATAGCTAGTTACTTATATAGCTAGTTACTTATATAGCTAGGTACTTATATAGTTAGTTACTTATATAGCTAGTTACATATATAGTTAGTTACTTATATAGCTAGTTACTTATATAGCTAGTTACTTGTATAGCTAGTTAGTTATATAGCTAGTTACTTGTATAGCTAGTTAGTTATATAGCTAGTTACGTATATAGCTAGTTACTTATATAGCTAGTTACTTATATAGCTAGTTACTTGTATAGCTAGTTAGTTATATAGCTAGTTACTTATATAGCTAGTTAGTTAGTTATATAGCTAGTTACTTGTATAGCTAGTTAGTTATATAGCTAGTTACTTATATAGCTAGTTAGTTAGTTATATAGCTAGTTACTTATATAGCTAGTTACTTATATAGTTAGTTACTTATATAGTTAGTTACTTATATAGCTAGTTACTTATATAGCTAGTTACTTATATAGCTAGTTACTTATATAGCTAGTTACTTATATAGTTAGTTAATTATATAGCTAGTTACTTATATAGTTAGTTACTTATATAGCTAGTTACTTATATAGCTAGTTACTTGTATAGCTAGTTAGTTATATAGCTAGTTACTTATATAGCTAGTTAGTTAGTTATATAGCTAGTTACTTATATAGCTAGTTAGTTATATAGCTAGTTACTTATATAGTTAGTTACTTATATAGTTAGTTACTTATATAGCTAGTTAGTTATATAGCTAGTTACTTATATAGCTAGTTACCCGAAATATCTGTAAGGTTTATTAAAGGGGTTTCAGCGGTTGTAACTTCTTCCTAATAATTAATAAATAAACATAATTGTATGCTAATATGAAGTGCATCCAACAAAACATGCTCTTTTATTAATGAAGTCTTCACACAGATTCAAATTCATAACTCAGCCAGTCGACACATAAATTTATATTTATAGTTTCTGATTGCCAGAATTTTTAAAGAGTAGAAATATTCTATTATATTATATATTAGAGTATTTTAATATTACTCTAAACCATTACTCAACTTTTAATAGTGCATTCGAAACACAGTTATATTCATATTTGTAACATCTCACAAAAAATAGGCTCTTCAAAACAATATGAGTATCTTAAATATTGACCAAACAACTTATTACAATCTGAAATGTAAAGCGTTTTTGGTTTTATAGAAGAATGTTGAAATTTCGTTTAGATAGCATATTTCGATGCATTTCGTAATATACTATTAAAGTGACAGATCCATTGAATTCTTTCTAGATGCATATTAGACCAGCAAGCGGTGTAATGAAATGAGCGGGCTAGTCTATTTTTGACATTGAAGAATAACGTCACTCTGCATTGAAAGACAAACCTCACCTTCACATTACATAAAAGTAAATAATCTCATTATAGCAATCCTCAAAGACTTTTCACTGCCTGCCGGCAATCAGCCCAGAAGTGGATTGCCCGTAGTGTTTTATTTGATGTCTCCCCATGAAGAAAATTTACGGCGGGTGAGAAAGTCTGTGAAATGAAGCCGAGAAAAACAAATGAAACATGAAAAAATGTAAAGAGAGTAATTTATCCCCCCCCCATTGCTCTATCTCGCAGCAGTTCACCTGCTAAAAGCCCTCCGGCCATTTCTCACCGTTTGAAAGGTTTAATCTTGCGTGAAAATTATAAATGCATATTCTCTCCAATACAGCTGTATGACTATAAGCTTGGATTGATCACTGGTAATTTGTTTTGTGAATTTTCAATCTGAAGTTAATGAAGGGAAAAAGTAAGACTCCTAAAACATACAACACCCCATAATAATCCGTGTTAAAAAGTACGATAATAAATGTTTAAAACAATGATTGAATATTTATATTGAACGTTGTAGAAACCTTATTCACAACGTTAAAACTATATAAATGCCTAAACACATACATTATTCTTTTTTTTCATATTTATTCATTGACAACTGTATACAGCAAGTAAATAATACAATCAATCAATGACGTAATGAATAACATATACGAATGACAAGCGTGAAAGAACATACAGTGATGCCTCCCGATTATGTTGATGGCAGCTATCAGTTAGGTCCTCAAGAGCCTTCTTGGCGGGTTTGGTGGGTCTTTTGTTACTAATCCAAGTTCCGATGAGGATTCGGATGTAAATTTATCTCTCGAGAGCATTGTTTATGCAGAGTCATGCTGTAGTTATGTACATGTGCATTTCCTACATTCAAATACGTCTCCAAATAAATAAGAAGTAAATAAAACATTTCTGTGTTTGCTCTTCTATTTCTGTTCGTGTGCTAAGTAATTGCAAGTCGTATTGAGTAGGATAATAAATGAAATACAATTTCGTACCAAATACGTCATAAGGAACTTATATAAAAATTCGTAGAATTCGATTAAGTTCGTTCTCAGAAGTGTTGAGTTGCCCCAGTTTGACTTTCAGTTAAGTACGAGCATCAATGACTCGTGTGGTCGACATACCTATGGAATGGAGGTTAAAACAGGAGCAATTCCATCAAATATAACTAACCGCTGTTAAATAATTTATTTCTCGGTAATTAAAATGTGACTGGCCAGGTGATTAGTGTACAAAAGTTCTTGACGCCGCTTTGAATAACATGAATAACTAAATCACAACTTATAAATACTAAGCAACAATTAACAAATATTTCGTTACTTTAATTCATTGTTTTTTTTAATTTTTTTTATTAATTTATTCATGTTTGATAAATAATTTCTTTTAATTTAGGAGCTTAGTACATACATTCTTTTAACATTTTGAAAACAAAAATATCTATTGAGACAACTAAATATAACTTCATAAGAACTAGTTATGTAGTACAAGAACATTGTAGCAATATGTTCAGCTTAAGTAAGCAACTATCCATTTGGCATGTCACTTCAAATGCATCTGCCAGAGCAAAGGAACTAACATATCAACAGCAGCTTTTAAGTGCTCAAAAAAAAAAATGTTTCTAAAAAATTTGATTTCCGGCCAAAATATATTTTTACTTCAGAAGTCAAAGTTCTGATATTAATTATTTGTCTGTACAATCAAATGACGTTGTCGGGTCGTCACGAGGGGGGTGCCTGGTTACCCTAGCCCTGGTGACAAGTGAGGGTTGTTTGAGTTTATAACCTGGACAATCGTTTAATGACGGCTTTACTATCTGACTCCATTTTTTTATAGGTATGAGCCCCGACAGTGCACTATGTTCAGGAGAAGAGGTACATGGTAGGTTTATAGGTAGTTTATGTGGTCTTGGAAAGACCACGAATTCACACCCGGTATCTAAGGGAGGCGAAAACCGTCCGGATCCCAATACGAGTGTGAACCGGAGAGAGGCTGACTGGATTGCCGCAGGAGTGCTGCTAGGAACATTTGTAGGGCCACGGCAACCGTCGTCAGTGAGGGGGAGGTCTCTCCCAAGGAGGTGCTAGTTTTAGCGAGACGAAGACAGAGATCTCCACTAGGAAGGTGTGGGGTCTGACGACGCCGGACTAAAACATAGCGAGATGCAGAGGTTATTCATAAAGAAGCAGTCAGGTCTTCAGAGTTCAAGCGGGGTAGCCACGAGCCGGTAGATGCCAGGAGAATGATTTACAGGGGCCAGACCACCGGCTTAAATACCCAGCTAGCCTTGCCCTTAGCCAATCATCATTAGGATTGTTGTGACCACTGATGTGACTTTCGTTTGTTCTCTGGCAGAGGCTGGCAGGATTTTCCGAGGTTCTGGGCCTCGTACCTGCCTACAGCTGGTGTCCCAGCTCATATAACTAATTGGCACCCCGCATTTTTTATTGCTTAACACATTTACAATGATTTGTATTTTGTTCATGTTATTTACAATTTATTATGTTCATGTTATTTATATTTGTTTACAATATATATACAATACAGTATAGGGTGATTTATCTTATGTAGTTAGCGGTCGCTACAGACGTGTATCACGAAGGAGCTATTTTTTTATTTTTTTTTTATATAGAACTTTATTATGATAAAATTACAATCTGCCTGAGTAATTGTGCTATATGATCTCGTTTATAACAATTTACAATTTTCATTCCTTGCTCATTCATACTATATATACAAACACCCCAGAGGCCCCAGAAGTCCACATGGTTGTAACCTCCCTCACGTGCAAAGGAAGAGGCGGAGTCTTAGGTAGTCTCCCACGCTCCTACCTCAGCCGCGTCACTGGATAAGAGCCATCGGAGGCTGACCAAGAGCGCGAGGGCCACAGACGCTCAGGACGTGATTAGAGAAACTGGCCATTGCCAGGACTCCCGCTGTCACTTATTTATAGCAGGTCACGAGACCACTGCCGTTTTAGTCTCCGAGGAGGGTTATAGGGATGAGTGGTGCAGTGCAATGACTTTGCTAGGGAATTAGAGTGGTTGGATAGGTTACTTTGGAATTTTATGAACTTGGAAGGGATGAGTTCAAGAATGTTGGGTATATTCAGATCACTCTGAAGGGTTTTGTTGCTGACGTAATAAGGGGCATTTGCTATTGTTCTCAGGACTTTTGATTGAAAGGATTGGATGCGCTAAGGAGCTATTTTAAGGTTTTTAAAAATTGTTATATGAAAAAAATATCACTTTTGGCAAAAAAGGCAGTAGATAGTAGTAATAAATGATCTCATTTACAAATTCTATAAATGTAATAACATTTATATTAATCAGTAAAAATTCCATTATAACAAGTATTGAATAAATAAATAATAAATATCTCTAGAAAAACGGAAAACTGAGAAATGAATTATGGAAAAGAAAATTTATTTCAAGAGGATGACACTGCGAGCGTTTGTACAAATGAAATATGGCATGGATTCGAACAGGAAAATATATTTTAGTGCCCACAGCCTGCCGTACGGCATATAGCGGCTAAGCCATAATATTTTGTAATTATCGATAAATTAATCAGAGAAAATGTAAACATGTATATGAACTGCTGTTTATTACTAGCTGTTATATTTATTATACTGGCCGAGTAAAAAGGGGGAGGCCTTACTTTGAGACGGAAGCAGGAAATTCTCTTTTGATTGCCTGCCAGATTTGGTAAACGACAACAGTTTAAAAGGTAATCTAATTGTTCTAAAATTGTTAACATTTAACAACATGTTTCCTGAAATAGACACGTGAAGCCAAAATGTGTTATAAATTAATCAGATATTCGCATGATTTGAGCAATTTTACAAGATAAGCTATATGCGATCTACCTAATATATGTAATGACTAGAAAAATCGTGTGTCACGTCCAATTATCCCACACAGCATTCCAAAAAATAAACTTATAAAGCTGATGGCTTTCTTTTGGTAAATATTTTAGCTGATTATAACTTGTTTGTAAGTTTCAACAGATTAAACAAATTATTTTTATTTAAAAACAATTTTTTTTTTTTTTAAAGCATTCAATTGGCTTTTAAAACCTCAGATAGAATTCTATCAGTATCCCTCGAAATTTCTTCTTCACTTTCTACTTCGTTAATTTTGTTTAAATAAGTAACATTAATATAATTTATTTAATGATTAAGACAATATATAATAGCAGAATTCATTGTTAAACTCAGGATCTCCCTGGTGTCCAGTAATAGGCTCCAAATCTTCTGTCTCTCCGCAGTTCCATAAATTTATACCAGAACGTACTCGACGGACTAGGCCGTCATTCTTTTGTTCGAAGGTAACTTTAATACTTGCCCGGCTGGTTCAAGTGTCGCATGGTAGAAACATGCTTGAGGATGTAGAAGGGGTTTCATTTCATATTTTTTCTTTGGCTGTTAATAATTAATCACCCTTATTAACAATTAATTGATAGTGGGATTTACACCAATGGTAGCTAAAGTGATAGTCAAAATTCAATCGATAAAAATAATTTGAAAAGATGTAAGTAAAGAAAAAAATATTTGTACACTAATTATACCTGTTTTGATTAAGGCTGCAACATTGCTGTAACTAGATTTGTCGGATTTGGAAGTATAATTGAAACTTTGAGCAATGTGCGTTGGCTTTTTTGCGATTCGTTGCAATTATAAAGTGTGAGACTCGTGGTATTAAAAAGTTAATCAACAGCTGACTGAAATATTCAAGACAAGAGAAAAAGTCGAAGAGAGTTTGGGGTAGAAGATACTGGTAGAGAGAGAAGGGCAGCTTTAATTTTTGATGAGACCACTGGCCACTTTTCTGCTCCGACACCCACACCACTTCCATTCTCTGTCTGAGAAGAGACCACCTCCAGGTCCCATCCAGTCGGAAGGAAATTTAATACAACAGAGAGACTTGAACACTTAACCCGAACGAGCTCATCTGTTGGAATAAAAATGGGCACCCGACGACCTCAAGGTATTCCTCTGAGGCAATTTACCTTTTCCGTTCTCCTCGCAGAGGATATGCTACGAAAAGTGGAGTGGGTGTTCTACCAGATGTGTGATATGCTAACTGACCGGGTATGTTTTCCTAATGCCCATAGAAGATTAGTACGAGCATGGCATCATGCAGCACATCAGATTTATGAACCGGAACAAGCCCTACAAGAATAAAGTGACCATCAAATCTCATTTCATAATTTGCCCTCCCCCCATTGCTATATTGAACACTGCTCAAAGGCAATGTACAGACAATGTAATGTTACTTAAAATCCACTACGAAATCATTTGCTTATATGAATGCGTAAATTTTTGCTGGTTTTTATTCACAAGTAACGAAGTAGCAGATAAAGCCAGAAAAAAATAGATTGAAAATAAATGTTCAATTACACGAATTCGAATAACATGTCAATGGGTATTCTGTAGAATCCATAAGAAAGTGTAAGCAATCTGCGAGAAGTGAAAATCTCAATTAAGGCCTTGGTGGGTTCGACTAATATTAATAATAACAGGATCTAAGCCACACCAAAAAAAATTGATTATTATTACGATTTTGTTACAAGGGCAAACCTAAACCTGAAACCTAATTTTTCCCTGAGAGTCTGTTGCCATCGATGAGGGAGGGTTGGTGGGGTCATAGCGTTAAACACTGGGTTTGTCAGGTGCTGCAACGAGTCAAAAAACTTAATGTGTCTCCGGCGGATGAACTCACCAACCGACGGGACACCAAGCAATGAGTGCAGGTCAGCGTTCTTCAACCTCTCGAAAAAGGGATGTGTTTAATATCCTGATGAAATTCATTAAAGCATACGCAGAGGGGAAAATCAAAAACTTTATGATAGAGACCAAAACAATTAAGTGTGACAAACTATACTGCTTGAAACGTTGCAAATAACAAACAAATGACTTTTAACAAGAAAAAAGTGGGACGTTATTTACTAACATAACAAATAACAAAAAAACAAATATACGGGCAGACTATTTTTGTCCATTTGTGATGAAATGCAAATCGACTGAAATGTTTAAAAACATCTATTTCCGCTCCTGGGCTGATAAACTATTCATGTATAAAATGGTTTCAGCTCATGTCACTCACTCTCCAGTCAGTCCAAACTATTAAGGGTTTTATAAAACTCCTGGTTAAACATTTGACAGTTCTACTATCATTGTGTCACTGGTTGGTTTTAGTTATTAACTATTTTAAACTGCATAAATCATACAAATTATATATATATTTTATATAAAATCTTGATCAATTGGTCTGACATTATTTTCAATATGTTCAATTTTCAAAACATGAAATTTAGCGCTTTTTAATGGTCTCGTTTTACATTGAAGAACAAGTTCGTTAACTATTTCCAGTCATGTCATAGTTTTGTTATCTTTGTGAGAGGTTATTTTATACATTGCAAATGTCCCCACAATCATTGCATTTGAACATAACACATAGCTTTCGTTAGAGGGTTCAATAGTTAGGTAAGAACTATCTGTTTCATTTGTTTTGGGACTAGCTCTCTTGGTCGCGGAGAAAAAGATATTTATAAATAAATAGCCATAAGCAATAGAAGAACTGACTCCCCTCCCTTCGCGAAAGTAAAAGTGGTACATACAATACACTAAACAGGCAGGTGTAATACAAAAACATCATATTACTACTCTTAGATTCTATACATTTTTTTTATTGAAGATCTAATTGCATTTAATATTATTTGTCATATTTACATCATAAATTTCATTTACATAAATATAATTAAAATACCGTCGATAAAACTAAAATTGTAGTTTGAGAAAACTTCTGATAGTCAAGGCATTTAATCGTGGGATCAAGTATTATTATATTTGATGGATAATGTTTAGTGGAATTAAAGGTGGACGCGACTGAACAATGATTCAGCACCCGGGGAGGAAGGAGCATCTCTCGGTCCATTTGCCATCTCCTCCCGCCTTGAAGGAGGACTGCCCGGGAGGATGAAGGTGCCCCCTCCCTTCAGGGCTAGGACCACAACGATAATACTCAGGCAGATGTAGTGCTGATGAAGCTGTGATGATTAGCATATGAGGTCATTACTTCAGCTCGACAGAGCGGCACCAAGTCATTCTCGATTATTTCCTCATTATAAATGACAAGTTCGGCGGGCGAGGGATTCATCAAATCAGCTCGTGATTTCTCACTCGATGAGATTCTATCATCATAAAGGACTGTTTCCTCCCGCATCAGGGCCGTAATTGATTCCCAACTCCCTCCTCTCCGACCCCTCGTCCAAAATCTCATAATCATCAAACGAAAGGAACAGTATCGCTCAGTTATCCATCATTAGTATGGATCTAATTGTATCACCAATGAAATCATAGAGCAATCTATAACAAGTTTAAATTCGCCCAACAACCAGCTGTACTAATAGTTTTTACTAATATTTAGCCACAGAATCCTAATCAATGGAACTCATGAATGTAACGTGCCTGGCTGGGATATATTCGAAGAGGCAATACTATTTTTTATACATAAGAGCTTGTGAGCATACAACACCATTAGAAAGTGATACTAAGAGTACCATTATTTAAGTATATAACTTCATGGACATGAAGAAGCTAATATGCTTAATTTCAAGGGCCGAAAAGAATACTTCATTTCCTCAGAAAATTGAAAGACGAATGTCCTAACAACATTACCATGGGCGATCAGAATAACATCTGAGAAGCATCAAACAAAAATCGAGTGGGAGACTTCCCCAAAGCTACTCAAGGCTACTTTGCATTCCAACAATGTACATTCTGCGAAACCATGCAATTTAAACACTTTCTGACGTAGTGTAAAGATTACACCCGTACAATAGGACGTATGAAAATGGCTTTTAATTGCTACCTAATAACAAATGTACAAATTACCTACCTCAAGTAAGAGAATTATAATAAGTTGAGAGTTATCCCCTAATGAACACGAGGATGAAGTGGCAAATAAATAAATATTCGTAGTTTTTATTGTTTCGTTAGAAATATATCCTCAAATGTTTCACAGTCTCAAGGACCATTTGTAATAATGAAAAACATAGGTCCTACAAGCCATTTGATTTAATAACTCTCGATTTATGACAAAGTAATAATAATTTATTTTAAGGAACTTCAAGGTTTCTTATGACAATGAATTGTTTATTTTATTGAAGAAAGTTATTAAGGTTAGTCACATTTTTATATTCGCTTATTGTGATTTTTCTTTCTTGTAAATGAACAATGGTTCACATATTCATCGATATTCTCTTTTTTTCATTCTTCCAGTTTATAGATCTTCAGTATTACTGTTTTGCATAGAAAAAACCGTCTTATGTTCTGTTCATAAAAAAACGTTTCGGTATCATTTATTTTAGCAGTGATTTGGAGAAATGGGCATTTACTGGACTGTACTTCGTTAGTTTCATTGAACTAAAATTGAAAGGTATGCTATAATACGGAAAAAAATCCAATAGATAATATTCTTTTTCTAGAGACCCTTAATTATTTGTGTATGAGATCTGATGTTTCATCATGTAGTTGAAAAATGGTTTGACCTTATCATTCTGTATATACGTCCATTTGTAAAAGTCTCGCTGTATTATACGGTAGTAACCCGTATAATTTGAGCAGTTTTCAGTTGGCAAGTGAAGGTAATGTGAGTGCTAAATTATTAAAGCGAGGAGCATTTTAAAATGCTCAACCCTAAAAATGGTATATGTTGTGAATGTCAGACAGTTTCGAATTCTAAATAAATGCAAGAAGAGACATCACATTGAAATGTTTGGAGCTGGAATCATTACTGAATATTTTTGATTAGAAAATCTGAACTCGACATGGCATGCTAAATCTAGCACGAAATCCACGGCTTGTTGTGATGTGCAGCTGTAGTCATGCGAGATATTCCCGATTTGTGGGATCAATCGAAGCGATTTTTTAGATAATCGTATCATTTTTAATTAATCTCAAGAGTTTTCTACAAAGATTGAAAAAAAATTCATTGTGGAATCAAATTCTTTATTTTCCCTGCGGAAGGATATAGGCCAACGAGAGTGATTTAAGTCGTGAGCTAGCTCTCTCATTGAGGGAAATAGTCAACTTTTTGCCTCCAAACAAACGGAAAAGAATTTATTGGCCTCAGCACTATTCTCTGCCATTTCTTTAGAACGAAGTTACGGCCCCTAGAAGTAATAAGTTTACTGCTCAAGTTCTGATCGAAAAACGAAGGAGTTGTTCTTTCCATTATCATAGAAGAAATTACAGTTGTGGTCAATCCAAAAAAAAACCGGAAAATAGTATATTGTCTAGCATTTTTAAATCACAAGGCGTCCAATGGTTTACAATTGTTTTCTCTCTCTCTTCCGGTTACCCTTGCTTGTCCGGTCGAAAATGTCCCATCTTATCCACCCCTCCTTCAGTGATCCTGGCTCCCGCTTATGGCAATAAAAATCTCACCATTGGTTCGTAATTTCATGTTTAATAATTCCTTGGGTTCAATCCTTACAATGTTTGATAGAGGTTAAAAATTTTAACTTTTTTTTTTTCTTAGCTCTCCAATTATAGATTAAAGATGAGGGAAAAAAAAGGAATATTTGGGTTGAGCGGATCCTTGTACTAAGAGTACCTGCTTGAAGGTGGTTTGAGGGAATTAAGGAGTGTGGGAAGCCTCGGTAGAGGTTGATCGTTGAGGTACAGTGGAGAGAGTCCTCTGGTGGCTGGGCCTTGAGTCCTTCTAGCTATGTAGTGCAAACAATTTAAACTGTAAAACTAAATTTATTTTAGCTCTATCTATATATCCTGTTGCTTGGATACATTTTAAACAATTTCTGACTATCCTACATTGCGATTTGTGTTTGTACAAAAGTTTAATGATGCACATTACGCATTAATTTATTGAACATCTTTAAAAGTGATTTGGCTCACCTTATTTATCCTAGATTTAAACCTAACTTACATCTGACAATAAAAACTTAAACTAAATCTTAACCTAATTTTCCCCGACAGTTTGCTGTCATAGATGTGGGAATAGTGGTAGGTTCATGGTGTTAAACACCGGGTTTGTTTGTGAATGAGGGTGGGTTCGTTCCGACGACACACCAAGCAACGGGTGCAGGTTGGCGTTCTTTAACCTCTCGAGAGAGCTATGTCTGACCACTTTTCTTATGTTCCTATTCTGAAATTTCTGGAGGCTTTAAGCTGTATTGTCAGTCAAGTGAGTATATAGCGGGGCACCGTACAGACGAATAAAATAGAAAGGTTCATTTTAAACGGGGAAAAGGGTAAAATAAATAAGATTTCTAAGCTTTTGACTGGTACATTTCAAATGAAAATTATTTAAAATAAATATTCCATATCCCTCCCAAGTTTTATAGGCTACAAAAAAAATATATTTACAGAAAATACGATTCGTTGGCATTCTTAAATTCTATTAATTTTATGTTTATTTTTCTATTTCTGCATTGTGGTTCGCAATTAACCTTTTATTTGAGGTCACTTCGGAGGAAAGTAGAGAAAAATGTATTAAAAAAAGCATTATTATTTTTTAATATTGTGTCTACAGCTCAAACAAATTATATTTCAGAGAAATAGACGTTGCTTTGAGATAAACTTTTTTAAATTATAAATTAAAAAAAATAAAACTTTCCAGTCATAGGTTGATTTTTACAAGGACTATAGCAGTAAATAAGCTACAGCTCAGTCACTCCGAGGTGTAGACCCGAACAGAAGTCCGCGGTTGCTTACACACAATTTATATTTTCGGAGAAGGAATTATGTTTTTTTTTTTTTTGAAGAGTATATATTTTACTTAACACCTTAGTAACAAAATTTAGATTACAATACAATACAGTAAAATTAAAGAAGTTAAAAATTAAATTTTTTGTTTTGGAGAATTTTATTCGGGGTGGGGGGGATGCACCGTAGGTAGCCAGAAAAAAAACTGCTCAATTACGTCCTGATGATAGCTATAAATTATAAAATCATTGAAATAAAATGATTAATTAATATTTGGTAACCACAGACATTGCAATTATCAGCTCTCAACCCCCTTTTCCTCCATGCGAAGAAAAATATACGAATATCTGAGCTCAACGAATGCTATGAATTATTAATGTACACGCCGAAATACGCCATACCGCAATAAGTGGACTGTATATATAGGCACTACCAAACTCATGCCACGCCGGGGGGATAGAGAAAGAACCCACTCCCGTGCTCTAGTACCTCTGCCAATAATTTTCCTCTTGAATTTTTGTTGTTGCCGCTCAACACAACACCACATGACACCCACTTCAAGTGCTATGATGGCAAAGTAAGCGAACGGGAAAAACAAGACCTCGCGAATAAGGCTCCTAATATATATCATTAATGAGTGTTAATTACACTCCGGCAAGATGGCTACCAACACGTGACTGAGGCCTCGATAAGGTTGGTCATCCCCACTCTACCCTCCACCCTGCGGCATGTTCCTTGACCCTGAATGACGTATATAACTGGCGTGAACAATTTATTTATTTTTATATTCCGGGACTGTATATTTATTAAACTCGGAAGGTCATTTAGAAACAATTCTAAATTTTGATCCGATTACTATGACGACCGCTTGCGAAAAATTACTCGCAGACCAATAGGTAGTCATAGAGAAGGTGATCTTTTGGACCGCACAGGTTTGTACTGGCCAAGAGGACGTGAGCTAGTTAGGAGTCCACACCTCGCTCTCCTGGCCTCTAATTAATGTATCAGTGGCACTGAGCAACTTAGTAACAGCTGTTACTCCCGCCAACTTTCTCCCGCGTTAAAGCCCCCCTCCTCTACGCCAGGACCGCTTCAGGTAAATCCACCACAGCCGTTCTATCAAATGTAAACCTCGGTGTAGTCCAACTGCATCGGATCGTTTAACCTCTCCTATTAATGTCATATTTGTATCCATTCCACGTTATGACGCGCCTCGATGAGTTCTACTTTAATTGCAATATCCTTTTGAGTTTACTTTAGGTGAGCTTTTTTTTCTTTGTTAATTACATATAGTTCACGATGAGTCCTATTTACGTACTTTGTATATTGTATGTACAAGTTTTTTTTCGGTTTACAAAATAGAGAAAAAAAAACCTATTCCCTATGAAAATGCCAGCTCATGTGAAATAAAATTTCCATGAAATGTTATGTATATTATTTGAGATCGACCTAAATTTATTCTCTACAATCCACATTTAGACAGAAAGTCAGATGAAGTTTGAAAACAGGGAGTCTGAGTTCCACCTGCCTTCTTAATTATCAGTGCCCGAAGCCTGGGTTTTATTGCCACTGACAAAAGGTCCTGTAATAAATATTCCTCCTGCCACCGGGACAGCTCCGCACCAGACAGGGAATAATTTCCATTTTAAACCGGCCACCGAAAGAGAGGAAAGTAGAAATAAGATTAATATGAAAATTGGATAAAATCTGAAAAGATTTATTCTGAAAACGAAAAGAAATACTTTTTAAGATAGTTAGCAATTTTCATCACTGTAAATTTTTTTGTCAGAATCCGACTAAAGAAAAAAAAGGACCACAGAGTATTAACTTTACTTTAAAAGATTGTAGTTGTTTTATTAATTGATTTACAACCTAAGCTGTTAGATACCAATTAGAGCATCCGATTATTTTACATTTTTTGGAATTTGACTCTTTATTAATTTAATTCATTAATGAAACAATAACCTTTATGATGCTTTGTTTTTAAAATAACTTTAGCTTCAATTGAATGTAAGATTGTATATACATCTCGGATAATTGCGCGTTTCATTTTCTTGAGCTGTTTCTTTCTCTTGCAATGTAAGTTAGTACCTATTGACGGATGGATAAGTTGTTCATTCTATACAAGAATGCTTAAAATAATTCTTTGATTTATAAATAATAATAATAATGTGCTTGTTTTAAAAACGGACTAATAACTTGTTAACAATACTTGACTGTGTAATTTTCTCTGTCCAAAAAGGAAAAATCCCGCTCCCTACTAGTTACATACTGGGAACGGAGGAAAATTCACCAGCCAGCGACCTAGTATATCTGGGAATTAAAATGGACAGACATCTCCATTTTAGTAACCATTTTACGAAGAAGTTGAAGCAAACACGCACGAAGTCTAACCGGCTTGCGCACTTATTGACTTCCCCCAATCTATCACTGAGTCTCAAGCTATTGATATACAAGAGCACACTAAGGCCCACACTGCCGTATGGTGCACCGCTATTTCGTTATCTGACGTAGCTAAGAAACGCCAACAATTCCAAAACGGTATACTGATGAAAGTGGTCCGAGGTACTTCATTCAAGCAACGGAGCAACAGTGAGCTTCATGAGATATTTGAGCTGCCTACGTGAATGAATTCATCCATCGTAGACATATCAAAGTTTTCGACTTCTTACAGTATTTGACAAACCCGGTGTTTAACATGATAACCCCCGCTCCGTTCCCCCATCGATGGCAGGACGCAGTCGAGGCAGGAACACTTTAGTATTAGGTTCTAGGTATAGGTTTTAGTTTGTTTTGTTTTGTTTTAGTGTTTAGTGTTTGGTGTTGGTGACAAGTCGAAGGTGATCCTCATCACCTTGTGTTGAATATGAGACTAAGTACTATTAAGGACAACAAAATTTATTATATTATGCACTCTTCCAAATGCATGTAAATGCAGGAAGAGGAGAAATCTGTAAATTCAATTATTTTATTATATTATTTTGTACATTATATATTTTTTGAGGTTTTGAAATTATAAAATAATAAAATACTATGAACTAATCAGGGATCAGAGAGATCGACATATTACTTTTTAACATATTAAATGTAATATATCTGTTTAAATTGTGTAAAAATAAAAAAATGAAATATCAAATCACCAAAAACAAGTTCATTAACAAGCATCATCCATCTTTACTATGCACCATGGGAATAGTCAGCTGCTCTCACTTAGGCTGCTATGTCCCTATTTAATGTGACTGCAGGGGTCTTGTGAATGTAACTATTTTTTAAGCTAACCCCTAACTTTTAATTTTGTTTCAAACAACATAAAATAAAACGATCATTTAAAATCGTCTTTTGTTTGACTTTTTGTTATCTGCATGTATGTTTAGCTATCTGTCGTAAACGTTTTTAAATCTATCTGAAATTGTAAATATATAGTCCACAGCACCTGTTTAGTATTTGGTTAAAATGCATGGGATGGGAAGTGTGAAGAAATTTTTCTTAAAAATAAATCTCTCTAACAATAAACTTTCTCAAGTCACAGGTCAGACATTTAATCAGAGATCAAATTAGATTGTTTCCTCCTGTTTAAGGATAAACTTACTGAGCACAGTCCAAGCTTATTCGAACTTCACATATACAATTAACATTAAATAATGAGATTCGTTTTAATGATTTACTAACTAACGTAACTAAAATATATTCATACCTGAAAAGATTGTTTACTTTAAAAATTAATTTAATGGATCTGGCTCTATAATCTGAATACGTAAAGGTATCGCCTACCCTCTAAAGTATTCAACGAAGCTTTAAAAAAAAAAAAATGAAATGCAAATATTGCTATTTGCGTCGAGTTGAAGAGGAAATTAAGTCAACAAAACTGCCCAGTTTACAATCCTCATAATATCCAATGTTCACGAATGGTTACTTCCACAGATCAGTTCAGTTTGAGTGCAAATGGTTCCTCAGTGTCTCTATTTCCTGGATGTAATAGAGTCGGAATGGATTAAAACGGCAACTGCTTAGAGCGGTAAGGTGGGGTGAAGAAAAAAAAACGTTGACTTTACAAATTAATAATATAGCCAACATTCACACATTGTAAGAAGTGATCGAAAAGTCAACAGAAAGTAATTAACGCAGAGATGTGGCCAGTTACCAGCCTATCGGTTGTCAGACTAAGAGCAGCTTAATGCGAGGGATTAGCGGTCAGTACATCACCAACCACAATGACATAGGCACCTGAGGAGTCCTAGAAAATGAACATGCTATGGGTGAAGACGAGCACGCCCAATCCGCAGATGGGTTGTAGACCGATCAAACAGTGGGCACTAAATTACCTTCTTGGCAACATTCGCAGACGACACTGCAGTCCTGTCAACCCATCCAGACCCTAATATAGCATCCCAAAACCTTCAAAAACACCTTGACAAGATCGAGTATCGGTGCAACCAATGGCGAATCAAAGTCAATGAAGGAAAATGTTCCCATATAATCTTTACCCTCTGCCACAAGTCCTGTCCGCCAGTCTTTTTAAATTCAATTCCTCTCCCTGTGTCTGAGACAGTACGGTATTTAGGCTTCCATCTCGACAAAAGACTGACATGGAACCCACACGCGAGACTAAAAAGACAAGAACTAAACAGACGCTTTGGACAACTGTACAGACTACTTCGAAGGACATCCCACCTCTCGATAGAAAACAAACTACTTATTTACAAGGTTATACTTAAGCCAATCTGGACATACGAAATAGAGCTATGGGGGACAGCAAAAAAGTCGAACACCAAGCGCATCCAATCCTATCAATCAAAAGTCCTAAGAACAATAGTAACCGCCCCTTATTACTTCAGCAACAAAACCCTTCACAATGATCTGAATATACCCTATATTCTTGAACTCATCCCTTCCAAGTTCATAAAATTCCATAGTAACCTATCCAACCACCCTAAGTCATTGTACTGCACCACTCACCCCTATAATCCTATTCGGAGATTATAACGGCAGTGGCCTCGTGACCTGCTATAACTAAGTGATAGTGGGAGTTCTGGCAATGGCCAGTTTCTCTAATCATGTCCTGAGCGTCTGTGGCTCTCGCGCTCTTGGTCAGCCTCCGCTTGCTCTTATCCAGTGACGCGGCTGACGTAGGGGCGTGGGGGACTCCCCAAGAATCCACTTCCTCCTTCGCATGTGAGGGAGGTGACAAACATGTGGACTTGGGGGGCCTCTGGGCTGTTTGTAAATATTGTATGAATGATGAATTGTAAATACGGTATGAATGATGACATTTATCTCAATTACCCATTGCCTAATAAAAGGCAGATTGTAATTTTATCTTAATAAAATTGATTGATTGACTAAATTACCCAGACTCAGGGTTGTCAGAAACTATCCTGCAACGTCATGTCTTTTGCCCAGCCATGCATATGCCTATCTCTTAGACCACACAGAATACTCAACCAGTTCACGGCAAGGTATTGTGTTGTAAGATTAGATAATATTATGAGTACATTTATTTATGAAAATACGGAATTAGCCTAAGAATAATAATTGCTAATTCCTCAGCAACATTGCACATAAACTTGTGATTGACAATAAAATTATATAATAATATTTGTTTATTATTTAATATCCATGTATCTTTTCCAGGTAAAATTAAGAGTAAAGATGTATTGTAGTTTTCGATGATAATGCGTTGTAAATACTCAAAGAGGGATGGAGCCGTCAACAGAGACAGGACACCAGTTCTGATGGTGCCCGAATTGATCACTATAAGCTACATCAATAATTCACTTCCTATTCAGCGACATTGCGTTTACACGTCACAATCTATTTGAATTTAATCCTTCCTTATAGTTCTCTCAAATTCATACCTCACTAACTCAAAGGGAGATACTTTGACCTCAGAGCATTCACTACCGTCTTTAGACTTTTTATCTGTGAGTAGGGGTACGCACTGTTTTACCGTGCTGCTCTGTGGTTGGGGCATCGTCCTCGAAGAATTTTGATGTAGTTAGTGCTGCCTTTGGGTGAATATATACAATTCAAGTTAGCACTAAGTCCTGACCGATTCGTTTATGGTTTCGTTAATATTTTTCCAATATCAGAAATCAGCCGACTGATACCGGTGTACGATCCTTTGGGGTGGTAGAGGCGAGAAATTTCAATTGAAGGTCCCAGTTCATACCGAAATAATATGAAAGATGGAGCCGTTTCTATTGATCGTGTGTGTAAAAGTCATTAACTAATTGATTAGTTATTTTTAAAAAGAATATATTTTGAGTAGTGTCACAGCAAAGCTAATAAGCTGTAAAACTTATATTGATTTAATAAATAAACTAAAAATCATCACATATCCTTTGAAGTCTCACAAATCTGCTTGAGTGGATTATCTGCACACCTGTTGGTGGTAAATGTTCTTTATTAACGAAAAATGGGGTAACTTAATTTACTTGTGAGGTTCACTAATGCTCTGACCGGTAGAGATGATGTAGAGTGTAAAAAAGAGGCGTTGGCGAACAGAGACCCCGAAAACTCGGCGGGTGGAAATAAAGGGCTTTGAAGGAAGCCGCCTGGAGAGGAGAGGGAAGAGGGTAGTTAAAGAGCTTTCGGATAGCCTGAGGCCATGGAAATTTCAATCCTCACCTTCCCACAGTTTTAGATATCTGATTGTAATTTCCTATATAGAAACCTCATTTCCACTATTTCGCCTCGGGCCACTCCCGACCGGAAGTGGCTTAATAATGCTACCGGGCCCTGAATCTGCAGGCAGGAAACAAATTACTTTTCAATATGTTACGATTCGCGAACCGTGTTTGACAGCCCCCGAGCCCTAAGGGCACCTTATCACCTGCAAAGATGTAGAAGAAATCCATATAAACTACTAACTATTTACCTTAGTGACAGGAAATTATATATTTACAGTATTAACTTACAGCAGTTTATAAAAAAATGCAATAATGTTTCTTCAACATTGCACTATTATTTTTTTTTATCACTTTAACGGAATATATTATTTTATATTATAGTATGCAATGCATTTAAATTTAGTAATATATATAAGCATATTAAAAAATTACAGGAGGTCTGACGGCTGAATTCCCTAAATTGTCAAAAAACATATAGTCAAGGCCCCTAACTAATCCTAAACCTTGCTAATCCATGTTCCTCTCCTATAGGGTCTCGGAGTGTGACCAAGCCCTTACTACTCCTATTGCTATGGCTACTCGTATTCAGTTCGTATTTGTATATTCTTATCGTATTATCTTTTACAAGTTATTTTGTTCTTTTGACTTGTCCATATGTAGACTAAGTCATAATTAAACTTTGTTTAGCTTTCTGAATAACGTTTTTTTTAAAACTGATTAACGGTGAATGATTATTTAACTATATATTTTAAAAATGAATATAAAAGACTAACTTAAATATTACAATTTTCAAGCCACAATATTACCCTCTGAACCTCGTTTGGACAATTCCGAATTTTAATAATGAGTTATCCATAATCATTGGCAACTAAAGGGTGAAATTATCTATGCTTCAGGACTGGAATTCTTAGAATTAAAAATTTTAAAATCAAACATGAATAAATTTCTTCGCATAGTACATTTGCACTCGATCATTTTTCCCAGTAGGGTCTTACCGACATTTTCATTGTACGTTCTCATAGCAATACACAATAATAAACAGAACGCAAAGGCAATGAGAGTACAACATTTAACAAAGAATTGATCACTATAATTAATTATAGAAATTGTGTAAACAAAAAAACCCAATGAGGATTTATCATGTTATTTTAAAATAATTTGACTATCAATCATCTTCAAATCAAATCGTAAATAGTTTCTTATCATAAAGAGCAGGGTGTCAATCGAATGGCTCGGCATCCAGCTTTATTTAAGGTAATTTAATAAAATTTCCTTTTTCTCTCAACAAAAAATTATCAATCAACAACAATTTTTACTAAGATAAAATTACAATCTGCCTTATTAGGCAATAAGTAATTGAGATAAATGTTATCATTCATACCATATTTACAATTCATCATTCACTCACTCATTCATTCAATATTTACAAACAGCGCAGAGGCCCCCCAAGTCCACAAGGTTGTCACCTCCCTCGCATGCGAAGGAGGAAGTGGAATCTCCTGGGAAGTCTGGAAGTCCCCCACGCTCCTACGTCAGCCGCGTCACTGGATAAAAGCCAGCAGAGGCTGACCAAGAGTGTGAGAGCCACAGACGCTCAGTACATGATTAGAGAAACTGGCCCTTTCCAGGACTCCCAGTATCACTTGATTATAGCAGGTCACGAGGCCACTGCCGTTTTAATCCGAGGAGGATTATAGGGGTGAGTGGTGCAGTGCAATGACTGTACTAGGGAATTAGGGTGGTTGGATAGATTGCTATGGAATTTTAAGAACTTGGAAGGGATGAGTTCAGGAATATAGGGTATATTCAAATCATTGTGAAGGGTTTTGTTGCTGACGTAATAAGGGGCATCTACTATTGTTCTCAGGACTTTTGATTGAAAGGATTGGATGCGCTTGATGTTTGACTTTTTTGCTGTCCCCCATAGCTCTATTCCGTATGTCCAGATTGGCTTAAGTATAACTTTGTAAATAAGTAGTTTATTTTCTATTGAGAGATGGGATGTCCTTCGAAGTAGTCTGTACAGTTGTCCAAAGCGTCTGTTTAGTTCTTGTCTTTGTAGCCTCGTGTGTGGATTCCATGTCAGTCTTTTGTCGAGATGGAAGCCTAAAACAAAAATTATAAAAATGTAACATGAACACTCGATCAAAGTAGTACCGATATCCGGGCCGATTTCAGTGGTTGATATAACTATCATATGTGCAGGAAATCATCAATGGATCGATGCGGGAAGTTGATCGATAACGGGAAGCGGTTGCTGTATCAATATCTCATTACAGAGCGTACACACACTAATGCGCGTGTGGAGGCAGAGAGGATTACCTATTTGTTTATGATTGAAACCTGACGCTTTGGATAAACGATATGCCTTTAGACAATAATTTACGTTGCGTTTTAGCCCTTTGGTGATTGTCACTAGTATTAGCTAAAATTAAACAGTTTGATTTTGTTATCTGTGATCAGCCGTTACCTGACTGAAATTAATAAGCGAATGAATATTACCAGATAAATGTTATCAGATTTCAGTAGGCGGTTTTAAAAGCATCTTAAACTATGTGATAGATCATTTACTGTAACAACTACTTCTGCATAGATTTTTTAAACTATTAAAAGGGAGGTTTTATTTCAGGGCAGTTACTACAATTGACTGCACTTCAATTGATACAAGCATTAAAAAAGTAAAAAACTTTTGTATAATTTCAAAGCTTTCTCAACACGCAGCTTAGCATTTATCTATTTACCACAAAAACTTCAAATGTTAAAATAAAACAAAAAAAAACAACAACAATTGGAATACCTAATCTATCAAATAATCTTTTGAAATAGAGTTCAATGATTTTTTTTACCGAATAGCTTAACATGTATTATTTTTTTTCTCTGAAGCAATGATGAATATTTAAAACAGTTTTCATGCCCCAATAGATTTATTCTACGATAGCAAAAATCTACCCTAAACCTCTCATACAAGCCTAGGTCACAGCTATATTTTAAGCATCTGCTTGATTACAGGTATTTATTAGATGAGCATAGTTCAAGTGCCTAGTCGATGCCAAATAGTCGACGAGCTTCAACGTCACGTAGCCTTAAAAGTATTTAACACTTTTAAACCGTGTATTTAAAAGTATTTAACACCGTTAAACATATTTGGACAAAATTATAATAATTTAAAAACCTATATTATTTCGAACAAAAATCGATTTCAGAATTATTTAGTAGAACTGTTAGAACCAGTGAAAAACACTGAAATAATATGGTTCCAACGTGCTGTGTTCTGTAATGTTACTTTCTTATAACAACCCAGATGCAATCGGATGTAGATCACACGCAACTAGAGAGAACAAATTGGCCAATTAGAATCCATGTAACAATTTTAAAGTCCAATCCCAAAATAACCAAGCAATTTGTAGCACTTATCTCAAATTATATTAATGTATACAAACAGCAATGTGCTAGATGATAAGGGGATTTTGAAAATAAAAATATACTGCTAAATTAAAAACAATATTTAAATACAACATCGTGTCTTATTCATGTACCAAGGACACATTTTTAAAATATTATAATTATCTACTTAGTGAAGAGTTTTCTGTAATATTTATAATAAATAAGTATACTTCGTTTTAGCAATTTGATGAATATTTATTAATAAATTTGTATTAAAAAAAATACAGGTAGATTTCAAGTAGAGTTAGGACTCAATATCATGGACATCACAGTTTTCACAGGAACAATAATTCATGAATCTCAGGCAGTTTCTGTATAAAGGCTTTTTAATTTATTTGTTTATAGCATTCATGATTATCTGTGTAATATAAGCTTAGCTGGTGACTTATTCCGATGTGATATTTCTTTGATTTACGTGTTCATTACCTTTCTTTAACCGGGAAAGCGGCACACAGAAGGGAGTCCACAACTAACCTACCTTTTCCTAGGGAATATAAGTCTGTGGTCGGGCTCCTATTCTTTGCATTCTATCCCTGCAATCCAGAATCCTCGGCAAGACAATCTATGCTCCCTACATCCAACACCCTTCACTCAGAGCTCAACATCCCGCTTATTGATTACTTAACCATCTCCCACTATTTTAATATCCATTCCCACCTCCCTGGCCAACCTAACTACGATAATTGTCAGTACTCATCCCTGGTGACCCAGGCTACTATGGGCCGGAGGCGGAGGAGGTCTTGTGACCTCTAAAAAAACTGGTTTTTGTTTACAGTGAGCTCTGTGTTGATTGTCAAAGTGACACCAAGTCAAGTTGGTTTGACTTGATTAGCCTTTTCCCTCTAAATAAACTAAAAAGATGTTATAAACAGATGTTTTAAGCATACAATTTTTACATTTTTACCTATCTTTAACTGGGCTCCCAATCTATTTAGCACTTTTTATACCTAATTCAAAAAAGCTAAGTGGCAACACAAATCACCTGGTCAGATATCATTGAGTGAATTTAATTTTAACGAAAAGGCTTGGAGAAACAATAGAGTAATATAGGTAAGTAATACTAAATTTTGGAGGGAAAAGGAGGACTGAGGAGAGAGGGACGGAGGCCACAAGGCAGGATAATCCTGTTGTCCTGGCGAGGGATTACGCTAGGCCGTCTTCATCTCGCCGGCTTTGAGGACTACACAACCAAAACACCATTAATTCTGTGGTTAAAACCTTAAGAGTACTCTTACATTTAAATTATAATCGCTTGTTAAAACATTGTGGTCAGTAGCAGCAAATATTTTCAATGGAGTCTTTCCATTCTCTTTTAAAAGAGATCAAGAAGACTATTCAGGAAGTAATGTTTATTCTTTTTTGTCCTATTCCATGGGCCTGGTTGTGGTCTTTCTAAAATATGTTTTGTCACCTATCGATAATAATATAGCATATTAATCAATACATTCAAAAATTAATAGCTTATATTTTCTAGCTATCCAGCCTGAACTTTGTCTCCCAAGGTTATAGTTATGCCCACTTTCTTTAAGGTAGTTATTCGTTAGTTATTAAGCTCCAGACTCTTTGTCATTGTTGAAGATGGTGGAAACTCACATAGAAAAGTGAATGAATTCTCGATGACTTTTATTGTCCTAATTATCTCCCAGACCTTTTGGGCCACTTGAAAGACTGCTTATTAGAATCTCTCTAATGTTACACTTGAAAACAAACAGTAATTAAAACCCGTTCGGATATACGGAGTAAAATTTTGAGGTATTGCCTTCCAAAATCGCGAACTCAAACATTCCCTATCAATTATAGTCAACGCTTCTTCATTAAAAACTTAACCCTCCACAAGGATCTCCTTGTACCCCCTTAATGTCTAAAATTCCAATAGACCCTCCTCGTCACCTAAAGTGGTGCTGAACTTACGATGTGATGTCGACGGGTTGCCTTGGCGGAAATTACAACACTGAACACTGTACATATTGAAGTGTGTATAAGGAATGAATGAGGTCTTAAATCATAGCAATTATGCAGGATAAGGAAATTATAATTTCACACATAAAGAACTTTAAACAAAAATAATTTCCTGGAAGTGATTACTTACAGATTTATCTACTGTTTTATTTGAGGATTCGGTCAAAAAATAAATTCAAAGGAGTTGGCCTCAATTTAGAACTTTGTATGTAATAGGCCTTGCTGAACCAAATATGTAAAACTAAAATATCCACTTATTTATATGTGCAAAGACCCCCTAAAAAACATATTTTTTATGATGTGCCTCATAGATTAGGTTGGTGCGTATGAAATGCCGGATTTTCTTTAAATGTGAACGTTTGTCTCCCTGTTTGTGTCATGCTGTTGTTTTTGATATAGCCTGGATTATAGTCGTACTGTCCATTGCCATAGTCACATTTTAGCAAAGAAGATTTTCTCAAAAGTGTTCCCTTTTTGTTATTTGCTTTGAATTTTGCACCGATATGAATTCAACCGATATCCGTGTAATTTTCATATATGAGTATAAACTTGTTAATAATGCTGCAAAAGCTGCACGCGATATAAACCAGGCGTTTGGTGAGAATACTGTGAACGATCGAAAAGTGCAGCGATGGTTTGAAAAATTTCGGTCTGGTGATTTTTCCCTGCAAAATGAACCGCGTGGAAGACCCGAAACGTCTGTGAAAAATGATGCTCTGAAAGCGTTGGTGGAAACGAATCCAACTGTTTCTTCAAGGGAACCTGCTGCCAGAATTATAACCATACAACAATATTGGGACATCTTTCTGAAATTAGCAAGGTGGAAAAAATGGATAAGTGGATACCGCACGAACTAACCGAGCGAAATAAGCTGGATCGCTTGAACGTATGCTCATCATTGCTAACCCGATTTAACGCTCGGCCGCATACATCGTACAAAACAATTGCGAAATTAAATAATTTAAAATATGAAATTTTGCAGCACCAACCTTATTCACCGGATCTTTCGCCAACCGACCTGCATTTATTTAAACATTTAGAACTGTTTTTACGGGCTAAACAGTACGAAAATGAAGACAGTCTGAAAAATGCCATATCAGAGTGCATTGATTCAAAAGATCAGAATTTCTTCAAGACAGGCATCTATGCATTAAAATCTCGTTGGGAAAAGTGTATTGAAGTAAATGGAGCATATTTTGATTAAATAAACAGCTTTTGGAAAAAGATATGCAGTTTACTATATTCACTTAAGAATCCGACATTTCATTCGCACCAACCCAATAACAACATCTATATTCCACGTGCCTTACGGATAAGGCACGGGTCAACTGCACTCTTCATTAAAAGTTACTTGGAAATATTACTTTTTGTATCACGAGTTCTTTTATCTGAAGTTTTTTACTGTCATCGTGAATAATGTTTCTATTTAGAGGATGAATAGAGCTCGGAGTTAATCAAATAAGTCAGACAAGTAAGAAATAATAAATAAAAATGTTTCCTTTGACTGTTACCTGGAAATCCGTTAATATTACTGTTAAAGCACTGACAGAGTCCTCCCTCCTAGAACCATTATTAAGCGCAATTTAACATAATGAAGACGGGATGAGGAAATAGATGGCGGGTGAAGAACAAAAACGCGCGCGTGTTAATTACAAGTAAGTGTCCCAGCCTGAAAGGGCGAGATAGCGTCACCCCTACGTCATCCTCTACCCAAGATCTACCCTTTACTAAATTACCCCGTCGCCTTAACAATATCTTTAATATCTCATTTGCTAATTGCGACACCTCTCTCTTTTACAAGTTCAATCTTCAACGCCCCATCAAAGTATCTGGGGGATTAAAAGTATACAATCCGTCTTGGCTCATCTCTACATCATTCCCTCCTTTCCGTGAACAGTGTCTTATCTCGGTCTTTTGTAGCCTCGTTTACATCTTCCTCAGATCTGACATCGAAAATGGCTCACAAATCCTAAGGATCTCTTCAATTAGAAATAATTGGTTAATTAGTTGAAAAACATGTGGGATGGGCACCTGAAAAGCTTATTTTTTACTGTTCAATTGAATAGTTGGTGCCATAGTCCTCTTTTTTTTTCATTATAACGAAAAGCATTTTTTTTTTTTCTTAGCTCTCAAACCTCCACGATTATAGATAAGGGAATTTATTTGGGGTGAGCGGATTCTTCTACTAGGAGTACCTGTTGGAAGGTGGAGTGAGGGAATTAACGAGTGTAGGAAGCCTCGGTAGAGGTGGAAATTTTTGGGTTTTATAAACTATAGTTTGTATAATATGCTGCATATTACATATACAGGTATGTAAATGTGTATATATAAAAATATAGTTAAATAATCTTCTACATCCGGTTATCAGTTTTTAAAAACACTTTATTCAGAATTCTAAACAAGGTTTATATCAAGACTGGCCTGCACATGGACGAGTCAAAATAACAAAATAACTTATAACAAAAACAAAAAAAAAATACGCTAGGAATATAAGAATGATCAGAATACGATATAGGGGAGATTGAATGAGGATAAGGGTGAGATTTAAATAAGGGCTTGGTCACACCCCGAGAGCCTATATATAGGAGAGGAATGTTGACATGGACTAGCAAGGTTAAGGATTAGTTGAGGTCTCTTAACTGTATATACTTCAAATCAATTGAATTATGATACAAGATATAAGTAGATGATAAATTTTCAAATTGTATAACATATAATAATAACATAACATTTTTATTGTGAAAAAATTAAAATCTACCTTATTGGGCAATAAGTGACTCTGATAAATGTTTCATTCATAACATATTTAGAATTTTCATTCACTCGCTCATTCATACAGTATTTACAAACAGCCCAGAGACCTCCCGAGTCCACCTGGTTGTCACCTCCCTCGCATGCGAGTCCGCTTCCTCTTTCTTGGGAAATCCCCCAGACTCCTCCGTCAGCCACGTCGCCAGATACGAGCCAGTGGATACTGATCAAAAGCGCGAGAGCCAAAGACGCTCAGGACAGGGTTGGAGAAACTGGCCATTGCCACTCACTGTCACGCATTTATAGCAGGTCACGAGGCCACTGCCGTTTCTGTCTCCGAGGAGGATTATAGGGATGAGTAGTCCAGTGCAATGATTGTGGTGGGGGATTAATTATTATTCTCATGACTTTTGATTGAAAGGGTTGGATAGGCATGATGTTTAACTTTTTTGCTGTTCCCCATAACTGTATTCCATAAGTCCAGATTTGGCTAAAGTACAAATTTTTGAATAAGTAATTTATTTTCTATCGGCAGTGTATAGGTTGTAGAGGATGGGGCCCAATAAAAAAACTATTTTTAAATAATCCCAGCCAGGAACTTGTCACGTTAGTTGAAAATAAAATATACCACCTAACCTGTATTTGTATCGGGCTTAGTTATAAACTCAGATTTCTTTTATCAAGGTTTTTTATTTGAATGATACAACATACGTTACTTAAGGATGGACTATCATCCCAAAACGTTGGAACAAACTCTCATTTAATATAATTTGCAAGGATATTTTAATCGTAATTAAATTTTGCTTCCTATGATGGTGGACATCACGGCACTAGGCCCGCCAACAACAAGCCTCTAAGGGGCACCCATCACTGAAATCAGACTAAATAAGAATACATTACATGCCTAGAGAGACTCTAGGCCCAGCCACCAGTGGAGGACTCTCACCACTGTACCGCAACTATAAACCTCTACCGAGGCTTCCCAAACCCCTTAATCCTCTCACACCACCTTCAAGCAGGTACTCCTAGTATACGGATCCGATTAACCTAAATATTCTATATTATTCCCTCATCCTGAATTTCTAACTAAAGAGCTTAGGAAAAAAAAAAAAATAAATTCCTGTGATTTAATCAATCATTTTCTGTAGCCCACCATCATTGCTTTGTGTCTACAATTATACGATTCTAAATCGTAACGATTGTAAAAATTGTAATTTGTGTTTAATTTTAAGCTCCTGGGTATTCAATTTAAAGATATGCTTGGTTATTGAGGTAAAATATTAAATTAAAATAAGGTTGGAGATAATATTTGTTTCTATTCTTCACTATTAAAATGGCAACAATATAACAATTATTTTATATTGGCGTGAACAGTATAATAGTGTGTAAGTAGTTGTTGCATGACAGATAAAATTAGCACTTACAGTTCCACCAAAGTCGAAGCGGTGTCAAATAAAGTATAAAGATTAAATAAGAAGTTGTAATTGTGGTATTGGACCCAGTATTATTTATAATTTTATAATCGATAAAGAACACACATCCCTCCGTGGTCCACACATAATTTATTTTATACCGATACAAGCCACCCTTTTCTAATATCTTACAATTTTTACTTATAGGAAATAAAAGTTAAAAAAAAAATAAAACCTCTTTGTATTCTGTTATTGATTAACTTTTCATTATTTTTCATCCTTTTTTATTCCATCATACAATTATAAGATTCTTGAAAATAGTTGTTTAGCCTTCAAAAGCGCTTGCGTTAGTATAAAATAAATTGAGGGTAGACCAGAGAGAGCTGTACATTTATTAATATGAATGTCCCACAATTACACTTCAAATTTAATATATAATTATTTTTTGTTGGCTATAATTATTACGATTAAAATATATACGGATTACCTATGGTGTTAAAAATACGATGTTTGAAGTTTAGACCTCTTCAGCTGCTAATAAATACTTGTATTGCCGCAAAACTTAATATGTTATCATTAACGGAGCAAATTCTTTTATCCTGAGATAAGGATGAACATTCAGATCAAATTCCTCTTGGTGAACCCTTTCCAATTAAGCTATCCTCCTCAGCACACCTCTTGATATACGCTGGTATATACTTGCGGAATATCGTTTACGCTGGTATATACTTGCGGAAGATCGTTTACGCTGGTATATACTTGCGGAAGATCGTTTACGCTGGTATATACTTGATTATACTGCGGTGGGTTTGCTATCGGTAATTTCAAACTGGCTGGTAAGAAGATTCTAACAGCAGTGAAACGGCCGGAAACGGTAATAGACTAATTACACTTTTCCTTCTTCTTTTCCCTTCTTCTTAGTTCTTATCGTTCCCCTCTCAAGGGTCCTCGGGAGTGCGGCGGTAAAAAATGGCCCCTCGCCTCCCGCGAAGAGCGTTAATAACCAGACAGCCTAAAAAGTGTCAACTCTTGGCAATTAGGAGGACCTCGTATCTTAAGGAGAGGGAAAGTTAAACACCTGGGCTCAGGCCTAACGATATCCACTAACGTCGACACTTTTTTAAACTTCTTAATTACAACTATAAAGTCTGCTTGGTTAACTTTGTCTGTAATTGCTCTTAATGAATTCAACAGGGGTCAATAAAGTTCATCCGTAGGATGCAAAGAATGAATGAATGAACTTTTTATTGTTTTCCGGGAAAGTTCTTCGGAAAAAAGAAGTATTCATCATCAACATTGTCCATAAATCAATGGCTGATTTATGAGCACACTGTTGTTAATGATTAGGAACACCTTATTTTAAAAATAATTAGAGGCAAAATTTAACTAAGGGTGAAATACGATCCCAATACCATGGCCCAACAATGAACAAAAATAATATCAATGACTAATGATAAATATGAGACTATTTATAAAATAACAACCAATTTGTTTATTGGTGTTCATATCCAGGATAACGGCACGGGATAAAACTTCAATAAAAATGTTATTTCACACATTAATTAGCATCCTTTTAATGTAATTGCGAAAGCTGATGGGACGCAATTAAACAGTAAAAGCTAATACCACGCATGCGAAGGATCAGATAACAAGATGAGCCTAGTTTTAAAAGCGGTCATAAACTAAATTAAAGCAGCACTTGAAAACTTTTACCGTCGACGGGCGTTTCCAGTAATCTTCATCGCAATCAGGATTAATTCGTAGCAGCGGCTAAAAAGAACAAAGCCATCTGCATATGGGCCTGCTTTATTCACCGCCCTATTTCCACTCAATATGAATTGGAAATTGAGTCCGAAACATTTGCTTAAGCCCTCCGATCATTTACTATTATGGTTCAGTTAAATTAATTAAACTCCGGCCTATAGATGTCCGGTTTTGTAAATAATCTGATTAGGGAAAAACCTACTTTAGCAAACCATTCAAAGTTCCTTGTTGCTTTTCACAGAACATGTATTACAGTTCATAACATAAATACTAACCGCAAAATCTGACTATAGTAAGCGCGATTACTAGCTAACCTTTTTTTTTTTGGGTAGGTCTGGTTAGGGCTCACTCAGCATTGAGACAATTGAGCAGAATTAATTTTGAAGGTGACAGCCTAGTGCTAACCAGCTAATCTACTGGTGATAGTTAAACAGGCAGAAACTCTTTTTAGTTGTTTGCTGTGGATTTAATATTTTTTAAATTAATTCTTGAAATTCATTGTAAGCTATTAAACTCGGCGATCAGTACACTTCTTTAAATAAATATAAATACGAATGCAATAAATGAATAAATTAAATAGCACATTTACGCACATTCAGAAGTTGTAAAAATCAGCTAGGTTTTTCGAATTTGTCGTTTTTGAAGCCAAGATTCAGTAAATAAAAATATTAATGTTACATAAAAGGTACATTTTTTTTAATGTTGTTTATTGTATACGCGATTTAAAAAAAAAAATAAAGCAGTGGTAAAATATAATCAACAGTTTTTCTTTTCTGAAACTGCCAAATAATTGGTATTTTGGAAAGAGACCCCAATATAATAAGTATAAAAATATTTTTTTCGGGATTTCAGTCCTTTTTAATTTTTTATATTACTTAACATGAAATTATTAATAAAGATTATACTTGATGTAAGAAAATTTAAGTTTACATCCTTTACAGCCTCCTATTTTAAATAATATTTCGTTATTGACATGGTTGAACCTCAACGCTTCCCAACATTGCAGGATCAACCCCTCCACCACTCAACCGCAACCAACCGTGACCTCATTATGCCACTAAGACAACAGGACACCCCAAGCTGGGAGAATACACCTACCTCATTGTAGTCTATAGCATCCACCGTTGGATGTTTGCCTTCAATTTCGCAAGTTTGCCACAATCATAATGCAGAAGATTTCCAATAGATTATCCCTATTTAAAGAAAACGCAAAGCTATAGATTCTGCGCTAAATGTGCTTTAACAGAGCTATGCTCAATTTTTTGCAGCCATTTCGGCGAATGTGTACATTATAGAGAAGATTTTCTATGTGGGATTAGAAGTTCTGGATGCTGAGTCCGAAGGAAAAGGCTAAACTTGTAATCGGTATCTGCTGATAGTATATCTATCTTAATATCATGTACGTTCTATGAAAGTGGGCGTACATTGTATGAAATCGTAGATACATTTAACACCTCTCAATATGCTGAAAAGTTTTTGTCGAAAATAGAATCGAATTCGCTAACTTTTAAGACTTTTCATGTTTTATCTCAGAAACCACTTCAAGTAAAAGTTCCGTTTTTTTCTCCATAGCTAAAGACCCACAAAAACGATGACTAAATAAAATATTTCAACAACAGTCTCCACAAAATAGCATTTAATAGGTTTTAGGTTAGTTACTGACTAGAAATGATTTAACCAACAAAATTGTATTATTTTTAATAATCCATAAATCTTCTTTTTAAAACTTATACTTATCCCTGCCATTACCTCCTGTTGTGTTATGACTTTATTCTTATTTTCACAATTAAATTAGAATTGATATTTATTATTTACAGGATTGAAAAAAAAAAAAGATTAAATTATATAATATTTGTAGATGCCTAGTGCAATTTAAGGAGATATTCCGTTCGTAGCATCAGTTAACGGTACTTGTGCACTGTTATGATGCTATTGTTTTTGTTAAACTGGCAAGTATTTTTAGGAATCATCAGATCATATGCAGAAATAAAGGAATGCTTCGATAAATTGCCTCCATACCTAGCGAAAACAATTGCTTTTCTGAACGTAATTGGATGTAAACACGAAGAAGAGTCAGGACACTGCCAGACCCACATATACCACTGCAACAAGTAGCAAAGTCGCTATCATGACTCACTTTCTTTAAGCCCATTACTGATTCGAAAGTTTGCTATCAATTTTGTTTTTCAATTATGTTACTTATTTTTATTATTATTATTTATTACTCTGCCAATATGAGTTCCAATCAGAGCTACCGCGAGGACGACCAATTTCATACGTCAAAAAACCACAGTGCCTTAATTTATATGATTTATCTATTAATTTATACATTTTCAGTCATATAATGCTTTGACTACTATTTACCAAGAACCCAGTTGTATCTGTAATTATAGAGAATATTCTGATGTATATTTACATGTTGATGGTTTACGGTTGTATTAGCAAAAGGACATCCTATAAATAAATTACTAATCTACAAAGTTATACTTAAGTCAATCTGGAGATACGGAATAGAGCTACGGGGGACAGCAAAAAAGCCGAACATCAAGCGCATCCAATCCTTTCAATCAAAAGTTCTGAGAACAATAGTTAATTCCCCTTATTACGTCAGCAACTAAACAGCGATCTTAATATGCCATACATTCTTGAACTCCTTCCAAGTTCATGAAATCTCATTGTAACGTGTCAAACTACCCCCTCATCCCCTAGCACAGTTAAACTGTGCCACTCCTTGGAGACTAAAACGAAATTGGAAGCATCGGCAAAAGTCAGTTCCTTCAATCAAGTCCTGAGCGTATGCGGCTCTCGCGCTCTTAGTCAGTCTTCCTCCACTGGCTCGTATCCGAGTCCAAATGTATGTAAATACTGTTTTAATGAGTGAGTGAATGAAAATTGTAAATATAATATGAATGAGAACATTTATCATAATTACTTAATGCCCGATAAGACAAATTTTAATTTTACCACAATAAAGAAGTTTTTAATTGAAATATTAGCAAATAAGCGTTTTTAGAGAGTTAAATGTTATCTTGGTTGATGAAAAAGTATTGTAAAGTTTGTTTATAAACAAAGTTTCGATGTACTATGTATGTCTGCATCAGTTTAAACTTTAAAAACCCCTGTTTAAGACGTTTGGCCACCCCAAGCCGATATACTAATAATTCCGTAGACTCATTTATGTAATCACGGCAAACAATGAGCACACAGTATAACCGTATTTTAACTTTTCACAAGTAATACAACTGTCTTACAATTGTTACAGTCCAAGTTATTAAGGTTAACGTATAAGTAGGTCAATAATATTCGGCGCGAAGTCAATCAAAAAACATAAAGGCAAAAACTGAGTTTTACATTTTTTAGATGTGAAAATAAAGTATAGACAGATTTCCGCACAATTGACATTCGTATTAGCGAAGGCAAGCGCCAATTGAGCCACGGTTACTTGAACGAAAAAATAACGGTGTGCTTACCTTAGACCGTGGAGTCCAAGGAACCGGAAAATTAGTGCCTTCCCACAGGCTTATGGACGATAGCACTAACCAGCTTTTGAACAGGATTGGTTACTATAAAGAAACTAAAAAAACTAAAAGGCTCGAATATGAAATCAATCGTCTTTTATAGCATTAATAATTAACGAATTTTCTCTTCGCATTTTAACTGAGAAAGACAGTCACAATTATTACATTTATTTTTGTTATTAATTTTTTTTACATAGTAAGGATATCTTACAGTCAAAAAGGCGTTTCAAAATTACTTTGTTGGGAGATAAGACGTTTTACTTCTGGAATTCAAAAACTACACATGGGATGTAAACTATATACTACAAATCGGTAACCTAAACGTTTAATATTGTTTATAATTATTTAATCCTAAACTTACGACGATTTAACCCAGGTCACTATAAACATAAAACGATTACCCATACCACTAAAATATATATATATATATATATATATATATATATTTTTCCCCTAAACTCTCTAGTTAGAAATTCAGGATGAGGGAAAAATATAGTATATTTAGGTTAATCGGATCCTTGTACTAGGAGTACCTGCTTGAAGGTGGTGTGAGAGGATTAAGGGGTGTGGGAAGCCTCGGTGGAGGTTGATGGTTTCGGTACAGTGGTGAGAGTCCACTGGTGGCTACTAAAATATATTAGAGCCTCCAAAATTATAAATAGCTTTTCAACATGAGGCAAGTTAATGAAACGAAACAGATTTCTTATCCACTCTAGGTCTAGGATGAGATGCAGCTTAGAAAAAAATGTATATTTCAATAAGGGGAAGTTGAATATATCCCAGGACGACACAATGCTTTAATAAGGAACATCTCCCGGCAGTTAAGCAGCAAAGTGAGTACAAAGCTGCTCAATGTTTTCGAGCTGACTATCTCATCAACAGATTAAATATACAAACTGCCTAGGATCTCAGTAACTACTCCACTTTGGTTCTCATGGTCCAATGAACTTAGGTAACAGTTTCGCAATAACATGAAATAGTTATTAGCAATCATTTATCATCACATTTTATTGATGAAGGTATTTTGGAGGGTACCTAGGTTTTAAGACGGCTGAACAATTAAACGAGAGCACTCGGTGTTTGCTGACGAAATGTGACAAGTATAAGGCAAGGATCATACATGTAATAATAATAAATGGAAACATAGATAGATATTTTCTGGGCCGAGAAGAGGGAACTTCTAATTATTCGTAATTAAGAGGTGGCCACAACATATGACTTTTCTGAATATGAATCATTTAGTCGTTTTAACATTACAGATATATATTTATTGATACCATTGTTTATACATATGTCATATGTATTTATTATGAGTATGAATGTAAAATAAAAATGTATAAAAGATAAAAATCAGCAAAGGTTATAGACAAACGTCTCTTACTGTTATGATTTATGAAATGATAGCTCAGAAACTATTTTAGATAAACACTTATGATGTTTCTTGAGGCACCTCAGAATGGTTTTTAAGATTAAAATACTATTTTAATTGCTTTTTAGTCAGTATTTCAGTTGTTTGCATTTTTTTTTTTGGAATCTAAAAGATTCAACGAATAAAATAAAATACTCCACAGGGTTATCTAGAACATTATAACATGAAGAACATTATTTAAAAATAAATCCTGAAAAAGTAAACAAACAAATATCTGTGAAACGGAATCACAACCAGCTAATGAGAATGACTTGTAAAACAGGAATGACATAACGGGATGAGGGCGAAGGACACCAAGTATTCCACATAATTGTATCTCTCCGTACATCTTTACGTACTATCATATAAGTCAAGTTCCTGTGTCACTAGGTCTAGTTGGACAGATAAATAGCATATGTTGATCAAAAATTGTAATAAAATAAACATAAATCAATTATTTAAATAAAATATCACGACTACTGATCCTCAGAGATTAACTATAAATTTAAAAGGTATGACTAAATGATTATATCTAAATAATAAGTAACAAGCCATATTTTGAGTATTATTTTTACCTCACCATATAGGAATAAGTAGAATCGAAGTTTTTTTTTGGTTAAAAAAAAATCAGTAATTACTAGTTATTTACTTCAGAAAAAAAAACAGATTGTTTCACAATTATTAATTTATTAAGTGATTCAGCTGAAGTTTCTGAAATAAGGTCGGGGAACGGTACGGCCTCATCAAAGCTGTGTCAAAGATTTATTACGACGAAGTGAATCCAGGCCCGGCTAACGAGTGCTGTTTAGCCCCGATGAAAGGGAGGCAGTCAGTTAGCAAAAAGGGAGGGACTTGCCGAGCGGGTAGGGAGAACTCCGCGGGAATCATAAGACCTGCAACGGGAGGAAGGCTCTAATACACGCAAGATGGGAAGCGGTAGAGATAACACCGAGCCTGTATGAAACGAGGGATGTTCATTAGTGATTTCATGTAAGGCCGTGCTCGGGGCATTAAACAGCAATGGGCCTTAACAGCCGCAGCCTTAATGAGTCAAGGCAAAACTTGAAGAGTAAAGGCGCGGAATGCTAGCTACTCTCAGCCTTTATCGGGCCAGGATTTACAGGATAAAGAACCGCGAGTCTAAGGCATTCACTAAGTCATAAGCAAGAGGAGGTTTGTTTGTAGATGATGGAGACTCCTTTTTTGTTATTTGGTAAGGCTGAGTTTGGGGGGGGGGGGGATTTCCTTTATAACTTAAAATGGTGAAACATTAAGTACAATTAAGCATTTTAAAAAGACGTACGTCAGTGCTTCTATGTTCAACTCCTACCTTTGGTAGTCATTAGGTGTAAAGGATGTTTGGGGGATAAAGTGTTGATTCTGAAATAAAGATCAAAAACTCCTGAAACCTGAATCTAATATGGCATTCATTAGGTAAAGTCACGTGGCATATGACCTAGTTAGTTCTTATGGTTGGGCAAGGTGTGTAGACAACCAAGTCAGCAGGACATTATTCCTGGCCCTTTTGCAAACAGCAATACAGTAAATAAAACAAAAATGTTTTCTGGGAATGGCCTAAACACATTTAAAAGATCTTTATTTTTACGAAGAAACGACTATTTTACAAACTAAGAAATCAACATAAGCGAATAATAAAACAATCCATTACAAATACCTTTGGATCAGCTGGCCAATATTTCTGCGGATAGAAGAAATGTTTTCTTACCTGAAAAAGAAAATGACAAACTTAAATTAAACATTTTAATAAATTATAGGCTGTTCAATTATATTCCAGCTCGCAATCGACATTGAGCACTAGAACCCGTGAACACAAAAAGTCTGTGGTGGATATTTAAGTTATTACTAATAAAAATCATACATAAAAATAAGCTTATAATCTTTGTTACGTGGCAATATAACAATTTTATGTTCGAATCATAAACAACAGAATAAAATAAATAATAATTGTCTTTCTTTAGTTGTAGCTTTAACTGTAGTACTAAAACTGATCATCCCCTTTTTATTATGATATATTAGTTAATACGAAAAAAAAGATGTCTTAAACAAAATCATAGCTTAGATAAAGTTGTAAGAGAATATAGCTGATCCTTGTTAGTTTTATAGAGCCCTTTTAAAGAAGCAAGGGACGAATAAAGGAATTCAACTTAATATACAGGGCACATTATCAGGAATTTCAAAATGATTGCCGATGGAAATTCCGATAGTATGGTGGGAGGCATTCTCACTTCCGGTGAGGAATTCAATCAACGTGAAATTAGATGATACCATTATGCTACCTTTTATTCAAAAAGTTTAACAAAATAAAAATAATTATTTTTATAATTATAAAATTTAGAAATATGGTATAAATGAGAACATTTATCACAATTATTTACTGTCTAATAATAAGACTTATGAACTATAAACGTGGAACCATCATAGAGTGTGCATTACTGTTGCACAATCGGTTCTCTTTATGTTCATTTTTCCTTAGTTTCAACTAGTCACCTTCTTTCCTCTTCGATGGGAAATAACCTCTAAGACCATTGCGGGTACAGCTATAAATATGTTTCTCTAAGAGCACATAGCCTCCAGACCATTGCGGGCATAGCTATAAATATGTTTCTCTAAGAGCACATAGCCTCCAGACCATTGCGGGCATAGCTATAATAAATATATTTCTAACAGCACATAGCCTCCAGACCATTGCGGACATAGCTATAAATATGTTTCTCTAACAGCACATAGCCTCCAGACCATTGCGGACATAGCTATAAATATGTTTCTCTAACAGCACATAGCCTCCAGACCATTGCGGGCATAGCTATAAATATGTTTCTCTAAGAGCACATAGCCTCCAAACCATTGCGGGCATAGCTATAAATATATTTCTCTAAGAGCACATAGCCTCCAGGCCATTGGGGGTATAGCTATAAATATGTTTCTCTAAGAGCACATAGCCTCCAGACCATTGCGGGCATAGCTATAAATATATTTCTCTAACAGCACATAGCCTCCAGGCCATTGGGGGTATAGCTATAAATATGTTTCTCTAACAGCACATAGCCTCCAGACCATTGTGGGTATAGCTATAATATATATTTTTCTAACAGCACATAGCCTCCAGACCATTGCGGGCATAGCTATAATATATATTTTTCTAAGAGCACATAGCCTCCAGACCATTTCGGGGTGTAGCTATAAATATGTTTCTCTAACAGCACATAGCCTCCAGACCCGATCCCCGATGTATTTTTGCAAAGTTAGTTATCCATATCTATTCTTCATCAAGTGTTTTTACATTACCAATAGCAGTAGATTACGAAATTGCTTTAGGAAACATCGAAATCTTGGAGTGAAAATTCTTGCAAATATAAACTAAGAAACTAAATGTCAAGTAATCTTTTATAATTCTTTCAAATTGAGTGAGCATTTATGAAAAGACAACACATTTCCGGAAAAGCGGACCATTCCTGAATAGCAAGAAATATGTTGATTGTTAAATAAATTATGCAGAAGTAATCTGAAGTGATTAAAAGGTCGTTGCACTACTGTTTTTACTTAAGGCAAATGATTAAAGAATTAGAAGGCCCTAGCGCCACTTGCAATTCATGGGCAGGCGCTACTGTTAGCTCCAGGTAATTCCCTGAGTCTATTCTGTTCCATTTGAAAGAAGGTCGTTGCCAGCGAGCGGTCAATGGAGCTCTGATTGAGGCCTGCCATTGTACAACAGATTTATATATATATAGAAAAGGCAATGGTGATAACTGGCTATTGGTGATACGCAAATTGGGTAAAATACCCTGTAATTTTCATCGGGGTTTTCTGTCGGTTTAATTTCATTAGACTTTTTATGGAAACCCAGAAGAGTTTCCCTGACAGTATCCGAGTATCCTGCAGGCATTCCGTTGTTTGAAGAAAAATGTTTTGAACATCCGGACGAAATTGTTTTTAAAAACATTTATCTAAAAATTTTTTTAAATCTATCAGCATTCCTTTGAATATAATACTTCAGTTAGAGAGCGTGGTCGAATTTTATTTTTTTAAAGGCTATCGATAAGTTTCTGAAAAAAACTATTCCGAAAAAACAATCTGGTCTATTATCATGGGTCAGACATGTCTCAAGGAAGATACTTGCTTATTACTCCTTACTCATTGCTTATTACTCATAAGGTTATTTTGATTTTTAGCATCATTGTAGTTTAAAACAGAACACAAAGTGTAAATCAAACTCAAAGAGAGTTCGATAAGATTTATTACGGCCCTTTTTCTCAGCCTCAGTGATATACCCATCAGGCGTAAATACGTTGTATTTTCATAGGTTTGTCTGTACCCCAATGCAGAAGGTGTTGTTAGTATTGAATAATACCAAAAACATTATAATGCACTAATAAATCATAACTATTCACTAGTGTAAAATATTATATTCTACTTATATTAAAAAAACTTTTAATTATCAAAAGTAAAAATAATTGTTTATGTTAAAAAAAAAAAAACATGTTTAGTAAGAAAACTATGAAGACTTTAATTTGCTACGAAAGCATTGAAGTACGCTCAATTTAACTCTGTAATTGCTATAATCAGCTCTTAGTGCAGTGAAATATTGGTTGGTTAACTTTACGAAACCCTGTTCCTCGCAGCTAATATACAAAATTAATGACCGAATATATTTATATAAAAAGTACCAAACATTAAGCAGTGTGTAGGCATTTGAGCGGCAAGAGTATTACCAACAATGTTACCTTTAGAGTCGAATCCAGGTCGTTCTGGTTTCTCTTCAGACTTCCTTTTAAATATGACATCTTGTTGCATGTTCTGAATATCTATTATCTATACTGTCTCATTAATTCACTCAAAACATATCCAATTAAAATATTTTCTGACAAAGAAATAGTAATTTTTAATAAATTTACACTTTTTAAACGTTATTGTTTATTTCCTATACGTTTGATTTTAACAGTATTATGTGCATCAAATATTTCATATGTTAGAAATGTTACTTCCATTAAATTCTGTCGGCCAGTTTATCCTATAATGATAGCCTTTATATAAAAATAATTACATGGATATGAAAACCTTATAAGTATGTTCTAAAACATTCTGAAATTTAGTGATTTGTTTTTGATTGAAATAGAATAAGGTGAAGTACTGACAAATAATTAAAAGCCCCAACACATACTTCGTATTAATAATAAGGATTATTACGAATTAGATAATTAATGAATTTTCTTAACTCTTTATGGGACCGTTTTTAATGGTAACATTATCAGCTCATTTTATAGAATTACCATACAAAATACCATGGGTCTAAAAAAACACTGTTCGATTTGAAATTGAAAACTTTATGCTGACGACACCATCTACTTATATACCAATAATGTATGAATGGAAATGGTACAGAGTGAATGAACTCTTTTAATAATGTTGCACAAGTAAATTGTAATTTAAAGATGCTATGATAATAATTAAATGTGAAAACGTCATACTCGTCCATCAGTATTTCTCTCAAGTCTCTGTAGCATTCAAGAATTAAAATGATTTTTACTCCACGATTAAGGGAATATTAAAGACCAGTTCAAAGATGAATTTTTTCGATACGTTGTATGCATTTTATGGTGGTCTTTTTATTTGTACAGAATGCCATCTCCGATAGTTTAACAGACACAATAAATTATTAGTAGCCAATAATGTCAAGTATTTTTTTTTTCTTAAATAATTAAATAAGTTTGACGCGGAGAAACCGCCCCAAGCTCAGATGACTCTAGATACCGTCCCTTTATTTTATACCTTCATACGTTCTGTAGATACATTTAGAAAATTTAATTTAGTTTGTAATTAATGTTGAAAAACACCATCTCTCAATAGAAAATAAACTACTAATCTACAAAGTTATACTTCAACCAATCTGGACATGCGGAATAGAGCTATGGGGGACAGCAAAAAAGTCGAACATCAAGCGTATCCAATCCTTTCAATCAAAAGTCCTGAGAACAATAGTAAATGCCCCTTATTCTGTTAGCAACAAAACCCTTCATAACGACCTTAACATACCCTACATTCTAGAACTCATCCCTGCCAAGTTTATGAAATTCCACAGTAGCCTTTCCAACCACCCTAATCCTGTAGCGCAGTCATTGCACTGCACCACTCATCCCTATAATCCTCCTCGGAGACTGAAACGGCAGTGGCCTCGTGACCTGCTATAATCGCGTGACAGTGGGAGTCCTGGCAATGGCCAGTTTCTCCGATCATGTCCTGAGCGTCTGTGGCTCTCGCGCTCTTGGTCAGTCTCCACTGGCTAGTATCCGGTGACGCGGCTGACGGAGGAGCGTGGGGGACTTCCCAAGACTCCGCTTTCTCTTCGCATGTGGACTTGGGAGGCCTCTGGGCTGTCTGTAAATATTGTATTGTATGAAAAACAAATTTATTGTGTGAATTTGGAAAAACAACTGGTTCTAGAATGCTTCTAGAACTAATAATTATGAAAATAATTAATATAAATGATTAAAAATATACATACAATAGATTAAGTTTAGTAAACTACAGTTAGATGTAGCAATAAGTAGCAAATTGCTTGCTAGGGAACAAGTGGCCCACCATCGGAATGCGGATATTGAAGGTGAGCTCTTTGAGGTCTTTGCAGCACGTTCGATTGGGCGGGTTTGATCCTAACTCCATTCGCACTGCTTATGCTGAAGGACAATTGTAGTCCCCTTATAGTGCATTTCAGGTATTTTACATGTTCTAATTACAACTAGTAACAAAATTCAATAAATATAAAGAGAAGAAATATTCGCCATCAATTTCTGAACAACTTTTTAAATATTTCTATTCTTTATGTTATTCAATAATTTTGATAAAACAACTCGATATATTGGAATAAAAAATCCTTTGTTACATTTTTGTATCTAAGTCACTAAAACAGTGTTTACAAATAATAAAAAGTTTAAATAGCTTATATATTACAATACTAACAAACGATGTATGAAACACATTAGAACAATATTAAATAATCTATTTCCACAGTAGTTTATGAATACACTATTGTTTTTAAAATGTATAAATTTATTTTTGCGTTGCTGTATTTAATTTGTCTTTAACCGTGCTTTTTAAAATTATATTAGCCAGTCATTGAACACATTTTCGGTTATCCGAAAGTCAGATATGTGTCATGTATGTTTAATGTATAATCATGAATGAGACAAAATAAATTACTCTACTTTTTGGAACTCCGCTTTTCCGTTTTCTCCACACGAGCACCATAACAAGACTCCAGAGCTTCTAGAACAACATCCTGCGCACGGCACTATGGCATACCCCTTTTCGTGAAATGAAGGCTCCTGACATCCACGAAAAGTTCGAGGTCCCCACCATCACCGAAGCCATCAGAAGAAGACACATCAAATTCTTCGACTCGATGAAACATAGCCAAAACCCCCTATTCCAAGACCTGACACCCCCACCACTACCGGCAAGATAGCAAATCTCTAGATCTGGGAAAGCAGACCAAATGGTGGACATTACGGCCCTTGGCCAACCAACAACAAGACTCTGACGGGCACCCATCACTGCTTTCCAACTGGATGAGCTTCCACTACATGTCTAGAGAGACTCTAGGCTCAGCCTTCAGTGGACTCTCACCACTGCAACGCAACATTTCCACCTCTACTGAGGCTTCCCACACTCCTTAATTCCCTCACTCCACCTTCAAACAGGTACTCCTGGTAAAAGGATCCGCTCACCCCAAATAAATTACCTTTATTTTTCTCTTATCTATAATCTTAAAAATTTAAGAGCTAAGGGAAAATAAATAAATAAATGACTAGCCTGAACAATGACTCTAATGATAATAACATTAAAATCATTATTAAACCATAAACCATATAAAATACAATGATATTAATTTGATAAAAAGGAGGTGAATTCATATATTTGAAGGTAATTCTTTAGATAGAATTTATTTATTTATATTTTCTTAGGGCTCATTACAGTTATCAGGCGCCCAAGCACCTCTAAACTAAAACCCACTTAATACTTAAAACTTAAACATCCCCTTATTTATGTGTCAGGAAAACCGTAACAAAAAAAAAACCAACTAAGTGGTTATCTAGTCGAGAAACAGATATACTGCTCTAAATCAATAATTCTTACCTTGCAACTCCAGAGTATTAGGGCTATTAGGGTTCTGAAGGACATGCTACTTCAAATTGAAGCATCTTCCTAGAGACAAATTCTCTCTATCATCTAAAATCATCTATTTAGGTGGCACGAAATGGATCGACCCTACCTAACAACCGAAAGAACACGAGGTATATCAAATATCCACACCACTGAAACGACTGTGAACCCAATAGACTAAACTCTCAAACAAGAGAGTTACACACTTTACTAAACCATCTCATCCGTCCATGCCAGGTGTGATCTCTAATGGGCTGCCAAGAGAACTTTTACAAGAACTTATTTAGAGAACTTATGCACACAAGAAAATAACTGCACGGAACGGTAGACTCGTGTAAAATATAATTGAGTCACCTCAGATCCAAGAAGTGTAGCTACTTGAAATTAGGAAACACACACACTCCAAAAATGTCATGAGTTAACATTAAAACTCTACGGACCTTTCAAGCCAATAAAGATTTCCACCAGGTGGCTGGGTGATAAACGACTTGCATTAATTCTTTCAGCTAATAAATTTGAAAAGTTTGGAGGAGCTATCTATCACGGGCCAAGTGATCTCACACTTCTCGACTTGCCTCCTGCAGTTAAGCTTGCTCTTTAACCTGGCAAATTAGCATCCAGATTAAACTAGGGTGTTACTCAAGCTAACGTATGAGTTCACACTTTTGTATAGTCTATAAAGAATTAAAAGATCGGAACAAAACAAATGTTTTTCTTTTTCATGACACACGAGTACTAATATTATAACACACATTCGCAGAATGACCAAAGATCTAGCACATATGATGGAAATTGAGTCGCCAAACAGTTTTCAAGGCGAAAAAATCGCTATCAGCATAATTCATATGAAAAAGGAATTTCTTTATTTTTGTTGAAATTATTAGTAAAGAAAATGTTCGATACATCAAAAATTTGTAGATATACTCTTCAGGTATAAAACTCAAAATACTTTAGAATAAACCAAAATAATATTCTAACATTATAAATTTAGAACATAAACAAAACTGCTCTACTTTTAAAATCAACCTATTGCTTTAAATAAATTGCTAAATTATAATTGATTGGTTTAAAAACGTCAAACAAAAAAACAGAATGAGTTAAGACAGAAAAAGAAGAAAAATTGTTTTGTTCCGATCTTTTAATTCTTCATAGACTATACAAAAGCGTGAACTCATACGTTAGCTTGATTAACACCCGAGTGTAATTAGACAGATGGTTTTTATTGATAAGTTAGAAGTTACAACTTTATAGTCCTAAAAGTGAGGCAACAACGTCGAGAGATGATTTCTGGCTGAAGCTAAACTGATCGGTCGGATAAGACAATTACCTTCTAAAAGTACATCCTCTCACATCCTACTCCGAAGTAATTTAGCTAATGCGAATGAATAGTATACTTAGGTTATTAGCTGTTCATGGATAATCTAGTATTTTACTCCCCCAAGGCCTCAGACAACAATATTTCATAAGTCTTCTAGGATAGTTTCCGTCACTTTTGTTGCATCATTAAAAATACACCACCCTTCCTTGCCATTTATAGAATGGCTAAATATCAGTGAAAATATAATAAATTAATTATATTAATAAAATGTAGGAGTGCATGTAATTTATGTACCGTTTTATCTTTTTCCTAATATATAGCATACAACAAAGAAGTGAAGTGAAACTAAAGCCCTTTGCTAATTAGGCCATAAACTGAACAATTCAGTTCATAAAACTGGTAATAAGTTGAGCTGTTAAAAAAAGGCTGTAGCGTCAAATGTAGTGTATAAAATATGACCTATTTTCGCAACAGCAAATTGATTATTCATAGATTGAATAAATATACGAGTATATAGATTTCATATTTTATGGCAGAATAATAAGGAATAAAGAGAATATACCTTGTTTTCTGAACATAATTAAAAGTCATTATAAAAAAATCTTATCAAAACAAAAGCAATTAGAAATAAACTGACAATTCACAAAATTATTATACCGATATGAACGTATGATTTAAAAAAATGGGTGATTGACATCTAAATTCTTCCAGTCAATTATACCGATACAATACACACTAAGTTAATGAAGAACTTAAACATAAATACGCCACGTTCTAATTAATTAAGGGTCATCCCTTACACTACGTACAATACCTTGTCTAATGCTGGTGATCATACAAAGACGGCTGATAAGTCAACGAGACCACATTTCATTGGTGATTTCTATGGTATTTTGAACTAAACAAATAAATCCAATTTATGTGTCAAAAGCCTTAATAAGAGGCACAGTACTGAAAAGCGTAATACTCTTAAGATGTTTTAGATTAGATTGGACCTGGAGAAAACGGATTCAAACAAAAATAATCCAGGAATCCGTCATAGGATAAAGTCTGAAAAAAGATGAAAATCCTCCGAACAAAGAAAATGGGCGAAGTAGCGACAAATGTTACAAGTAATAGGATGATAGAATACGAGGATATAAACTGGGTTGAATAAGACCAAACTAAAAAAGGATACACCCAATAAATATATGAAATGTGATGTGTGCATAATATTCTTACCTAATTCTATAAAACATGTACAGCACACACGTATTTAATAAACAGTTAAAACATTTATCAGTTCATTGTATTATTTTACGAAAAGCATTTATATTTTAACTAGTCAAAGAAATGCAGGTATGGCCCTTTTATAAGTAAATATTTGGAGCCAAAAACCTTACCTTATGTTGTGGCCACCTCTTAATTATGAATAATTAAAAGTTCCCCTCTTCTCGAATCATATTATACCTGTATATGTTTCCATATTTGTTGTTAATAAAGATTACGACGTCAGTGCGAGAAGGGAAGGAGCTAGTGCGGTGGGGGCCCATCCCCACTTCTTGTGGCCGCCTGGTGGGGGCCCATCCCCACTTCTTCTGGCCGCCTGGGGGGGGGCCATCCCCACCATGGCGGACCGGCTATATAAGCAGTGGCAGTAGATCGGATTGACATAACGAACCAGACCGTCACTTGGAACACTACTCGCTCCTCTCTGTCTGCACTGACGCTTGCTGCTCTACTCAAAACCATGGTCTTCTCATTCAACTACCTCTGCATCTCTCTCTCCTAACCTCGCTAGGTTTTAGTCCGGCGTTGTCAGACTCCACACCTTCCAAGTGAGAATCTCTGCCTTCGTCCCACGGCAACCCAGTCTGCCTATCTCCGGTTCACACTCGCCTTTGGGATCCGGACGGTTTCGCCTACCCTTAGATACCGAGTGTGAATGCTTGGTTATTCCAAGACCACATAAACTACCTATAAACCTACACTGTACCTCTTCTCCTGAACATAGTGCTTTGTCGGGACACACACCTTCTACAAATCTTATGGAGTCAGATAAAAGCGAATTAGGCTGCTCGCCGACTAGGCCAGCAGCCAGGGTGAAAGACCACCCTGGTACACCTACTCTATCTCTTTCTAGGCGCTCGACGTACGGCGGCTAAGAGGTTGTAGCGACCCTAGCCTGCGGCGGGCGTCTCATCTTCACCTTGGGAATCCTTAAATCTGATAACTCCGGACACCTTAGTTTAGGAGTTGATGTAATATATTAGGGCACAATGACAGAACAATGGATGTGTGAGAATTTTCTAGGTAGTTTCACCTTTTAACCATCAAAACTATAACCAGGTATGTTATTAATAATAATAAAAGGAATAATTATACTAGCATAAATAAAAGAGTTTGTACTACAATTCAACTGTATTAAATGATCATAAATATAGGTTTACAAATGTGAACATAGAGGAGTCTAAATTTAATCAAAAGATGACAGGACAGCACAAATAAAACATAGGTATCATTGAATTCAGGCTGGGGTGTCTTTAAATAAATTAAAGAGTTTTAGGCTTTAAGCAAAGTCTCATAAAAAGTAACAAAACAAAATAAAATGTCACCCCTCTGGCGTTTTTAATCTCTTCAATTACAAAAACAATCTAAATCCGGGATTTTACGAACGGCTCGGGGTCGGACTGTCACACACAATGTGGTCTGCACTGAAGAAATCTTTATAGGATCCGGGCTCATGGGTGTCAGCCACGTTTTTCTGTCAAGGAAAACTTTTATATTAAAACACATCTGTCTACTTCTGAATGTATTCCGAATAGAAATACTTTTTGTGGTGACGGTGTTTTTTTTTTTATAAGTTTTAAGCTTTGTAAAAAAAAAAATACATATGGTACAACTATAATGAAACAAGATTGATTTATAGTTGTCTAAAGTGGAAATGCTCACAACGCTAAAAATGAATCACAAATAAATATTATTTCAACACAGAGAAGTTATCAATTTGAGTGATTGAGTAATTAAATGATCATAAAATATAAGCAGGTACAACTCTTGGTTTATTTGTCAAGCGCGAAAAAGTACGAATAACGATTATATGATTCCGCAAACGGAAGCAATACCGTGTTTCACTGTCTCATTTCAAACTCTTAGCTTCATGGTTTCCGTTCTGCTATTATGTCTACATTATAATCTGTAATTGAGCTCTAAGAAGGACTTCTGATCTGACTGGAGAAACAATGAACAATCTAAGGACACTAAACATTTTGTACCGCTTTGCAGAACTTCCTTAATTAGAATTAAACGTATTTAATAAGATATCAACTATTCTTACCGCAAATAATACTAATGGGTCAATTGAAGATTATTTATCGCGCCCTTTTCACAAATATTCTCAAAACGTATTTATGAAATAGTACAACATAATATGTTAGGTCCTTGAGCCATCCTTAGACAGGAGTCCGTCCTTATATTATCCTGAATTAAATTTCTAAACAAGAAATAAGCTTTGTCTCACAAAGAGTTTTCAATCGTCCAGAAATTAAACTGAAGTAAACCGAACTTTTTTTATTTTCATAGTTTTTTTATAATATTGTCAACAATCAATCTGGCGTAAACGCCAGTACAGTTGAGAAAAAAATACTTCTTTGGAATATATTTTAACGATTTTAACATAGACTTGTGGGAAGGCAATTCATAAATAATATCAAAATAAAATATGAATTGATGAAGTTTGTTGAACGTAAGGGAATACAACGCAATTTCCAGCGTCGCCTCGGTTTTATTAAAAAGAATTTTTCTCTATTTCAGTTAACTGTTATTTCAGGATGTATTTAAATTATATTACCCGAGGAAATCAAATTGACCTACTCGTACATGGACGTGTGTACTGGAAATCCATGTGCCCATTGCTAAGTCGAATTCAATATTTCGTTTAAGGTTAACTGATTTGATGATTATTTTTCCTCCCATCTTTAATGCATACATACATTTTTAAAAATTATTAAATATTAATTAGTGGTAATTGTATAATTACTTTCTAAACTTTCATAATTGGTAGATGTCAAAATTCATTAACATTTTATACTGGGCCGCTACTACAATAAGTTTGTTCCATGAGTCGTTAATGAAAGCCAATCTTCGCTGTCAATTGTGCGACAATGTGACACGCCATGTTTAGTAAAATTAACTTCAATAGGTAGCTAAAGCGCAATTAAATAGCTATTCACAGCAGAGATTAAGGACTTCACATACCGCATTATTTAACAAAAAAATAAATAAATAAATAAAAAGGCCGTCTAAACACTGACGTACAAATCCTTTTACAAAAGACGATATTTAGCTTTTCTGAAACCATGTTCGTCAACGACCCTGTTGCTGATTTGATGACGTATAAGTGAAATTGCATCAGTACCTCGAAAGAAATATTAGATAATAATAATTAATGTACATGTATTGAAGATTGGTGTAACCAATGGCGAATACAATTCAACAAATGAAAGCACGTCACGTTCCACTTACGCAACAGATCCTGGTCTTTAATCGTTCTCTTTAATGCTCTTACCCTCCCGACATCTGACACGTTACGAAACCTAGGATTCTACCTCGACCAAACATTAACTTGGAAGACTCACAAGAGTCTTGAAAGGACTTATTCATGTCATGACACTAAGCAGACTGCTAAAGAGAAAATCACACGTCTCAACAGAAAATAAAATACTGATATGTGAACCTATCTGGAGGAGGCAACAAACTCCTCTATCACCACCCTATCCTCCCTATCGCAAGTCTGCAGTATTATAGTCGACGATCCCTTCTACGTCACTAATAACACCTTAATACGTCTTATATCCTGAAACACCTTCTCTCTGGATTTTCAAAAGTTCCTGGAAAACTATCTGACCATCCTAATTCTGTAGCTAATATGGGGCCACGTACCGCTCATCCCTTAATCATCCATGGGAATTGAAGCCATGGGGAGTCCTGTCACTAACCAGCATCCTCTACTCATGCCTGAAGCGTAGGTGGCTCTCACCCACTTTTTCAGGCTTTAATAAGTACCAACCAGTGATGTAGCTGTCTGTAAAGGCAGCATAGGACATCTTTCTGTTTCCTGTTTCTTTTTCTTTAGCTCGGAAGGTGACAATCCCGCAGGCGAATCCGGGGAACTGGTTTAAGTATAAATGGAAAATTGTATGTATGTTTACAGTACAATACTGTTGAAATGAGAGAGTTAATGCAACTTGGCATTAATCAGATCATTTAGCACAATAATTGCAGATATGTAGTGGAGTAGATTGTAATTTTTACAAAAAACATATATTTAATGTTTTTATTGTCTGGAACAATTAATATGGTTTGTTCAGAGATACCTCAATCGCTAATGCGCCTGAAGGGGTAATAAAAAACATAAGCGTTCGAAGGTGAACGTTGTTTTTTGTTCTTAATTAAACACAGTATAGCACATAGAAGAATATTGAGATTTCTTTTAGTCCCGAATTTTAATATTTTTATCTATCATCTTCTTCTGTGAAGTTTGATATTTTTTTTTGTTTTTGAGTGCATCTATTCTACGTCATGGGTAAATAGTATCGAATCCTTACCTCAGACGTCTAAAGTTGGCTTGTGATATTTGTTTTTTTTGTCCAAAATGGATTCCCTCTTGCTGCGCTGAGCACAGAAAGCCATTTTAGGGAGCGCAAACAAAGGGCCTACAGATGAGATGAGGTGGCAGATTTGGTATCGCTATTGTTTAGAGCCCCGGGCAAACTTTACGCCTACGGTCTATACTGACGTGGACAGTCCAAAATTACAAATTTAACTTTATTTTTTCTTTTAATTTTCAGTAAATTTCTTGAATAATTATTAAAAGAATAATCTGTGAGTATTTTTGTATATAAAAACTATTTTATTTTATACTGTAGTAGCTAGTGAAAAAAAAACAAAATGAAACTGAAGAGCTAAAATACCCTTTTAAACTCGGATCGAATGATATTGCGGGAACTTAAAACATTATTAGAAAAATATCTTTAGAATTATTGTTAATTGTATATTAGTCTATATTGTGCCCTAAGCATGGGGAAAAATTATTATTTGAAATCTTATATATTTCCTGAGGTCTTAGTGAGATGTAAGGGAAAATGGACCGGGTTTTTAATCACTTGATTGTCTTTGCATGCTTCCCAATATTTTGTTTTTAGCAAACTATATCAATCATAAATAATAATTATGATTTTAGAAAAAAGTAACAAAGAGACAGTTGAAATTATATCAACCCTAGCTTGACTGAAAGTAGTGCTGTCTCAATGGGCTTGCCAAAACAAGGATGTTCGTTGCCACTTGCTATATTCAATCGCATTGACTGATATTTGTAGCATCAATTTTCAGAGACAGTATAATTTCTTTTTTTTTTATTTCTACTCTATATACTCTTATAAGGTGTACTTATGCTATAAAAATAAAACATCTACCTTTTAAAAAGTTGTCTTTGTAAGAAAGGATTTGTCAATTGTCCAATGTATCCAAATCGGATGCATACAAGTATGATGAGGCTCTTTCGATTAAGGTTAGGTCCGTGTTTCAAGCTCACATTCACAAACGGTTAACTGATTATGCATAAAATTCAAAAATATTTAAGAGGAAGGAGCAGAATGTAAAATTCATTTTGACTGCTAAAACAAAAAAAAGTCAAAACATCTCATGAATAAGAGGTCACTGTTGTACCGTAACAGAAATATATCAAAATTTACACAGGAAATTACAGAGGATCAAGGAAGTTTTTAGAGGGAAATAAAACAAAGAATGGGTTAAAGGGATTTATAAATAACTTGCATATCCCACTGGAGGGAGCCGTTGTATATTTATCTTCTGTGCAGCGGGCAACTGAGCATCTCCAAGAATAACCTATCTCAATGAATTCAAAATAATCTCATAAATCGCTAACATAAGTGGAGCGGATCCTTTACCCTCGGTTGCTTTTGAAGCTGGCTTAAAGTACCGATAAAAAGCCTGTAAATGGATAGTTGTCTGGGGGTAAAAATAATGATATTTATTAATCTAATCTTATGATGAATTGCAAAAGCAAAGTTCATCAGTTTGACAGGAAAAAAACAAGAAACCTAATTAGGTCCATGGTGGACCAGAAGAAGTCCGGTTTAAGGAAACCAAGTTACTAAAAATTAAGCAAGATAAAATATCCCTCAGCGTTAGTTGAATCTGCCAATAAACTGTGCGACTGAAGTTGTTGAAAAACGTTATTAATGTCTTCTTGTCCGTTTAAGTCTTCGAACAAGTACTATTAATTAGAACGCTGAGGCTTTTTATTTGATTTGGGTCAACCAGCGGACTTACTGCCGTTTCAGTCTCCGAGGAGGATTATAGGGATGAGTGGTGCAGTGCAATGACTGTGCTACGGGATTAGAGTGATTAGAAAGGCTACTGTGGAATTTCATAAACTCGAAGGGATGAGATCAAGAATGTAGGGTATATTAAGATCGTTATGAAGGGTTTTGTTTCTGCCGTAATAAGGGGCATTTACTATTGTTCTCAGGACTTTTGATTGAAAGGATTGGATACGCTTGATGTTCGCCTTTTTTGCTGTCTGCCATAGCTTTATTCCGTATTTCCAAATTGGCTTAAGTATAACTTTGTAGATTAGTAATTTATTTTCTATTGAGAAATGGGATGTCCTTTTAAGTAGTCTGTACAGTTGTCCAAAGCGTTTGTTTAGTTCTTGTATTTTTAGTCTCGTATGTGGTCCAGGTCAGTAGTACCAATACTCGATCTCATCAAGGTGTTTTTGAAGATTATGGGATGCTATATCGGGGTCTGAGTGGGATGACAAGTCTGGAGTGTCATCTGCAAATGTGGCCAAGAAGGTATTGGGAGTTGAGGGGACATCAGCGGTGTATAGGTTATAGAGGATGGGGCCCAGGACACTGCCCTGTGGAACTCCTGCTTTTATGGGATAGTAGTTAGAATATTCTAAACCACAGCGGACTTTTGCTGTTTCTAAAATAAATTATCAAAAATGTAAAAAATAATAACTCCAGACGATTACAGCTCGGGGAGAATCGAAAGCTAGTTAGTATTCATATTCAGTAGAAGTAGATTAACACATAAAAGTGTTTGTTACATTATAGATTACAATGGAAGAAAGGTGGAATGTTATGTAATATATAATTATAAATGATTATATTAAATAAGTAGTAAAGTAAAAGACTTTAATATCTAGTAAATATAGTAACAGAAACAGAGAGTGAAAAAAAAAGTTTAATGGAATATTAAATTAAAAGAATAACCTGGATAGTAATTAGGTTTTAAAGAAACGTAAGGAGGGGTGATAAGAAATGATTGGTCGGCCTCCCAAATTTAGTTGCAAACGGGACAATCAGGAAGTCTGGAGTTCCTATAACTAATTTTACGAATCACTTTATGACTTGGTTCAACCTGCCCCCAAGTCCCACCAACGGACTTCGACATGAGCATGGGCAAAGTGGGGGGAAATAAGTCCACGTGTTGCCCGGTGGTGGAGAGGGCGAGAGCCATGAAATAACTTAAGAGTATCTGTGAATGATTATATCTAGGCTATTTTCATTTACGCACATTAATCTTTTGCACATCAAATTATTTATTGCTTACATACCAATATTGACAATGACCAACTAACCACATTTGTATTGAGATTAATTAAATGATTAACGTAACAAACGAAGCAACATGAAGCACAGGAGCGGTCGAAGGGAAACTAGGCCACAATATTTTGTTCACCGAGGCATACGATCAAGCAGCTTTGTATAAGGGTTCCTCTACCTTCCTAACGATAAAAGATCTGAATAGGTCACAAGCTTATTCCCAAACAGTCAGCAATTCAATATAATTAACTATTAATACATACGCTAAATAGCTTTTTTTTATATAAGAACTCTTATATAAATATTTTTAGGGATCCCTAAATTCCCCTATGACCTAGGGATACAGCAAGTTATATGTTTTATAAAGGTTTATAATTAGCAACTAGTTTAGATTTGAGTAGATGTATTTATTTGATATTTACAACGATTGGTTGATGACCAAAAATTATCGTGCTTCCATTAAATTTATTTGCGGAAAAAATGTAATAAAGATGTTATAATTGCATCACATGTATTATTGTACTGAATACCTAATGTGATAAATGTAATGAAAACATAACAACTTGTTTTTATTGACCTCACCTGAGTTCCTAAAAATTCATTTACTGTGCTTTTATTACCCGTTTTTATAAATATATGTAAATATTACAACGTTAATTAAAATATATAAATTCACAAAACATCGGAGCCTTGTGATTTACTTCATGTTTCTAAAAGCTAAGCTAAAGCAGCTATCAAAGAAATATTAATTATTACTATAATATCATCAAGCGTAACCAATCCTTTCAATCAAAAGTCCTGAGAACAATAGTAAATACCCCTTATTATGTCAGCAACTAAACCCTCCATAACGATCTTAACATACCCTACATTCTTGAACTCATCCCTTCCAAGTATATGAAATTCTATAGTAGCCCCTCCAACCACACTAATCCCGTAGCACAGTCATTGCACTGCGCCACTCATCCTCGGGGACTGGAACGACAGTGGCCTCGTGACCTGCTATAAATGCATGACAGTGTGAGTCCTGGCAATGGCCAGTTTATCCAATCATGTCCTGAGCGTCTGTGGCTCTCACGCTCTTGGTCAACCTCCACTGGCTCGTACATGGTGACGCGGCTGACGGAGGAGCGTGGGGAGACTCCGCTTCCTATTTCACATGAGAGGGAGGTGACAAACATGTGGATTTGGGAGGCCTCTGGGCTGTTTGTAAATATTGTATGAATGAGAACATTTATCTCAACTACTTATTGCCTAATAAGGCAGATTGTAATTTTATCACAATAAAGAATATTATTATAGAAGTATAATGATTTGTTTGATCTTAGTGGGCTTAATTTTATTTAGCCGTGGTCGAATTCGAGCCTCGATTGTGAGTCAAACCTTTTTTACGTCCTCTCAGGGGCTTATTTTCCTCACTTGTGCACGACAAATTGGACTGCTGTGACCCAGCTCTCTCTAGGGTGTCTTTGGAACATAACAGACAACTGACCACAGAAGTATGTCCCGAAACCTTGATTTACATCATTTTCACGATTAACCCCCCCACCCCTACTCCACATAGCTCTGTCGTCAAGCTTTGGCGTGGAATTCATGGTGCACCTTTGATTGTGAATTTTTCAATACATAAAATATAAAGTGTTTCAGATCTTATCCATCTAGAGCTCGCCAGAGCGAAATTTTAATTGTGTTGTAATCACATCTAGTTTTTCTCGTTTCCAGTCTAATTTCGTTTTCTTTTATATTATTTTAGTTATAATTATATAAAGTTGTCATTTATAAGTACTCTTTATTATTTTAGTTAAAATTAATTTGAGTTTTTTTACCTACCGAATAAATTTTGTTTTTATTTTTTCATATTATGTACGGATTTTGAATTATATCGTACTCAAGGAATCTTGGAAAAAAGTAAATTTGTGTCTTTAGATCAAGATTCATGAAATATTTCGTTGATTATCTAGGATTCACTTTAATTGGTTGTGGTCTCCCGCCAACGGAAGCCCTGCTTTGAGGACTCGTTGGAGATTATATACAGTATTTATCCTATTAGGAAATCACTAGCATTCCTACTTCTCAATGGACGTAACTCAAAGAGTACCATCCTCCTGTACAAACAGGCACGTGTTTATTCCTCTTAAATCAACTCATATCCAGTCGGGTTAGCTTAGTCGGGTAAGCTAGTGCTTTATCGCTTCCCGCTCCGCATGACTTTTAACTAGCCGCCACAGCCAATCCAGTCAATGCAAACACTAGCATTCCCCTTAGAGGTAATAGCCAAAGTTTTTATTAAAGGATATTTCATTACTTCTCACTAGTTATTATAAATAAACATACTCCTTCTATCATGGCTTGAAGATAAACTACACAGCTCAGATGTGTATGCACTGTTTTAATTGAGGAATTTGGGGTTTGATGTTTTTTACCAGGAAAATAATTCTTTACATGGCTAAAAACATTAGCTAAACAACAATCATATTGACAGGGCCACGATTTTAAATTAATGCACCCCTGTGGGACCTTAAGGCTAGACAATTAAATATCTTTAGCTTATCTCATATAATCCCTAAAATAACACTCGTCGTGAGCGGTAATACCTCAAAGGGGACTATAACGTTAAATTAAAGCATTTTTAATCTTTGGACACTTTAAAGCGATTTTTATTCATGAATATGATTCGTTGGTAGACACATAATAGTAAATGTTCCTTTCAACACTTTGAAATTATATATCAGTGTACTTTATCCTAGAATGAATTTTTTATTTGTATTTGGCTAATTTTGGTGGCTCGGTGCGGGTATGTGTATAGTTAATTATTATTGCATTGTCCCCGGTTTTTTTGTGGTTATGTAGAGACAGGTTCATTTTTACGCCTTAATATATAATCTAACGAAAGACTTCTTCCTCAGGGCTTTACAACTATTCTTAATTAGAAACTCGTTATTTTGGAGAAAAAAAAATGCTATATTTTTTAAACCTGTCAATTCAACTCAATTAAAAATGATATTTGTAAATAAGATAAATATTAACTGAAAAAACTCCCTACTACGCTTCAACAAAGTACTTATTTTGAATACAACATACGCTCAATAAATAGGTTTACCAATCTTTTAAGCGCTTATATAGATCCGACAAACGAGTCGAAGTGAGAATGAAGAAACTGCTACGAAAAAAAAGTGGACGATGTCAGGAATGGGGAAGACGCGGAAGAGGTAAGGTGCCCAAACTCTAAGTACACAGAGCAGAAAGGATCTGAATAAGAGGAGACAGCCGCACCAGCTGTAACGGAGAGCGACCGATGAATGCCTTGTCAGTTCCGCCTGTCAGTCTTCTATTGCTCCCCAGTCTTATGAGAGTCTGCTCTTACAAGTCACCTATCTCCATACATCAGTGCTACGATGACAAAATACACATTGTGCATTTTTCGTTTGAAATCTATTCGGCAAGCGTAGTGTCAGGAAAATTCTTGATGAACCACTGGTGTTTCTAAGTGGAAAAGAAATTCGACAATTCGCTATCCTACACAATAAAACCATGAAGCTTAGTAGCTAAAACGTGAAATGTTTGTAAAAATACAATTTTTAACAATTCATTCTTTAAGATTGTATCTTAGTTTAGTAACTTTTATTTGGTCGAACAGATATTTTACTACTTTTAGTTGAAAAAAAACATTGGTATGACCTCACTTTTATTTTCACTTTCATTTTAATCACTTTTCTTGCATAAACTTTTAACATAACTGCATTTATTATGGATGCACGAAAACTAATTAAATGACAGCGACAGTAGAGAAACTTAGAATTACAGTAATTTATTTATTGCTAAAGTGATTTTTATCTTTAAAAAAAAAGAGTATTCTTTACATGATATTTGAAACGGCTGGAGTATTACTTATTATTACAGACCTTTTAAGCCAACAACAGAGTCAAATTAATTTAATAATGCATACCAACTAATACGAATCAAAAGAAGTATACAGAATGAAAATAGTAGCTGATCAAGAATGAGATTTAAAACTGATTATTTTTATATGCTTATCAAAATAACATACAAAGTACTTTACCGTCCAGAACAGGTACATTTCCAACTCGAAGATAGTTTGCAACTCCGTGTATGTGTATGAGTCTCGACCACTTCACCAGCAACTCATAAGGGCAAGAGAGCGTGCGTGGCTAAAAAAGTCCACTTGCTAACACAGTCTCACCTCTAGCGAGTTTTGAGAACCACGGCTTGGCATCGCGTAAGGAGGCAATATTAGTGTATTTCATATTGCGTCATCGTCGAGCAGGAAGGGGGAGAATCTTGATTTATTCAATTATGGGGGCAAATCGTCTTTTACTTGCTTGAAAATATCTGTATTCTACCATAGCCCTCATAAAGATGATTCAATCTCAGATTTCAAGGGTACCTTTCACATTCAGGATACATTGTGATGCTATAATGGGCCGAATCCAAACTTATAGAAGAAAACGGATCCACTGTAATTTACTCGAATATAAATTAGTCAGCTGTGGTTTGGAATATTCTAAATACTCCTATAAACTTAGGAGTTCCACTGGGCAGGGTCCTGGGTCCCATCCAGTGTTGTCATCCCACTCAGACCCTGATATAGCATCCCATAACCTTCAAAAACACCTTGATGAGATCGAGTATTGGTGCAACCATCGGCGGATTAAAGTTAATGAAGCAAAATGTTCCCACATTACCTTCACCTCCCTGCCGCAAGTCGTGTTCACTAGCTTTTTTAAAATTCCATTCCTCTTCCTGTATTCAAGACTGTAAGTTATTTAGACTGACACGGAAGCCACACATGAGGCTAAAAAGACAAGAACTAAACAGTGGGAGTCCAGGCAATGGCCAGTTTCTCCAATCATGTCCTGAGTGTCTGCGGCTCTCGCGCTCTTTGTCAGCCTCTACTGGCTTGTACCCTGTGAAGTGGCTGATGAACGAGCGTGGGAGACTTTTCAAGACTCCGCTTCTCCTTTCACCGGCGTGAGAGGTGATAATCATGTGGATTTGGGAGGTCTCTGGGATTTTTGTGAATACTGTACGAAAATGAATGAGAATGAAAATTTTAAATATGGTTTAAATACTTTAAACGTGTTGCCCAACAAGGCAGATTGTAATTGTATCACAATAATGAAGTTTCAATATTATTATCGAATGGGAATCAGGTTTTGTAATGTTTTTTTTTAATCATATGTTTTTGGTTTATTGTAGATTGGTTCGATTGCCGATTGTTAGTTGATATTAATGTATAAACATTCAAGCTAGGGCAGAAAATAATTTTTTTCACCAGTACATATTCTTGGTATACTTTTATTTGTATTATTACATCTTTCTTTGTGATAAATTTATTTATTGAATGTAACTGCATTCATTGCAACTGTAAATGCCCTTAAGTGTTTCTTTCTATTTTAAATGGATTTATATATGTATAGATTGTTCCGCAACTAACTTAAATTTGCCTTCTTATATCAGTAGTGCATCTATATATCATACGAAAATTTACTAGCAAATTAATAAATATTAAGTGGGTTTCATGGTTTGCGATTGAGCCTGAGTGTTTTGGTACCACCTGTTGAGTTGAGTTACCTCGGTTCCATTAGTGGGTTCTGACAGCCATTTACCTTTAATTCTAACATGTCGGATTACATTGCTGCAGAAGCACAAAACAAATTTCAAAGATAATCCAAAAGAAATAAAGTTTTAAAAGTAGCCGACAGTATAAAGGGCGTATTTAAAAAAAAGTTTCTTCAATAAATAAAACACACATAAATAAATAAATATATATATATATATATATATATATATATATATTTCTAATTGAAAATACTGAGCATTAATTCTCGATATTGTGCTTTATTTGCGCTATTTCTAATTTTTATAGAACTTAGGTTATATATTAGGTATATAAAATAGATCATTTAAGTGATTAATATATAATTGTTTATACGATTAAAATAAAAACTTTTTTGAGGTAGATAAATTTTATTCAGAATATTTTAAATAGTTAAAGAAAGACTTATTCCATTATTATTAATATCAAAGAAAACAGTCGGTAAATATTAACATACGAACAGGCGATCATGCATGGAGGTTCGCCTGGCCGCCAGCACACACACACACAGACAGTGGATTACACGGTCGAAAGAACGGGCACAATCGCGGTGAACAGTTCCCAGTGAGGTCACGTGACCATTATCTTTTCAAAGCCAGGTTTGTACTCGTCCAGCGAGGAGAGGGAAGGGGATGTTCTTTGGAGATTGGCTCCACCTCTGTCCGTGCTCAGTCATCTGGAACCAAAAAGCCGTCCATTTTTGGTAGCTGGGATTTCACAACTCTGAATAGCAATACCTACCAGTTTAATTTCTGTTATTATTAAAAAGGATTTAATGATTATTTAAAAATGAATTCCTCTATTAACGGTTTAAATTACAAATTATTAATAAGAACCAACACAATATTACTGAAAAACGTTATATTACTAATTAATGTTACTGATTAATGTTCCTTTATTATTTTTTCATTGGCTGGTTTTATTTTATCATCACTTTTATAAGCATCATCGAATTGAAACTTCTTTATCGTGATGAGATTACAATCTGCCTTATTAGGGAATAAGTGATTGTGATAAATGTTCTCACTCATATTTACAATTTTCATTCACTCGCTCATTCATACAGTATTTACAAACAGCCTAAAGACCTCCCAAAGAGAAAGCGGAGTTTTGGGAAGTGCCCCACGCTCCTCTGTCAGTTGCGTCATCGGGTACGAGCCAGTGGAGAAGAGTCATTATTAGAACTCCCACACGAAACATCATATATATAAAAAGAGCACTGGTTGAGTTAAAGTTAGAGAAACGGTGCCAATGATAGTTTTTATGGCTATTGTTAATTATAGTTGTAAAAAATCGACAATTAACATTATTATTATCACATCGAGATCTACAATTGGTTTCCTGGCTCTACATTCTAGAATACTATTGTATCCCCTAATACTAAGTAATTAATTAATTAATGACAATCATTTTTCATTTAATTGTGTATTTCTCGCTGATTTGTCAAATAAAACCTCCATGTGAAATTCCGAGTACTATGGAAACCGTAAAAAGTTGATATTTTCCTTTCGAATTTCTAAGTTTTTAATATTGATTTATGTATAGAATAATCTTAAAAGAACTGTTTTCACTTTTTCCCCAAATAGGACTAAATTTCAGTGAAGAAAATATCTCCAGCAAAAAAAGATGCAGTGAGAGTTTAATGTTTTTTATCAAATTCCCGTAATGATTCTTCTTAGAAGCAAAAACTAAATATTAATCTCAGTAAGCTTTTCATAAAATGTCATAAGATTTTTTAAAAAAAAAGAAAAGAAAACTTGACTAACAGAAAGTTTTGTTGTTTATTTTAATTCGCGACAGGAATAATTATTATCCAGTTGTATAATTATTAAGATTTTTGTGATTGATACCTAAGTTGGATACTCTTCTTTTAACTCAAGGTGTACTGCTAATATTATTCCTGGGGCAGTTATAAGCATTAAATTTCTGGAAATTGTTCAATTAAACAAAAAACTGAGGAGTTTGTATACTATAAGGAACATTTTTTTTCAAACTCTAAATATTAATATAAATGCAAATTTGAGATATTTAATTTTGATTTCCTGTTTTTAAAGTGGTTATTCGCCTGACAGAGGAGCATGGGGGACTTCACAAGACTCCGCTTCCTCTTTCGCATGCGAGGGAGGTGACAACCATGTGGATTTGGGAGGTTTCTGGGCTGTTTGTAAATACTGTACGAATGAGCGAGAGAATGAAAATTGTAAATATGGTATGAATGAAAACATTTATCACAATCACTTATGCCCAACGAGGAAGATTGTAATTTTATCATAATAAATTACTAAGGCCATCATTAGGTACAAAATATCTACAATACTGTCAATGAAATCGTTGCGCGACCACAATGATACTCTTAATTGAGTGGTAACACTTCACTTAAATTTTTGGGTTATAACTAACGCTTGAAATAATTATTAAAATGATCACTGTGAAATAGATTTGGAATGAGCATGCTATGTTACCGATGCTGCAGTAAAGGGGGTTGACAAGCTGTGAAGGGAGGCTGAGGTAAAAAGATTGATCACAAACGGCTCCGTTCTGGAAGAGCTAACACTGAGAGAGGGTATCAATGGGACAACACTCACTAGGACTACCGCTTTTTTTTTTTTTCACCTCGTTTCCCTGTTTGGGAATAATGCGCCTCGTTTAGCGCAAAATCATGTCAAAGGGGCCTTTTAGCTGGAAAATACTCTGTTTGTACTCATGCTCTAAGGTATTTCCAAATAGCATCTTTAAATCGAAATGAGAATAACATATATTTTTTTTTTGTCTACAGCTAAATGATATGAGTACAGGAGATTGTGGGTTCAATCCCAAATCCAAGTGAGAATTGTTTTCCTCAGTATTCTAAATCTATTTGGCACAAATTGGTTTTTGTTTTGGCTGTGAATATTCTGTTTCTTAAACCAAATATGGAACGTTGTTGCTTATTTAATTTACATTTCATACTCTTCTAAATAATCATGTTTCTAAATAGAGTTATGTTTTTTAGTTTATTTAAAATGACCGTAAAAAAACATAATTGTAACATTCAAATGCTGTCATTTATGTTTGTCACTGGGATTATACATAAATTTTATTCAAGACATTTAAAGAAAAAATAGACCAATTATAAAATCTAAAGAAAGGATAGTTCTTAAAATTCAGGTCCATGTTCGATTTGTCTATAACATTAGTAAAGGTGGAATAACATGGCAAGAAAAACGTCTCCCAAGCTCCTAACCCTCATCATGTGACATGTTGGTACATATGTGCCACTTTACTAAGTTTTGTTTATTTATAGCCACTTTATTGCTAAGTTTAGAAAACATATGTTGTGGCCACCTCTTAATCACAAATAATTATAAGTCACCCTCTTCTCGTATCAGACCTTGTATCTATATCATCAAATGAATATCAGAAAATATGTATCTATTTTTCATTATGTTAATAAAGATTATGACGTCAGTGAGAGTAGGGGGAGGAGTGAGGGCCCATCCCCAATTCCTCTCTAGCCGCCTGGTGGGGGCCCACCCCCACTACGACTAGCTGGCTATATAAGGGGTGCTACTTGACCAAATTAGCACTTATTAGCAGTTGAGCAAATTGCATATGTTTTTTCTCCCATTTTTAAACTGAAGGTGAGCCCATCATATAGATTTTTATTCACTTTATTGTTTTTTTAACCACAACCTGTATTGTTGAGTAACCCAATTTCCTTCAAATGCATCTGCGCATAGCAGAATGAGGAGGAAATCGCCAATTATCTTATTCATATTTTTTACACATTGTATCAATTCAAAGGGTTTAAGGAAAAAAAAAATAGCATAATGAATCGGACCACCACTTGGAACACTTCTCTCCTCTCTCTCTGCACTGGCGCCTGCTGCTCTACTCAAAACCATGGACTTCTCATTCAACTACCTCTGCATCTTTCTCCTAACCTCGCTATGTTTTTGTCCAGCGTCGTCAGACCCCCCACCTTCCTAGTGGGAATCTCTGCCTTCGTCCCACTAAAACAAGCACCTCCTTGGGAGAGACCTCTCCCTCGCGGACGACGGTTGCCGTGGCCCTGCAAATTTTACCAGCAGTGTCTCCCATGGCAATCCAGTCTGCCTCTCTCCTGTTCACAATCACCTTTGGGATCCGGACGGTTTTCGCCTACCCTTAGATACCGAGTGAGAATTCATGGTCATTCCAAGACCGCATAAACTTCCTATAAACCCACCCTGTACCTCTTCTCCTGAACATAGTGCTTTGTCGGGGCACACACACCTTCTAAAAGACTTATGGAGTCAGATCAAAGCGTACTGAAGCTGCCCGCCGACTTGGTGGACAGCCAGGGCGAAAGATCACAGGTCCGCCCGCCTTATCTCTTTCTGGGCGCTCGCTGGACGGCGACTAAGAGGTTGTAGCGACCCTAGCCCGCGGCGGGCGTCTCCTCCCCACTTTGGGAATACTCAGGTATAAACCTGAGCCCGACAACATACAACAATGGAGGAAAGTTTCTTTAGACTCAATTTTTTCGTAAAATTGACATTTTTGTTTTGTTGCTCATTTAAAGATATTAACTAACCGTTTAACAGATAAAATTTTGTTCAATTCTCATTCTATGTAAAGCTAATGTTATAGGTTTTTTACCGCCCTCAGTAAAGCCAAATCTTCCTTGTTATGGACGGCTAGTTGTGATGGATACTTACTGTACCGTTAATGCTTATCATACATATAAAATGCTTATTCTATAGATTATAGAATGTCTAATTATAAACCGATTGTGTTATACAGGTTTTGTCATTGTTAACAAGCCACAAAACATTTACTTACAACTAGTGCTCACAAAAAACTACTAGCAGACTTCAACTGTTGAATTGTAAAGACATTTTTATGACACCACTGGTTTATTTTCCCGGAATTCAATGGTTTGCCTATTGAAATAAAGACACGACAAGACAAAGACTTGCATTATCGTAGAACATTTAATTTTTGAATCTGAAATGATTAATGTTAACTAGTTAATTTTTTATGCTAGGTTGATGGTATAATATTTATAATCGATTTAATAGTGTACACGTTCTTCAATGTATAATTTGGTTTCAAACCAGCCGTCAATATTATGTTTGATTATTTATCTCTTCGGTGAATGTATACTACAATTTATCATAATTTGTTTTAGATTAATCTATGATCAAGTAAATATAAAATATTTTATTCTATCTATATTTATCAGATAAACTTCCACTGGAGGATTGGATCACATAAATTAACTGTGCAATATGGTCATGACAGTGAAGTTACTCAGATAATATCAGCAAGTTTGAAATAAATTAAAATGTACTATTATAACTTCAAATAATAATAATGCTAGTTTGTGTAAAACTGTTTTACTGTATACAAAATAGATTCGGGCTAAGTTAACTAAAAATGTTTTAGTATTCATATAGTAAAATGTTACAGATAATATATTCTTTAATTAAAACTTAGTAATGTTATCATTAAAATTGAATGTCACTAACGATTTTTTTTTAGTTATTGTTATATTATTTTATCTGTGAACATTGGCTTTATTCGTACTTAGCTAATACTGATCTGTTTAATCAATTCTTGGTTCCTCGGGTCATTATTTATGTTTACGTCAGGCCTTTTGTCTATGCTTTCCGATTTCTTCTTATGTTTCGTCATCTGTCACTAGAGGAACATGTGGCATCTGGGAGACGTCTACTTAACTTCCCTTTAACTCAAACTCTCCATCTATATCCGCAACCCAAGATCTTGCTTATCTCTCACCGGTCCATTCTCGATCTTGGACCTTATTCTATCCGTTTGTCATTCTTATAGAAATCCCAACTATATCAATTTAAATCTCAGCGTGCCACTATGTAATCAATTTGAGATGTATCCCAAAGTCTACAGAACTTTCTCAACAATATATCATTAGTCAATTGTGACAGAGTATTCTTTTTTTTTTTTTATTCTATGGTTTATTTTGAAAACATGCAGAATTCACCACCTCTTACCTCAAAACTATAATATTTTTTATTTATTCTTTGATCACGCTTGTTATTTAAAACGCAATCATCTGTAATCCTATGTGTATTCACAGGACAAAATGTTGCCCAAAATAGTTACATTTTTGTTGTACTCAGAATAAAGTTCATTTTACTTTTTCATTTCCTTTCCACAGGCAGTAGAAGATTGATAATGACCCTATAAGTGGATGAGATGAATTTGTGCCACATCTTTAAAGAGAAGGGAGCAGAGGAGAGGCGAGAGTAAGGTACTCTCTGAGCCAGTTCTCGAGGCTGTGGGAAGATTGGAACTACGGTCGGCTGCACACCAGACATGCATGCTCTTCTGGCCGGCACTTCTAGTCGACGAAACAACACTTGCCTATTCCTTCGGGTTAGTTACACTGCCGGAGAAGGTCAATTAGAGTGCTTTATTAGCTATTTATATCTATAGAACTCGTTATAAACTATTTAAGGAAAATCATAAAACATTATCCAACATATGAAAGTTTTTTACACATTTCCTTGGTTCATCTTCGTTAGGTGAGGTCACATTAACTACGACCCCCCCTCAAAAAAAAACGAGACGTTTAGGCCAGTATGTTGGTATTTTTGTGTTTTACGATAGTGTCCGAAAAAACGATCCGATCAAGTTGACATTTATGTGTAGATATACAGATGGGTCCAAAAAAATGTATCCACTGTTTAAAAGTCCATAACTTTTAACTTGCAAACTAATTGACGGAGTCCAACTTGAAGATATCGCTATAGGTGTTCGAAATGGTCACCATTAACATCCACACACAAACGATGCCGCCGAACTGCAGCACGAACTACTGACTGCAACGTGTTCAGTTGGATATTTGCACATGAATGTACGATGGATTCTGGAAGTTCATCCAATGTGCGTGGCTTTTGTCAATAAACAACGTCTTTTAGTGTTTCCCAAAGGTAAAAGTCCAGAGGAGTTAAGTCTGGAGAACGTGGTGGATACTCTGTTTGATACACATTTCGCCATTTAAAATACCACTTTAAAACAGACTTCCTTTCATCAAATGTAAGCCTTACGCCAGCCATGTTTACTCGAGTAACAAGGTACAACTAACAATAAAACACTAACTATCTGGCGACTGTCATCTGACAAAACAAAACAACGCAATAAAACGCTTGTATGACGATTGCCGGAACTACAAACTATTACACTACCAAAAATGAGACAACTCCATCAATTAGTTTGCAAGTTATGGACTTTAAAACAGTGGATACATTTTTTTGGACCCTTCTGTATTTAACGATCTGTATTAACGCTTCATATGTTTTAGTTAAGACGTAAAAATAAGAAATAAGAATAGAAAAAAAGTAGATTTTATAATAATTAATAATTAATCACCTGAACTTTAGGGTTTGTCTACTAGGGTTCTAAGTTAAAATTAAAATTCTTGAATTCCCTCAGAGGGAAACACCAATATTGGAGACCAAGAAAAATTTAGGATTGCACTTGATTCTGGTTCCGAAGAACGTAACAAGTTCAAACTAACTTACAAAAAAGACGTTTTTCGTCATTAAAGTTCTTATTTATAAAAATACATGCTCCGACCTTATCAAGTAGGTTATCAAATTTTAATAATATATATATAGTTGAAATAGCATGAAAATTAAGATTCCGAGCATAACTCGTTCTTAGTTCATTTGTGTGCTTCGATTGTGGTGAAAATAAACGTAATCCAATCAAGAGTATTAAGATTCTTTAAGCAGTTACTGTTTTGTTCCTATCATATTGAACGTGATAGATAAATTAACGATCTCGTCACCCTCATCAATAATCAATATAATGTATTGGGAGTTTATTGGACCATAAATACATATAATGAAATTAATCAAAAACTTTGGACTTTTTATAAAACAGCATTGGTTACAAAGTACTATGTACAGATTCATTCATTACGATGCGTTGTTTTTTTTTGTATGTGTTTGTTAACGTAATTTGATGAAGCTTAGAAAATCGATAGTGAGTAATAAATAAAATCATCTAAAACCTTAATTAAGTGAAACTGCGCTAAGTGGTGTCTTAAGCAAACAATTTATGCCGTGTAGTGTTAGTAAAATGATACACAATAAAAATGTACGATCTAACGGAAAAAAAACAATTTTGTCGCAGATATTAAACCTTGGTTTAATTAATCATGACACAGATGGTTCGCGTGTGTAGCGACAAACAAAACAGGTAACAACAAACATGATTACTGCGTGCGGTAACAGATTACAGGTGTTGTTTGCTCAGCGCTCCAGACTGCGTGGCCAAGACCTAGCCTAGAATGGCTGATACCGATATTAAACTAGCCAGTGAAAGATAAATTACCGGTTAGGTCGGGAGTGGTCGGTGCGGTCTTCAATAGCTCCGCTCTCCAACAGCTAACAGGGCATTCAGTCCTCTATGCGGCTACCGATTCAATAGTCCTCTTACTGAATTAACCCAACCACAATTAACAATCTTCTAGGCTTAATTAAAACCTTTTCTGTTTCTAATTGAACAAGAATAAAACAAAATTCAGCGGCTAGTAGAACTAATTAATAAAAATAAAACAACGTTGACTCAAATACAATCAAAAGAAAAAAAATCAAGTCAAGCTTGGTGCATCACATAATCAAGAGTTCGGTAAAGTACGAAAAATATTTTATTGAGTGTTTTTACGACGTAATGACAATCAGCTATAACACTTTACGAGATGTTTGCCTAGTCAGTATGGGCGTATATAGATAAAAAAAAAAAAGCAATCTGGCATCAATTTACTCATGAATATTTCAATGTCAAAAACAAACGCATTTACTAATAAATAAAAAATAAAAATAATGTGTAAACATGAACTATATAAGTATAAAAAGAAATTATTTAAAAGCATTACAGTAAATAAATCAATAGACGGGACGTTATAAAAACTGAAGACAATTAGAAAAAAATCAGTGAAATACATTATTAACTTGAAAAAAACTTTGAAATTTGAGGATTAAATAAATACTTCCTAAGCTAGCTGTATGGCGAAGAAGATTTTGAAGGTTCGAAAGAATGATACATAAGGAGCTTTAGGAGGGAGAGAACCCAGGAGAGTGATGGAGTGAGCAAGAAAACATATATATATAGAACATAAATATATATTTATTTATTACAAATATTTCTATTAATGAATTATAATAATTTTTTTTCAGTGTTAGTTAAACTTTTATTTGGGCATCAGATGGACCTACCGTACAAAAATATCAACCCTCTATAAACACTGATTGGATTAGAGTTGTCAACATGATGCTAATAACGGTTTTTAATGACTTTTCCATTTATAAATTACAAAACACCGAGTATACATTACTAATTAGGACACACTATGATTTAGGATGAAATGAATGATTTTGATGTCCTTCTAAAAATCATGGATTTTTTATTCTTTAAATATTAGCTAATTAATTAATGGAACTGACTCATGTTTCATGAAGAGTTTGATATGCATACTTTCTTTACATCTTTATAACTTTATGAAAAAAATACTATCTAGTTTTAACAGTGTAAAAACCAAAGGGTTTCTCGTTTTAAAAACTATCAAAACTCTAAAACTATAAGGGTGGTCTGAAAAGTTTCCGACCTCAACATGAAGATAGCAGCAGTCGTAAATAAAAGCTAGTGAATTTCGTTGTTTATCTGTTGACAGTTACTCACCAAAGTTTCAGCCATTTTGGACGCGCAGTTGTTGTGTAACAGTCGTTTGAGTGAGTCGATGTGAGTGTTTTTATGAAAATGGACAAAATCGAGTATCGAGCTGTCATTAAATATTTGTTTTTGAAAAGCAATACGCCTACGCAAATCAAAGATGAGTTGGATTCTGTGTATGGGAACTCTGCACCATCATTTACCACAGTGAAATTTTGGGCAGCTGAATTTAAACGTGGTCGTAAGAGCTTGGGAGACAATGAACGTTCGGGACGTCCAAAAACTGCAACTACCGACGAAAACGAAAACAGACGACCGCTCCGTTAAAGTGAGAGAGATAGCAGAGGTTATGAACATGTCAAAAAAACGAGTTTGTCACATATTAAATCAACATTTAGAGATGAGAAAGCTGTTGGGTGCCGCGTTTGCTTACTTTAGACAAAAAACATGTTCGAATGAACATTCCCAACGCTCTGTTGGCGCAGTTTAGGTGCAACAAATCCAAGTTTTGGCGCCGATTAATTACTGTGGATAAAACTTGGATACACCATTATACGCCCGAAACAAAACCATTACAGGAGTATACTACGCATCATTACTTGACAAGATGAAGGCAGAACTTGTGGAAAAACGGCCACATTTGCAGAAAAAGAAAATCCTGTTTCACCAAGACAACGCACCGTCTCACACCTCAGCGGTTGCCATGGCGAAAATCCATGAATTACGGTTTGAACTGCTTGACCATACGTCTTACTCACCAGATCTAGCCCAAAGCGACTTCTTTTTGTTCCCTCATCTAAAAATTGCGCTCGGAGGACAGAGATTTTTGTCAAATGAAGAGGCAATCACCTTCTTGAACGATTATTTTGCAGAGAAAAGCGCCGAGTACTATTTGCACGGGTTACAGAGATAGGAGCATCGCTGGGAGAAGTGTGTAGAGTTACAAGGAGACTATGTTGAAAAAAAAAAAAAAAATGACTGAAAAAACGTTCTGTATCTTTGTTAGGTCGGAAACTTTTCAGACCACCCTCGTAAATAATACAATCACTATAATGACATGGACTATTATTCACATTTTACTGGATATGTCTCAACCACAACGAACGTATACAAATGTTCATTTGGCTTTGTACAACAAAAGTTTCAGAACAGTTCTAGGCTGTTGGTCCAGTGGAATAATGGTGGAACAGTTAGGCAACATGGTTGACATGTCTTGACAGATCTCATCAGACCGCGTTGACCGTAGCTTTTCATGCCCATTGCGTAAATCTAATAATTATTCTCTAGAGCGAAATATGTCATTTCTAATCAATTTGAAGCATAAAAAAACTCTCTTGATAAGTTTCGTAATTCTTCCACTAGTGGTAATGCTAACCTGTAATGGCTATTATATACCAGCTAATTCGTGTTTTGGTTGTCTCTGTACTCTTTTCTTATAACACGAATGACATTTTTTTCTACTGCGTAATTTCAGTTAATATAAATCTAACTTTCCTCAGTTTAATTTGTTTTCACATACTTAACAATACCGCATTTTAACCAAACCATACACTCCAAAGCCTACTGAATGAACTTTTAGAACAGGTTATTTTCAATCATTTTCATCACTACTGAAGTAGAATGCACTGATAGCATGGAAGACTATTACTTTGTACATGTTTGAAAGAAGAGCTTCACCTCTCGTGCTCAGTAATTAGCTTGCATTAATCTGTTGATGAAGGTTCCGAGTGTAAATTCAACAGAAGGCAGTGACGTTTCCGTCTAGTGTCCATTTCTATATATACAATTATTATCTGTATAATGATGATTGTCGGGTCGTCACTAGGGGGCTCAGTATACCTGGGTTATTTTACCCTGGCCGCCGGCCTAGTCGGCAGGGCATCCTAATTCGCTTTGATCTGGCTCCATAAGATCTTTAGAAGGTGTGTGTGCCCTGACATAGCCCTGTGTTCAGGAAAAGAGGTACAGGGTAGGCTTATAGGTAGTTTATGTGGTCTTGGAATGACCACGAATTCACACTCGGTATCTAAGGGTAAGCGAAAACAGTCGAGATCCCAAAGCGAGTGTGAACCGGAGAGAGGCAGACTGGATTACAATGGGAGACACTGCTGGTACAATTTGCAGGGCCACGGTAACCGTCGTCCGCGAGGGAGAGGTCTCTCCCAAGGAGGTGCTTGTTTTAGCGAGATGAAGGCAGAGAATCTCACTAGAAAGGTATGAGGTCTGACAAAGCCGGGCTAAAACATAGCGAGGTTAGGAGAGAAAGAGATGCAGAGGTAGTGGAATGAGAATTCCATGGCTTAGAGTAGAGCCGCAGGCGCCAGTGCAAAGGAAGAGAGAGAAGTGTTTAAGGTCACGGTTTTTTCTTGTCTCGGCTCTGTTTTTTTTTTTTTTTTTATTTCAAAACCTCAACAAAACAATACAATGTACAAAAGAAAAATAACAAAATATTTGGATTACATATTTCTCCTCTTACTGCATTTACATGCATTTGGCGGAGTGCCTAAATATAATAAATTTTTATTGTCGTTAATAGTTCATTGTTCTTATACAACACTAGGTGATGAGGCTCACCTTCCTCGGCTCTGACTCAGGGGCTCGGGCTTATATAGGAGGCCAGCCAGTAGGGTGGGGATAACTCCCCACCTACGACTGACTCCCCCCACTACACTCTCCAACTGGCGTCATAAGCTTAATTTATTATACATATGGAAAAAATGATAGATATGATATGATCTGATCGAGAAGAGAGTGACTTATAATTATTTGTAATTAAGAGGTGGCCACAACAATCATATATAACCTTTCTGACAGAATCTCTAAAACCGAGCAAAAATTAACTGAAAATAAGCTTATCATTATAAAAAACTATATATAAATCTTGCAGAAATGAAATTTTCCCAGGAGTCCTACTTATCCTCCTCCTCCAGTATTATTTTTAGGAAAATCATATTTTTTTATGTTAATTCCAATAAACGTTTTTTTCACTTTTTTTATTAATATACAACTGTGACTAGTGTCACTAAAAGCGAATGTTCTATAAATATGATTAAACAAGATGGCATAAAAAATCTAGCCTGAAAGACTAAGTTTGATGATATTTTATTGTTACCAACTTAGAAGATCTCTATTTAAACGTCTCCTCAGTCGTCGTTGAATGTTAACAGGTAAGTCAATTGTTGACAGTTCTTGTATCAGTGGGTTTGGGTGCCCGTGCAGTTTTTCGTGAAAGTTTATATATAATCTTCCAACCCGATCATAAAATTTTTTGAGGTGAGTGTAAAAAGTTTGATTTAGCACGTAAAACAGTGTACTTGTGATATTTTTTTGAGTTTTTGATTGTAAAATCTCTATAGTGCTGATGTTAGTCTGCTTAGCGCATTCATAAATTTGAGCTCCTTATGTCCAAATTGGTATAAAAGTTTGTATGTCAGTATTTTATGGGAGAAGGGAAGTTTTGTCGGCCAATACATGCTTCAATAGTTTTAGCCTGTGACTAATTGTTAGTCGTTTCGGTATCTTACCCAATGTAAGTCCCAAGTATTTAACTGTATTTAATAAGTAAGTATTTTTTTGCCTTTCATAGCCCCTGAAAATTACAGATAATAATAGTACCATAGAAGTTTGAATCGGGTCTTTGCCCGGTGCGATTATTACTGTATCGTCTACGCAAGTTGATGTAATTGTATCAGCAGTTGTGGCTAGGTCAGAGTTAATGGTAATGTAAAGTATTCGAGTAAATGTTGAGCCTTGAGCAACCCCTGATTTGGCAAGCAATGAAGAGATCATTGAATTTTCACTTACTGAAAAAAAAGCAGTTCAGTATCAATACATAAGTAAGTCGAAGTATCAGTCGTAGTTGAAAGAGAAGTCCTGCATGGTAGGCTCTGTCAAAAGCCTGTATGTGATGTCTACATCAAGAAATGGTCCGGTCACGTAGAGGTTCTCGAAAGAAGCAGCTACATAGTCGGCAACCCAGCGAAGCTGGTGGATGGTTTCAAATTGTTTAATTTTTTTTATATTGAAACTTGTTTATTGCGTTATAATTACAATCTGTCTTTTATTGGGAATTATAGAGATGAGCGGTGCAGTGCAATGACTGTGCTACGGATTAGGGTGGTTGGATAGGTTGCTATGGAATTTCATAAACTTGGAAAGGATGAGTGCAAGAATGTAGGGTATATTAAGATCGTTATGAAGAGTTTTGTTGTTACGTAATAAGGGGCATTAATTTCAGGACTTTTGATTGCTAGGATTGGATACGATTGATGTTCGACTTTTTTGCTTTCCTCCATAGCTCTATTCCGTTTGTCCCGATTGGCTTAGGTATAACTTTGTAGATTAGTAATTTATGTTCTATTGAGCTGGTATATAATATGCATATTCTTTGGTGCTAAAGGAAACTATGATTTCCTGCGATCAAACGAGTAAACGCAATTTTTTTGTTATTCCACTTTTATACAGGGAGTTTACTTTTGAATGAATATTTCATTTGATCTTCAATAGAATCTAGAAATAAAAGAACGTTATGAACCTTCATTATCGAAAATAATGAAAATTCAATAATTCATCAGTTACTTATCATTAAAAAATATATATATACGGTATGAAATGAAAGCCCTTCATTAATAATATTTAATATGTGTTGGGATTTAAGTGGACTGTTATTACAAAAAGGCATTAAAACTTTTATTCAAATAGTTATTTTAGCCGTTACTTGTTTAATGCATAACATTTGATTTAAATATTTTATTATATAAGAGCATCTCATATTCTATATAAAAAGTCCTGGTTTGAATGCGGGGAAGAAAAGAAAAAAAAGCAGAAATGTCCTGGTAAGCAAAGAGACTACATTTGTCTACCTGCCCCGACCGACCACGAGAATTCATTGCTGGGGAAAACCACAGATCTATAGGGGTGGCTCAGAAAAATTATGAAATATTTAAATGTTCATTATCGCCAAATTTGCTGCTCATTATTTCCTCCAAATAATTTCTACATAAAACTAAACAGGTAGCCAATACTGGGATGAAAAATTAATTTTTTTATTAATGATAATTGAATAAAGTCAGTTAAAGATGGCATGTTGAATGCAGAAATTTCGCAGAATTAATATCATGATTTCTGTTTATTTAAATATTCATTAAAACTATTCTGAGCAGTGAAATTCGACTTTTTAGAAAAAAATATTGTCAATAAGAAATATAAGATATATGCTACGTATATTAACATTATTTATTATCATACATTATCATATTATTATTATATATTTTAGTTGACTATCATTGTTTTGTTTTTTTACTTGATTTAGAGAAAATATCACTTTTAATCTATCATAAATGGGAAAAATATTAAAATTCAGCGAAACGAGACCGACGACTCTTCCATACTTCCCTTAAATTCATTTCAAACAAAAACTCGTCAACATATTTCATTCTGCTTTGGAACAAAACAATAATATTTTAATCATGGGAATCGTTTTATCATCACTGACAGAATCATACTGTACAGCATACAATCAGGTATGGGTCAATGAATAAAGAACTTTTGCCTTTGGACTCGGCAGTTAGATTATAAGGGATGAGTAGAAAATTATTCTATACGAATTTTAAGATGAATTTGAGGGGAAAAGTTAAAAATTTGACGTTGCATCGATGTGTAATCACTAAAATTTAACACTTGAGCCCAGAATGAAAGCGGGGTGGTGGGCCGCTTTTAGCAGAATGATTCCCCCAGCTAACTTATTGATGCCGGCCTATAACAGCCTTACCTGTGCCCATGTGTTATCTGCCTAGCCCGGCTTTAATAAAACTGACCGCATTAAAGTGACCACATTACTCCTAAACTTTATTATCTCGTAAAAGCCACCGGCTCCTAAGCCCTTTATTTCCACTAATTTTACAACATCATAAGTTCGCCATCGGCTGTACAGGTGCTCTCCCTAATTGACCCGGTGGATAATCTTGAATACTGCACCTTCAGTTATTATTTAAATGTTTGCATCAATTAGATATCATTCCTTTGAAAGGCGGGTACTATTTCTGATATTTAATTCTCCCTTCAAAAACAGTTCCTTGCGTCTAACAGATTAGAAAATATTATTTTAAAAACCTATTGTTATTCTTCTACATGACCTAAAGGTTAGTGATATAAATTCTTGTAAACCTTTTGCAACTATTCTTGAACAAAAGAACATAGCTCGTTCTTGCTTAATTCTTAGCAGAGTTTCTTAGATAATATCAGCAAGAGTCATTACTCATGGTTTAAATGAGTCCACCGATAAGTATACTCCATAACCATACCATTGCTAAAGTAGCAAGCTTGTAAGAAAAGAAATTAAGGACAGGGGCTATCTCTCCCTCCCTCTTTGATGCGATGGATAAAAACATGTACAAACAAATGCTACTTGGTCATTAATCATTTTAGTTCTCCCTCCCCCTATCATAGAAGGGTCATTAGGAGGTCTTCCCTCACGTATTTTTTCCTCTTTCTTATACGTGCTCCTGATTCAGGAGATTCTTTTTTCTTCCTTTCTCATCCATCCTTCCTCATAATTTCCCATGCGCAGTCGATTGTGGAGGTTAACCCGATAAAACAAACATATAAATCAGCCTAAAGAAAGGGAGAAAAGCATATAACCAGTTGAACTTTTTCTTAATTGCAGGAAGTAATAAAGATTAGTAACTGATCAGTACTCAACGTAAGTTGGTACATTTTTTTTCTTCCTAATTATGAACATTAAACGTTATTTACCTATTGTCTTATAATACCTATATCTTATAATAGCCATTTACAATGTACAAATAATTGCATAGTCACAGTCAATGGTAAAATGTGATAATTTTGTATTTTCTCCTAGATCTCCTCTATGTGTTCACTATATTGTCTCCCTTCTCACTTATTATAGGTGTGCAAGTACAACAATTACTTTATTACTATTTGTAAGAAAGTAAAAGGGCGTAATTGAGAAAGTTGTTTGGCTGACGTTGAATGATATATGAAATAGTAATTGGAAGGAAAAAATTTTAAAGTATTTTTCAGAAAATTATAACTATTTAAACTAAGCCTGTGTACAGTCGAGAAGGTGCTTGCTGTTTCTAGACGGATAGATAACTAAGACTCACAAACGTGCAGCAACTTTGAATTACTTAATCATACTTGCTTTTTAAATGTCCTGATGATAATTGTACAAAGAGAAGCAGATATTTATTTAGACAAATAAAAAAGAAAACAACATTCGACTCGGCTGATCCGACACCAAGAATCCTTTTGATACACGGATGCTATCCGATGTAATTGACGGTGCTCGATAAAGATATTTCATCAAAACAAGCTTATTAAAAAGGTGCACAATCTCATGCTGTCATATCCTGTCAAATAATCAGACGTCACGATGACAACAACAAAGGAAGATTTAAATTTTAATTTTTTTGGAGATTTTCAATTTATTTAGATAAAACTACAATCTGCCTTTTTATTAGGCAATAAGTAATTAAGATAAATGGTATCATTCATACCATATTTACAATTCATCATTAACTCGCTCATTCATACAATATTTACAAACAGCCCAGAGCCCCCCAAGTCCACATGGTTGTCACCTCCCTCGCGTGCGAAGGAGGAAGCGTAGTCTTGGGAAGTCCCCCACGATCCTAAGTCAGCCGCGTCTCTGGTTAAGAGCCAGCGGAGGCTGACCAAGAGCGCGAGAGCCACAGACGCTCAGGACATCATTAGAGAAACTGGACATTGCCAGGACTCCCACTATCACTTAATTGTAGCAGGTCACGAGGCCACTGCCACTTTAATCTCCGAGGATGATTATAGGGATGAGTGGTGCAGTGCAATGACTGTGCTAGGGAATTAGGGTGGTTGTATAGGTAACTATGGAATTTTATGAACTTGGAAGGGATGAGTTCAAGAATGTAGGGTATATTCAGATCATTGTGAAGGGTTTTGTTGCTGACTTTTTAAGGGGCATTCACTATTGTTCTCAGGACTTTTGATTGAAAGGATTGGATACTGTTAGTCCCCCATAGCTATATTTCGTATGTCCAGATTGGCTTAAGTATAACTTTAAATTTTAATTAAAATAAACATTCTAAATTAAGAAAAAAAACTGGTTGGATTAATTTCTGTAACGTTAATTATCGTAAGTGCCGTTATTATCGAGGCTCGTGCAATTCAATTATTTAAGAACCGTTAATTACATGTATTCGCCGGTTGACCTAAACAGCTAATGGAACAATCAAATATTAATCTTACGGTTAATACGTTATTCGATTTGGTGCCTAGTTGATGATTAGAGCCTCAATGATAATCATTAACAAAGAATCAATAGTTCGATTTGAAAGTGGAGTACTTGCATAACAATCACACAAAACCATTCCTATTCTTAAGGGAGAATTTATGCATTTTCTATGATAAAGATACCGCTAGATTTCCATAAATTATTGACTTACTTTTTGGATAAAGTTGTTATTTGTAACTTTGCAGAAGTATTAATCAAATTTAAGTTGTGGGTACTAAAACAATCAACAATCGCCAAATTTTGATTCCACTCAAACTCTTACACGTAACGAACACCTCGTTCACAACGATTAAGGTCATGTGTAGTCGTTTTTTAAGACGTAATTTGTATGTTATCTCATTTTTTTACCTCTCACAATTTGAGAGTTTATTTGAATCTACATGCGCTATCATACAATGATATATAACAATTCGTATTATAGCATCGAGAAATAATTTACTCAATTTTTAAACTATAGTTCAACAAAAAATTATAAATAAAAGGGCGGATAAAATTAAAGATCACTTCTTACGAATTTTTCATCACTTTCTCACGAGAATAATATTTTGAACTTGTTAATAAAGCGGCAATCTTAGTCCTAATATATTCGATTAAAACATTTTTATAGTTTTTGTTTCTGTTAAAATATAACGTAAGAGTATTTTGTATCAGTCGTTCATAATCGTTGTAAACAAGGTGTTCTTTACTAGATATAGGTCCCAAATGTTAAAAGAGTGGAATCGAAATTGGATATATGCTTGAAAAGTGCATCAAATGACTATATTTATAACTTTAATGCAAGTTGATTCCATTGACAGGGTAAAAGTTCAAATTTTTAAAAATAAATGAATCCGGAGAACTACTCTGGGTGGTCCAGGGTTCGATCTTCTGCCCAGTTCATGTTGTTGTTTTGTGCACAACCATTGTACTCATCAAAATTTATATAAAACAGTGACTGGCCAACCCAATAATTAGGGAATGGTGAAAAGAATACGCCTTTGAGTAGATGGCCAGCAACAAGTCGCAAACATAAGAACCAATCGCGTTGACCATTATGCCTGCCTTCGATGCCCCCTGGTATCGATCCCCGTCTGGAGCTAGGGATCCCAGAGGTAAATCAGCGGGACAAAAGAGACAATTTGGGGAATCAGAGAGGTCCCCTGGAGTGCCCTTAGACCGTAGGGCAGTGTATAATAAGATTAGAACATCCATCTCAGGCATCCCCCCCCCCGACCTCGTCCAAGTCTTCTGAATTATTTACCTTGCGGATTGCCCATCCATCATCCAAGTAGTTTAATTCATTTCCTTTTGAATGGGTCGCTTGGTGCTGCCACTGAGCTATTGACGAGGCCGGACTTAGAAACGCTCGTTTTGGAAACTCGCTCATTTCTCAATCTGGAATTATATTAGGAAGTTGATTGACGTTAATGACTAGAGCTGTAATCTATGGTTTATAACTCTGAGAAGTATCTTATGAAAAATAATTACATGTATATAGCGTTTTTTAAAAATTGAATCGTTTGTGGTTCCACTTACTTATATTAGTCTCATAGTACTGACTAAAAATGAGGGCCGTTTTAATGAATAAATACAATACGTCAAATGGGCAATGATATAACTGCTTACATCTTAATGGATACATGATACCAACTACTATGATCACACCTGTGGTCAGATGGAAAAATGTTATGTCATTTTTTCTAACAGAGATTATTTTTTTCAGTTCAAAAGATATTTAGCACAGACCCTTTTCCTAATCCTACAACCCTACCTATCAAACTACTTCTTCCAAGTCCGCTGTAGCTTAGAATATTATAATTACTATCCCGTAAAAGCAGGAGTTCCACAGGACAGTGTCCTGGGTCCCATTCTCTATAAGCTATACACCGCTGATGTCCCCTCTACCCCCAATACCTTCTTGGCAACATTTGCAGATGACACTGCAATCTTGTCATCCCACTCAGACCCCTACATAGCATTCCATAACCTTCAAAAACACCTTGATAAAATTGAGTATTCGTGCAACTAATGGCGGATCAAAGTTAATGAAGCAAAATGTTCCCACATTACCTTCACCTCCGTCGCATGTATTGCCCAATAGTTTATTTAATTCCATTCCTCTGCCTGTATCCGAGACAGTACGGTACTTAGGCTTCCATCTCGACAAACGACTGACCTGGAGCCCACACACTAGGCTAAAAATACAAGAATTAAACAGATGCTTTGGACAACTGTACAGACTACTTGAAAGGACATCCCATCTCTCAATAGAAAATAAATTACTAATCTACAAAGTTATACTTAGGCCAATCTGGACATACGGAATAGAGCTATGGGGGACAGCAAAAAAGTCGAACAGCAAGCGCATCCAATCCTTTCAATCAAAAGTCCTGAGAACAATAGTAAATGCCCCTTATTACGTCAGCAACAAAACCCTTTTAACGATCTTATTATACCCTAAATTCTTAAACTCATCCCTTCCAAGTTCATGAAATTCCATAGTAACCTTTCCAACCACCCTAATCCCTTACCACTGGTCATTGCACTGCTCCACTCATCCCTATAATCCTCCTCAGAGACTGAAACGAAAGTGGCCTCGTGACCTCCTATAAATACGTGACAGTGGGGTTCCTGGCAATGGCCAGTTTCTCCAATCATGTCCTGAGCGTATGTGGCTCTCACGCTTTTCGTCAGCCTCCATTGCTCGTATCCGGTGACGCGGCCGATGGAGGTGCGTCGGGGACTTCCCAAGACTCCGCTCCCTCTTTCGCATGCAAGGGAGGTGACAACCGTGTGGATTTTGGAGGCCTCCTCTGGGCTGTTTGTAAATATTGTGAATGAGTGAGTGAATGATGAATTATAAATATGGTATGAATGAGGACATTTATCTCCATTACTTATTGCCTAATAAGGCATATTGTAATTTTATCATAATAACAAGATATTTTTCACATTCCAGAGTCTGAAAGTACTATAAAAAGAGACTATAAGTATTAGCCAACAATCATTTGTAATACGTTCACTCGTGTAAAAGAACTTTGTGAATTTTCTTACTATAGTACTTGTAGATTCTGGAAGGTGAAAAATCTATTTGCTAGGCAAAGATATTTATAAAATGTTGCACAGATGTGAATCTGTCCAGTACTCTACCATTTACCTAATTTAATTTAAATTTAAGAGTATCGTCTCAAGATTTACCATGCAATGGAATATCAATAGGTAATTTTATGATTTAGCACAATTATTTGTATATCTAATAAGGCCGATTATAATCCTCTTAGAATAAGAATTTTGTTATTCTATACCCAATACAAAAAAAATGTATCGACCAATCCACGATGGTGATTTTTTTTTTTTTCACTATTTGCATTTAATATTCTAAAAGCAAATAATATCTTATGTTTTTCAAAGATTAAAAAACCACTAGTTCTTCATTTTTCTCAATCAATTTATTGCTTTCTGTGATGATATAGAATAATTAATCATGAGTTCATTACATCTATAACGAAAATAGGCGGGAAATTCATTAATAAAAGAAAAGCAAATGTAGCTTGATGAGTTTCTTATACTAACACTGATTCATATAATCTATCCATTTTATGTATAATGAGTGGGATTTCAACTATAAATAATATTATTACTCATTACACAGTTTTCCAAACCATCTGTCTACCAGTGCTTCTCATTGTGAGTCGCCTGTTTCTCTCTTCTGCTGACACAAAACACAAAACAACAAAACACGAAACCCGGCCATGAAATAATTAAATAAATTGAGAAAATTAAAACATAAATATGTTTCTGTGATCTTTGAGTAGGGTTTCAAATTAGTGATATCAACGTCCTGATTGACAATACATAACATGAGCTTAAATGGACGGAAATGACAAAAAGCCCTTCATACTTTAATCAAAATTATTTTCGATTCTTCAGTTTCGCATTTAGGGATGATATTTCAGGAGGAAATTGTACTTGTTCGTCGACAGATGCTTAGAATAAAAGCAACTACTCAAAAAAATGGGTATTATTTAATTAATTACTTGGTAATTAAAAAATTAATATTTTCCTATAGTAATCAGTAGGGTAAGAAATGGAAGATTTGTTAAATATCGTTACAATAATTCATCGGAATCGTTCGTTTTGATAGCCCAAAGAAGCTAAAATAAAAGCAACTCTCTAAGTAGAAGGATCATTGATAAATCAATAAAGCAGTGATTAAAATGACATTATACGTTAAAATGGTCTTTAAGTGTGTTCACATTTTATTTGTAGCAACGTTGACTTAAAATTTTCTCCCCGATAGTTCCTTCACTATTCATGAGTTCTTCTTCAGAAGTGACTTTCTTCCAAGAAACACACAGTTGCTAAAAGTATGTCTATACTTACATTATAGAATTGTTCATGAATGATAAACAACACGAATGATGTAATATAATATGAATCAATATGAAGAATAAAAAAAAGTGTAACAGCTAAATAAACAAATTTAATCCGCCCAATCCTCAATCCTTCCATTAGTGGGGAGAGAACCCTTCATCTAAAGGCCCCTAACTGCCTGAGGTATTAACAGCCGAGTGGTGGGGAGAGGGCGCAGGGAAATGAAGCGTGAGCTGCCCACTGTTCACGGATAAGCTAAATGCGTTCAGCGTTCTACATCTGCAGCGCTGGCGATAAGGTGCTGACTCGATAACGGACAACGTGTACGTACGGCCGTTTTATTCAGGGTTAGTTGCCTTATTCCTTAGGCTTAGAGGTCGATCGATGATTCAAAGCTGTAGGGACAAGGTATTGTTCAATTTAAATTACGCTTTATATACAGATTTGAAAAGTTAACGGTACAAGTTGTAACACTGTTCTCCATTTCAACATCATCTTTATTTGAGTTCATAAATTTTCAAAGAAAAAAGGAAGAAACATTTTTTCGGCGATGGGAGCTGCAACTACTAATCATGATTGTAAACCGTTAGAGTTAGTTTATGTAGATGACCATGAAAAAACAGCATTGTATGAATTTAAACAAATGCCGGCACAAAACGGTTCTAGAGGATAGCTCCTAACACTATTAGCCATTAACTGCTAATTTCTTTTAGTATAATTTTAACCGTAATATTTAAAGTATCTAAGAATAAACAGTCTACCCACTTAACTCATCATTTAAATGTTTTTTTAGTTTTTTTTGTACCGTCATAATATATTTGACATCAATTCTAAACCTATTTTTCTTTTATTGTTAATAAGCCTAAAAACAAAATAATTAACTTGCAAGCTTCAGCATTACTATTTGTTTGCTATGTTTTGTAGAGGAATATAAAAGCCTTACATATTTTCTTTTATTACAGAAATTAGATCCACATCACTTTTTCTAATTTTACTAATAGAAAGTAAATTAATGATTTACAAAGTTATACTAAAGCCAATTTTGACATACAGAATAGAGCTATGAGGGACAAACAGTATTGAATCCTTTCAATCACAAGTTCTGAGACCAATAGTTAATGCCCTTAATTACGTCAGCAACAAAACCCTTCATAACGATCTTAATATACGATACATTGCTGAACTCATCCCTTCCAAGTTCATGAAATTCCACTGTAACCTATCCAACCACCCTAATTCCCTAGCACAGTCACTGCACTGCGCCACTCATCCCTATAATCCTCCTCTGAGGTTAAAACGGCAGTGGCCTCGTGACCTGCTATAATTAATACTGGCAATTTGCGAAAATGCCTTTTTGCAGTGTTCGTTGTTTCCTGAACCATCGGAAAATTTGAATATCTTTTGAACTGTGGCTTAAGAAACCTTAAAGTGAGTTAGTTTGTAGGTACCGAATGAAATTTTAGGGTATTAGACCCTAGCCCAGTCATTAAACTGCACCACACATACCTATAATCCTCCTTGGAGATAAGTACGTGAACGTGGAAGTTCTGGCAAGGGTTAGTTTCTGCAATCGTCCTGAGCCTCTGTGGCTCTCGCACTGTTGGTTATTCTCTACTGGTTTGATACCGTGACCGTGATGGTGGAACGTGGGGAACTTCCAAAGTCTGGGTGCTTTCTCTTGTGCATCCGAGGAAGGTGAGAAGCATGCTGATTTGGGAGGTCTCAGGGCTGTTTGTAAATAATGTATGAATGAGTGAGTGAATGATGAATTGTGAAGAACTGCAAATATGGTACGAATGAGTAAATTGATTACAGTTACTTTATTATTTAGAATACATATTGTTGATTAATATTATTATTAATAGTGGTCAAAAACTGAAACATTCTTATTTATTTTAATTGTGACCTGGAAGAATCTAGGACCCTTACGACTAATCAAGTTCCGGGAATAAAATTATATGTACAATCCGGTTGACTATAAATGAGCTTACTTGCATAAAAAAGAGGTCCCTTAATATTCAGTGACTATACATGGAACCACACTGGTGTGCATACCCCTTTCTGTAAGGCACACTAGTGTCTGAGGAGAAACTGCAGTCGAGGGGCGGTATTGTCGCGGCCAAGAACACTCTAATTTTAGAAGTGCTCTCTTTGTTTACTCAACGGAAACAGTGCCTTATTTAACCGAAGAGTTTCTAATTAACTTTATGTTTCAGCCACTCTGCCTTCCTCCAGCCCATAAAGATGATGAGCAATTTCTTTTTTTGTAATTTTAATCTAAGGCAAATATTATTTCTACTCCGTTGTTTATCGAGCTTAATCATTATTACCTGAACGGAGTGCACATTTAGAATCAGGCTTTATTACTTAACTTGATGGTGGAAAATTTAACTTATGCCACTGAGAAAATTAAATAGTAGAGCCGAGGGTCAGTAGCCTCTCTTTTTTTCCCCATTATTTAAAATATTATGTTTTCCAGATTTATACCAAATAAATTTCTTTACGTCTGTTATGAACCAAATCATTTTGTTTATTTAATACGTAATAAATGACGTGAGATAACAATACCAAAAAATATTCACACTCCATATAAATTACAATATTCATTCAAAACCAATTAAATTTGGATCTCGTAAAATTAAATATGATTTTTACCCCCTGGAGATTCCATTATTGTTTTAATTATTACTCCGACATCATCCGAGGAAATCTGACTTGTCTTTCTTAATAGCATCTAAACTGTGAATTGATAAGTCTTATTAACATTTTTAAAAGTTAGTATCTCATATTGCTAACTTTTAAGAAGTACTTATTAACAGTATACTTTTTCTTATACGTCCCATCATTGAGTTTCAACACTGTTTTTTAATGTTTTTCGGAATGTATCTTTGAAATTACGCGTAGAAATCATCATCACGACAGCCGCGGAATGTTAACGCCCAATTCACGCTGAAAAAATTTGGACTTTTTTTTTAAAGTGATTCAGAGTTACATGATTACAAAAGGATTAAAAAACTACAGTTCAATCGCTAAGGGAATGAATCCCATCGAAACTTAAACCTAAAAAAAGACCTACATTTTGAAGAAAAAAAAATTGGCATGAGAAGTCATGAGTCAGTAGGTCGGCATATCATGAGTAGTTAAGGTGGGTGGGGAGAGGGGATGTAGAATAGACCTTGCCCTAAACACAGGCATTCTCTTGGCGAATGTACAGTAAATGCTTTAATGAAAAATTAAAAAGATTAGTAGTGAGCATAAAGGATGCTTTTTAAGCAGCATATGTTACAACTAAAAACATTTCAACTCTAGAAAAAATTCATTGTTTATCATTCGGTAGATTCTCAGCCTTGACACGCATTCGTACAGACAGATTTTTCGTTTCTTTTTAACCTGATTTACTTTCTTACACGAAAACAAACAAAAAATGAAATTGTTTTGTCAGCCGCCGGCCTTGGGCAACAATGATCACTTACCTGAAACATCTCGAACACAATGAGGGCGACCAGTTCAAGATGGCTTGACCATTGACTGACTCTTGTTGTAGTAGTGACCACATGATTGCAGGTCTGTAAAGCCCTCAGCCAGATGGCATGGGTCCCGGACCAGACAAAGCATAATCCCACAGCCCTAATGAGGGGCTTCAGCAGACTCTTGCCTTCTTACCTGCGCAACCTTGCTCACAACACAAAGAGTGTGGTCTGATTGTTGTTAATGATCTGTGTTGGGATTTGCGAAAGGAAAACATATCAGCTGCCTCTTATGTTTTGCTACTGAGATACACTGTTATTTAATTTCTTTTTCCGTTTTTGTGTTGAAGAAATAACCCTGTTTTTATTGTAAATTAGGTATGATCTATTATATATGATTTTATATCACTATTTTTCCATGTTATATCGACAATCTTGTTAACAAAAGAAATTTTTTTAAACGCCAAAACTTTATACACAAGGATAGCTTGCAACCTTCTAGGGAAACTTTGCACTGATTGCATTTTAACCAAACTTATTAAATCTTGTGTGGTACAAGTAGTGCCCAAAACCTAAACAGTATTAACATATTTCGTTGTTTTTAGTCACTGGCTAATGGTTAGTTAGTCCTCTATACCATGCATCATTTTAAATTGTCTACTGGCTAACAAGATGCTTTCTTGGTCGGATTAACAAACAAGTCAGACCAATAGCAATTCCATGGCCTTCAATGTTCCATTGTAATATACCTAGACACCTCTATAAAAATTATTGAAAACTCACAAATGTCAACTTGTATCCAGGTCAATTAACTCGAACACATTCATTTGTATAGCCATTTTTACACCCCAAAGATATAGAAAGAGTTTCTATAGAACTTAGAGTGGGTATGATGGATTATGGAGAGCTTACTAGTTTTTCTATCTAAGGCTCCTAAACCATAAATAAGGTCAGACCAACAAGGAAATAAGAATTTTACGATAAATATCATCCATACTGCAGTATAACTAATACGAGTAATGCATATTATAAACTCACGCAGTGACGCCTAATTTTGTAACCACATCCCTGCGCATGTTATTAAATCCGATGACCCGTGATATCGAATGCGTCCAGCGGAAGACAACGCAGCCACACAGGGTGATGGCATACAACCGGAAGTAAATAAAAGTTCCTAAGACGCATAGTATAAATAACACAGCCAAAGGGAAATAGGTCTTTAAAATTTAAAACAGAAATAGGTGGAGATACCAGCAACAATAAACAAGTATGTACATAACCGTTGTTGTTTTATTGTTGACGTTACTTTTTGGGAAAATATGATTTGTACATATTTCAAAAAAATTTTTCAATTAAATTATACCTATTAAAATACTAATAAAAATGAATTTTTTCATGCGTTTAAGAAAACTTCCCTTTTTAAATCTGAAATAAAGCTAATGATCTAGCAATGAAGAAAAATTGGCCTTTTATAACTTAAGTTATATGAATATTAGTTTAAGCTCAGACTCTGAGGAAACAAGCATTTTTACTAAGAAGTGGACTACTTTGAAATCGCAGATTGCTTAAAAGTTTTCCAACAGGCAGGAATAAAAAACATTACATTGCAAATAAACGCAAACAGCTGTTAAAAGAAGAAATTTTATAAGGTGATAAAAAGGCTGTATATTAACCTGCGAATTAGTCCATTTCCCTCGTTATTCGCTCTGCTTCCCGAATGAGACTCTTAATACATCTTGAAATAAGTTTATTTAGCCTAGAACCACAGAAGATACTATATTTTTGATCCCGTTCGAGGTGATCGTCTTTATGCTGTTTACATGTCGGTCAGCAGCGTTGTAAGAATTATTCCATCTGCATTTTTAAATGTCTAGGACTATAATCTGTTTAGGTCAATATGCCACAACAAATTAAATATGAAAAATTTCAATCGGTACCTACAAACTAACTCACTTTAAGGTTTCTTAAGCCAAAGTTCAGAAGATATTCACATTTCTATTATTTTCCGATGATTAAGGAAACATCGAACACTGCAAAAAGGCATTTTCGCAAATTGCCAATATTAATTATAGCAGGTCACGAGGCCACTGCCGTTTTAATCTCCGAGGAGGTTTATAGGGATGAGTGGTGCAGTGCAATGACTGTGCTAGGGGATTAGGGTGGTTGGATAGGTTACTATGGAATTTCAGGAACTTGGAAGGGATGAGTTCAAGAATATAGAGTACATTCAGATCATTGTGAAGGGTTTTGTTGCTAACGTAATAAGGGGCATGTTCATGTTCGACTTTTTTGCTGTCCCCCATAGCTCTATTCTGTATGTCCTGATTGGCTTAAGTATTACTTTGTAAATTAGTAGTTTATTTTCTATTGAGAGATGGGATGTCCTTCGAAGTAGTCTGTACAGTTGTCCAAAGCGTCTGTTTAGTTCTTGTTTTTTTTTAGCCTCGTGTGTTGGTTCCAGGTCAGTCGTTTGTCGAGATGGAATACTAAATACCTTACTGTCTCAGAAACAGGGAGAGTAATCGAATTTAAAAAGACTAGCGGACAGGACTTGCGGCAGAATGTTATGGTTATGTGGGAACATTTTGCTTCGTTGACCTTGATTCGCCATTGGTTGCACCAATACTCGATCTCATCAAGGTGTTTTTGAAGGTGTTGGGATGCTATATTAGGGTCTGAATGGGTTGACAGGACTGTAGTGACATCTGCAAATGTTGCCAAGAAGGTATTGGTGGTAGAGGGGACATCAGTGGTGTACAGATTATAGAGGATGGGGTCCAGGACGCTGCCCTGTGGAACTCCTGCTTTAATGGGATAGTAGTTAGAATATTCTAAACCACAGTGGACTTGCAAGAAGCGGTTTGAAAGGTAGGACTGTAGGATTAGGAATAGGGCCTGCGGTAAATATCCTCTGAGCTCGTAAAGCAAACCTGCGTGCCAAACCCTGTCAAAAGCTTGAGCTATTTCAAGAAAGGCAGCAGTGCAATACTGTTTGGATTCAAGGGCTGAGGAGATGTGATCGACAACGTGAAAGCCTTGTTGAGCAGTGGAATATCGTTGGCGGAAACCAAACTGGTGTGTAGGATAAAGGTTTTTGGATTCAATACTTGGAAGTAGGCGTTATAATAGGAGTTTTTCAAATATTTTTGAGAGTATAGGGAGTAGGCTAATTGCACGGTAAGATGAGGCGTGATTGGTTGGTTTGTCGGGTTTGGCAAATAGGACTATAATGGAGTGTTTCCAGAGGAAAGGAAAATGCGTCGTTCGGATAATGCTGTTATAAATGTAGGTTAGGAAGATTATGGCTTTAGGAGGAAGATGTTGGAGAATTCGAGGAGTAGGGAGATCAAATCCTGGAGATTTTCGGTAAGGTAATTTTTCAGAAGATATTCTACCTCAGAGGGGTTAACGGCTTTTGGTGGAAGTGAGAGAGGGATAGGTAAAGTTAGGAAATCATCAACAGTTGAGCGATGATTATTGTTGTGAGGAGTAAGGTGAGGAGTGAAAGTACGGGGAAGATGCAATGCGAATCCTTCCGCCCTCTCGCCATCCGAAGCAGCCCAGGACTCTAAGCTCATTTCAAAGCGAATAAATCTTTCGCCTTTACCAATATTACAAACAGTGTATTTAATATCATCTGGTATCTTAGCGTGACCTGACAACCTTAGTTTCCCTGACCTACATATTTAGAACCATCCACTTCTTTATAAATACTCCATTATCAGTTTTTCTATGAAACATGGTATAACCTAATGATTTGTCATTTTAAACCCTATCAACCTGTATTAAAATCCAAAAACATCTTGGGACCTGGTCCAAAATTTAGCCTAAATAGTGCTGATATTTCTGCTACTCCCAGCATCTTTCTCGCATACTTTGCTGGTTATACAGCAATCCTTTGGTCTTATCCAACTGCATTAAACAACCTACGAAATCACGGCGCAACCAGCGTGAATGTAGACAAATTCTTACGCAGATTTACCCTTCGATGAGGATCAAGTCCATCCGTCAAATTCAACACAGAACCGATTCCCATGTTCAATACTATTCTTTTATCTAGACAAAGGGCTGACTTGTAACTGAACCATAATAAGTTAACAGATATGGTGACTAGTTGACAGAAACTGTAAAGCCAATCTTACCCAAGAAGACTAATTATCAATGCGATGTCAGATCTGTAACTGGCTTCAGATTGATTCACCAAGGTATAAGTGGGGTGACCTACAAGGAGGATCCGTAAAATTATAAAATTAGGATTGCTTGCATTTAATTTAATTTACAAATGGGGTAGGTAAATGGTGCGTTTTGGTTTTTGGTACTAGTACACCGTGGACCGTACGGTCTTGATGGTCAATATAACTAATATATGAGAAGAAACTGTCACTGTTCAAGATATGCAGTATTAACTTCTAATAGATTTTACATAATGGTATATGAGCCATGAGTCAAATGCAAATTGTTTGTGGGTAAGCATGTAAAAATGAATTTTCCTTCAAACCATTTCAATGACTTTGATATTAAATAGTAAACTATCTAATATTATTATAATACACATCTAGATGCACAATCACCTTGGTGATAACCTAGGGTAAACTACAGTTAAACGTAAGGTCATCTTCGTAAGAGAAAGACAAAGAGGAAATCTCCCATGTAACGGCCATGACACAAGAAAGAATTACAGTTGATGCAACAATAACCGTGACCTGAAAGTCATCTCTTGGGACACATTAAATAAATTTGTATGAATTAATTTAAGACATAATTCGAAATATCATGTATTGGGAGGAACGATATAAATATATTTTATTTTTAAAAAACAACGAAACCCTAACGTTTTCACCTGCGTGTTTGTCTGTCCTAATCTTTATGAGCCCGATGTTGAAACTAGAGGTATAAAACTGAACTTAAAGGTCCCAATTTGTTTCGGAAAGACATGAAAATTGCAGATATCTAAATTAAACACGGTAGAGTCCCCCCAATTATTATATTAGTTGTTATTGAAAAAAAAAAATGTATTTATTACTTAAAGTGTTGTGTCAAATTAAAGTCTTCGACAGTGAGTTTTTTGTTTCCTCAATCTGTAAATGCAAAAAGCCATTAACACCGTGTTTCTAACTTCAACACAACCTGTGATTTTTTCAAACACATGATAAATTGCATTGATCCATTGATTTTATGACCCAATCATGCTGAAAATAAAAGCATCCCAATTAAAATTAATGACATTATCATTGATGATGTAATTATTATAAAGTTTTACTCTATGTTTTTTTTATATTTAATTCATATCAATATTGTAGATTCTCCCAATTTGTTTTATTCACTGAGCTAAATAGTTTGAAAAATAAAATATAGCGTTTTTAATTAAAATGACTAGTAATTTTTTGCTTGTTTTTACCATCGGTAATAAAGTATTTCAGCAAAGTGGAATAATATGTTTCTCGGTACAAACTTAATAACTTTTCACCTACTTTATTTTATGTATATTTTACAAATTACAATTGAGTTCATAATTGTTGATATAAAAACATTAAGTCAAAATGTAAAAGTGACTGCAAGAGGCAATCAGTAACACAGACAGTAACCAACGAGATCTCTTTTTTTAGTCCTGAGTTGAAATTTCCTTCCGCCTCTCTAACCGAGTTAAGATTGATCAAAGAAACATATCTTTTAGCTTAAGTACAAGGGGATGTCTTATAAACGAACCAATTCATTTTCAAAACAAGGAACATAAATTCGCCTCAGATTAAATATTTAGCTTATGTTCGATGCTCGCCGACTTCCGTTGTGTCTACTTCCTTGTCTTTTAATTAATTCAAAGCAAAGTCCTCAGTGCTCCCCCTTCCTCCGATCCTTCAGCACCCCCACTCCCCGTCTGTACTTTAATGGAATCCCAGAAAGAAACCAACCCTCTTCTCCCTTGGCAAACTATATTTCATTACTTTGTGCCTAACGTGACAATTTTCTTGAATAGGTCTTCCCTTTTTTCAACAAGTCATGGCTCCAGTAGGCCTAGCTTCTCTCTCGTCGTTATTTAATTATTCTCTGACGGTCAAATTACAGGTCATTGTTCTTCGGAAAAAAGTACCATTTACTCATTAACAAAAATATCAAAATACTAAAAAAAATTGTCAAGGCTATCGTGGTTGAACTAGTTCATATTTTTAATTATACGCATATTGGTCCAGGTATCCGTCGTATATGAGTCGCTTATTAGCTTCCGTATCAAATGCCTCTTGGTTGTCCATACGCCGACAAAATTGGAGCAAATCATTCAATGTTCTTTTACTCGCACTACCTCTGTAGGAACATAGACTCATCGAACATAGGCCATTTTTTAACATTACCTTTTGTTCAAGTGATATAAAAATAGTCACGATAATTCTTCTACGTTCATAAGTATGCGATAATGCGTCTACGTGTGTAAGTTTGTGGTTGAATAAGTTGAGCTCACGTAAAAAAAACAAAAAAAAACAGTGTTAATTAAACTGTGATTAAGAAGAAAGGCTAGGAAACACCTGGAATCGGGGACTGACTGCTCCATTCAGCCAACGCCAGTCCTTTCTTCTAATGAGAGGTGAAACCCCTTTCAGAAGGGTGGGGGTCCTGCTGGCAATTATCCTTTCCACCGACACCCAAGCGAATCAGGAAAAATCGTTTAACGACCTCGGTATATCTTCATTACCGTATTGGATTGCTCAGCATTTTCTTCGCTTAAGTTGACTGGTAGTTAAAGTTATGTATCAGTTTTGTGCAGCTGACTAAAGTCGCGAATCGGCTCATCGCACCAAGGGAGTGGCTCCAAGATTGGATTCTTTGAGGGTGTAAGTATAAGGATTTGTAAGTACCCCATACCTACAAGCATATGGCCATTGAGAGTTCACCGATAACTTACATCAATTTGTAACGTAATCTCGAAAGGAGAACTAAATGTCTGTTAGGCATTTGGACTATTATTGACTCCACAAAGTTGAAGACCAAAAGTATCCACTAATTGGTTCAGTTATAATCAGAATATATTTGAAAAATAGTAGTGATTTCACTTACTAAAGTAAAAAACAACTGTGAAAATTATATTGGGTTGGAGCGGATGAAATGTTAAATTTTTTTACTTTGATAAAATCATGGAAGTAAGAACCCTTCTCACGTTTACAAACACTGACACAATGAGTATTAAATTACTCTGCAGACGTTTCTCTTTCATTTCCATGCAATATCTTTCATTTCCATGCAATATCTTTCAGTTTATAGTGAACTATGCGAATTTGTTACTATCAAATATAATAATATCAATTACAAGTTATATTCTTATATGTATTTAAACTTGGATATAATGCTTCCGACCCCTTTTGAAACATCTATGTGGATTTTGGAGATGGGACAGTGAATGAAAGAACTGGATATCGGTGGTTCTCTGGGTTTCAATCCGGCGATACAAGTCGAAAATGAATCTCGCAAGAAAGGCCAGAATTATGATAATAAATTAAATGCTTTAGTAGAGGCCAATCCTCACCAAACAAGTAGAAAATTTTCAAAACACTCACGACACCTTCATGCTATTGGGGAAACAAACAAATATGGCCACTGGGGCCTACATGATCAGACTGAGCGCCTAAAACTTTGTTGAAATGTTTGAAAGTTAACTTTAAAAAAATGACATTCCTGAAAATAGAAGTTTTACCACATCCTCCATATTCGCCCAGCTTGTCACCAACTTGCTATCAATTTTTCAGAGCGTTTGACGCATTTTTAAAAAACAAAATATTCAAAAATAAAAACAACGTAGAATTTTCATTTCTCAAATTGATTGATTCAAAGCAAAAAAGTTTCTTTGAACAAGGTATACAAAACCCTGTTAATCGTTAGGGGAAATGTGTTGAAATTAACGGAGGTCTTTTTGAATATAAACAATACCTCCTATTTAAACTTTGTTTTTTTTTTGTTTCATTTGTTTCATCCCTATTCATATGTTCCAACCAGATAATACATGGTATGAATGAAAACACTTATCTCAATTATTTATTGCCTATTAAGTAGGCAGATTGTAATTTCATAAAAAAAAAAAAAAAAAAAAAAAAAAAAAAAAAAAAAAAAAAAAAAAAAAAAAGATAATACAAAACTGGATTGAGAGAGAAATAAATTTATTTCTAATATCTCAGTTTAATTATTACTGTATATAGAGGATAGAGTTATGAATGACCTATTATTATATTCAATAACACTTCCTTATTTAAAATCGTGTTTTTGGAGTGTTACTCCCAAAATAATTATTGTTATCTTGAAGATTTAATGATTTGTTTATTTCGATTTCCTAAAGCTTTAATTCCAACGAAAGGAGTACAAATCCCCAAAAAATGAATGTACAAAAGAAATAATTTGAAAAGTTGTTCAAAATAATTATCGAAATAACCTAATCGAATAAAAATTTTAAACGTCCACCGTCGACTTGTTCATTCTGGCTGTAACAAGTTCAGGAAACAACGATAAGGAGTTGAGGAATAACTTATTGTACATCAGCTACAAAACATTTAAAACAACAGATCCAATTTTGGACTCACAAGGACTGTTTTCTTTAGCCCAAAGGGAGAGGTTGTACTCTCATTCAGGTACAATGAAATCCTCTTTCGTCTCTCTTCTGCCTGTCTTTAATTGACGGCAATTGCAGTCATGAAAGGAATTTCAGTAAATCTAAAATATAATTCGCTCTAATACAAAACTATGTAAAATAGCCAACCAATAACCTCCATCTGAAAATACAATACCGGGAAGTATAGATGCTCAGAAACTGTGGAAGGTATAAATATCTGATTTTCCCAGCGGTTTATTAAAGGCAAAAAGAATTTCAGAGTATTTTATAACAATTTGGGGTTTATCAAATTAAGGGGTTTTAGTCTAAAACGTACATTAGTTTTATCACAATCAGTTATCAAGGTTTTAATGCTACTTGGGTAGTTCTCCATTAGCTTGAATAGCTCTTGCAACATTTCTCCACTTTCTCTATCTTTAACTTTCTTGGTATATATTCCTAATTTTTTTTTAATATCTCTCAAAATAATAAAAATAGAATAAGGGAAAAATAAAAAGGATACTTATTTTGGATTGGTAATAGCCTTTCACTAGAGGGATTCCCAAACCAAAATTATATTTAGATCATAATTGATATAACAACCACTGAATTTTTACAGTAAGTAGGAAAGAACGCTGTCCTGCACCCGTTGCTTGGTGTGCCGTCGGTGGGCGAGTTCATCCACCGGAGACACATAAAGTTTTTTGACTCGTTGCAGCACCTAACCAACCCAGTGTTTAACACTATGGCCCCACCACCCCTCCCGCATCGATGGCAACAAACTGTCGGGGAAAAATAAAGTTAAGAATTAGTATGTAAGTTAGTTTTAAGTTTGATAAAAAAGATGAGCCCCACCACCTTTATAAGTCAGTTCATTCCAGTCAGGTATAATGTGTATCATTATACTTGTTTATTCATTATCTAATTTTTTATAAAATAACAAAGCCTGTATATTCAATTTTATTAAGATAAAATTACAATCTGCCTTTTATTAGGCAATGAGTAATTGAGATAAAAGTTATCATTCATACCATATTTACAATTCATCATTCACTCGCTCATTCATACAATATTTACAAACAGCCCAGATGCCATGTTATATATCGTATTTTTGGAGGTGCCATTCCGTCTGGGTGGTCTATTGCCAATATAATATAATGACACAGTCAATCATGCAAGGAAAATCCAACTGTGACGATGTAAATCTGTTGAACAAGGAACATTCCTAGGACCGAGGTTTAACACGGATTTTGTACCTTGGTCCTAATGAAAACATTTTTTTTCCTTACAACGAAAAATATATAAAGAAGAGTTCTATAGGTTTCCAACAAACATAGATATCTACATTTTAGATAAAACTTTATTTTTAGTATTTAAAATCAATAATACTCAAGTCAAATAATTAAAATGTCAAAACAGTCCAAGGTACAATACGTTTAGTAGAAATACTATTCTGGTCCTTTCTTCTTACCTTGAAATCATCCAAGACTGGGTACTGTCTTCCTACTAATATTGTCTAGTAAATGGTAGATGTCCTCCAATGTCCAACTCAGGGTATCTATCATCTTCTCTTTCCAGCATGGGAAAAGAAAGCGTCCACCCAGCTTCACCATAGACGGGACGACTCAATGCAAACTTGCCAACAGCATCTGCTACCTAGGCATCAACCTAGGCAGACACATGGCGTTCGGCACACATTTGCAGAAGAAATTGAAAAGAGTACGCAGAACTTACTACTCTCTCCAGCATCTCATCACAAGCCAGGCCATATCCATTCGACTGAAACTCTTAATACACAAGAGCGTCCTGAGGCCAGCTCTACTGTTTGGGACACCACTCTTTAGATTCCTACATGCCAGCACCATAACTCGCCTCCAGAGCTTCCAGAACAACATCCGGCGAACGGCACTCTGGCATACCCCTTTTCGTTAAATGAAGGCTTCCGACATGCACGAAAAGTTAGAGCTCCCCACCATCACCGACGTCATCAAAGGAAGACACATCAAGTTCTTCGACTCGATGAAACTCAGTCTAAACCCTCTATTCAAAGACATGACACCCCCACCGCTACCGGCAAGATGGCAACTCTCAAGATCTGGTAAAGCAGACCAAATGGTGGACATCACGGCGCTTGGCCCACCAACAACAAGCCTCTAAGGGGTACCCATCATTGAGATCAGACTAAATATGAATACACTACATGCCTAGAGAGACTCTACGCCCAGCCACCAGTAGACTCTCACCACTGAACCGAAACAACCAACCTCCACCGAGGCTTCGCATACCCCTGAATCCTCTCACACCACCTTCAAGCAGGTCCTCCTTGTACAAGTAAATACTCTATCATTTTTCCTCATCCTGAATTTCCAACTAGAGAGCTTAGAAAAAAAAAATAACAAAACCTGCGTATATTGTAGCAACGCTACAGGAAATACAAAAATAATGTGTAAAAAGATTCGCCTGAGGATCTATAATTGTATATAATCATCTGTTAATTTGAAGGTTAAATAAAAAAAAAAAATGGAGTAAGTGGTAAATGCTAAAATTATTATTATAAGGGAAAGTGTGACCTGCAACCATTTGAGTGAAATCCATTACCAGATTAAAAGGTAACATTTCCCATCAACGTGAATGGTTGATGGATTCAGGAAACAGATTGCCTACTTAATGGTAAAACCGTCAATAAAGTCAATAAATTTGTTCGTTATTAATAAATAGTGACCGATATTTCCTCTTCTGCCTCGGGAAAAACATTTCTCTTCTGAGGAAAATCGGTAATTTGGCTTCGGCTGGCTGAATCTTTTATGAAAAGCTACCAAATGGAGTTTCCGCTCAACTCTGACGTTCGCTACATTGACATCTCGTCGCGTGACCCCCCCCCCCCCCCACCTATCCCCGAAGCCCAGACTTTACCAGCCTTTAATTTTATTTATCCGTTTAAAGAAATAAAGAAACGACCAGGATCAAAAGATATCCATCTCGTTTATTACGAGGAAATGACAATATCAATTACTTAGTAATTGATTTTATATTTTTTACCCGTTTAGAGAATATAAACTACTTTTCAAAGGGCAGACAATTTCTAATTAAATAAGAAAAATCATTCAAAAAGTTAGCAAATATCATCGTGAAACACTATCATGAATTGGTCCATTTAAATTGATTTAATTTATTCAAAGCGTACTTTCTCTCTTTCTATAGTGTAAAAGATTTGTATCACTGCACAGTATCGATGTTTCTTCATTCTTTTCAATATTATATTCATTTAAAAACTTCTAACGAATTTAACTAATAGCCGTTAGTAATTAAATTAGCGATGTCATCTTTAATTTATTAATAAAGACAAACTTTTCAGACGAAGTTTAGATAATTTCTTTATTTATCGATCTCAGTCATTTTGGCAGTGATAATTTACCGAACAGTTTGTAAGTATTGGCACGCAACTCAATAGATAATATCACTACTACTTTTTGCGTAAGTCGACATAACCTAGGTAAGCATTGTAAATTAGAAGCAATTTTTTCTCACTTGGACGGGTAATGATTTACTCTGAGTGAGTTTGAAGCCGGAAATTATTTTATTAATAAGGATGTATACATCGGGAATAATGGGAAAATAATCTGTAAATCTGAACGACGTTTATTGCACTGGGCTGTCAGTTGCTTGCTTTAATGATTTAATAAAATTACTTTTTCCAGCTTTATTTTGGCTAATATTTTGTTTTCCTGCATATTATTATGATTTTACGAGAGGTAGGGGCACTAAGCTGTCAACAATACGAACATGCATCCTTCCTTTTATCAGCCTCAATTCCGTTTTCTGGAACTTGCCCAATGAGGGGCACGTGTTTCTTCGATGTATTTTATGACCTTTCTTGAAGCTGTACTGTCTTTTAGACCTTAAAAAATGAGCATTAAATAATACAGTGGTAATATATTCTTAAACTGAGCATTTAATTTATAAAACAACTTTATTATGATAAAATTACAATCTGCCTCATTGGGCAATAAGTGATGTTTTTATTCATACCATATTAAACTAAGAATCTAAGATAGATGTAGACACATCAAGTTTTTTTGACTCGTTGCAACACCTAACCAACCCAGTGTTTAACACTATGACCCCACCACCCCTCCCACATTAATGGCAACAGATTGTCGGGGGGAAATGAGGTTAAGAATTAGTATGTAAGTTAGTTTTAAGTTTGATGAAAAAGGTGAGCCCCATCACATTTATAAGTCAGTTCAGTCCAGTCACGTATAATGTGTATCATTATACTTGTTTATTCATTATATAATTTTTATAAAATAACAAAACATGCATATATTGTAGCAACGCTACAGGAAATACAAAAATAATTTGTAAATAGATTCGCCTGAGGATCTATAATTGTATATAATTATCTGTAAATTTAAAGGGGCTATGGAAAAAATAAATAAATAAGGAAAATGTAACTTTGTTTTTTTGAGAACTATATGTTCTACAAATATACAATTTGATTTCAGCATATAACACGTGGAATCGTGACATCTGGCTAAGGTCCTATCATCAAAAGGCTTTCAAAAGGTGGATCAATGACAAATGTTAAGGATGAAACTGGCATGACTATGATTTATATTGATGAACAAACATAGATATCTACATTTTAGATAAAACTTTTTTTTTAGTATTTAAAATCAATAATACTCAAGTCAAATAATTAAAACGTCAAAATGGTCCGAGGTACGATACGTTTAGTAAAAATACAATTTTTGGTTTAATTTCTAGTCCTTTCTTCTTACCTTGAAATCGTTCAAGACTGGGTACTGTATTCCTACTAATATTGTCTAGTAAATGGTAGATGTCCTCCAATGTCTTCTTGATGCACAGTGGGCATACTGGTGTATCCCCATCCGTTCCTCCTACTAATTACCGTTCGTAAACACTATTGTAACCTATTTTGTATTGCTTGGCATTTGTCCACGTTCTCTAATACTCTTATATGACGAATTTACGTCAAAAAGAAACGTTCAATTTTTAACGGAGGAAGTTAAAAATAAAATACTTGTAAAGGATACGAAGAACGAGGATGTTTTCAACAAACTACAAGATATTTTTCCCTCCAGACCATGAAGAAGTTTGTTTGAAGTGGAAAGCCGATTCGAGAGGACAAGCATGCCTTCGTGAAAACATGGCATAATGACTTTCGGCTCTCATATTTTATTTATATTTACCTTTTCCTACCCCCACCACTCCGATGCACGCGCTTTCCTCCTCCCACCAGACCCAGGGAAGGTGTGTTAGCCTCCAGCCGGGGTATGAATTCTGGCCACATTAAACTTTGAGAAGGGGGATTTTTGTGGGGATTCCGTTTCGTGACTGCGACTTATTCATGAGATGAGCTCCAGCCTCCGTCGGTCTTATGCCGAAGGGAAATAAATTAAAACAAACGCAAAGGTAAAAGAGATATCTCGGCAAATAAATATTCCAGAGTAGTGGATATTATAATGACGTCTTATAAACTTCAAAGTTCTCTCTACTCCCGCAAAGTTAGGAAGTCTTGCGAAAAGTTTCCAGCTGAGGGTCCGTAGATAATTTCTGAATTTTTGCATAACAAAACCTTGAGTAAAGTCCCCAATAATTCAGATGCGGCAGAAGAAAAACAAATTCATTTGACGTGAAACGCGTCCAAAAACAAAAGTATTATAATTACTCACTGTTTGGGTCCAAACATACTGGGATAATTACTCAGAACGTACCTGTAACAAATACAAAACAAATAATTAATTGAAAGCAATTTACTCCAAAACTTCGTAAATCAATCAGATAAAAAATAGATGGAATAGCCCTCACATCGTTACATATTCATTACCGTATCACAACAGAGGCCATCTGAAGCATGGAGGTGCGTGCACCCATGATCGGACACGTGCAGGTGTGGTTTTTATCACGTGATTTAAATCATGAATGAAATCGCTGACTTTATTACCAGTCGAGTTAATGACAAGCTTATCGGCATCCATGTCCGAGATAAAAATGGGCACTACCCTGATTTCAATCTTCATGTTTTTATTTGGAGTACATAAGAATTTAGTTTATTACAGGCCATTAACAGTTAGGACGCATAAGGATATAAACATAATCCTTTCAGGAATACAGCTGTAAGATCATTTAAATTGCAGTATGTGACATAAATATATGAAACAGATGAATTTGAACTGCTAGCCCACCATAGAAACTGAAAAAACATTCATAATAATGGGTCAACTCTAAACAAGCTGCTGTATCATTACGCAAGTAGCGACTCATTGATCATCATAAAAGACGATGTCTCTAAAAACTACTTAAAAACTGGCTTCAAAAATATTTTTATTATAATTTTTATAAGCTTAGCTTGTTTTCTTTAAAATAAAAGTAGTTTCGCAATCATCACTGTATTCAGTTTGAAGTTACACCACCTCAATACAAACTGACTACTTGATCAGTAGCCTATAATACAAATGCACAAACTTTATCTACTCAATTTTATTTATAGATTTATACATTCAATTTCTCTCCCTGTGACTGAAACAGTACGGTATTTAGGCTTCCATCTCGACAAAAGACTGACATGGAACCCACACACGAGGCTAAAAAGACAAGAACTAAACAGACGCTTTGGACAACTGTACAGACTACTTCGAAGGACATCCCATCTCTCAATAGAAAATAAACTACTTATTTACAAAGTTATACTTAAACCAATCTGGACATACGGAATAGAGCTATGAGGGACAGCAAAAAAGTCGAACATCAAGCGCATCCAATCCTTTCATTCAAAAGTCCTGAGAACAATAGTAAATGAATCTTATTACGTCAGCAACAAAACCCTTCACAATGATCTGAATAGACCCTATATTCTTGAACTCATCCCTTCCAAGTTCATAAAATTCCATAGCAACCTATCCAACCACCGTAATTCCCTAGCACAGTCATTGCACTGCACCACTCACCCCTATAATCCTCATCGGAGATTAAAACGGCAGAGGCCTCGTGACCTGCTATAATCAAGTGATAGTGGGAGTCCTGGCAATGGCCAGTTTCTCTAATCATTTCCTGATCGTCTGTGGCTCTCACGCTTTTGGCCAGCCTCCGCTGGCTCTTATCCAGTGACGTGGCTGACGTAGGAGCGTGGGGGACTTTCCTTGACTCCGCTTCCTCCTTCGCATGCGAGGGAGGTGACAATCATGTGGACTTGGGGGGCCTCTGGGCTGTTTGTAAATATTGAATTAATGAGCGAGTGAATGATGAATTGTAAATATTGTATGAATGATAACAGTTATCTTAATTACTTATTGCCTAATAAAAGGCAGATTGTAATTTTGTCTAATATCCCTTTGTTTGAAGGTTTTTGTTTGAATTGGCTTGGTTTTAAATTTGTTTATAACCATGGGCTCAATTTTCTATTAGGCTATTTATGACGAGAGACCCACCAGAACAGAAGTTAGAATCAAATGCATAATAAAAAGAAAATAACAAGCCCATTATGATGAGACTAGATATAAAGAAAAATAGTCTGAACATTTGTGAGTAGTAATTATAAAGTTTCTACTCCTTGCAGCAGGTGGATTACAATCCTCTCCCGGTGCGGGCTCGGGTGTGCCACGTGAATATTATAAAGCACACAAGCTGCGGCGAGATAGGCCACTATAGAAAAGTAATTCCCATTAGAAGTTGCATACGTGCGGCTTACAACTTTCCACTGTATGCGCATATCATCGGGGCTAAGTTAAAATTGGATTAAACTAAATTTGGGGTAGATGACTTTTGTACCCGCTCATACTGACTATAGTCAGTCAGTATTTGAATGTAGTAATAAAACATTACGTTCATTACTGCGTATTAACATCACATATCAAGATTATTGTAAATTTCATGAGATCAATGCAACACATAACATTTCAAAATGTACAGTAAGGATTATTTTTCTATACTTTTCAATCATTAACGTTTTGTTAATGGATATAAAAAGGCACGCAACCACCAGACAATAACCTTTTAAATATGCAAATGTTTTCACAAGTGTTTCTGTCTCTACCGTCTAGATGCGTCTAGGTTAATAATATGTAATGTGTGTTGTCAGGGTACACCCACCGGCGGAGCTCTCGACGGCTCAGCCACTCCCCGGAGGGCATCTGACAGAGGAAAACCTTTGACCCTTTCTGTTGGCCTAATTAGTGGGAAGCGTAATTAATATTAGTTAATTAAACTGACTTCTTAAAAGGTCTAGATAAAAGATCTTAAAAGGTATGCCTCGACAATGTACTATATTCAGGAGAAGATGTACAGGCTAGGTAATATAGGTAGTTTACGTGGTCTTGGAATGACCCCGAGTATCTTAGGTGAAGCGAACCGTCCGTATCCTAAAGGGGAGTGTGTACCGGATATATGGAGACGTTCAGTAACACCACGGATGCCGTAATCTCCATGGAAGGGATACCGCCCAAGTACATGCTAGTTTAGCGGCCAGAACCAAGGAAACTCAACTGGGAAGGCTGTGGAGGCTGGACAGCACCGAAACTTAATCTAGTGGGTTAGGTAGAAAACTGCGGAGGTAATTAAATGAAAAACCCATTGTTTGAGGAAAGCAGCGAGCCAATGCAGAAAACTGCGTTCACTTCAAGTGCCTGATTCCGAATGAATAAAAAAACTCAGCCTCTGCAGAAGGCAGCTCGACTTCTGCGTGCAGAAAATGAGAAGACGGCTTATCCAAAACCAATCAGGAAGACCGTTATTCTGGCCAATCAGGGTCGACTACAAGAGTGCCTGTACGAGAATACTGACGCCGAAAATGTATTGATATATAAGAATATGGAAAATTAAGGGTGTATTTATTTATTTATTATTTTTATTTATTTATGAATATTTATGCCCTCCTTCGAATGCATCTGCGTATGCAGCACGAGGAGAAAAATGTAAATCAAAAATTATTTGTTCATTGTAATACTTATAATATAAAGAGGTTTTGAAATAAAAAAAAAAATCGTTTATTTTCTAGTCCGTGAAGAGGTTAACATTTGTTCGTGGTTATGTTGGATCAGCATGCGCACATCTTTAAAGCGTATCATAACTACACAAAAGTCCTGTAAGAAGCGATTCTCTGTCCTAGCTTAACCGTCAATTGTTTGAAGCACCTCACTTTATTTATAATAGATATTAAGCAAGTTATTAGTTAACTGTGATTTTTTTTTTTTTGGTAATAAAAAACACATGGTTATAAATAGATGGACCGGCATTCAACTTCAATAAACCGGATTTAAAATAATAATACCCTTCGACATAATATTAACAAGTAGTATGTATTAAATGCATAACATAATTTCGTTATTAAAACAACAAATAAACAATCATTGTAAGGATCACTAATTAATCACATGAGTTATTCGTGAAAATATGATGATGATGGCAATTTGAAGTTGCCGTGATCTGGGTTCGGCCAGCGTCTACCCCATTAGCTAAACTACCCCTGAATTCACCACAGCCGACTGTTGTTGAAGACCAACTCTGTTTTGAATAAACTACCCAGATGAAACACGGCGTTGTTACCGTTTATGGAACATTTCTTTATCGGTTATTACACCCATTTGTTTTATAGTCAGCACGCGAGTTCAATCTATGAATGTCGCAAAAAGCGACTGACTAAAGAAATGATTCGGTATTTAACCGAGACAAGTTGTACCCCAGCAGATAGTTGGTAACATACGTTTCTGGAGTAAAACTAATAATTCTGAATATGAGCACTAGTATGTTCACGTTTAAGAGCCACATAACCTTAAGGGAATTACACAATAACCTAAAGAATGGAAAAGACAACTTTGTAAATTAAATAAAATCAATACTGGGTAAAGAACAATGGCAGCTAAAGTGCTGTGACTATTTATTTAATATTTAATTAAGGGATGTACGCTTGAGAATCTCAGCAAATATTTTCCTGGAGTGTAACACAATTTTCATCAAAACTTAATTTTAGAATAATGTAAACCAAATTTACAATTGCCTATTATAGTATTCCATCTTCCTTCCCCATAACAAAAAACATACATTTAGGGATCACTAATTTGATTTAAGGACAATAACGGGAAGTCCAGATTCTTTTTTTTTTCTTTTTTTAACCCCTTAATTAACAAGGGCCATGAACAAATTTACAGATTTATGGCTACTTTTCCTGCATAGTGCATAGGAGGGTAGAATTACAAAAACAATAAACTGGACTAGGTGACGGGGCTCACCTTCGGATTAAAAAAAGTCCAGATTCGGAATAGGACCTTCCTTATATACGTTTGAGGATTAGTCCAGTCGTCCATAGTGTGGTAACTTCCAACTACAATTTTTCAGACGTTTTTTCCAATATCTCATTTACTTTATTCGTGTTGGTGTCCATTCGAATAGGGATAAATTAACAATACTCTAGCGCATAAAAAATAAAAATTGGCATATATACTCGGTGTTACTGGTCCTAATTTCACTGAATCTACTTATCAACAGTCGAATGAATGCCATTGAGGTATTCATTAAGCCTCGTGGTAGTGATCATTTGTTTTGTTTTTCTTGATGTTATACGACAGTAATGGTAAGAATGATAACCGATCTGAAGTACTTCTATTCAACAAAACTATGAATTCGCTTATGATTTGAGGACAACAACGAGAAGTATGGTAAAATAAAATTTAATAATAATAACAATCTTTATTGTGCAATAATTACAATCTGCCTTTTATAAGGCAATAATAATGCAGGTAAATGATCTCATTCATACCATATTTACAGCATCATTCACTCGCTCATTTATACAATAGGACATGATTGGAGAAACTGGCCATTGCCAGGACTCCCACTGTCACGCGTTTATAGTAGGTCACGAGGCCACTGCCGTTTTAGTCTCCGAGGAGGATTATAGGGATGAGTGGTTCAGTGCAATAACTGTGCTACAGGATTAGGGTGGTTGGAAAGGCTACTGTGGAATTTCATAAACTTGGAAGGGATGAGTTCTAGAATGTAGGGTATATTAAGATCGTTATGAAGGGTTTTGTTGCTGACATAATAAGGGGCATTTACTATTGTTCTTAGGACTTTGGATTGAAAGGATTGGATACGCTTGATGTTCGACTTTTTTGCTGTCCCCCATAGCTCTATTCCGTATGTCCAGATTGGTTTATGTATTACTTTGTAGATTAGTAGTTTATTTTCTATTGAGAGATGGGATGTCCTTTGAAGTAGTCTGTACAGTTGTCCAAAGCGTCTGTTTAGTTCTTGTCTTTTTAGTCTCGTATGTGGGTTCCAGGTCAGTCGTTTGTCAAGATGGAAGCCTAAGTACCGTACAAAATAAAATTAGACGTGAAAAAATACGGCTCATTTCACGTTTAAGGTTTCGCATGTGAGGATCGGTATACACAACATAAAGTAGAGATAAGAGATAATAACATACAATACATATAAACCTCCAAGGTAATACAAAACATAATATACCCAACAATGGAAAACGTGTATTTAATGTATTTCTTGTGAAATTCAATACATTTTCGTTGTTCAATGCTTCGGCTATTTGCGTTGTTTTCGTTCGTTAAAAATACAATTTTCAATTATCGTGGTGTTTTAACAAATAAAATGGACTATTTTTGATTAAATATTACCAGTTGTTGTGGCCACCTCTTAATTACGAATAATTAAAAGTTCCCCTCTTCACGGATCATATTATACCTATCTATGTTTCCATATTTGTTGTTAATAAAGATTATGACGTCAGTAAGAGTGGGGGGAGGAGCTCGTGGGGTAAACATCCGCAGGTGGGGACCCATCCCCACCACGGCTGGGCGCCCTATATAAGCATTGGCATTAGACCACACCATTTTATTAATAAAGGAGTTTAGAAATAAAAAAAACGAATCAGCATAACGAACCAGACCGTCACTTGGAACACTACTCTCTCCTCTCTCTCTGCGCTGGCACCTGCTGCTCTACTCAAAACCATGGACTTCTCATTCAACTACCTCTGCACCTCTCTCCCCACACTCTTTTAGTGGGATTCTCTGCCTTCGCCTCGCTAAAACTAGCAGCTCCTTGGGAGAGACCTCTTCCAGGCGGACGACGTTTGCCGTGGTACCTACAAACTTACCAGTTGCGTCTCCCACGGCAATCCAGTCTGCTTCTCTCCGGTTCACACTCACCTTTGGGATCCGTTCGGTTTTCGCCTCCCCTTAGACACCAAGTGTGAATTCCAAGACCACATAAACTATCTATAAACCTACCCTGTTACTCGTCTCCTGAACATAGTGCTTTGTCGGGGCACACACCTTCTAAAGATCTTATGGAGTCAGATCAAAACGAATTAGGCTGCCTGCCGACTAGGCCGGGAGCCAGGGTGAAAGACCACAGGTCCGCCCGCCTTATCTCTTTCTTGGCGCTCGCCGGATGGTGGGACTCATATATCTGAGCCTACAACTGGTGACCCCGACGTGATCTAAAGAGTGTAATAGACTCTATAACAGCCCACAAAAATAAATTAAAATCAATGCCATGGTTTAAGTATAGAAGCAGGCTCAGTTCAGTGAAGAGTAGCACTTTTCCCTGAGAGTTACTGTTCAATTAAATAGCCGACAAGTATTTTCAAAAATCCAAGTAAACATAATCTCAGCCACTTCTTGAAGCAAGACAACCGGTGACTCCTCCAGAACAATTCGCCAACGCAGGAAGAATCGATACACCAACTTGGACTTCATGGGACCGTTGCCACCGCCTAAGATAATGCAATACGAACTCACTAAGATCGACCAAACTTCGTCTCATCGATCATCATCTCTTCGAAGTGCCTCGAGTTCATCCACTAGCTTGGACCAGCCCCGGACGCCTGCTAATCGACTACGACAGGACACACGGAACCCCGGGGGAACTACTCACTGCATAGAGACAACCCGTGACACCCGGGGGATGGTACAACAACAAAGATGCGAAAGACGACTCAAGACAACAACCTAGCAACCCTGCGAACGAGTACATCCGGATTGGCGCTACAAACTGGGGGAGCCGGAAACCTGTCTGCTACAGCCACATCGCTTCACACTGCGACTACCATTTCTTTCTTTTTTCAGATCATTGAGAAGAGAACAACTTGGGGGAGCTATGTTGTGGCCACCTCTTAATTACAAATAATTAAAAGTTCCCCTCTTCTCGGATCATATTATACTCGCCACACCTTAGGGACTCACATATCTGAGCCCAACACCAGTCTTATTTAGTAAACTCTTGGGGAGTCACATAATTCGTTAGCATTTATTAAAAAAAAATTAATAATTTTCCCACTAGATTGTCCTTAAGGATTAATCTTAGGTTATTACCAAGCATCCTGTTTTAAGGATTTTTGATCTTTCGATTAAGATTTCTAAGAAACAATGTCCTCTCAGTCTTGTGATTGAAAAGTAGCAGCTAGTTAACTTATCTTCGATAAATTGTAAATAAACCAATGAAAATAATATTAAAAATTCTGGAACAATAAACTATGATAGCAGCCACCGATGAAATATTGCCATGAACAAGAAGGTAATTAAATGCCCGGATATATGTATCTGGTCGGAAAGGTCCCAGGTAATTAAGGGAACTTAGAATCGAGCATAGCCGCAAATCTGGGTGTAAATCTGACAGGTACTCGTAAAACTTTCTGGAATTGATATTTAAATTATGGGAAAGTTAGATATCATAACTTATACTAAGAGATATGTGTATTCTGAAAATGCTTTATTACCATTTGATTTACATTCATGCACATAAATTTTACCTTAGGTCTAAAGTAGATTAGGTCATTAGGAAAAGGTTTGGGATCTCGTGGATAAGGAGTCTATAAACAACATTTGTATAGTTTTAGGAACTCGCAGATATTGAGTCGATTCAAAATACTTAATGATAGCAATACCGAGCTTATCATTCAATTATGTCAGTTTCGAGGTTCATGATATTTAATTTGATGAACAATATTTCAATGGTTAGTGCTTGGCGTTATTTTTGCGATTTAGAGAATAGTCAAGACATAAACCATTTTGTCGAAGGTCAAGTCACCGTTTTGAATCAAGTTAGGTGACAATTTTTTAAAACATAAAACGGAGTACAAGGTATTTAGCGAACTATTAGACAGAAACACTTGTACTCTCATTGTAAATATTTGTCAATGGCTGGGAAATACTAAAATTCCGAATTTTATGTTTGAAGTATGTGCATAACAATAGTTTTGGTTTAAGCCATTAACGTTTTTTGGGCGCACTTTTATTTTGTTATTGTAATATTAGTGAAAAGGGCAACTCCGCAGATAAATCAAGTACAACTAGCAGTATATTATTCTTTTTTGAACCTCTTTTGTTTTGATGGTCATTTATGATCAAATAAAATACTAATGTAGCAAGAAACATTTTTTTCCTCGTCAATGGTAACATTTTTTGAGGGCAACCTTCATCAAATTGTATGTGAATAAATCTTTTACTGTCCTATTAAAATGTTTCATTTGGTAGGAATCAAATCTCTTGTAAGATCCCCAAGTTTAAACTAATATGATGTATAAATACATGTTGTATATACCTACTTAAACTAATATGATGCATAAATATATGTTGTATATACCTACTTAAACTAATATGATGTATAAATATATGTTGTATATACCTACTTAAACTAAATTGATGTATAAATATATGTTGTATATACCTCCTTAAAATTACCAAGTGAACAACAAAATTCTCGTTGTCCTGTGAAAAATCACTTCAAGAACTGCAGTAGTGGGAACAAATCAGAATGTTAGGTTTGCCAGAGGTAAGACTGTGTACGAATGCGGTGAGACTGTGATCACAACTTGACTGAGAGCAGAACTAACTTGCTCCTAAGATCCGACCCTTGGTTCTGCGATGGCTGGTAATTAGCAAAGTGGTTCTTACCTAGTAATTACAGGCCGACAAACCTCTCGTAATTCACCAATCAAGTTCAAACTTCCGCCTGTCTTGTTCTCACGTTGAAAACAATGCATGGGTCACATCTTTTAGCCGGGCGGTTCCTAATCAAGGCAGAGTGGGAGACAAGTAAAAAGAAACACTAGCCAAAAAAAAAAAAACATCACTGGAATCCTTTTAGATTTAGTTCTATTAGCTGCTTACTTAACTAATGGTTATATTTAATTAAAAATTACCCCCCCCCACCATGAATAACAAATATATAAAAGTAGGCAGAAGCTTTGAAGGAAGCCACCTGCAATGCTGGAAGAACATATAGGAACTTATCTACACATCTGGAGGATAAATCAATGAGAAAAATAATCAAAAATATGTCAGTTGATCTATAATTCAAGTCTTCAAAGTCTTACCATTATTTTTCGTTATTCAAAAGATGTTTTTCTAGGCCAGATAAAATTTATTTGAAAATGAACACCCTCCTTCTATCAATAGTCCGATAAAAGAAATAATTGCTTCCTAAATACTCAATTATTTTTTCTTTCTTAAAAAAGAACTGTCTTTAGGTAGTTTTATTGTATTACTTCACCTAATAACCAAATTGAACTTCTGAACTAAGGCTAAACGAAATAAAGGCTGTATTGAGAGTAAAAAAATATATATATAATTTCTTAAATGCTTGTTAAAATAAAAGCTGCATTTATTTTAACCAACGGTATTTTATTTTTTTCGTTATTCCGTCTTGGAATCTGAAAACGGCCTTATCAAAGAAAAAATAAATAATAATTTTTTGTAAATAACTTAAACACTGACAACAAATAATATCAATATCAAAATGGGACCGGTTCTTTTTCTTCATTTTAATTTTTTCAGACGTCATTGTATTGTAACCAACAAATACAGATAAGTTGGCACTCAGCAACTTACCCAATCTATAACTCTAGGCTTTACTAGTTCCTTATCTCCCTCCAATCATTGTATTGTAACCAACAAATACAGATAAGTTGGCACTCAGTAACTTACCCAATCTATAACTCTAGGCTTTACTAGTTCCTTATCTCCCTCCAATCATTGTATTGTAACCAACAAATACAGATAAGTTGGCACTCAGCAACTTACCCAATCTATAACTCTAGGCTTTACTAGTTCCTTATCTCCCTCCAATCATTGTATTGTAACCAACAAATACAGATAAGTTGGCACTCAGCAACTTACCCAATCTATAACTCTAGGCTTTACTAGTTCCTTATCTCCCTCCAATCCAGCCATTGATATTTAATCATTACTATAATGATTAGCTTTGTGTTAATGTTAATATATCCCATCAACTTTTTACACTATTTTCCCCTTGTTATAATTAAAATATTTCCCTCATATTCTTGGTTACGATTGTTCACCTCTACTCATTCATTTTTTGTAGAAAATGGATTCATTGAAACCATGACAAATGTGCACAGGCAGTTTATTACTTATAAGCCGACCACATGAGCGTAATTTATGATATATTTGTCTTTTGTATGTCAGCTAAACATTATTTGTTTTTTATTGTTACCCTTAGAGGGCAAGGTCCAAAAATAAAGTGTTTTTTTTTTCATTTACGTTTCATTATTGTTCCATATTTCTAGATGTTGTGGAATATGCCTTCAATATTTCAGATCAATACTATGTTAAATCTATCGTTCTGGTCTACTGTACATGGCTATGTAAATAGAGTTGTAATGGATTGCGTCTAATAAAAGTTAAAATAAAGGTCGCGAATGTTCCCTTATCCTTAACTGGCTAGGTCATAGCGATAACTGAAAGGCACTTAGCTTTCCTCTATCCCTCCCACACGAACGATTTAATTGTCCCTCATCCTGAGCAGACGAAGGGAATACTGCCTGGATCCCCGGCTCACCCAAGAAAATACAAAGGGGGCAGAGCGCGGAGGCAAGCGTTGTGGACAGCCCGCTAATGTGCTCCTGACCGAGGCTTTATTTATTTATGGTAGGATGTATCCCTGCTCCAGACCTGTGGAGCATACATATTTATTTCCACCACTCTCTGCGGGCTCCGCCACTTCCCATCCCGGAATACCTGAATCACACCCCTTCTCCCTCATCCATTTTTCACCCCTATCTTGCTCTTTTCAATATAATCTTTCTTTTAATAAAGAACTTTTAGAACCACGTTTTTTTTTTCTTTCCTCATTTTTTCCCTTAATTTCGCATTTCACTTCCTAGAAATTGAATAACTTTTCAAATATATTCGGAGAGCAACGGGGGCGAGAGGGACCCCCTTACTTCATTCTTCCCCCTTTAATGTATTCCCTGCATGAACAGTTTCCCTGCGTTATTAATTCTTTATTATGAAATTTCTTTACCGTCTATCTCTATCATAGAGCAGACAAGTATGTTCATATACATATATTACGTGTTCCGCAAAGACTTCAAAGCCAGTGAAGAAGATATTTGATACAGGCATAGTTCAGCACATCGCACACTCGATATTTTCAGAAAATCGTAATATATGAACCACCACCCACCCCCCATCCCCATACTGACCATCTTACTCCTCTTAATTTCTAATTATATGTCGTCAAATCTGCACGTCATTTAGAACCTTTGCTATCGATCGCTCACTTCATAATAAACCTAATTCCTTAAATGTTTATTTATATTTATGTTTATATTTAGCGTAAATTTCGCACAAATACAGTTCACTACCTAACAAAAACACCGTGTGGCGTACGAACTAAAAATGTTTCAAAACCTCTCAGCCCTATGAAAACCATCTATACTTCAATTTCTTTTCCAATTTTATTAGCACTGTAGCGACCGCTAACCACATAAGATAAATCGCCCTATACTGTATTGTATATATATTCTAAGCAAACGTGAATAACATGAACAAATATAAATCATTGCAAATGTGGTAAGCAATAAAAGGCGGGGGCCAAGCAAGTCACACGAGATGGGTCACCAGCTGTCAGTCGCAGGTACCTCGCCATATGTGGGAACCCGCAGGTCCTAAGCAACCCTTTGCAGCCCTCCCAGTAGACAAGGCTGGGTAGGGTACTTAAGGCGGGTTCCTAGCCCTGTGAATTAGTCTCTCGTGACCTCTACTCGTTGACGCGTGGCTTCCACTCCAACTCTGAAAACTTGACTAATTCTTTATATAAAAACCTCTGTACCTCTTCTCCTGAACATAGTGCATTGTCGGGGCACATACCTATCAAAAATAGAGTCAGGTAGTAACGCCGTCATGAAACGATTGTCCAGGTTATAAACTCGAACAACCCTCACTTGTCACCAAGGCTAGGGTAGGGGTAGGGGGGGCACCCCCTTAGTGACGACCCAACAAGCACCTTCTCAATTGATGCAATTACTTTGGCGATAAACGCCAAAATGTGATGTCTACATCGTCCATATTACAATATGTGCCATGTCGTATAAGAGAAAAACAGCTGACCCTGTCCTCTGCTTCAAATATAAAAATGATTTTGTATCAGATTTTGCCCGGTAAATACTTATTAATTTATTATAAATAAGCTACTCGGTATTTTTTATCAATTTATTTTTTTTTTAAACCATAATGGACACTGGAAATCACAACATCAATAAATGAAAGACATTGCAAAAAGCTAAAACATTAAATCCACAATTTGTGTTATATTGTCCTCTACTTTCTTCTGACCTAAATAAATTAAAAAAATAAATGAAAATGAAAGATACTACTACGGAGGGGTCGAAACAAATGTATCCACTGGTTAACAGTCCATAACTTGCAAACTAATTGACGGAGTTGACTCATTTTTGGTGAAAGTGTAGCTTAAAGTCCAACTTAAAGATATCACTGTAGGTGTTCGAAATGGTCACCATTAACATCCGCACACAAACGATGCCGCCGAACTGCAGCACGAACTACTGACTGCAACGTGTTCAGTTGGATATTTGCACATGAATGTACGATGGATTCTCGAAGTTCATCCAATGTGCGTGGCTTTTGTCGATAAACGACGTCCTTTAGTGTTCCCCACAGGTAAAAGTCCAGAGGAGTTAAGTCTGGGGACCGTGGTGGATACTTTACAGCACCTCTACGGCCTATCCATCTTCCTGGTAGATTTTCGTCGAGATAAGCCCTAACACGATTGTGGTAGTGGTCTGGGGCACCATCTTGTTGAAAGTAAAATCTTCCGTCTCCATACAAGTCATGGAATCGCATGTAAAATGGATGTTTGAAGCTTCTGAAGGTACACCGCACCGGTAACGTGTCGGTGGCTCTGTTTGATACACATTTCGCCATTGCTGTTGAACCTCATTAATGTTTTCGTACTTAAAATACCACTTTAAAACAGGCTTCCTTTCATCAAATGTAAGCCTTACGCCAGCCATGTTTACTCGAGTAACAAGGTACAACTAACAATAAAACACTAACTATCTGGCGACTGTCATCTGACAAAACAAAACAATGCAATACAACGCTTGTATGGCGATTGCAGGAACTAAAAACTATTACACTACCAAAAATGAGACAACTCCGTCAATTAGTTTGCAAGTTATGGACTTTTAAACAGTGGATACATTTTTTTGGACCCCTCTGTATATTTTAAGGGGATCTGGACTTTAAATATTACTACCTTTGCAATTAAACATTAAATTTTACGCTGTCTATCCAGAGATATTTGTTTGAATGTAGAGCCTGTCCGATTGGATTTTGGAATTACTGAATATAAAAATGATCGAAATCTATAGGCTGTTATAGTTTAGGTTAACGGACATAATCTGACTGTAAAAAGCAACACATGTTAAACACTATATACACTATTGAGTTGGAATCTAACCGTTAATTTTTAAATAATTAAAAAAAAAATCACATGAGAGGCAGTGTCGAAAGGTAGATTACATTATATGCTAAAGGACTACCTGATCAATAATGCGAATAGGGCTTATCAAAACAGCCGTTGATAATTTTAATGACGAGATTAAAAATGTCTACCTGCTATGAATCCATTTTCCACAGGATATAATCAGCATAAACTGAAAAATCCTGGATTAATAATTTCCATGTAAAATAGCCAGGCACGGCAATTGGCCATTGAACTGCATTCAATTATAAAGTCAATCAATTCAACCGTTAAGGTAAAATTAAAAAAGGGATTTCATCGTATATTTTTCGTTTTTGTAAATGCTATAAAACGTAGCTTAATCTTCATCGAATAATTTTAAAACAGTTACAGTTTAAAACAAAATATAATAATTAACTGGCACAGATAATAGGGAATAACGTTTCGTCTGTATGTATTGTTCACATTATCAGTCATAAAAATCATTCAATAAATCGACCGTGAAATATGCGTAATTATATGTTGATTAAAATACAATTCGGGGGGAAAATGAAAACGTACGCCTAAACGAAGTAAAAAATCATGCATCTCTCCATTTGGTTGTACTAAGCATTCTCCGATTTTCAACGTCCCCACCACTCACTTCTTCCGACTTACCACCCTATTCTGGGCTCGGTATTTGGGCTCTTCAAACTGACTTGCCTGCTCCCATTGAGGGGGAAAGTAGCCGCATTTGAAAATTTTGCCATGTGTGTTAGCTAACTCACAATGAACTATAACTTCTACTTAGTGAAATGGTGCCATGACTTAGTTTCTATTATTGACAAATAAAACATAGGCTGTTTTTTAATGATTTATATGCTAGTAAGATTCACAAATTTCATTATATCTTTGGCAGAGACTTGAGCCCGGGAATATATTTTGGAAGAATTTAATTTATAATCAACAAGTCTTATAACCCATTCCATTTTCTCGAATATCTCGTCCTGGAGAGTTGTTTTTTCGGACCTTCTATGTACGTGAGGCAGGTCAACTCCCACGCTGTGACATTTAATATTATGTAGTTTAATATTTATTTTTCCGTTCCATTGGTATTTCGTATATAAAAATAAAACCACATATTTTGAATATATTTGATCAATTAGTAAATTTTCATTTAATTGATGTATACAATTTTTTTTTTTTTACGAACAGCGACATAGATTTGTGAGACGGAGAAATGTACTTCTTAAAGACAATCTCAGCAGAAAAAGGGGACTTTTTTTCTTTTTACTACTGGAGGAAACTGAGAGAGGTCCGGCCAGCTCTGTCTAATGAGTGCCGGGCCGTTTGGGATTAAAGTCTTCTGGACGGTGATAGTGACCACACCAGAGACCAATTAGTTTCTTCTTGTACTTCCGCTCCTTTTTCGGTTATTGGGGTGTAAGGGCGTTCGTTAGCTCCTTCAGCAATCTAGTCTATTAAGTAGGGATTTCACACCCAATTGTTTCTATTACCCACTAATACCAGTTGTTCTTTACAGAGAACAATCAATTCCTGATTTGTTTTACATCATCCAAAACAAATGATTGTCTGGCAGTAAGGACAGCAGGACTATTTGGGATGGGACAAACTTATGAATAGCATTGGCACAGTCCACAGATGCTCATGGATTAGCCCAAATTCTTCCCGGGTCTAAACATGATCTATAAAGTGGTTGCCGTTTGTTTTTGAGACTTGGACGGAGAGTGCAAGCATGGGTTTCGTGTCTAAATATCAATTTTGTTGCTTCTTATAAGCTTTACTACTTCAGCTTATAACAAGCAAAAGTTATCGACAATTTTTAATTAATTACAAATATTAAGCTCTTGGTATTTTTATTACATTATCTGGCGACATTGACATTCAGTGTGAAGAACTTGTGAATGACTAGAAGTTTTGTATTAGTTGGTTTAATGTTCACCACAGTATAATATGATGTGATAATTTAATAGTTTTGTGGACAGGCAAAATTAGTGATTTATAAAAATTACTAATCCACAATTAGCACCTAACATATAACTTAATAGAAAATATTAACCTAAAAATCATCTGTTATTATAGGTCCATTGAATTATTAGCTGTTCCAATAACATATTTGATTCATAATTTCATGAATCCAAAGAGAATATATTTAGGCAGAAAATTACTAATCTGTGTATGTATGGCAAAAACAACAATATTAAGCCAAAAAAAAAATTAGATATTTTGCCTATCACAGGCTTTCATTGTTTAGCTGACATCCTTTAAATCACATTGAGACAGAGGGCCGCCGGAAAATGCTTGTGCCAATAATTGCCTAGCGTCACTGAGGCTTACTGATGAAAACTCGGCTCTCACAATGTTTGAACAGAATTGATAATATTTGATGAAAAATTACGAACCCATACTTCAAACTTTTGGGGAATACCACAGCTTTTTTTTTTTTTTTAAATTTCATGAACAGAGAAGAGTGGCCCCTTAATAAAATAAAAACTAATCTATTTACTTCCGTTGCTTGCTTAAGAACAGCGTGTAAGAAAAAAAGATTTAAAAAAAAATTAATAAATAGACTATGATTATTAGCCATCAGCGTACACTGTTAACATGAGAGTAATTTTGACAGTTATAGGGGAAAAAACGTGTAAAAATTTGAACGGATCAGCAGAAAAAAAAGGATTTATTTTATTGGCTCTTAATTCATTGCAGAGGCAATATTTATTTATTATTTCATTTAAGCTGCTTTACTAAACTCTTATATTGCTGTAACCTTGGGGGAAAATTATAATTCCAAATCTTAAATAGCTTCTAAGCTGTGCTTTAACAGAGTTTTGAGGCTGGAAATAACAGACTTTTTCCATATTGATTTTAATGTCTCATAACATTTCTTATTTTATCTTAACAACTCCATTTGAAGGGTAATTTAGAGTATTGTTTAATGTATTTTTTTCTGATTTCAGATACATCGCATAGTTGTTATTTAGATCGTAAAATACAATTCCTCTCCCTTTGACTGAGACAGTACGCTATTTAGGCTTCCATCTCGACAAAAGACTGACATGGAACCCACACACGAGGCTAAAAAGACAAGAACTAAACAGACGCTTTGGACAACTGTACAGACTACTTCGAAGGACATCCCATCTCTCAATAGAAAATAAACTACTTATTTACAAAGTTATACTTAAGCCAATCTGGACATACGGAATTGAGCAATGGGGGACAGCAAAAAAGTCGAACATCAAGCGCATCCAATCCTTTCAATCAAAAGTCCTGAGAACAATAGTAAATGCCCCTTATTACGTCAGCAACAAAACCCTTCACAATGATCTGAATATACCCTATATTCTTGAACTCATGCCTTCCAAGTTCATAAAATTCCATATTAACTTATCCAACCACCCTAATTCCCTAGTCATTGCACTGCACCACTCACCCCTATAATCCTCATCGGAGATTAAAACGGCAGTGGCCTCGTGACCTGCTATAATCAAGTGATAGTGGGAGTCCTGGCAATGGCCAGTTTCTCTAATCATGTCCTGAGAGTCTGTGGCTCTCGCGCTCTTGGTCAGCCTCCGCTGGCTCTTATCCAGTGACGCTGCTGACCGAGGAGCGTGGGGGACTTCCTAAGAATCTGCTTCCTCCTTGGTGGAAGAGGTCAGAGGTGACAACCTTGTGGACTTGGGGGGCCTCTGGGCTGTTTGTAAATATTGAATGAATAAGCGAGTGAATGATGAATTGTAAATATGGCATGAATGATAACATTTATCTCAATTACTTATTGCCTAATAAAAGGCAGATTGTAATTTCATCTTAATAAAAATTGTAGTTGAATTTCAAAAGATCGTAAAACTTAAACACAAACAAAAATACGAAAGATAGTCGTTGAAAAGGGTTGTAGAAATTCAAGCCATGTTTATTCAAGCTAAGATGCCACTTAATCACTCAAGTCAGTTCGTTTCTTATATCTGCATTATTTTTTGTCGTATATTAAATAACAAAAATAACAGTACAAAGAAGTGCCATTCGGCAAAATGGGTTTTTATTCACTGTATAAACGTTATTTTCTCTGCCGACACAATATAAGAAACGAGAGGTTCTATACAAAGTAATTCAAGCGGTCAATCGTTTGAAACTCAAAGCCGGTCGCTTGAACCGGCGAGGTAGATTCAGCCGAGCACCCTTACCCTTAAGAAGGGCTCTTTATCCATCCTAAGAAATGACTTTCTAAAAAGTAACAAACGCCATATCCCAGTATAAAAATTGTTAATGCTGTACAATAACTGAACAAATATGTAGAAGCATAATAAAAATAACATGAAAAAAAAAAAATTCGAGATAGCGGTTAAGGGTGGATTGTGTTATGAAGTAAAAGATTTGTCTTTTAACAAAATAATTACTATTATTTTAGATGTATTGAACTTGGCCTTAACTTTAATTATTATACGTATATTTAAAAAAATATTTATGAAGCCAACATTATCTCGCCCTGGTCATAACATGGTGATATGATCATATTTGGAATTTTTATTTTACATCTACGATCTATTATTAAATTTCTTCATCTAAGTAATTTTTAATATTTAATCAACACCTTATACATGCATTAAATGACAAAATAGTGGATGTATGTGGGAGGTAAGCAAGATATGTCTTGATGAATGAATGATGTTAGATATCGGATTTACCCGACATTCCTGCAAACACACCCACTCATATATATACTCGCAGCTAATTATGGACTACTACCTAGTCTAATAGTCATTTTCATGTTCAGAAATATGAACCGAAAAATTTACTTAGATTATTTTTTAACCAATATAGTTTGTGTAAATATTGTTCTTTGGCTATCCTATCACTTGAAGATGACGGTTTAGTCAGGTAAAATACCTTTAATGCTAAAATAATGGCGTGGGCAAGCATGTGTTTATTTATTACATAATTTATTTTCATATTGTTTGCTTACATTTTTAACAGCAGTGTAAATAAAAAATGTTTAGTCAAAGCACAACCCAACTAACTCTTGCCTATATAATGTTGAAATACGTACAATAGTGTCCAAAAGTCCAAGTATTGATTACTAAATTATTTATTTATGTGGTTTTGAAAACATATCCAATTAAAAATGTCATGTCTCTACTACAATAACAAGAGGAAACACGCTAACAAATCTTTATTACACCGATTTAACGATTTCAAATAATGTACTTTGGCTTAAAAAGTTTTTTCTAATGTTCATCAGAAAGTTGACAACAAATATACATTTTAATTAGCGAATAGTTAATTAATAAATAATGATTTTCAACAACAAGACAAACACAAGGGCGAAAACGATGACAACTGGTTTTGAAAATAAATCAGTTAAAAGTAAAAGTTCAGGACAAGTGTACAGTAGAGTTTATTATCATTATTATTCCATTTGTTAAATTGTGATAGCCAATATATTCTTTGATAATACGAGGGTGGTCTGAAAAGTTTCTAACCTCAACATGATAGGAGCAGTCGTAAATAAAAGCTAGTGAATTTCGTTGTTCATCTGTTGACAGTTACTCACCAAAGTTTCAGCCATTTTGGACGCGCAGTTGTGTAACAGTCGTTTGAGTGAGTCGATGAGAGTGTTTTTATGAAAATGGACAAAATCGAGTATCGAGCTGTCATTAAATATTTGTTTTGAAAGGCAATACGCCTACGCAAATCAAAGATGAGTTGGATTCTGTGTAAGGGGACTCTGCATTATCATTTACCACAGTGAAATTTTGGGAAGCTGAATTTAAACGTGGTCGTAAGAGTTTGGGAGACGATGAACGTTCAGGAAGTCCAAAAACTGCAACTACCGACGAAAACATCGCCAAAGTTCACAAAATGGGGCTAGACGACCGCCAAATTAAAGTGAGAGAGATATCAGAGGTTATGAACATGTCAAAAGAACGTGTTTGTCACATATTAAATCAACATTTAGAGATGAGAAAGCTGTCCGCGCGTTGGGTGCTGCGTTTGTTTACGTTAGACCGAAAACTTGTTTGAATGAACATTTTCAACGCTCTGTTGGCGCAGTTTAGGCGCAATAAATCCGAGTTTTGGCGCCGATTAATTACTGTGGAAGGAACTTGGATACACCATTATACGCCTGAAACAAAAATACAGTCCAAACAGTGGTCTGAAAAGGGGGAACCGGCTCCAAAAAAAGCAAAACTGTTTCTTCGGCTGGGAAAGTGATGGCGACTGTTTTTTGGGATAGTCATGGAGTTATTTTAATTGATTATCTTCAAAAAGGAAAAACCATTACAGGAGCATACTACGCATCATTACTTGACAAGCTGAAGGCAGAACTTGCGGAAAAACGGCTACATTTGCAGAAAAAGAAAATCCTGTTTCACCAAGACAACGCACCGTCTCACACCTCAGCGGTTGCCATGGTGAAAATCCATGAATTACGGTTTGAACTGCTTGACCATCCGCCTTACTCGCCAGATCTAGCCCCAAGCGACTTTTTTTTGTTCCTTCATCTAAAAATTGCGCTCGGAGGACAGAGATTTTCGTCAAATGAAGAGGCAATCACCTTCGTGAACGATTATTTTGCAGAGAAAAACGCCGAGCACTATTTGGACGGGTTACGGAGATGGCAGCATCGCTGGGAGAAGTGTGTAGAGTTACAAGGAGTCTATGTTGAAAAATAAAAAAAAATTCTGAAAAAACGTCTTGTATCTTTGTTAGGTCGGAAACTCTTCAGACCACCCTCGTATATACGAAATTATTAGTATAATCTATATCAAACTATATTTGAATAGGAGTGTGCGAATGATATGTAACAATATAAAGTAAAAATATTTCAAAGGCGTAATATAACTTCATCTTTAAAATTGATTCATGAAGAAATCAACGTATGTCTGTCAGTTTGCACATGTGATACAAATTATATCAATCATTTAAATGTAACAACATGCTTTCAAATGTAGCATTTTTTTTTTCTTTAACATCGTCACCAAAAAAGAAAAAATGGAAGTTATCAAATATCAGGAGGCTCAAATTCGTTGCGAATATAAACGAAAGGTTGGCTTATGATCTCTTCAGTCCTACAACTATATGCAGAATAAAAATAGAGAACATTCACTAGTATATGTATTAGTTACTACACGGATCGGTTGCCTCCACACCCGCTCACAATTTTATCAAGATTATCAAGCTAAATTATTTCAAATCACTTATCAACTTTATTGATGATTTATTTTACAAAACATACAAACAAAATGTAGAGAAGTTGACTGTGAACATTGGCTATCAAAAGATGTCTGGGTTACCTCCAGGTAATTTTCATGAAACCTTACATTATTAAATAATTGTGAAAAGTGCCTACATTATTTTTGACAAAAACTACTTGGTCACAAAAACTGCAAACTATTCAAAAAAAACTTATTAAAAACGGTTCAATAGAAACCAGGTCTTTAAACGGTAAAAAATTTAAAGCCTCTATGTTGAAGTACAGAGTAAAATTTTACTGACAACCATCGGTCGCTGGCCTTGTCTCTTCGTGAGGTTTAGGCCTGTATAATTTTCTTTTTCATACTTTTTTATGCACTCAAGTTCACATTTGTGTATCTTGGCCATTGCCACATTAATACCAGTACCACACATTTACTTTTAAAGAAGTTTGTGAGATCTTAATTGAACATAATAATTGGGAGTGACTTGGCTGCCTGTTTCACTAACTGCTTGTTTAGTGCTGTGTAGGATTCGGAAATTATAGTTTTCTTTTTATTATTAATGTACAATTTATTGTTCATCTTCGATCGTTGCTTCTAGACTTTAAAATCTGCAATTCTTTATTATCTTTTTCCGTAGTTTCGCTTAAATAAATATATTTAAAAAGATAAAATTAGCCCTCAGTAGCCATACTCTCTATTCCGTGCTGCATTGAGTATTGGATAGGATGTGCACAGTGAAAATTTAACAACCAATAAAGATTTATGGAACGTATTTAGAGGGGAAAAATGTCTATTAGCATAAACAGATGTTTTCAATTACAAATTTAAATGTGTCCACAAGTTATGGAAAGTAATTAGTTTTTTTGCCCCCCCCCCAAACCCGTTTATTTATTAATATTTTCACAATTTACAATTTGCTACTCTTACTGCATGCGCAGATGCATTCGCAGGAGGGTAGAATTACAACAACAATTTATTTTTGAAGTTAAAAGTATACATATATTGGAACCTACCTCATATTTTACCATTTTATTAGATCAATTTATTAGTTCAATTAACCTTAACTAATTTGGTAGGTCCGTCATGAGATCTTTAATTCAACTTGTTTTTATGTCTTCGACATAGGAAATTATCCCGATTGAATCGCCCGATCTCAAGGCTAATGTTATAGTTATTAATAAATTGAGAAACTGGGAATTGTGAAATATATACAAGTAAAATGGTTATAACAAATAATTATAATTATAAATAGTGCTGACATTAATTATATAAAAAAATATTCAATTCCTTTTGAACAAGGATAGTTACTACTAATTAGTTATATAAAAAAATGAAATTTGAGCTCAATCTCTTTTTACTGGATCCATAATAATAAAAAACAATATCTATATCACCCAATCGATGATATCCGTGTAATCTTCTTCTTCTTCTTCTTCTTCTTCTTCTCCTCTGCTTGTGTTGATGACCGTCAACGGAACGGGAGCTTGCTCTGCTTTGCTCTCTGGCTCTTAGCTAAGACTGGCTAAGGCTGGCCCTTCATCCCATCCCCACTCCTAAGAGCATAAGGGCAGATGCTGGACAAAGTGGGAGGGTGGCTGGTCATGATATTCTCAAATATCATGAATGTTACAATTGCCTTCCCTTATAAATAAAAAAAAAAATTTATGAAATTTTTTTTTTTTTTTTTTTTTTTTTTTTTAGTGGATCCACAATATTATGTTGCTGCGTTCGGTTTGTTGAATTGGTTGTTTATAACGGGTGTTGAAATTTTACAAAGTTTATAGTAATAATAGTTCAAATTTTGCAAGGTTTTAAATTGCTTGAAAAGCGTACAAGTTGTTTTAATTTTTTACTTAACTAAATTATTATGCTAATTAGTATGGATTAGTTCGAAGGTACATTGTTTTATGGATCATAACGCGATTTGGAAAACATTTGTTGAAAAGACGGTTGAGTGTGATTAGTAATACATATTGGTTTTTAATTAAAATACTAGACAATTCTACTGGTAATTAGTAACAATAGAGAAAAATTGTTGAGTGTGTGTGTGTGATTTGAATATTTTACCTGAGTGAAAAGATAGTGTTTATAAAAAAATTATAAATGTTACGAAAAGATAGGGAGGTCGTTGTCGTGTATAAAATTGTATGAGCTCATTTTATTTCCTTGCTATAAAATTAATTATAATGGACTTAAGCATTCAAAGAATATTTATGATCTGTTTTATAGATTAAGTGATAATGAAAGCAAAAGCTTCACTTGCTGATAATTCCATAGACTTTACTAGGGTCAATACTTCTAATAATAGTTTTGTTTTTGTTTGTATAAACTTCTAAAGTTTATGTGTCATCCGATCAGTATTATTTTCATTTAATAATGAAAATAATAAAAGAAAACTATAATTTTTTTTTCTTTTTTTGAAGTCATATTGTATCGAACAAAAAACATCCCTGTAATTATTTTTAAATGCCTTCCATTTATTAATTTTAATGTTGTTCAAATCAAACACGCAAAAAGGAATTTCATCAAGATGAGTTGGAATTTGAGATTCCAATTTCTTTATATCCAAAACTTTATTTTGAATTATTTTTGAATTTTTCACGTTATCGCTGGTTGTCTGCTGATGCTCGGAAATTTATCTTTCAATGAAATCACTTCTCCTTTCTTAACATTCGCTGTATCTTCTAACTCTGAAAATTTATTTTCCAACAAACTCATATCATTCTCATAGTCAAGCTTTATTAGATCATGTTGACGTGAGGTACACTCATCATTGTTATCTGCAATCTTCTGTTCATCCTCCAATGAAGTCATTTTCTCTTCATTATCCTTAATTGAATATAAGCTAAGATCTGTCTCACAATCAGCATCAACTAGTTGTGACTTCGTTAAATTTGTTTTTTCATGATCTGTCGTATTTTTCAATAGAATGATTTCTTCTTTTAATTTTGAATTTACATTATTATTTCCTTGGAGTGTTCTCTCCTCACAAATTCGTAATTGTCTATCTAATTTATCGTTTACATCCGTGTAACCTTGTTCGAATTTAGCCGATCTTCCCGATTTTATTTCTTCCCTTAATTGATCAAACTTCCCGCTCAACTCTTTTTGTTCTTTATTATTCTCTTTAAGTGCGTTTGATTGACTGTTTAATTTTTCGTTTATTTCTTTGTTATTTTCTTTAAGTGCGTTAAATTGACTGTTTAACTGGGCAAGGATTAGTTGTAACATCTTGGAATGATTCATCGTGGGTTCGGGGTCGGGGGCTGCGGGGTCTTTTGACCCAACCGTTATTATACCTGACTCTGACCCGGGCATGTTTGTGTTCGTCATTTGTGTCTGTGTAACAAATGTAAAATTATCAGAAAAATATAAATTGTTAGTAGTTAGTACTAGTTATTATTCTAACATGCAATACCTCACAATTCCTTTGGTTTCTTTAGAATTTTTTTTTTTTTTTAAGTACATCCCGGAGCGGCCCCCATTGAAACCTACCTCATTTTCTACCATTTTATTAGATCAATTTATTAGTTCAATTAACCTTAGCTAATTTGGTAGGTCCGTCATGAGATCTTTAATTCAACTTGTTTTTATGTCTTCGACATAGGAAATTATCCCGATTGAATCGCCCGATCTCAAGGCTAATGTTATAGTTATTAATAAATTGAGAAACTGGGAATTGTGAAATATATACAAGTAAAATGGTTATAACAAATAATTATAATTATAAATAGTGCTGACATTAATTATATAAAAAAATATTCAATTCCTTTCGAACAAGGATAGTTACTACTAATTAGTTATATAAAAAAATGAAATTTGAGCTCAATCTCTTTTTACTGGATCCATAATAATAAAAAACAATATCTATATCACCCAATCGATGATATCCGTGTAATCTTCTTCTTCTTCTTCTTCTTCTCCTCTGCTTGTGTTGATGACCGTCAACGGAACGGGAGCTTGCTCTGCTTTGCTCTCTGGCTCTTAGCTAAGACTGGCTAAGGCTGGCCCTTCATCCCATCCCCACTCCTAAGAGCATAAGGGCAGATGCTGGACAAAGTGGGAGGGTGGCTGGTCATGATATTCTCAAATATCATGAATGTTACAATATACAAGACTAGGTGATAGGGCTCACCTTCAGTTTACAATGTGGTAAACTAAAAACTAAAACCTAAAACTAGAACCTAAGAGTAAAGCGTTCCTGCCTTGACTGCGTCTTGCCATCGATGGGGGAACGGAGCGGGGGCTATCGTGTTAAACACCGGGTTTGTCAAGTAATGCAGGGAGTCGAAAAGTTTCATGTGTCTACGTTGAATAAATTCATCCACAGTAGGCAGCTCAAATATCTCATAAAGCTCACTGTTGTTCCGCTGCTCGAATGCCGTATACCGTTTTGGAATTGTTGGAGTCGTCGAGCTGTCGTATACGTCAGATGACCAAAAAGCGGTGCACCACACAGCAGAGCAGGTCTGAGTACACTCTTATATATCATGAGCTTTAGGCGAAGTGATTATTATAATATTATGTATTATATATTATGATATTATTATATCATTATATGTTATTAGTTTTCTTATTTCTACTTTTCAAATCCACAATAAAGATTATCTCACCGAGTTTCTGGGTTTACATTGGTTACGCTTCTTGATGCTTAATTTTTCTTGCACAGAATATGTTGGACACGCATAATGCACTTTTTGCCATGTTTAATGCTCTAGACAGGCATGGTAGCTCCCAAAACCACCTACTTTTGTTTCCACACAGAGAAAAAAAGCAACAACTGAAGGTCGAATAATAAACGAAAGTGTTGGAATATAAGAAATTTAGAACTTGTGATGCACAGATGCCTCTAACTTACTGAATAGGATATCATCTGCAGGCACAGTATTCGCACAGAGAGATAGTGAAATAATCATTTACGTAAAAAAATAAAGGTTCCGAAAACAAATAGTCCGAAACAGGCCTAACGTTAATCTACTTCAGTAAATGGGAAGGAACTGAGCTGGAAGGGAATGAAAAAGACACCCGAACGTCATTGTTCTAAAGACAAAACGGACTTGGTATAAAGGGCCATGAAAGAAAGATGGCCGCCTGGAACAGCTGTAAGTAAGGAGGTTGAAATATAAGTTTTTGAAAGGTTTTCCTCGGGAATTAATACTCCAGAGTCCCTCTGCCTCCTTCCATTGCTGGGGGGGGGGGGGCTCTGGAGGAAACAAAGGAGACGGTGGCCCACCGGATTAAGAGGAGGGACAAGACGGCCTGGAATGAGGCTAAGGGATTAACTGGATATTGGATGAAATTCCCCGAGGCTCGCCGGTATTAGCGCATCCCCAAGCCACGCTTCTTAGCTGCCTAATTGTTCTTACACAGGCCAGCCTCTCATCTGTCACTCCTCTACAGCATTCATCTCACTCCTGGTTCTGTTTAGTTTTCAATTAGGCAAGCAGCGGTTTTCGACTGCGTTATTAAAGTCGCGAAGTTCTTTAATCTGCTCCATTACAAACAATAGATTAGATAAATCTCGCTAAATCTTAAGTGAATAGTTAACCCAACAATCAGGGACCTTTGCCATTTTATGTTAATTTTAGCATAAAAAAACTTAACAATAATTGCCTCAAAAACAAACAAAATCGGTCTTTTTTTATCCGTGTTACCAATTTTAAAGTGCTACTTGACCATCAAGAAAAAGATCAACTTTAATGTGTATTTTAAGTTGTGACTTGATAAAGTCTAAAATGAACCGTTACGGACTTGAACTTTGCGGTACTGTAAAGCACTCAAACATCAACTGCATCCAAACGTTCTAAAAGTCCTTTGAACAATAGTAAATGCCCCATTCTAAGCGGCCAATAAAACCCTCAAAGCAGACTTTTCTAGTTCCACGCATTCCTACAAACCTCCTCGGAGATTGAAGCGGCAATGGCCTCGATATCATCAATAATTAATCCGTTAATGGCAGATTTGGCACTGAACGGTATCCTCCGTTAACAGCCGGAGCATCTGCGGCTCCTCTCTCTCAGTCTATAATACGGCCAAGCAGTCATGTGTGAATACCGTCGGAGTCCCCGCTTCCTTCAATTTTGCGATTGAACTAGGATGACATTCCAGCAGGTACTATGGTTTGAGCGATTGCTGGACTTTTGGATTTTTTTTTCAATAAAGATATTTTTTCCTAAAAGTTTATTATAATTTAGTGAACAATATACCATATATTATACCATTACATTAATGGAATTATTTTTTTATGACTGATATTGACTATATATTGCTTACTGACTGATATCACTCAATGACTGACTGGGTTGCAGCTGCATTTATAGTTTGTGATGTTCCACTTAAGATGAAGCACGTCATGACAGAATTCAGATACCTCAACGGTAACCACAGATAATAATTATTTTTCCGGGGTCATGCCACATTACTTTAAATACGAACAGATTTGTATTCACTTAAGAAATAAATCACTAAATTATTGGGCGTTGAAATTTCTATATGAACTGCTTATAAACCGTAGCACCGAAATATTGGTGATTCGTACGATTAGGAATTGAGTTCAAAATTTAGCCGAAAGGAGAATTGGTCATAGAATATTTTCCGTCACTGAACTTACTTTCGTAAAAGGGTGGCATTTCATAAATAATCTATCTCGTTGGGCAAAGTTAAATCCTTCATTGATTAGTGGACATGGGAAGATATAAAATTAGTATATTTTATGCATAGAAATATTTACAATAGGGAAATCATACGGTTGTCCTGGAGTAATAAATGACAAAAGCTCAGTTATATCTCGAAGACAAGAGATAGGAAATAGAAAAATTTTAAATGAAGCGGAAAAAGAGAGGAAATAACTTAGAGGGACGGTTAGGCTGAAAACTGCCACCCGCACCACAATTAGGGCGACCGTCCATGTGCAAAATCTCTGTCGCCTCAACATAGTATCGGCCGCTGTGGAAGGGGCAATACTCCAATTTCAACTATCTGTTATTTTTCAACTTTGTCTGCATGCTAGGAAATTGTATGCTTTGTTGTTGCTAATCACAGCTGCACTGCTGGAGGCCACAACAGATATATTTAATTGGTTCCTCTGTTCCAGCGCATTGAAAACTAAGAGCAGGAATCCACTCAAAAAGCTCTGTTTTCGTTTTTTTTTTTTTTTTTAATTTACAACCGGATTGGAATTTCATCTATCTGCATTTAATCATTATTTTTTCGTTATTCGCGATACAATAGAATTTCCTCTCATCCTCTCAAAGAGCTATCAAGTGAAATAAAAAGCTTCAGGTCAAACAGGAACATTAAAAAAACACCTTCAATTTTACCTGTTCTAATTGTGATTTGTATTAAAATCTACCAAATCCCTATCAACTATTAACTAATGGTAGCATTAGATCACACAGGCATGTTGTTGAGTCTGTAAGTTACAATTTGTGTACCTCTGTCAGACATGTCCTCTTAGTGTCAGAGTTGTTCAGTATATATTCTGGAAAATGGATTGTTTAATTTATGAGCCGCACATTGGTTAAATCGATTAACTCCATTAAACTAAAAGTAGAGAAATGTGATGAAATAATATATATCGTTTTTTTAAAATTACATTTGAAGTAACAAGACAAGGCAAGATAGCCTTCGAGTAATCGTTATTAATGGTACAGCTTTTAGGTGACTAAGGGAATTGATCAAAATGGCAAGTAAAACAAAATTAATAAAAGTAAAATAAGTCTTCAAATTATGTTTGTTATTGCAAATAAAGCTCATTATGTTATATATTTTTTTAAAAATGTTTCACAAATATAACTGTTCGCTCACAAAAGATTAATATTAGTTATTGATTAATCAGCAATATAAAAGATGCCTTAAGCTCCAAAAGATATCCCGTTATTTTCCGAGATTTCGGTAGTCCGCTGTGGTTTAAAATACTCTAACTACTATCCCATAAATGCAGGAGTTCCACAGGGCAGTGTCCTAGGCCCCATCCTCTATAACCTATACACCGCTGATGTCCCCTCTACTCCCAATACCTTCTTAGCCACATTTGCAGATGAAACCGCAGTCTTGTCATCCCACCCAGACCCCGACATAGCATCCTTCAAAAACACCTTGACGAGATCGAGTATTGGTGCGATCAATGGCGGATCAAAGTTAATGAAGCAAAATGCTCCCACATTACCTTCACCCTTGTCGCAAGACTTGTCCACTAGTTTATTTCAATTCTATTCCTCTCCCTGTAACCGAGACAGTACGGTACTTAGGCTTCCATCTCGACAAACGGCTGACCTGGAACCCACATACGAGACTAAAAAGACAAGAACTAAACAGACGCTTTGGACAACTGTACAGACTACTTCAAAGGACATCCCATCTCTCAATAGAAAATAAACTACTAATCTACAAAGTTATACCTAAACCAATCTGGACATACGGAATAGAGCTGTGGGGGACAGCAAAAAAGTCGAACATCAAGCGTATCCAATCCTTTCAATCCAAAGACCTGAGAACACTAGTAAATGCCCCTTATTATGTCAGCAACAAAACCCTACATAACGACCTTAATATACCCTACATTCTAGAAATCATCACTTCTAAGTTTATGAAATTCCACAGTAGCCTTTCCAACCACCCTAATCCTGTAGCACAGTCTTTGCACTGCACCACTCATCCCTATAATCCTCCTCGGAGACTGAAACGGCAGTGGCCTCGTGACCTGCTATAATCGCGTGACAGTGGGAGTCCTGGCAATGGCCAGTTTCTCCAATCATGTCCTATTGTATGAATGAGCGAGTGAATGATGACTGTAAATATGGTATGAATGAGATCATTTGTCTGTATTATTATTGCCTTGTATTGGCATAATAAGGCAGATTGTAATTATTGCACAATAAAGATTGTTGAATAAAAAAAAATAAAAAAAAAAGATTTTGATGTTTAATAGGAGGAATGAATTTTGAACAGATCCATCCTATATTTCTTCTTTTCTCTGCTCACAGTTATGTATTTTGGATATATCAAAAGATGGTATACATTTTGTAGTGGTCTACCACCCTTAGATATTTTTATATTTGTGGCAGTAAATTCCGAATCTTCATTACAGTCATATTTGAATTGTTTGACTTAAGGCTTGATTTTATTTAATTTTTTTATTTAATTTTATCCGGTGCATTTTAAGCCAATTTACTTGTAACTCATTAATTGTTTCTCTTCTATTAACGATGGATTCCTCTAAGGACATCAAGTACTTTCACATTACAATTTGTTGTACTTCACCAGTTTTTGACCAATTTAGTTACCACTGCTTTTCCTGCCAATATTTTCATCGATCATGAAACTGTTAAATGCAATTTTTATATCTGATTTACCACGATCGATGAAGGGCAGAATGAAGAATATTTATAATTTTCACTGTGCGGGTTAACAATGCACTTAAAAAAAAAATAGTCCATCCTGGACCCTTAGCACAAAAATGAGTTTTCATCAGATAGAAATTAGCCAGTAAATGGATCTAGAGATGGCAAGAACCTCTCTGATTAAACAGTGATTGCTACTGTATAATATTTTTATATTGCATTAAATGACGGGAAACAATTTGTAAAATACAAATAACATTATTTTATTAACATTCCAGAAAATTCCTTTTTTTTATTATGTTTTACGAAATAAAACCAAAATAAAAGTATTAAGAAAGTATCCTACATTTATATTTACCTCTCATGAAACATATATTTTAACTACACAATTGCTCATGGCTTAAGCAAGGAATGAAGAATAGATAAATTTAACTGATAATTTCAGTGTTATTATTTCCGACAAAAAAAGTTATTCTTGAGTACAAAGGCGAGGCTTTCCTTTGAAATAGGCACTAGGCAATACAAAACAGGCAAAATTTCCACAACGATTTAATAAACATTTAGAAACTATTAGCCCAGTCAAATGCCATTTTTGGATCTTGACTTAGAAAGTGGTTGTCTACGTTAAGGAATTAATCATCGGGACACTCAAAATTGGTGAAGCCACTGGTCCTGAAATAAAATAAGCCAGTATAGCATGATTGCTTTATTCTTAGGCGTTTTTTTTTTCAGACATGATTGATGATGATTTTTTTATGACGATTGATTATATGATAAGTGCCTCGATGTTGACTTTATAGACTCGTTGAAATATTAAATACCGTGGGAGTGCAACGGTAAAGATTTTTTTAAACTGTCACCCCTTTAAATGTTTCCTGAAAACCTAAAAAAAAAGTCTTTCTTTTTAATCTTTTAACCACTCAGGAGAACTGGTATAAATACTTTATTACTTAGTTGCAACAAAATATTTTTTTGTGTTTCTAACATTATCAATTATAATAGCTATTATTTATTATTAATTTTATGGTATTTTTGTCACCTTTTGAAAAATAGATCTTGGTCAGTTTATAGTAAGCAAAGCTAAAAAAATTGATCAAAATGACTTTGAAATTTATTAGGTTTAGACCAGACTAATTTTTGGACTGGAACTTGTTAGAAAATTGTGGAATTCAACAAGCACATATGAAAAGTGCATTGTAATTTTTCTGAAGGACGAGCAATATTCTTAACAAAATATAGTGCCAATATTACGGTATTTGTTCGAGGACAATAAACTCAGTAAACTTGTTGGATCGCATTTAGTTTGAATCTACCATTCACACCCCGAACAAGATCTCATCTATTCAACCTCTCGAGAACTGTCTGCATCACTATCCCTGGAACTATTTGCATTCGCACTTCACTTCCAACGTTTCGATCTCCCCTTTGAAATTGAAATGTTAACTTTACTTGGGAACTGATAATACTTCGGACCTATGTTTCCTTCAAGCGTCGTATCCCTCTCTAATACGCTTTGTTTTCTTTCGATCAAACTTAACCATCAAAGAGTACTATTATTGGGTATACTTTAAGCACACTGTAAGAGACATCTTATCCAGCGAAGTTGGCCACATTTAGTGATTATGTGTATTACAGGTTATGAGTTCCATGCCTCACCCTACAACACAATAGCGACCCTCAGTACCTGCTTACAAACCTGCTTCTAGGAAGTAACGCATCTGACAGTACTGTATTTACCGGAGACACAGAAATTTCATTGAGTCAAAAATAAAGCGATCAACTTTCCAAAACGTTATGTCTATGTTTTTCGACTAAGTACAATGATATTTTGTGTTAAATAGTCAAATAAACCGTTTGATAACTCTATATATGTTTCGTGAATCTTATTATGAAAGGTTAAATAATTACACTGTGAACTCTTAATCTATATAATTTTCTAAATATGTCTCAAAATTAATAATTATAGCGTAGTGCATCTTTCGGACACAGATCACGGAATAGAGTATTTATTTAGTTTTATTTCCTCATATATTCATTTCACAGTATTTACCTGCACTTTTTATTGTGATTTCCTTCACAACATGTTAGCCTAGGTTATCTTTTCAGAAATAAGCTATTATTTCTTCATTTCATTTCATTAATAGTCATTGATTGAACAACACTGTTTTATAAGTCCGTAAGCCTGCGTATAGTCGGGCTTTGCTGAAACATACAGGCATCCGTTTTTGGCGAAAACCCCGGCGATAAACAAGAGCTCACAACCCCCGGGCGCTGACAATAAACTAAACTGTGAAAGATAAGCGCCCCAGAATGGAGGCATATGGCTCCTGGCCAACACAGACATACAGGGCTCAATGGAAAAACCTAACCCGCCTTCTCCAAGAGTCAGTCAGAAGCCTTTTCTGTCAGTTAGCTCCTCAATATCATATATTTATTGTAATATATATGGATTTTATTTATCAAAACAAAATATATCAAATTTTCTTGATATTTGTAAAATATACCACAAGTTGTTTAGACTACCGATGAAATGAAACCCCTTCTATTCAAAGATCTCATTACCACTCAGACTCCTTGCTTGCTAATCAAGGGTATTTGAATCATTTTGACAATTGCTATTACCTTATTTTATTATCTTTTCAAACTATATAGTTTAGTGCCATTGAAATTTTCTGTTGATAAACCCTTGCAACCTTAAAAAATAGTAACCATTTATAAATATGGTTAAACATGGTCCCACAATAACAAATTTCGTTTATATATTCTGAATGTCAGAGTCACAGTCAATTGTATATACATCCCTCATCGAAACAAGCCAAAAAAAAATATTTTGGAAAGATACGAGTAAGAACACATGACTTTCGTCGTCGATAAAAAGTTAAAACAACCACTCACCCTAATGCCTTTGTGACTCGGGAAAAAACTTGAAGTACGGTTGCACAGTATTAAGATAGGCTGCAGTTTTAGTTAATATGATTTTTATTTGTACCAATAATTTAACTTTGTGAACAATGATATTGTAATTCAGAAAAAAAACTTGCTACGCCATTAATGATTCTGTGTAATGTGACAAATCTGTACGATCTAACGACGCAAAATCAACTTTATTTCTAGCATAACTGGGCCAAAATGATTGCAATCATTCGTCAGTACTTTTTATAGGGCCCTTTGATGTTTTATGCATGCGAAACAGAGCTACAGACAAATCTGCGGTTTTTTGGGGGTTATTTCCTATATGAGTGACCTATAACCCTTCGTTTCTATGGGAATGTAACTAATAATTTATAATACTTATAGGGTTAATAAGTGCATATGTATGTTTTCTTTTGGAATTTATGAAAAATAAAATTTGTGGTCATTTATAGTTAGATCTAATGCTAACAATTATAACTATTTCAAACGGAAGACCCGACAAAAAAACGAAGAAGCAGAGAGAAGATAGAAGCTTCGGCCGTCCTTGGTAAAGGCCGTTAGGCGATAATGACTCGGACGGCTTCCGGTCCACCTGTCTGCTCGCATGGCCTGCTGCCTGCTGTTTACTAGTCTTGTTACAAATAGGATCTTTCAGATCAGGAGGTGGATTATATCAGCAAGCGGTTTTGGGGAAACTAAAAAAAAAAAACGATAATGACGCCTGGATGAAAAGATTGATGGCAGGAGCTGTAAGAAAAAATCGGTGGTTATATAAGCAGCTTATTGATTTATCTCCTTAGAAAAAAACAATCGATTTACAGCAATTCAATTACACAGGAAATGAAAACAAAAAAAATTTGTGAAATTATGTCTCTTATCAAATTGGAGACAGATGTGTTACTGTATTTGACCTGTACTCTTTTAGCAAAACTAGAAAATTAATAAGATATGATTCTTTTATTTTCCAAACAACAGAATTTATTCTGTATATTTTGTAGATATAACAGTTACCTTAAAAAAATTGCAGATGATTATGTGGTAGTATATGGTAAATAACGTAGGCCTGTTAAAAAAAAAGATTTTATTGGTGCCTAGCATTTTAGAATAGATTATAGCTATATTTGTGAAGTTGAATCTAAATATTAAATCAGTTTTTCTCTATCTGCTTTATTTTTTTTTAAATCAGATTGGTTTTAACGTTCAGTTCTAAACGAAATGTGCAGTTCTACATCGCATATACAAGCATTGGTTCCAGTATTCTTCTTCTCCCTGTTTAAGAGAAGAAGACACCTGAAAAAAATGGGACTTCCTAATTGTTTTCGAGATGATCGGCCCCTATTTATTGACAGCTCAAAGCGAAGTTTGAAATGTGTCGTTCTACACAATGGAATAATAAGAATAATATAACACCATAGCACCTTGGAGAAGATAAAGTACAAAGAACACCAATGGGTGATTTGTGAAGACTTAAAAATGGTAAATTTTCTTCTTGGACACCGAAGTAGCCATACCAACTTGGTTCTTGTGTCTCTGGGACAACAGGGAACACATACCACTGAGTTAGATTGGACTCAGAGACTAAACATGTCCGTTGGGGAAAAGAATGTCATTAACTCATTAACGACCCCTTAGTTGACCGAGAGAATAATCTTTCCTCCACTGTATATAAAGCTAGGTCTTACGAAGCAGTTTGTAAAGGCTCTTGTTAAGAACGGACCCTGCATTGCAAATAGAGGAGAAAAAATTCCTCTGTGGAGTACGGAAAAAATTAAAGGAGGAATATTTGACGGCAATATGAGACTCATCCTGCCTTTGTAAATTAGACGATTGATTAAGGCTGAGCGATGCCTTATTCACAGCAGATTACTGCTGGCGTTGAAAGCAGAACTGTTCTAAAATGCGTACAAGAATGTAACGGAAAAGAAGCCTCCGAAGCGTGACTAGTTTTAAAAAACGTTTTAATACGAGATAATTCCTCTTCTGTCTTGAATCACTGAAGTCTTTGAGGCATGCTTCTTATCATGTTTCCTGCAACCTCGTGATTCACATCCTCCCACGTCACTATTCTTACGTCTTACGTGTCTGTCAAGCTCGTACCACGTGTGCTCTATAGGATTTAAATCCTGGCTACGAGCTGGCCACCTCGAAGTCCGTATGGGTATACGGATGCGGGTCCATCACTGAGCTGTTGCAAACCAAGCCTTGTCATGTGTGGTTCTCCATCATAAAAATGGAATGGTGCAAAAGGGATCACGCCTTGGCTCTTTTGAGAGCCTGTGGAACACGTAGAACTTTGTGTTCGTGTTGATTGCACAAACCTGTCTCACGGTAACGTGTAATTGCTCTCCAAACACTAGTTTCAGGTAAACCCAATGCACTGGCTGCGTATATTTGTCTTTGACCACTTTCCATTAAAGCAACAAAACGATCTGTTTGCTTGACCGTCAAAGCTATGTTTTGAATTGAAATGAAAAAAAAAAACCTTCTGCCAAATTTTCAGAGATCAGTTACACAAGAAATCACATTAGCGAATGAAGACAAAAGTTTCAGTTATGTTTGCCCAATAAACATAAAAGATTAATCAAGGAAACAAAAGTCTTTATAAAAAAGAAAACTTGTCACTTACGTTCAAAAATTATTTTTGTTATTAAAGAATGAACGTTTTATTGTGCATATACTTCTTAATAACTTCTATAACGATTCATTTTTATGTAGATATCGGTAGTTAATTTGTTACTGTTTAAAAATTTTTATATTTCAAGTTATTATAAATGTATTTAATTAAGTTGGTTTTATATATTTTGAGTCACATATTTTTACATCTCGTTTATTGCTTATAATTTGTTAATTGTGTCAAAATGTCCAGTATGTGTCTCTTATAATTATTTCAGAAGAAAATTTCAGCCTTCTAACATATAAAAGAAACATATATCAAAGTAATAAATACAGGAGGAGCTGCAAGCAAGTGTGGTGTCCTGGCAGTTCCCAGAGATGAGGAACATACAGGTCTACTTCGCGCAAATATTACCAATTATGTTTATTGCTATAATAGAAGGCTAAATTTAAACTTTTCAGAAAGTCCGTGTTTTGTAAACATTCTTTTAATCCCACGCTGCATAGTCATTTTAAATCTTAAATAGCCGTTTGGATGTGTGATAATAAAGCAAATAATAAGGAAGAAAGATTGCTTCACAGCTTCAAAAATTAGGTAACATTTCAAGAAAGTTACTGAGGAGGCGAATAAAAGTTGAACTAGAGGAAACCTTAAGACAAACATATTTGGTTTATGTTGGTTCATTTACAAACCATTTATAAAGTCATGCACAAAGGCCTAAGTTTGGTTGGTTTTAAGACAGAAAAGTTGCCAGGTTTGTTTATAAGAAAAGAAAAAAAGGAAAAGAAAAATATTCCCTAAATCTCCCCAAGAGGTAGAAGTTTCCAGAGGTGCAAAATACTTGATGGGAAAGAAGTCAGGTGCTCCCCTGTTATATGAACCCTTAAGAACCCTTCCGTACCTCCCCCATCCCAGTCAGGGCTCAAAGCCCTCAGGTAACAAAATTTATTCGTCATACTGAATGTAACTAAATAATTTTAGGAAATTTCCTATCTACCTACTATGCAAATTCCATTCGTAAAAATTCATATTTGAACTATTGCATTGTTAATGATCCTAAACCTTAATAGCACACCTCAGTGTAAATATAATTCGAATATTTAATGGAACACTTAAAATTTTTCACAAATACACTTTTCATTAGTATTAAAGAGAAAATTTACTAATTTTACATTAATTTTTTAACTTTTTACTTCAATTTGAATAAATAAAATTGTCTTTTTCTATAAATAAAAACAGTAGTATAACCTATTTCAATGAACATACTTACTTACAGCGTGAGCTGTGGATACCATTATTGGCAACTAATTCTTAAATAGCTTAATTTTAGCATCTAATTAGTCTGCTTTTAACCTTTAAAAAACGGACTCTAATACGTCTCCTACCAAAACCAGAGTCCCGAAACCTTTTTCCTTCTCACTAATTTGTCTTACATTTAAGGAATTTTACTGTACAAAGTCTTAGCATGAATGATCACATATCTTCAGCTTTTGGAACCAAGTACAGCACAGGTGCCTTTTTAGACGTGCCAAAGGCTTTCTACACTGATTAACATGCTCAAACCATATGAACCGCAAACCCTTTTCTAAATCCCTCGGTCTTATGTTTCTAGACATTTCTTCCAAGTTCTATGTTGTCTAGAATATTCTAACAACTATCCCTTAGAAGTAAGAGTTCGACAGGGCAGTGTCCTGAGTCCTAACCAAAACTGAATAAATAAAACTCATTTCCTCCTCTCTCACTCACCTTCCTCTGCACTCAGGTCTAAATATATTTTCATTTTTTTTTTCTGCCTGTTGCTGACACAATATTCCGGATATCTCAATCAAACGACAACTCGTAGACATTCAACTAACATGAAGCATAGCGAATCAAAACTGCTGAAGGATAACATGCCCAAATTAGACGTACCCTCCTTCACAAGGTTCTATCCATCAGTTCAATCTAACTGTATCCAAATTTCATTATTAGATACAATGCGGTTTCCACCTCGACAAAAAACTACTAACAACATACTTTAAAGGAAATTCCGTCCTACAATAAAAAATAAACAACTAAGCTAAGGAAATGTAGACTTTCGTTGTGACGCAGAGCGAAACCGTCAATTATGAAGTGCATTCTACAATTTCAATCCTAGGATAGTTAATCGCAGAAGATTTATAGCAGTCTTATTCTTCGTGATTTAGTGAACCAAACAAAGTGTACTGCGAAAAGATGAACTAAAACGAAACATAAAATAAATACAAATTTGCCACTTGTGAACTCTAATCACTAACAAGCCTGCCTAGGTCATTTTAAAAACTGATTGTAAAAATTAGTCCACTTAATTATTATTTTTTGCAAATATATCTATACACTAGCAAGTTTTGCGGGCAAACGTGGCCCATGGAAGCCAAACAATTAAACGTTTCAATTAAGCAAGATTACTTACTCCTTCATTAATTAAAACCCAGAGACAGTTGGATCCCGAGTTTTCAGACAACTCAATTAAGTTTCCTCGTAGCATTCATCAAATTCATCCCTTAGGCACAAGTTGATTTACATGGAACCTTTCTTCTTCAAGACTAACAGGGGAAAAGTATAAGGACACCGTCACGCTTAACCATTAAAAGGGGTGCATTATTAATGAAGCCGCTACAAACTCGGGAGCATGGTAATATTTCAATAATGTCGCTGGAACGTGTTAACGTTTCATTGTTAAATTAAACAAAACGCTTAGTTCTATTATGTTGGCACGTTCAGTTTTTATATAATTGCTTTATCGAAATTAGATTAGTAATTATCATGTAAAGTCCTCAATCCTCCAACTCATTCTTTGTTAACGTAATAATGACTGTATCCCTTGCGACTTTAAGTAAAACTCCCTTGTCAATTGCATCCTTCTAGATAAAACAATTATTGGGAAACATTTTAAACATGATTTTAATGGTTTGTGTTAGTATTGGACTCCACTTAAATCTCGTAAATTAATGGCACTTAATCATGTTATATATTAGCCCATGTCGGGGGGGGGGTACGTATTTCTTTATATTTTCAGTCAAATATTCTGTCCTCGCTGAAATAAACCCTTTAAATTATGCAATGCAGAGAGTCCCATAAATCGTTTAGCGTGCCATTCGCGTTTTTGGTCCACAATTTTCTAAACTTGTTTTATCGTCTTTATTCATTAAAAATATACAAATATTTATATGATATGAATGGCGCATCTCTTATCTCCATCAGATTTATTGGTAACTCTTGTAATCACATATATAGTATAATTATAATAATATAAATGTGTTTAAACTATATTTTTTTAAATGTATATTTCTGACAAGTTCATTCAAGGGACAGGAGCTTTTGGAAAAAGCAAAAGATAATTACTTGCGGTACCTGACAGACTTTGCTAAATAAATTGGACTTTCAGATGCGGGGCTCCAAGACCTCTAATCATAGGGCGGTTGGGGAGGGGGGGGGGCAAGTTACGTCCAAGCCCCTCGCAGATACAAATGAAATTACAAAACTTAGTAGTCACTTCTTTCAAAAGCGTTTATTAAACACCTTTTACCTCCTGTCCTTTGAAACGTGAAATAATATATTCAAATAGATTTTAACATAATTTTTTAGGGGCTTTTTTGAATATTAATATTTAAAATGAAAATGTCTTAATTGAGAATTCTGTCCTATTTATAATAAAGATAAAAGAAAAGAACGGTTAAAAAAAACTCTTTGCAGATTTGTAGGTTAAAAGAGGTACCTACATACCAATCGTATAAAGCACGGTATTTTTAAACTTAACTCTACCAGAAATTATTTCAGAGAATTTCAACTAAAGAAACTCATATTATTGCTTGCAGACAACATCCTTTGACCGATGGTAGACGTTTCTTTTAAGGGATTATAACAATTTTTGGTAAGGGCAAAATTCACCCACTTCTCTAAAAAGCCTGATTGAAAAGTATTTACTTATAAGCCGTATTAATAATGTGCGTTCCTTTACGAGATGTATTTGATGTACTAATGTATTTGAGGTCGTCAAAATTTCTAATTGAGGCAAATGGATCATGTTAGTAGCAATGATACTGCGAGAATAATTACTAAAAAATATGTCCACTGATTGGAAAATAAAAAAAAACAATTTTTTTTAGTCTTATATTGATATAATTTAGGTTTGTTTTAAATTCAATTACCTTTAAAGAGTTTAAAATAATAAAATTAAAAAAGTAAAAATGAAATCAACCTTTTTAAGTGAGTGGCATTGTTTGCCTGTGGTTGTTTATAAACCATACTTTTTTTTTTGGCCACAAATGTGATAAACAAAAGTAACGTGTATATTTATAATTAATGTTTGTAATCTGTTTAAACCATTTGTATCCATCATGTGTGATCGTAATGATTTTATACTCAAATAATTATGCAATCGTCATTATCAATAATTAAAAAAGTCAAGATACTTTCATAATATACTGGCGCGACCGACCAAGTGCTCGAAAATAAAATTCGAACTTTAATGCCAAATTCAGTTCAATTAAAAAAAAAAATAAATAAATGACCCAGTTATTAATTTTGGCCAAAATAATGGGAATAGTTGGAAACAGCAATGGGAAGCTCGAGTACTAATAGATCCGAATTATGCTTCGTAACTTGTAGGTTAAATGGGAGGAAAAAACCCTTTGAGACACTTAAAGGATTATATTTCAAAGGCAGCTTCAGTATATTATAGCCTAACTAAGTCTTCAGGACAATATCTGCCACAGGATTAATATACGCCCTGTTAAACTCAGGCGATATAAAAATAAAAGTCAAGTGTGACACATCATACAATTTAGGATTTCCTTACGGTACCAAAAGCAGTTTTAATGTTTTTTTCGTAATAATAGTTTTCTAGGATTATAATAGCACAATAAATTTTAATAATCAAATTTTAATAATAATAATCAGCAAGTCGATAAATTTAATACCATACTTGGACGGTTTTATTTAATTTTGTTGCGGTGGATCTATTTATTTTAACTTATATATTCCTTTATTGTGCTATAATTACAATCTGCCTTTTATAAGGCAATAAGTAATTAAGATAAATGCTCTCATTCATACCATATTTACAATTCATCATTCACTCGCTCATTCATACAATATTTACAGACAGCCCAGAGACCCCCCAAATCCACCGCGAAGAGAAAGCGGAGTCTTGGGAAGTCCCCCACGCTCCTCCGTCAGCCGCGTCACCGGATGCTAGCCAGTGGAGGCTGACCAAGAGCGCGAGAGCCACAGACGCTCAGGACATGATTGGAGAAACTGGCCATTGCCAGGACTCCCACTGTCACGCGATTATAGCAGGTCACGAGGCCACTGCCGTTTCAGTCTCCGAGGAGGATTATAGGGATGAGTGGCGCAGTGCAATGACTGTGCTACAGGATTAGGGTGGTTGGAAAGGCTGCTGTGGAATTTCATAAACTTGGAAGGGATGAGTTCTAGAATGTAGGGTATATTAAAATCGGTATGAAGGGTTTTGTTGCTGACATAATAAGGGGCATTTACTATTGTTCTCAGGACTTTTGATTGAAAGGATTGGATACGCTTGATGTTCGACTTTTTTGCTGTCCCCCATAGCTCTATTCCGTATGTCCGGATCTATTTATTAATTCTAGAAATAATAAAGTAAATTTGTTACATGCGCCATCAATCTTTGTTGACTTGAAAACTATGGTGGTGTTTATTGCAATTTTTAGATTTTCCGAATCCTTTCCAATTAACAATATCATAGATGAGAGTGCGTTGAGGGGAAGGATTAGTATCGATAACAATGGTCAACCCGATTTTTGCCTCACGAGCACCAATAGGTGTACTTATTGAAATTAATATAATACGCAGATACTCAATATGACTAGACTGCAATCAGAAGACACCAAGCTAGAAATGGGTATAATGAAATTTAATAGTTTGGTCTTAAAAAAAAAAAATATTTAATATTTATGTAATATAGTAGGAATATTTAAGAATGGTGAAGGTAAATGTATGGTGACCAAAGTTTGTGACACCGTTTGCCAACCTTTAATCAACCTTATTGTTAATGTTTTGCTTTGTAGTCCCCACTGTTACGTTCGGCCTCGGGATAGATATATAATTACCAATATATGTAATATATAATATACATATATCTAATGTAAATATATAAAATGTACATATATCTAATGTAAATATATAAAATGTACATATATCTTCATCTACCTTAACCGGAGAGCTACTCATCTATGCTGAAGTTGAATAATTAAACTATTTTATTTAATTAACTTTAATTGATTTGGGAAGCCATTTATTTATTCAAACTACTAAATTTTACTACTCTTTCTAAACTCTGAGCATACTGCATTGGCATAATAGTTAAACTAATATAACATTGATTTGATATTGTCATAGTTAATTCGAATCTAAAGCTAAATCTCACGTCAATCAATTTTACTTAGTATCATACTTAGTTAATAAAATAGTATCAACGATATGATGTTTTGTATTTTCACGACTGAAAAATGCTCTGAATGAAAAATAGCGAGAACAAAATGATGGATTATTACAGTACTTTTATACTAAATATTAATATACAATTCTCACAATATATCTGTTTTTTAATGAAGAAAGGTTCGGGTCTAAGTATCTTTGCCGACGTATATATAGTAAATTTATATTTCATAATTCTATTATCATAAACATGTATGTGGTGAGTTACACAAATAACACCTGCCAAAAAGGTTGGAATCAGAGATCTTAGACAACATGGTTGGAATATAGATTTAATCGATTGGAAGTTACCAGAAGAAACAAAATAAACAAGACTGCTGGACGACAGATCAAAATCTGGACATGAAACTAACGTTATAGCATACAGCTACTGCAAAAGACATGTCATACGGACTATAACTATTGGGGTGAGCTTCTCTACTGACATGCAAAAGCTTTAGTCCGTTCATTTAAAAATCTTTTCGGTAAATTACCAATGCTTCTTACAAATTTCTCCTCTCTTTATTCAAAATTCGGTATAACAATATTCTTGTTTTGGTCATAATAATCGTTATCATACTTCAATTCACGCGAAGCGACGGACGTAACTCGGCGGACTCCAATACTCGTTGCTCACTCCACATGAAATTGAATTTGGACAACGAAGAATAAGTGCGAAGCTTCCATGGAGCTTACATCCAGCACAAACGTTCTTGGATAATAAACTGAATTGAGGATCAACCGAGGAGTATTTATTTATATAAATAATTTTGTTATTAATGTCATGCCCATTTTAATGTTACTGTAGAATCAATAAATTAAAATAAAATGTAAAATAAACATTGCACATTTAATAGTCAAAACTAAACCTTAAGTGCAATTGTACGATATTAGTTTACTATGAAACTACTTGAAGACAGTCGCATTTAAGTGTTTGGACTGCAATACAGTCATGCAAATTACAATCGATATTGAATTCTAAACGTATATTAAATAACTCCAAAGTGTACTACGCATGGTTAAGAGATATAACAACCTAGAGTGGAAAGAAAACAATAAATCTAAAAAAATAATTGGTACCTTCTTTTAAACCATTAAGCATTCTAATGCCACTTTTTAGAAAGTAATATAGGTATAATTTGATATATTAGGTTGGTCCTTATGAAATGTCAGATTCTCTTTAAATGTGAACGTTTGTCTCCCTGTTTTTGTTATGCTTTTGTTTTTGACATAACCTGGTTTATAGTCGTACTGTCATTGCCAGAGTCACATTTTAGCAAAGAAGATTTTCTCAAAAGTGTTCCCTTTTGTTATTTGCTTTGTTATTTGATATGAATTTAACCGATATTCCTGTAATTTTCTTATATGAGTATAAACTTGGTAATAATGCTGCAAAAGCTGCACGCAGTATAAACCAGGCGTTTGGGGAGAATACTGTAAATCATCAAAAAGTGCAGCGTTGGTTTGAAAAATTTCGGTTTGGTGATTTTTCCCTGCAAAATGAACCGGGTGGAAGACCCGAAACGTCTGTGAAAAATGATGCTCTGAAAGCACTGATGGAAACGAAAACTGTTTCTTCAAGGGAACTTGCTGCCAGAATGGAAGTTGAACATACAACAATATTGCGACATCTTTCTGAAATTGGCAAGGTGAAAAAAAAAACCAACCGAGCAAAATAAGCTAGGTAATAAATTTAATAAAATTAAATGAATTAAAATATGAAATTTTGCCACACCCACCTTATTCACCGGATCTTTCACCAACCGACATTCATTTATTTAAACATTTAGAACTGTTTTTACGGGCTAAACAGTACGAAAATGGAGACAGTCTGAAAAATGCCATATCAGAGTTCATTGATTCTAAAGATCAAAATTTCTTCAAGACGGGCATCTATGCATTAAAATCTCGTTAGGGAAAAGTGTATTGAAGTAAATGGATCATATTTTGTTTAAATAAACAGCTTTCGGAAAAAGATATGCAGTTTAATATATTCACTTAAAGAATCTGAAATTTCATTCGCACCAACCTAATAAATATATCAATAAATAAGTTATATAAATATAGGTTAGGTATAAAGATGTAACATTATATGCAGTTTTAGTATTTTTTTGTTTTGCTGTGTAGCCTCAAGAGACCAATGTCTTAAATTGATGATATATAAATGTGTCCTCCGGCCAGCTCTGCTGTACGGTGCCCCGCTATTTACCCACTTGACTGACAATACAGCCAAATCTCTCCAACACTTCCAGAATGGAATCATGCGAAAAGTGGTCCGACATACCTCTTTCGAGATGTTGAAGAACGCTGACCTGCACCCGTTGCTTGGTGTGCCGTCGGTGGGTGAGTTCATCCGCTGGAGACACATTAAGTTTTTTGACTCGTTGCAGCACCTGACAAACCCAGTGTTTAACACTATGACCTAACCTCCTGCATCGATGGCAACAGACTGTCAGGGAAAAATTAGGATAAGAATTAGTATGTAAGTTTGTTTTAAGGTTGATTAAAAAGGTGAGCCCCATCACCTTATTAGTCAGTTTAGTCAAGTCACGTATAATGTACATCATTATGCTTGTTTATTCGATTATATAATTTCTATAAAATAACAAAACCTGTATATAATGTAGTGATGCTACAGGGAATACAAAATAATTTGTAAATAGATTCACTTGAGGATCTATAATTGTATATAATTGTCTGTAAGTTTAAAGGGGCTAGGAAGAAAAAAAAATAATATTAAAAACGTTTAACTGAGGTTAAGAAAAAGTTAAAAAACTAGAAATTCTCAAGTATTATATATTAGAAACCTGAAATGATTTAAATAAACGTTTTCTATTACAGAAAATTTCCATGCCTATACATATTAAAATGCCCTACACTTGGACTGTCTCTCGAAATTGTCCTTCAAACTCGGCGCCCTTTATTTTGTTTCTTCCAAAAAAAAAGATATTGGTTTATAATCACTGTGAACATTTTTGTCGCAAAAAAGAAATGAATGTAATTTATTATGTCATAAAAAATTAGAAATGGATAGGTCACTGATCCAATAGGAAATTTTTTCAATAAATTTGAGCAATTAGTTGAGACTTAGATTTACTTAATTTCTTCACCTGTTTGTCTCTCTGTAAAAAAGCACTCACACCCGCGGCAAACCGGTATTTTAAATTAATTAGGGCTTATAATATTTAAACAGTTCCAAAATATCTTCTTCCAACGCATAGCTCCGAAGTGTCGGGTCGTCACGAGGGGGTGCCTAGTTATCCCTGGTGACGAAGTGATGGTTGATTAAGTTTATAACCTGCACAATCGTTTCATGACGGTCTTACTATCTGACTCCATATTTCATAGGTATGTGCCCCGACAATGCACTATGTTCAGGAGAAGAGGTATAGGGTAGGTAGGTAGGTGGTGTAGGTAGTTGTCTTGGAATGACCACGAATTCACACTCGGTATCTGAGTGTAGGCGAAATCCGTCCGGATCCCAAAGGCGAGTATAAATTGGCGAGAGGAAGACTGAATCGCCGTGAGAACACTGCTTGGTAAGTTTGCAGGGCCACGACAACCGTTGTCCACTAGGGAGAGGTATCTTCCAAGGAGGTGCTAGATTTAGCGAGACGAAGGCAGAGATTCCCACTAGGAAGGTGTGGGGTCTGACAACCCCGGACTAAAACGTAGCGAGGTGAGGAGAGAGAGATGCAGAGGTTTTCATAAAGAAGAAGTCAAGTTTCAGAGTTTAAAGCAGAGCAGCCACGAGCTAGTTAGTTCCCAGGAGAATGATATACAGGCCCCAAACCGCCGGTCATAGATACCCAGCTAGCTTCGTCAGTAGCCAATCAGCTTTGGTTTTGTAGTACCCAATGCCCGTTGAGTATGTGGTTTTCTTTGTTCTCTGACAAAGAGATACGTGACCTGGGTAAGGGTCTCGCGGCGGGTTGGGTCGCTTAGTACCTGCTACTGGCCGCTGGTGCCCCAGCTCATATAACTAATTGGCTCGCAGCTGCATGTTTATTGTTAGCCACATTTACAATGATTTATATTTTGCTAATGTTATTTACATTTGTTTACAATATATATACTATAGAGTATAGGGTGATTTATCTTATGTAGTCAGCGGTCGCTACAGAAGTTATTGACATCTCTCACTATGACATAAACTTGATCCTCATAATAAAGGAGTTTCTTCTAGTAAGACATAGAGGCCTCATTGGGCCGAAAAAAAGTTTATTCCTCAACAACTAAAAACTTTTCATTATTCAAGCGTCACCATCGAACAACCAAAAAAAAATAAATAAAAAAAAAGTAATCCTCGAAAAAGTTTGGTAATTAGGTCGAATCGGCGTTAAACACTAGAGACTAGGCATCAGCGAGAAGCAATTAATCACATAATATAATTAACATGACGTAGCGGTAATCTGGAAGGAGCGGCACTCAAGCGCTAATTTTATTAGGAGAGCTCAAAGGACGCGCTGCCGGTCTGACACGTTTTAAAAGATACAACCGCCGTCGCAAGCGCAACTCGCAAGCCTTTTAAGCGCCCGTCCCGCAAGATATATTACTCGTAGGGAGGAAAAAGTACGGGTGCACCCATCAGCTCTCCTTATTCTTCTTCTTGCCTCCCTCCATTTTATTTCTACCCTCAGTCCATTCTGATTTTTGTATTATAAATCACTTCAGCATTAATTAATCATTCTAGGGGGAAGGGGATATCGAAGGATCAGAACTTCAATTACTCCTTCAAGAGTTACTTTAAAAAGGACTTGCACCAAATATTAGTAATAAAGTCATAGAACAAAAATAAATAAATCCCATGTGAATCAAATGTGTTAAATATCCCAAAAATATAATTACGTACTATTTATTTAATTGTGACAAAGATTAAGCACTGTAAGGTTTTGGTTACTAAACCTCAGACTTCCCATCAGACTACCACGGTAAGTAAACCTTTTAATTTATAATTTGAATTTACAAAAAGTTCAAATTATTTAAATTTTAATTATTTTATTAAATTTATGCTGTTCAGCATGTTATTAATATAATTAGGTTTTAAATTTAACTTAACAGTACAGGATTGTGGATCGTGCTTGTAAATGATTACTTCAAACGATAAAAAATTGTGCCACTTCGGAAAATCTCTTAAAAGTAAGAACCAACAAGCTGCTACAACATCCTGAAGACTTGTGATTGAAATTTGGAAGTAATAAGTTGTAAAAATGTCGTTTTTTTATCTCAACAATTGTCTTTAGTCAGCAAAAATAAGAAATTCATCTACAAGTAGTTAAGATTAGACAATCAAAGTAAACTTTTATAAGAAGAGCTTAACTAGTCCAATTAGCATCACTCCAATTAGTGGAAAAGTCGGAGGTGAATGGAACACTTTAACAATAATCGAGACGCGATGACGACAATGCCGAGGCTGCTTAATTATGACATTTTTTTTTCCGTTGAAATGAGTTGACGCATATAAGACAAACATATACAGGGGTAGATACGTTAATATTTTCAAATGCATCGGATTATTGGTACGTCTCCCATCGCTATTGCCTTCAGGTAGACAGACTGGAAGTAAATCTTTTCACCTTGGATTCGGGAATCAAAAGATAAGTATACTAAATTTACTATAAGTACTATACTATTAGTATACTCAATTTACTATAAGTACTATACTATTAGTATACTCAATTTACTATAAGTACTATACTATTAGTATACTAAATTTACTATAAGTACTATACTATTAGTATACTAAATTTACTATAAGTACTATACTAAATTTACTATAAGTACTATACTATTAGTATACTAAATTTACTATAAGTACTATACTATTAGTATACTAAATTTACTATATGTACTATACTATTAGTATACTAAATTTACTATAAGTACTATACTATTAGTATACTAAATTTACTATATGTACTATACTATTAGTATACTAAATTTACTATAAGTACTATACTATTAGTATACTAAATTTACTATAAGTACTATACTATTAGTATACTAAAACTGGTGGATCTTTGTGAATGAGTTTTTATTCGTTGCTAAGAAATAACCAGCTTTGAGTTATAGCGATAGCGAGCGCGGACTGACGTCTGTAGCTGAATAATTCACAAGTCCATACATAAATTGCTCGTCACATTATGTCCCACTCAAAGCAGCGTGTGACCGTCCTCAAAGCCCATCAATTCATTTGTACCGGTCTGACTTCTATCAGGTAGACATGCATGAGAGGGCAAGCAAGCATTTTAAAGTTCAGCGCGCACACTACAAGGAAACTTAATAAAGGCTGATATGATCCACCTCCAAAATTTATTACTCTAGATATCCAATAAATAAAATTTACATTTACCAAGTTATACAGAAAAAAGAGAGTTTAGATAACAGACCGATTGAACCAATGGGGCTGAAATAAAAAAACAATTAGTTAAGCTTATGGACAGCTACTTTGGCATTTTTGCCTCAATATTTAAGAGATTTTTTTTTGGACTGAATAAAAAAAAATATCAATTACGAACTAAATTGTATAGTAAATATATACATAAAAAAAAAAAAAAAAAAAAAAAGGCATAGTGGAAAATGAAATAACGATATCAAAGGTTTGAGCAGTGGTTCAAACTCAGTTTCTTCAATTGTATCCAAATGATTTTATTTCTTTGACTACCTGAAAATCACCTTTCGAAAAAATTATTAAGAACAAAAAATCTATTCAAATCAATTATAAGGATTTTTTATTAATCATTTCACTAAATAATTTGGTTGATATATCATAGTGAATTAACATTTTAATTGACAAGAGTTTTTATTTAATTATTTTAAGGACACTATGGACATATACCTATAATTTTGTAAATTTTAGATAATTTACTAGTATTTCATATCGCTTTAATAACTTTAAACAAACATCTATGCATGCCATTTATTAAAAAAACACTTCTCAGGCCCCTAGAGATAACCTTGGAAGTACAAATTAAAGATAGATAACTAAAGAGGATTAAAATCTACCTGTCCGAAAGTGAAACTCTCCTTTCAATATATGTAATTAATATGCACCATTCAGCTGAAAATCTCGTAATACTACAAGGTAATCGCAAGACATGGCAAATTTATCAAAGTCCATTTTTTCCCCAGATTATAGGGGAAATACAACCTAGACAACAAAACAATTAAACAATCGGGGATTGTAGAAAAAGTGAGTTTAAATCTCTCTTAAATGACAGGATGACCATTAAGTGAAGAGAAATTGTTAGTTATATAAAATAAATTATACTCGAATATCATTTTGTTTTTCTTAAGCCTTGGTCAAGGCCAGTTAAATAATCTTGTAGAGGAGAGTCTTTTAAAAAACTTTATTATGAATAACAATCAAATCACTGGTATATATACAAATATTAATCAGTTACAGCGTTACAACATTCTTTGGCTGTGGCTAAGGCACGAATAATAGAGAGGCTTAGAGTTTAAACTTCAATTCGTCGATTGTCTTTCAGTGGTTTACTTAATACAGGAAGGCAAAGGATATTCAATGATAATCCCATGAAATGATGTTAAGCTCTTCTTTGAACACATAAAAAGTACTGCTAATTTTTAGAAGGTGTGGTATTATCTGGTTAAATATTCAAATTGACTATTTCATGTCACAAAAGTTGAGTGTTTAGCTTTAGTAACTAGCTTTAGTGTCAATACCTATCATTTAGTCGGTTTCCTTTCATTGTTGACCCCCGTTTACAAGAAAAAAACAGTTTTATAACTGAATAAGCCCAGACAGCTAGGCTGACTCAGACGAACAAGTCGATACCGGGTAACTGAATGACTTGCTACTTCACAGATGACCGCGTGGGAGAGTCCACACCTTCCGTATTCTCTAACAGCTTCGGAGGTCTGCAGTTTCTAAGGAGTTTCACTAATCTTCGATGAAAAAATAAACAAAATCGTTCGCTATCTAAAAAACTGAGCTAACTGCGATTATTTTTGCTGGTTGTGCGTTCGTATTTTAAGGTATAAAGAAAAGAAAGCCACATTAACAACATAAGTTAGGTTTCATAACGACAACTATATTCAAGTCCTTATAATGTTACTTTAAAAGGAAGATGTCTGAGACGCCGGCTGCCATTAAAGTGATCTGGATATAACACTGATTTTTTTCTTTATGCCTTAAAAGATTATTGTCGTTGAATGCTACCCCGCTACCTGAACAGTCTTTTAACGCTATATATTATAAAATCACAGCCAATATCAGTCCGGATAATTGTATGATTCCCTGCTGTACGGTGCCCCGCTATTTACCCCACTTGACTGACAATACAGCCAAATGTCTCCAACATTTCCAGAACGGGATCATGCGAAAAGTAGTCCGACATACCTCTTTCGAGAGGTTGAAGAACGCTGATCTGCACCCGTTGCTTTGTGTGCCGTCCGGTGGGTGAGTTCATCCGCTGGAGACACATTAAGTTTTTTGACTCGTTGCAGCACCTGACAAACCCAGTGTTTAACACTATGACCCAACCACCCCTCCCGCATCGATGGCAACAGATTGTCGGGGAAAAATTAGGTTAAGAATTAGTATGTAAGATAGTTTTAAGGTTGATCAAAAAGGTAAGCCCCATCACTTTTATTAGTCAGTTTAGTCCAGTCACGTATAATGTATATCATTATACTTGTTTATTCATTATATAATTTTTATAAAATAACAAAACCTCTATATAATGTAGCGATGCTACAGGAAATACAAAAATAATTTGTGGGTGGATTTACCTGAGGATCTGTAATTGTATATAACTGTATGTAAATTTAGAGCGGCTATGAAAGAAAAAAAATGCGGATAAGTTATATCAGTCCTAAAGGCGTACATGTTTTGTGTTAATGTGAGCAAGATTTTATAAAACCCATGAGGACGAAATAAATTTAGAAAAAATTACATTGTTTAAGGTCAGGTCAATCCATTTTGGAACCTCAAAACTAATCAACTAATTGAGACAAAAATCAGTGACCTCACTAATTTATTTTTTGAACCATTCTGTTCATTTTCATCAAGCATTAACTAAATTGTATTTTTCTAAATTTAAACAAAAAAAAAGCCGCATAATACGAAAGAACGCCGAGAGATGGTTTTCCGCGTGAGAAAATACATATTTGTATTTTCCATCCAAAAATACCATATTTTATTCGTCTCATCATCATGCGAAATACCCGTTACAAACAGTACAATAAACAGCCCAAATGACAAAAACTGTTTCTAACTTCGAATAGTTCTTTTAATTACTGAATTCTTTGTCCATAAAATGTATCAGCTATGAAATAATTTATTTGTGAAATAACAAAATTATTACAATTGTAACTTCGCCTTTTTCTCTTATTGAGTAAAGAATTGTATAAGCCATGTATAGAGTCAATCCCCATTGAAAAGCCCCCAACAGCACGTAGAGGTGAACTGTTGGAGTCCCTGAGTGTGAAAAGTTGGGTTTGTTGTAATGCCTTCCAGGTGAAGGGATTTAAAAACCCAACTATAAATTGAGATAGATGGTTAAAATGGCCAGATGGGTAGGAATCATTATGTTTTCTCCTGACTGGAGACTTAAAACCAAAAAAATAGATTTAAGGTCTTTGTAGCTTCCTGTGTGAGGTAGGGGTTTTAATAATAAATATTGTACCTCAGTTTCACCGGGCTTCTCGTTGGCCCCTCTACTTCTCCATGTCTGCATGATTGGTTGGCTATGTTGATAAAGACTGATGTAGTGGTGGACCACTAGTTAGTTAGTAGAGCTGTGCACTTCTTGTGTGTGGGCCCTTGCCCTGGTTTAAGGGCCAATCAAGTCACCCTTATACAGCTGGGGCCCTTATAAATAATGTCTGATAATTAAAACTAGTAAAAAAAACTGCAAGCTGCTTAAATATAATTAAAAAAAAACAATATTTAAAAATGGTTTGAAAAAAAGATCTTTTCACGGTGGGGCGGGGAGAACTTCAAATTAATGTGCTGTTTTACACTGAATAGTAGTATTATTGTAAAGTGGGACATTTATTCGATTTATAAGTTAATCCGCGGAAAATCACAACTTTAAATCATTTATAGATTATGTGATAATACTGGCGGGTTAGTTGAGGGATAGGACTTCCTGTTATCATATCTTAATCGAAACATACTCAGATTCACCTTTGGGCCGTTTAAAGGTAACACATAAAAGTTTAAATATTATTTGACAGAGCTGACGTCTGATAGAAAAGACCAAAGGTAATTAAATTAAAGTTGGGATTAAGAGGGAGATGGAAGGGCTAATCAGATGGGTCCAATTACCCAGCTGTTGGAGAAGTGATGTCAATTAGAGGTCGGGGGTGGCTGACCGCCGAACCTCCTCACCCCCAGCCAAACCCACCTACCCGTCTCTCTAACTTGCGCAATCGTTTAGATTATTAACTATCTAGATAATAAATAATGTCTAATAATTAAAACTAGTAAAAAAAAACTGCAAGCTGCTTAAATATCATTAAAAAAAAACAATATTTAAAAATGGTTTGAACGCTGAAATAGACTACATTTGTTGGCTTCCAAAACATTTTTGAAATTTTACTGATTTTTTTTTCATTGCTGCCTTTAAAGTAACCATCACCAAGAGTTGAATATAATAACATTATACATCAAATTGCCACTAAACCGTGACATAAGATTTCTCTAAAGTAAAAGATATGAGATTTTTTTTTTTACTTTAATAAAACGTAAGGCGTAATATTTCAGACTAAACATTGAAATTTCAGATGAGCTTCTCTCCCTCTAACTTTATAACCACTGTAATGAGGGCACGCACTTGTACTTCTGGTCGTGCCGGAATTCCCATTAAGTTAATAAACTGTGCCTTTCAGTCATCCTGCCAGTTATTCTCCATATTTACAATTTATCCCTTCAAAACTCAGTTTTTCCTACTTCTTGGGAAAAATACTTAATCCAGCCACTAACAAATAATCCTAAGCTTACTGCACCAAACGACTATCGCTCAATCTCCATCCTTTCTAAACTCTTCAAATCATTACAAAGCCTAATCCAATCCCAAATCTCCAATTTCCTTGAACACTCCAAACTTCTCGATCCTCTCCAATCCGGTTTCCGTTTTGGTTACTACACGCAATCTGCACGAGCTAATATCACTAGTGACATTCATGTCATTTATCCTAGATTTCTCTAATGAGTTTGATACTATAGACCATTACAATCCTTCCTCCTAAGTTAAAATCACTAACCTTCTCCGATAGTTCCATACGCCGGATTCAACCATTTCTCTCCAATCATTCACAAGCAGTTATTACCAAAATCAAACCCTATCTGCTTTCATTACTTGCGTGCCTTGGTACCTTTTTTTTTCTCTCTCTCCCCAACTTATATATTCCTCACGCCTCCAATATATTTGCTGATTTTGCAATTATTCAAAGAAACCTAGATTGGATAACGTTTGTCAGGTCGTCACTACGGGGCTCAGTTTATAACTGATTATACCCAAAGTGGTGAGGAGACGCCCGCCGTGGGCTTGGGTCGCTAAAACCTCTTAGCCCCCGTCCGGCGAGCGCCCAGAAAGAGACAGAGGGGTATTCGCTTTGATCTGACTCCATAAGATCTTTAGAAGGTGTGTGTGCCCCGACAAAGCACTGTGTTCAGGAGAAGAGGTACAGGGTAGGTTTATAGGTAGCTTATGTGGTCTTGGAATGACCACGAATTCACACTCGGTATCTAAGGGTAGGCGAAAACCGTCCGGATCCCAAAGGCGAGTGTGAACCGGAGAGAGGAAGACTGGATTGCCGTGGGAGACACTGCTGGTAAAATTTGTAGGGCCACGGCAACCGTCGTCTGCGAGGGAGAGGTCTTTCCCAAAGAGGTGCTAGTTTTAGCGAGACGACGGCAGAGATTCCCACTAGGTAGGTGTGGGGTCTGACGACGCCGGACTACAACATAGCGAGGTTAGAAAAGAGAGATGCAGAGGTGGTTGAATGAGAAGACCATGGTTTGAGTAGAGCAGCAAGTGCCAGTGCAGAGAGAGAGGAGAGAGTAGTGTTCCAAGTGAAGGTCCAATTAGTTATGTTAATTTTTTTTCTTTTTTCTAAACCCCTTGAAGTTATACAATAAAAATATTTCTCCTTATTCTGCTATGCGCAGATGCATTTGAAGGAGTTTGTGCTACTCAACAATACAGGTTGTGGTTAATAGGAAAATAACATGAATACAAATCTAGGTGATGGGGCTCACCTTTATGTTAATTTGGTCTGAGGCCGAAGCTTATATAGGAGGCCAGCCAGTAGGGTGGGGGTAAATCCCCACCTACGGCTGCTCCCCAACTACTTCAGTCCCTCCTCCCACTCTCACTGACGTCATAATCTTTATTTATTAAATATATGGAAAAAATGATAGATATGACTTATAATTATTTGTAATTAAGAGTTGGCCACGACACGTTAATTAAATTAAGGTTGAACTAAACGCAGTGAAAAGTCAAGCAATTGTCGTTGGCTCTAGTTTCCTCCTCAGATACTTTAATGAATTCTTATGTTAAAGTTTAAAGACCATGTGGTTTTTGACCATGTAAAACCTTTTCTGGAAAATGCGCTTCTCCTAAATTCCCAATTGATCTATTGTTTCACTCCCAATCAAATCCCCCAGCTCATTGTTCCTGCCTCATTTTCCCTCACTTTTACTATGGCTGTGTTTTGTATGACAGGAGTCTCTTGGTGCGATTCAAGGACCCGTTGAAGCAAATCATGAATTGCTTTGCTAGTTTGGCCTTTGGGAGTCCACGGTGCTCTCATGTCCCTCACTTCCACGCCAAGCTAGGCCCGGCCCTCTTTCCAATATTTCCTTGGCTTATCCAAACCATCAATTCTCATCACCTCCTTACATATACAATATTTCACACTTCTAGATCCCCAGTCTACTCGCAGAACACAAGATCTCCAGCTCTTTGTCTTTTACACACCTGCCGGCACAAGGCGGCAGTGTATGATCTTTCCTTCCTCCCTCACTCCACTTCTTTCTACCACTTAATATCCACCATGCTTTAACCCTACTATCCTTCAAAACCCTGGAATCTCTTATTCCCACATCTTCACCAAATTGTCTAATTTTAAGTGGTATCACTTTTACATCCACCTTCGTGCAAAATGTGGAAAAAAGATTGTTCTGTTCCTCTTTAGAAGATTGAATGTATTTATTACTGATAAATCTGCCTACCGTCATCCAACCAATTCTCGTCTCGATCTATTACAAGTTTTACTATTTCAAGGATCCATTGGCTGACAATTCGTTTTTGTAACATATATCAAATTAAAATTTTTAAATGATTCATGAATTACGCCCAAATTTCAAAAAAAAAAAAAGCTTTGTCGACAATTTTGAAACTGCCTCAAAAAAAAAAAAAAATCAATATCGCCGACACCGGCTTTTATGACTGAAACGTATAAATTAACGAAATAAATGAGTCTTCATTAGTTTCTTCAATATTTATTATAGAGTTGTCATAAATTTAATGTTATTTTTATGCAATAGTAAATAAGTTCAGTTATCTAAAATCACGAAAGTTTTGTGTATCAAAAGGTCGTCTTAAAAAATACAGGTAGGTTTGTACAAAACTCTTAGTATATTATTGTTACCTTTTCATTATTAGATTAACTCTTAGCTCTCTAACTATAAGATTAACTCTTGTACAGTACATTTTCCTTTTGATCAATGAGAGATCTAAGAATCTACGGATACATAATATCACAGATCCCTACAAGTAATCTCGTGGATACAACGTTAGCCAAAGCAGAGAAATTAAACCGAAGCGAAGGGTAGCTCAACGTTCTAGAAGAAAAACGATCTTTAATAGACCACATATATACCTTGCGTTCATCTCATATACTTTGCAACGGTCTCTTAGTAATAATCCGCCATTTCCATGTAAATTTCAAGACTACTCCAGCGTCGTAAAAGGGAATATTAAATTTGAAAACGCCCGTTTCAGCTCTTTTATTCTCCACGGTAGTAGCATCATCATTATTGTTCGCTGTACGATATTCTCAGAACCAAGGCTTCATCTGAGACCCTTGAGTACTGAAAGAATCCATCAAAGTTATTTTAAAGAATAGATCTCTATTGAAGACATTATGATTAAAACTAAATTAAATATATACTAATATTTTATTTCAAATTCAAGGATCCATTGCTTAATCAACACTTAGCTAGTTGCCTCAATAATTAGCGTTCTAATTGTAAACTAAACTGTACGTAAGTCGAATGTGAAGAAGTAATACCTCTAGTTAGCCAGATAATAAAAAGTACTTGGTGTGTTTGATCACGAATGCTTTAGTAGACACCCTCGGCCATTGAAAAACCATTTTCTTTCTTTTCAATACCTTTTCAACAAATTAAATAGACTTCTAACTGAATGAATTTTCAATTAAATAAAGTATTGATACCTAATACAGAGCTGTTGATGTAGGTGGATACCTGAAGCTATGAAGCCTATGCCCACTTATGCTCTTTGTGGCGTGCCTTTAACCTTTAACCTGACCCTTTGGGTCGCACATGAATCTCCTTGATCGATAAAAATGGTACAATCCGTTTAAAAAATGTTCTAAGGTTCATATCAAAGTGAGTGTTCATGATAATGTATATATGGATACTAAATGAATATCAATGAGACTCAAATGAAAGAAAATTAAGTACGAGAAATCCCGTTTTAGGTTTTAAAAAAAAATGAATATCTTATTTTATGCAATAATATAACTATTAAGACCGCTAACCTTTAGAAAAATTGAAAAATAAATGGCATAAACGATGAAGTCATAACAACGAAGAATCGAACCATATAAGCTGAAGTAGTGGACACAGTAGATTTGCTCTTGCGTTAAGAAGTCGTTAGACAATAAGGGCCCTCGTGGTCGATTCGTCCTTAAATCTATAATAAATAAATAACAGATACGGGTCCGATTGTTTTAAAGGGTTTTTTTTTTTTGGTTTTTTCGCTTACTTCTATTGTCGTTGACCTCAATGCCTTAGCAATATGACCCAACCACTCTTCCTGCCACCACTTGTTTATTGCTTTTAAAAATCTAGAATATAAACTAGCTATATGATAAAATATAGCTTTGTATACACCGTACAACTTAACTAGTTCACCTTGGTTCGTCTAGTATTAATCTGAGACACTGATTTTGTATTACTTGAAGTTTGCTGATAGTGTTAAGTTCACAAAGTTCAAACTAGGTGCTGCTTAAGATTATATGGGTTTTACTAAATGACTAATTTAGTCTGAGTATTGAGTTTAGGATTGCTATTGAGAAATAGAAAAAGGATAGGATAGCTGATTCTCAAGTTATGCATGTGCACTGAGTTCTTTTAAGGCTATATAAATACTCCATGACCCAACCAACTTATTTAACATTCGAGGAAAATCAAAGAAGAGCTTTTATTTCAAAATGTATTTTCACTTAAGCGTCAGGCTCCTAAAAATATTTTCATCATGGTCTATTTGTAGCTGCAGTAGCGGCCTCCTCCTATTGCCAGCTCGGCCTACCCCGGGCTATATACAGGACCTACAGGATGACATAACGCAGTCACGGCGGCTCTGGATTGATAGGATTGGGAATTCTTTTCAACGTTGCAATCACATTAGTACTGTGGGGTGATGGGGGGGACCTTTGACGGGATATCTTCATGACGTGAAAAACCTCGCTGACAGGAAATCCATCGGCTTCGTTATTTGTCAACGGTTCCGTCGAATCCCAACGGGTACGTTCAATCCGGATTATGACACCATTAGATCCTTAAAGCATATTATTTTAGGGGTTTTTCTTGATGTTAATTTTTAAAAATCAGAATCCTTTATGTTTGATTTTTTAGTTTCAACAGACATATGGTGAGAAATTAAGCAATAATAATTAATAATTAATTATTAACCGATCAAAGGTTGATTATTAATTAATGACTAGCAATTATAAAATCAGAAAAAATATTTTCATATAACACCAAGTAATGAAGTCAAATCAATACTATCACTTATGCCATGCATCAGACTCGATTTAATTTTTTTTTTGTTCAGGTTTTTTATTGCGAGAAAACTTATTAAGCGGTAAAAAATGGTAAATATAAAATTAAGTAACGGTTTATTGAACCTTTTGAATTTTTAAGTTATTCTATTTTACGTTGGTTCGTAAATCTCTTGCTTGATAAAAATGTTTCTAATGTGTATTTTATTGTGGATTGCATATTGTCGTAGAATTACAATAAGTATTTTTAGAGGCGTTATAAACTATTTTGAGAACTACTAGTTGTTATGGACCATATATGGGTCATTTACCTCACAGTTGTTATGGACCATACATGGGTCATTTACCTCACAGTTGTTATGGGCCATATATGGGTCATTTACCTCACAGTTGTTATGGACCATATGTGGGTCATTTACCTCACAGTTGTTATGGACCATATATGGGTCATTTACCTCACAGTTGTTATGGACCATATATGGGTCATTTACCTCACAGTTGTTATTTAAATATATTAAGTAATAAGAAAACTCTTTTATTTCAATCAATAATTAATTTTTTAAGGGGTTAAGTCAGCCTCGTGAGAATAAATGAGTAACCATCAGTAAAGAACTTTCAAATCCGTTTATGAAAACCGAAATTCAATTTGAATTTCATCGTAAAAAATACTTAACAAAACACATCAAAAGTCAAAACATCAATAATACTTACTATCCGGTAAAATTTAATCAAATAACTAACCTTGGCTAATTTCAAGTAATGCAACTCTAGATCGCTCACCTGTAAAAATTAAACAAAAATTTTAAAAAATTTTAAGGAACAAGGTAGGAAGGAGATGAAAAATTACTAAAGTAAATATTGAAATAGCTAATTCATAAGAGGAAAATGCAAGCCACTCTTGCAACGAGATCCCTTAATTACAGCCGAGGTTTCAACAAAAACCCTTTCATATAGTCATATTTCCCACAATGTATGTTTTTTTTATTTATTTTTTCGTTAGGGGGAGCGGATTAAATCACTCAGACTTAGCCGTACAGATAACATTTCTAATGCAGGGTAAATTTCATGGAAACTTTGAACTACACCTCTTTTATTTTACAATACTATATCGGGGAATATTTTTGAAATAAATTTGTTCACATTGCTCAACCCCTCCTTAGAAGCCATGCTTGATCCGTGGTTTTCTGGTAATTAATTAATCAAAAAATCTTTAGTGACATCGACTGACTTCGGTGGTTTAATTTTTGTCATGAATTCTTACTGAATGGTTTTAAAGTTACATTTTCAGAGTTATCCAACCTAGTGTGTGTGATGCTGTTAATCATATTATATATCTAATGTGTCATAATAACACAGTTCTTAACACATCGTTTTAAAAGCGGGTATTAAACTAATAAAATGAAAGTATGATTAGCTAACAAGGCATATCTTGCTTATATGCCTCATATATTATACTATTTATTACTGACGGGTCACTAGGGGGCTCAGTTTATACGTGATTATCCCAAAAGTGGCGAGGAGACGCCCGCCGCGGGCTAGGGTCGCTAAAACCTCTCGGCCTTAGTCCGGCGCGTGCCCAGAAAGAGATAGAGTGGGTGGACCTATGGTCTTTCACCCTGGCAGGTGACCTAGTTGGCGGGCAGCTTTAATTCGCTTTGATCTGACTCCATAACATCTTTAGAAGGTGTGTGTGCCCCGACAAAGCACTGTGTTCAGGAGAAGAGGTACAGGGTAGGTTTATAAGTAGTTTATGTGGTCTTGGAATGACCACGAATTCACACTCGGTATCCAAGGGTAGGCGAAAACCGTCCGGATCCCAAAGGCGAGTGTGAACCGGAGAGAGGCAGACTGGATTGCCGTGGGAGACACTGCTGGTAAAATTTACAGGACCACGGCAACCGTCGTCCGCGAGGGAGAGGTCTCTCCCAAGGAGGCGCTAGTTTTAGCAAGACGAAGGCAGAGATTCCCACTAGAAAGGTGTGGGGTCTGACAACGCCGGACTGCAGCATAGCGAGGTTAGAAAAGAGAGATGCAGAGGTAGTTGAATGAGAAGTCCATGGTTTTGAGTAGAGCAGCAGGCGCCAGTGCAGAGAGAGAGGAGAGAGTAGTGTTCCAAGTGATGGTCCGATTAGTTATCTCAATTTGGCCTTAGGCTTATATAGGAGGCCAGCCAGTAGGGGGGGGGGGTAAGTCCCCATCTACGACTGTCTCCCCCACTACTTCAGTCCCTCCTTCCACTCTAACTGACGTCATAACCTTTATTAAACATAATGAAAACAGTGATAGATATAATCTGATCGAGAAGAGGGTGACTTATAATTATTTGTAACTAAGAGGTGGCCACAACAATTACGTATTTATGAACGTGTGAACTATAATAAAATATGAACACATGTCTGCAAATAATGTCAGCACATGTCAGTAATAATATTATTAAGTTCTTCACTACTTTCGGACAGAAACATTCTCTTTTTGTTTTCATTACATTTTTATTTTTAAATTATTTCAGTCAGTATATTTAATAGATACAATCAATTCTAACTGCAAAATAATAATATAACAGAATATCTGTTTATAAAATAAATTTCAATAGCGGCTCTAATAAAGGTCTTCAGTAATGCCAGTTAATGGTTCAACCTGTTGCCAAAGGCGAGAGTTACCAAGTTGCTTAGAATATTTATGAATGTGGAATGAAAGGAATTTCAAGATTGCGGCAAGTTGGGTGTAATTTTAACTGGTTTGTAAGGATATGAACCTTGTAGTCCTATAATTATTCGTATTATTCTACTTTCACTAAAGCGAACGGTTAAAATTGTACAATGATTTGACTGCAATAGTAAACAGACGTACTAAGAGAATGTATATATGTAATGAAAGTATTCTGTCTTTAATTTGAATTTGACTTCCACTGTCCCCCACCAGAGAAGTTTATGTTAGGTAACAAAACTTGTAAATAGAGTGTGAATATAGAATGGATAGTTATAAACTGTAATTGTCGTTTCTTTATTTACAGGTAAGATTGTGTAAATCAATATTAATAATTGTTATAATATAATATATAGTGAATAAAATTGCGTGTTTACAGAGAAACTGATTTCAGTTTATTCACCCCACCTTCAATAATTGTCTTGCATATATATATATATGGCAGTATGTTTCATGTTGGCGCAACATCCGGTCAGAATATCATGACAAATTTTCTTTCTTTAAGTCAATACAAAAAAAAATTAAAAAAATCTCTCTTGATAAAAAAAAAATATGTACTATCAAAGAATGATTTAGCCGAAAATGACAAATAAAAAACTATAAGATAATCAACAATAAAATGAAATGTAATGCAATTTTTGCTTCTTCACGTTGTAAGAGATATTGAGAAGCAATTGAAAATCGGAATATAACACAAACAATTTAAGAAACGTGTTGTCCACATGCATCATATGGATATGAATATATTTTAAACTCGATAATTCAGACCCAGGTTTTTAATGACATCTTATCAATATATTTTCTTCGAACCCTATTACTGAAAACACAATTCTATTTCATTCCACCAAAACTTCAAAAATTTTCGATTAAAAGTTGTCTCAACATGCCCTTCAAGATTTCACAAATATAGAGGGTGCCTACCCCTTCAAATGGGTAGTGTGAATATCTGTTAATCCTGGACTTGAACAGTTACAAAAAAAAAAAAAGGTGACGGGCGAAAAAAATCGATGGAATAATATTAAGACATGGTTTGAATGGTGTTAGAAAACTCTTTATAGAGCTGATCGGTGTTTTAGGAGTAAAACTTTACTATTTTAGAAAACAAAAAATAACAACTAATTAGAATCAGTTTATAATCGTTGGTCAATAACTATTGGCTAAGACGATTGAAAGCTGGGGCTTTTCTATCGTTTGGTCTACAAACTTTATTCTTATCAAAATATCTTTGAAATTTACTTTAATTCCTCCCCCCCCCCAGATCTAAGAAAAAGCTTAGAAATCGATGTGTTGAATGGCTTCTAGTATTGAGACATTTTTTTTGGACATTCCATTTTGTATTTGGCCTAATCTGAGGTAGTTTTGAATATTCATTTAAACTTTCAGACCGATTCAATCGTTTGTGCGATTTCCAACCGTACTCGATTGAGACCTATCCCTATGAATTCGACAACAACTGAATTAAAATTGCCCACTAGGAAAATATTCATAGCCTTCGAGGAACAGCCCAAAGTGAACTGCGTGTAATATCTGCAGCAGTCCCAACTGTTCCCAGGGGAGTGTTATTTCCCTGCCTGAATAAAAGAAGCCCGTTATGTAATTTGCCTTATTGCCGTCCCGAATCCCTTACATCCAGCTTCACAGTTGCCTGGATCGAGGTATTTCGCGTTTCCTGATGAACTGGTCCATGGCTGGATCTTCCATAATAATAAATATATTAATTTTAATTAATTATCAAATGATATTACTGACGTTGAACGTAAATTTATCCAGTCATCCCGATATAACAGGTAGGCCAGTGATTTGGTAATTTTTGAAATATTAATATAATTATTGTAAAAATCTATATGTAATTTTTGTCAAATTTATTGGTTTAAATTTCTAAACCACTCAATAATAATAACACACAAAAAAAGGAATATTTTAATAAATACAATAATGTATTTTTTTTTTTATAATTATTCTTTAGTAGTTGAGTTATACGAATTTCTTTTATTTATTACTTTATTTTATTTTTTTAAGTACAATCCAGTTTTTGTTATGTTCTTATCGTCATCACTGTAATAGGACTCCCCGTGCTATCCTGAACTGTGCTACATTGCATTTTATCTCTTAGATCCAAAAAGCAGTATAGTAGAAAGTATTACGTAAAACTTTTGTCAGGCAGTGCAGCGTTCACATGTAGTTCTGTTGTTATTTCGCTGAGCTCTACTCGAAATGAACTCATGGCCATCTCCTCTCCACTGGATAGAAACTCACTTGTCTTCTAAGGCTGGATGCAGCCTTTGACCTCTACAAATTTTGAGATTCCTCTGTGCTAAAGTTCATTTCATTCATTCGTCCAGTAATTTCTTTTTTTGTTTTGCAATTATTCGCCAATCTTCATTAGCTGTTTTTTTTTTCTGAATGAAGTTTTATATGGGTTCATTCTCATTCCTCTTAAAACCCAAAGAGCATGTTATGCCCGACTTATTTTTACAGCGTTTCAAAATTTAATTTTCTATACAGTCTTTTAATTTTTTTTTTTTTTTCAAAATATAGAAACTTCAAATGTTTTTATGCGGACAAAATCAGAAATTTAAATCACAATGTTTAAAACTCAAAGATAAGCCTAAACCCACTTATTTTGGCATTTGAACTTCGTTTCACAAAATCTCTTACTATAACATAACAAAAACAGCTTTAATAAGTACCAGAGAGACCACAGAGACCACAAACATGCAAAAAATTAAAAGAGGATTTATAATTAACGCGTAAATTTTTTTACTCTTCGACAATTTTTACTGATCATGCAATATATTACTAGATCGAGTCATCATTACTGGAATTAGTTAATCCCACCGTTTAAATATGTATGAATGATCGCCATGGTTCCGGCAAACACGTAGCGAACGATGAGAATGATGAGGGTAAATAATCTGCGGGAGTCACAGGAGCTGAGCCAGAGCCATTGAAAGAAATAATGGCTCATCGCAGAGTGATTCTTCATGCTTTATCACCATCCATCACCGCAATGCTGCATCAAACAGTGCTATCCATCCTCAGACCGCGGCACTGTCAACCCAGCTACATTTATCTTCAAGCTAGACGTCCACTTATGACTGTCGGATACTCTATATGTATCTGACATTAAATATCATTGTAAGTATTGTAGAAACATTACAACTAATTGGCCACAAGTTCAGGGGCCTACTCGTTCATTGCACTAACAAAAATTTTGTTTTATAAATCAAGCCCCAGAGCAGTTGACTGTATTACCACAATTTTTTCAGGAAAGTATTACCATACAGGTACTTTCTTAGAAGTCCAGAATGCATTTGATGCTGTGATGCATCCAGTATTGTTGCTCCAAAAGCACTGTGATCAGTGCTTCCTATATCTTCTTCCCCACTATGCTCCCTTCTATGTAGGAAGGTATATTCATGTGTTATATCGGAATTATATTTCGTCTGAATAAAGTTATTAAAGTTGGTGTAATCTGGAGATGGATACTTAGCCCATTAATTTTTTTTTTTTTTTTTTTAACAACAATTTTTACTAAGATAAAATTACAATCTGCCTTTTATTAGGCAATAAGTAATTGAGATAAATGTTATCATTCATACCATATTAACAATTCATCATTCACTTGCTCATTCATTCAATATTTACAAACAGCCCAGAGGCCCCCCAAGTCCAAAAGGTTGTCACCTCCCTCGCATGCGAAGGAGGAAGCGGAGTCTAGGGAAGTCCCCCACGCTCCTACGCCAGCGGAGGCTTACCAAGAGCGCGAGAGCCACAGACGCTCAGGACATGATTAGAGAAACTGGCCATTGCCAGGACTCCCACTATCACTTGATTATAGCAGGTCACGAGGCCACAGCCGTTTTAATCTCCGAGAAGGATTATAGGGGTGAGTGGTGCAGTGCACTGTGCTAGGGAATTAGGGTGGTTGGATAGGTTGCTATGTAAGTTTATGAACTTGGAAGGGATGAGTTCAAGAATATAGGGTATATTCAGATCATTGTGTAGGGTTTTGTTGCTGACGTAATAAGGGGCATTTACTATTGTTCTCAGGACTTTTTATTGAAAGGATTGGATGCGCTTGATGTTCGACTTTTTTGCTGTCCCCCATAGAGCCCGTTACTATATATAGTCTTTATACCGATGCCATAGCTCAACATTTAAACAAATTACTAATAACTATTGCTTAGGATACTGTAGTGCTAATATTGAGAGAGTAACATTTATGTGAGACCCTGCACATGCCCACCAGTACATCAGACACAGCGATAAAGGACTACAACCCGACCGAAGGTTCACATAAAAATTACCATAACATCTTAGAAAATGCGGTGGGCTTTGCACAAAACAACGACCCCCCCCCCCACACCATCACTGGACAACAAAATTATAATTTACTACAAATACTACGCTGGATCTGGTCATATGGTACTGATATCTCAAATTTGAAGTCACGGCACGAGCACGCCTCAAATCATCACCAAATGATTTGCTTGAGAACACAGAGCATAATTCATTTTATCACATTGGCGAAAAATACCTATTCAAATATTTTGTTCCTAAATCTTTATTTGATAATATCATTGAAGTTGTTTTTATGAACTGTTGTTAATTTATCTTTATGCAAACATATGCAGCGTATCGTTGAGTATACCTATAAAATAACATAGCCACTCGATAATTTTAAGGCCGCTATCGTGGAACACACGGAATATTACCTTTGGAAGTCAAGCCTCTCCCATTAAAAGAACTCCCCCTTATTAGTAGACTTGCAGAGGTGGCAAAGTGATGTTAGCCGGCCCAGAAGGCCATGGGTAGGAAGGCACCCCGCCGACAAACTTTTCGCAGGGTTAATAACCGTAAAATAGGGCATTTAGGGGTGTGTGCCAGGGGAAATCCGGGGATGGACCTATTATGGAAATCAGGGAGGAGCTAGGGAGTGATGGAGGCCTTGGGCCAGGTGTATTTTATTTTTATCGGGGCACTTATTACATCTCTACAGATAAAACAGGATTTATTCGGCCGGAGGTCAAATAGATGTATAAAGTATGATACTTGAAAATAATAATGTACCTCAATTCCGAAGGTAACACAAGATCCGATAGAAGAAAAATAAGTGTTCTTTGGAGTCAAAGGATTTTCTTCGCCGGCCCGCATTAAATACAGTATTCATTTGTTGAACTATTTTTGTTTAGTAACACTACACATTTAGTTCTCTAAACACATATATTTTTATCAACAATATTTTTTTTGTCATGGCACTGATAAATAATAATTGATTGGTAATAAAAATATTCAGAAATGGGTCGGGTGCGTATCAGACTCTTCATAACTTACCTAAATATTTTTTATATGATAGTGAAAAAACTACACATGATTAAAATCAAAGAGATTTCATAGTGTTGATTTTTCTGTGAATAAATAAATTGGTAATATCGAGTACAGGAATAATTAAACACACAAATAAGCTCAAGACGGGAGGAAGTTGTTATGTGTCAAACAGCTGTGAAAAATTGCTATGTTCTATTAAACATCCCCCCCCCGACTTGCGATACATAAAAGAACGGCTGAAGGTGGAATATACGCTGATAGATTGCACAATTTACAAAGAAGAAAGAAGACCTCCGTCATACCCAGCACATCGGAAAAAGCGTTTAGCGTCTGTAAGGAATTTTTACGTTTTTTGTATATGATTTTACATATTTAGATGGAATGTGCATTGATTACCTTTATCGTAATTATACATGTCCAACTGATAAAACAGTTCATTACGCAAACATTGTCTTAGGAGTACGTGGTAATCCTGTTTAACATCGTATGTTATATAACAAATCTGTAATTACCAGTAAATATTATTTAAGACCGAGATAGTAAGTATACTATCAGTTTAAATTTACTGGTTTGAATTATAACCAAGAAGTATAATAAAGTTTTATGTTGTTAGATGGAAAATACATTTATTTCATTTGCCCGAAGGATCCTTGACAACTCTGTCATCATCAACTACACGACTGGCCTACCTTTATCAGGAACCTTTTATTTGAACATTCAACCCACTTTCAAGATTGAGACAATTACATTTCTGTATTATCAATAAGATTTCATGCCAGGATTATATTAACTTTGTCAACTATTTAAATTTCAATGTTCGAGAACATCTTAATGAATACTGGCTTATGAAGATCGTCAAACATTATATGTATTGTTACAATCTGTATTTACATCCTCCTGCATTAACATCTTTATATTCCGTTAAAGAGTTTTATTGATGGCGTTGCGATATGTAGCGAAGCGCTAACTATATATGTAAATTACCCTACACTCTGGTTCATAATGTATTATAATAGAAATGCAAATCTGTGTGAACTTCTTGTAATAAATCATAGAGAGGTCGGAAGTCGTAGACAAGTAACTCAGAGGGTACGGCAATTAACCTAAGAGGATTAGCCACCTGACTGCCATAAATAGACCGGGCAGACCTTCAGTCACTTCTAGCAGCCATAAAAAACACACCCTTTTACCCCAACGGTCATAAAACTAAAAGGAAATGGCTACCTGTGTATCGTAAAACATACCCCTGGCAGACAGACTCCGCCTTCCACGAGGGAGGGGGTTACCATATTTATATCAGTAAATTTCACCCTGAAAAGACACTCTGTCTCCTAGTCTCCATAGCCACACGACTTATCACTTACCCCAGGGCCACCTGGCCCTGGTAGGCTCACTCTTCACTCTTCTCCAGTCTCTGCATCTCGAAAGTCGCGATCCTCCCGGGCCCCTGGGAGTAAGCCCACTCAGCCTTCCGCTAATTAACTCTCGCTATGCCACACCTCTACGACGGCACTTGCCACACAGCCTCTAGCAGACCTCTGACGACTTGTACTTATTACGCTGCCGATCTCTCGCCCGAACTCTGAAAACTGGTCTTATTCTTTATGAACCTCTGAACCTCATCCTGAACAGTCATCTGAACAGTGTCTTGTCGGGACACATTCCTATCAATAAATGGAGTCAGATATTAACGCCTACATGGAACATGGTCCATGTTATTAACTACAACAATCCGACAGTTGTTGACCTCCGACAATTGTTCACCTTTTCTGACAATTGTTCACCTCCGACAATTGTTCAACCTTTCCCGACATCTGGTGACCCTCGACGTGCACAAGAAGCTTTTGCGACAGATGGTTCAAATCATCAGTTTCCAAATTCATTTGCCTTGTTATCAGTAGATCTAGCCGAGGAGGATCCCTTGGACATTGGTAGACGTTTATTTAAGAAGACTTTCTATTCAATACGACCCAACATCAGGTATAATAACGGAACGTTATGATTGATCCAATTGACGTATGCGGACCTTCCTCCCCTACGGGCATGTCAGACGGTACCGCATCCAGATCCTTGCCCCTTGAAGATATAACAAATGCGGGTACAACCCCCGGCCAGCCGAAGGCGTCTATTCTCACCTTACGCAGCCGCGATAGCGGCTATCCTCCCGAGCGAAACAACCCTATTGTACCAACAAATTTAAAACATAAAGATAAACATATACGTAGTTTCTATTGTTTGTTATCTTTCAATACTCTATACGTAATTAGCTAGCAGAGACTTACGTGATGATAAAAGGCCAGGCTTTTTTTTTTGTGGTTTGGTTACCATTAACATAGTAAATACATTGTTTGGTATACATATATTGAGACCTACCTCATTTTTCACCATTTCCCTGTCTACTTTATTTTATCAATTTAACTTAACTAATATGGCAGGTCCGTCATAAGATCTTTAATTCAAATTGTTTTATGTCTTCGACATAGGAATACATCCCGATTGAATCGCCCGATCTCAAGGCTAATGTTGTAGTTATTAATAAATTGAGAAACTAGGAATTGTGAAATATATTCAAATAAAATGGTTATGACAAATAATTATAATTAACATAGATTATTGACAAAAGTATAAAAAAATATTCAATTCCTTTTAAATTAGGATAATTACTACTAATTACAAACATGAATTTGAGCTCAATTTAATTTAATAGATCCATAATAAGAAACAATATTAATATCACCCAATCGATGATCTTCCTGTAATCCAATCAGCGTTACTTTCTGCTGTTGGTTCTCCTCTCTTCCTGTATGGTAACCGCCAATTCGGGAGCTTGCTAACTGCGTTCTTCTCGACGGTTGTGCTAAGACTGGTTTCCCACTCATCCCCACTCCTAGGAGTATAAGGGAAAAAAAATTACCCTTGTTTTTTGGTGGTGTTTTTTGACTAATTATTCAACGTACCTATTAACTAAATTTGCCTTTGAGCACAAAAGGTTTTGGTGTAGCTAAATAATCAGTTCCTAATTTAAGCTCCATAAAAAAAAAAAAAGTAGGACATAGTATACCCTAATGTATAGATAATTCGAGTTGATAGAGATACAAAGGTAGTAAAAATAGTCAGAAATGGGTCGGATGCATATGAGACTCCTTATAACTTACCTAAATATTTTTTATATGATAGTGAAAAACTACCCATGATTAAAATCAAAGAGACTTCATAGTGCTGATTTTTCATGAAGAAATAAATTGGTAATATCTAGTACAGGAATAATTAAACACACAAATAAGCTCAAGACGGAGGGAAGTTGTTCTGTGCAGGCTTCCCAACAGTCACAGATTGCGTGTATCACAGTTAAAAGATTGTAACTCATTGTTAGTTAAAATTTATAAAATACTCAAAATTATTCATTTATATTTTTTGGGACGTTTGACTATATTAGTTTATCTTGAAGCGGTAGCTATGAATATAAATTAGTATTCATATTCAAATTATGAATTTCACAATGGATACTATATGAATATAAAGTTCACAAGTTGCGATATTCGTCTATAGTGGAATAAATTAAATTTTCATTCATTATTCCCTGGGCAGTTAGGTTAAATTTGATTTGCCTCAACTACATCGTCACCATCATCATATAACATAAGCTTTCTCGTGTAATATTGTTTCATTATTAAGAAATATCTCAGAGCGATAAAAAGTGAATATATGGAAGTTTTATGAAAATGTTTATTTCAAAGCCCTCACGCAATTTAAGGGCGAGTGCCGGTATTAAATAAATTCAAATGGTCATGGAGCATCAAATGTATTAGTAATCTGCTGAAATGGCCCTTTGCGAAGACGGTCAGGAGATAAGATGAGGTTAAATTGAAATGGATTTCCTCGAGGGAGGCAGCCAAGGCTACAATACCGGAGCACGCCTCCGTACCACTTCGCAGTTCAACAACTCCTCCGTCCGTCGTTCGCTTTTCAGTCCTTCGCTAAAAGCCTTTCCCACATTATCTTGCCCTCTTTTCCCTTCCTCCTCCTGTTATACTTCCAGAAAATGGACCTTTCATCCAGACTACGACGAGCATCGTCTGAAGCAAACGTATTTCTAGTATATCCGTTAGTATTACACATATATGATAACGACAAAGGCATTGAACATAAGTCGCTACTAGCACCTCATTTATCACGTTTTATCTTGCTCTTCGACACAAGCCTCTATGCCATTCTGGGCACCAAGACAGTGATCTAATAGGGGCAAATATTTATCCTCCAATTAACTAGGATCCAATGATTAGTATATTCGGATTTTCTTTTGACTATATTGAGCATCTATAAACGAGGGTGGACTGAAAAGTTTCCGACCTCAACATGAAGGTAGCAGCAGTCGTAAATAAAAGCTAGTGAATTTCGTTGTTCATCTGTTGACAGTTACTCACCAAAGTTTCAGCCATTTTGGTCGCGCACTTGTTGTGTAACAGTTGTTTGAGTGAGTCGATGTGAGTGTTTTTATGAAAATAGACAAAATTGAGTATCGAGCTGTAAGTAAATATTTGTTTTTGAAAGGCAATACGCCTACGCAAATTAAAGATGAGTTGGATTCTGTGTACGGGGACTCTGCACCATCATTAACCACAGTGAAATTTTGGGCAGCTGAATTTAAACGTGGTCGTAAGAGCTTGGTGGTAGTTCGGGACGTTTACTAAATGGTGCTAGACGACCGCCAAATTAAAGTAAGAGAGAGAGCAGAGGTTATGAACATGTCAAAAGAACGTGTTTGTCACATATTAAATCAACATTTAGAGAAAAGAAAGCTGTCCGCGCGTTGGGTGCCGCGTTTTCTCACGTAAGACCAAAAACGTGTTCGAATAAACATTTCCAACGCTCTGTTGGCGCAGTTTAGGTGCAAGAAATCCAAGTTTTGGCACCGATTAATTACTGTGGATGAAACTTACATTATGCGCCCGAAACAAAAATACAGTCCAAAAAGTGGACTGCAAAGGGGGAACCGGTTCCAAAATAAGAAAAAACTGTTTTTTCGGCTGGGAAAGTGATGGCGACTGTTTTTTGGGATAGTCATGGAGTTATTTTAATCGATTATCTTCAAAAAGGAAAAACCATTACAGGGGCATACTACGCATCATTACTTGACAAGCAGAAGGCAGAACTTGCGGAAAAACTGCCACATTTGCAGAAAAAGAAAATCCTGTTTCACCAAGACAACGCACCGTCTCACACCTCAGCGGTTGCCATGGCGAAAATCCATGAATTACGGTTTGAACTGCTTGACCATCCGCCTTACTCACTAGATCTAGCCCCAAGCGACTTCTTTTTGTTCCCTCATCTAAAAATTCCACTCGGAGGACAGAGATTTTCGTCAAATGAAGAGGCAATCACCTTCGTGAACGATTATTTTGCAGAGAAAAACGCCCAGTACTATTTGGACGGGTTACAGAGATGGGAGCATCGCTGGGAGAAGTGTGTAGAGTTACAAGGAGACTATGTTGAAAAATAAAGAAAAAAATTCTGAAAAAAACGTCTTGTATCTTTGTTAGGTCGGAAAATTTTCAGACCACCCTCGTATATTTATAGTTTTCACCTACTCAAAAGCTATGTTCATCATGTACTAAATTGTACATCTGTGATGTTGTGATGTAGTTTAACAGCACATAATAGTACTGGATTTAAATCCGAGAAATAATCATGACAAAATATGAGCTGATAATTTTTTTAATACTTTGCCATATTAAATTCAATATAATTCCATTAAAATGTGTTGAATCTTTCACGTATTATTTCCATATGAGCAGTATTTTTCATCTTACTTCTGTTTAAAAAAGATTTAAACCTATTTAAGTCAAATACACTCATTGGTAGGCCGAAAGATGAGAACATAGAATTGTGAAAAGCAAAGATGGAAATTATTGTTTCAAAACACACGTATATGCCCTAGTACTACTTAGCAGAAAGTATGTGGAGAGGGAGGGAATGGGGAGGTAAAATAATGCATTCTGTGTAAAAGTTTGCATACGCTTCCATGCTGCTGCATTGTACGGCTTATTCACAACCTTGTAGAAACTACATGATCCATCCATATCTCTACATGTCATATATGCATATCAATCCTCCAGAAAACACCTCTCCTTATCATAGATACCTAAATCTATTGAGAAAAAAAACTACAAATTGTCATTGTTTGTCTTCTCCAGTGGGAAATAAAGCAAAATTTACATCATAAGCAAATTGAAGCATTATTGAAAACGCTTATGTATTTTTTCGTAATTATAATGGGTTAAGTCTAAAATGCTTCGAAGCGCTGTACTGAATTGAATTCGGCGCCATATAGTTTTTATTCTTGACTAGAGAACCTTAATTATTTGTTAGAACAATTTTCTGCCCTTATTATGATTGACCAAAAAGTTTTTATTTTCGTTCGCATGTTTCTACCGAGCCCGAGTGAATTTTCCATCTTACCAATCAGTTAAATTTATAGGAGGGTTGAAATGGCTTTGGGTTGAAAAGGAAAGCACCAACACGGGCGGGGAAAGCAATAACCCTCCGCTGCTATTGTCTATTCGGGACTGATTAAAACTTGTAAATGACTGACAGAGTAATTTTACAGCCATATCTCTCTGGGACCGCTCTTCCAAACCCAACCATATCCACTTCTCCTGCTTTATTAAGCACCTCATCCAAACTTTGTCCGCATTCCCATCCGGACTTAAGCCCCTTCTACTCGATTGCAGGTTCATCACTACATTTATTATACATATGGAACACGTTAGCGCATGTTTATTCCAGCAAAGGGAAAACCTAACTTTACCGCAAATTTTCCCTATGAGACAAAGGAGTCCCTGCTACGAGATTGCATCGGCCCCAAATATCACTAAGGGTTAATTCTACAAACAAAATAAAATAATCTAAAGCTAATGTGGTTCATCTCATAAATATCTTCTGCTTTATAAAATACTTTTGTATTTTCGGATGTCTTTCTTAAAATGTGATGACGAATAGCGAAACTGTTTTATAACTGTTCAAGCTTCGAATTTATTTATATTATTATCAATGGTGAACATATAATTTTGACAAGCGTTTACAATTAAAATTCTATTCTTAAACATACTACAAAAATATATCCTACAGAATTGGGTTCAAATTAATATTAAAAACAAGTATTATATCATTAACAATACGAATTCAAATCAAGCAAAACATCTATTTTACAATGTTTGTTGTGAATTTGCTATGTTTGTTTATTTTATTTACTATTTTTATTTTATAACTGCGCCCCTGGATTAACTTACTTAGCCGTGTACACAATGAAATAAAGTATTTAACGAAGTTATAACAATAAACTACGTAACGAGGGTGGACTGAAAAGTTTCCGACCTAACAAAGATACAAGACGTTTTTTCAGAAATTTTTTAATCGATTAAAATAACTCCATGACTATCCTATAAAACATTCGCTATCACTTTCCCAGCCGAAAAAACAGTTTTTGCTTTTTTTGTAGCCGGTTCCCCCTTTGCAGTCCTCTGTTTGGACCCGTATTTTTGTTTAGGGCGTAAAATGGTGTATCCAAGTTTCATCCACAGTAATTAATCGGCGCCTAAACTGCGCCAACAGAGCGTTGGAAATGTTCATTAGAACACGTTTTTGGTCTAACGTGAGCAAACGCGGTACCCAACGCGCGGACAGCTTTCTCATCTTTAAATGTTGATTTAGTATGTGACAAACATGTTCTTTTGACATGTTCATAACCTCTGCAATCTCTCTCAATTTAATTCGGCGGTCGTCTGGCACTATTTGGTGAACTTTGGCGATGTTTTCGTCGGTAGTTGCAGTTTTTGCTCTTACGACCACGTTTAAATTAAGCTGCCCAAAATTTCTATGTGGTAAATGGTAAATAATGGTGCAGAGTCCTAATGCACAGAACCCAACTCATCTTTGATTTTCGTTGGCGTATTGCCTTTCAAAAACAAATATTTTCTCACATCGACTCACTCAAACGACTGTTACACAACAACTGCGCGTCCAAAATGGCTGAAACTTTAGTGAGTAACTGTCAACAGATGAACAACGAAATTCACTAGCTTTTATTTACGACTGCTGCTATTTTCATGTTGAGGTTAGAAACGTTTCAGACCACCCTCTTAAATAAATATTAAATAACTTTGTAAGAAACATCATTATAACTTTTTCGTCGGTTCTTGCTAAGTGTGTAGGTTGATATTTTAGACATCTATAGATGAAAGAACGATCTTTGGATGGGACTGGGTCTAGTCTTAGCCCAGGCAGTGAGTGATTATTAGTGAATTAATGTCCTGTAATCACCTAGGGCATTTATTTTATACTATCCATTCAAGTATTTATTCAATTAGATTGTAATACTCAAGCTGTAGTACTGGCAATCTTGCCGGGAAAGTATAGAGCCAGCGAAGACGAAAAGGGAAGAATTGTAAGGGAAGAACTGGGTTAGTACAGGGCGGTCCAGGAACCAGCCTTCAATAATGCAGTGTGGGAATAGAGGGTCGAGCTTGCATCTGTCTTATTGTTAGCCAGCTTCCTAATGGAATTTTATATGTCCCTCGAGTGGTATTATCACCGCCACGGCAATCGCTGACCACTTTCGACAAATTGGTAATCCCACCGTCACGGGACATGGAAAGGAGTTCATATTATTTATTAAGTTTTGGAACGAAATTAAATAACTCGTATAGAACCCTTGCGAAATCTTTTTTTTTTTTTTATTTAACAATTTATTAAGATAAAATTACAATCTGCCTTTTTATTAGGCAATAAGTAATTGAGATAAATGTAATCATTCATGCCATATTTACAATTCATCATTCACTCGCTCATTCATACCATATTTACAAACAGCCCAGAGGCCCCCAAGTCCACAAGGTTGTCACCTCCCTAGCGTGCGAAGGAGGAAGCGGAGTCTTGGGAAGTCCCTCACGCTTCTACATCAGCCGCGTCACTGAATAAGAGCCAGCGGAGGCTTACCAAGAGCGCGAGAGCCACAGACGCTCAGGACATGATTAGAGAAACTGGCCATTGCCAGGACTCCCACTATCACTTGATTATAGCAGGTCACGAGGCCACTGCCGTTTTAATCTCCGAGGAGGATTATAGGGATGAGTGGTGCAGTGCAATGACTGTGCTAGGGAATTAGGGTGGTTGGATAGGTTACTATGGAATTTTATGAACTTGGAAGGGATGAGTTCAAGAATATAGGGTATATTTCGATTATTGTGAAGGGTTTTCTAGCTGACGTAATAAGAAGCATTTACTATTGTTCTCAGGACTTTTGATTGAAAGGATTGGATGCGCTTGATGTTCGACTTTTTTGCTGTCCCCCATAGCTCTATTCCATATGTCCCGATTGGCTTAAGTATAACTTTGTAAATAAGTAGTTTATTTTCTACTGAGAGATGGGATGTCCTTCGAAGTAGTCTGTACAGTTGTCAAAAGCGTCTGTTTAGTTCTTGTCTTTTTAGCCTCGTGTGTGGGTTCCATGTCAGTCATTTGTCGAGTTGTAACCCAAAATACCTTATGCGAAATCTTTTTTTTTTGGGTTTTATTTATTAGGTTCAATAAACTACTAAATCCTTGATAGAAGTACAAAGCACTTGGCTAGAATAAGTCAAAAAGACATGATACGTTTTTTTATCGCGATTGTCTGAGGTTTTATGTACTGTACTTGCCAGTTACCTGAACATATCGTTCACTTCAACTTTTGAAGTATCTTATGACAGTCTTAGATTCATGTAAAGTATATATAAATTGCAAGATTATTTATCATACATTTTTGTTAAATACAAAAATATTCCTTCCAGATATGTAATTGATTCGAATAAACTTCAGTGTACAAATGAAGTGTTTTTTTTTTTACAGTATTTTTCGAATTATATACTAATAAGAATTCATTTTTTATAAATGTTGCATTATAATTACGGAGTTAGCGGAATAATAAGGTCATAGACAAAATCACTGTTTAAGTTGACTGCAAAATATAATGCATAAATAGAGTAAATATAAAGAATGTGGTATTTTTGTAGCACCTAAAACATATCCATTTTCTTAAGTCTTGCACTTTAGTAGCCAACACACTCTCATCTATTTAAATAGTAAAACTTCAAAATATTTAAGAATAATTTATTACGGAGTTGGCACTTTTTATTTGCTTGAAAAGTAATTTGGAAATTATTTCCTACACCATCAGCATGTTTTTCTCTCGCTTGTGTAAGCACTCTTATGATTCTTTAATGCCCACCTTATCAGTCAAATTTTTATACTTGTAATTTGTGAAACCATTAGGAATTAGGAATTGTTGTTTTCTTTTTTGCAAGCCTGTAGGAAGAGGCTATAGTTTCGAGCAGTTACTGCATAAAAATACAATGGTATTTAGCCTGTCTATGTTTTCTGATGATGGAGGACATAAAAACGAAATCGTAATGGTGTATAAGAAGTGGAGCTAATTATTATGTTAAATATATATTAACAGGATGTATGTAAACAAAACAAAATTGCACGATATTTAAGCTATACGTATGTATTTTTAGTATTAATCAAGTAGCACATATAAAATACGGTAATGTAATAAAAAATCCATAGATATTTAATATAATAAAACTTGGAAGTTAACAATTTAAGTTATGCAGCTAATGATATTGCGTTTTGAGGGTATATATTTAAAAACAAAAAAATTTTATTCGTCATAATTACTACAAATTTATATACTGATGTTAGTATCAACAATCCAAAAATTATTATTTGAAATGACCTTCAATTTAAGCTATTAAATAAGAAAATTTCTTCTGTTTTCTGTTGAAACGTTTCCAAGTATTATTGCTACAGATGTATTGACGCTGAAAATCCCTCATACTGAGGGCGGTAAATATAACCCAGGCAAGAAGCCAGCGTCAACAGTATTCCCTGCTATGACACAACCGAAGATTTTTTGGCAACTTCACAAAACTAGCATTCATACAGAAAAAGTACATGGACATGTCAAGGACCAAATAAAAAATCTAATATTTTTCCAAACTCAGAGGAACTATCTCGGATTGTAGGATATCTGACAGGATTTTGGGATAATGTCTGAAGATTAAGCGCTTATTTGTAGTTTATGTGGAATATACTATATTATGTTGTAACTGGTCGGTTGGAGGTGGAGGGGAGGCGGGCTTGTAGAGTATGACAAAAAGGGAAGGAAGAAACACTCCTTGATAGCCTACAGGGGCACAGAAGAAAAGAAGATGAGAACTCTGGAAAGGGTTTGCGGTCAGTGTAACTATCCATGGCTCTAGTTTTTACTGCCCCGCTCTAATCCACCAGCTAACACTTACTAATGTACATCCTATCTTCCTAGTAAAGCCTTATCTCCTGTAATTGACTCTTGGATCTGCTCTAGAACCGTAGGTCATTTATACGAGCTATAAGTCATCGTTAACATAACAGACTAGCAGAAAGCATACGAGGGCAGTAAGAGATCACGTTGTTTACATGTTTGTATATATAACAAATTACATCTTCTTACTTATCCTAAATTTGTGGAACTTAGCTACAAAACATCAATGGGTAGGCAGTGGTCAGTCTTTGCATTAAAAAAAAACATTAGCATGTTTAAATAATAAATATTCAATAACCCATCAGTTATTCTTTATTTACAGTCCACTCCTTTACTTTAATATGCATATATTCCAATAAATGAAATTTACTTTATCATTGAAGAAGAGTAAAGTGTTTTCCGTTAAAATATGATGAAATGGAGAGGTCATGCACACTGGTGTACATAATGTACGTGTGTCCAATAAGGAAATGAAAAGAGCAATGGTAAAATTTCCTTTGCCCCTTAAAGGATCGACATGAGTATCTGAAAGCGTGATGGAGGCTAACCTAAACTGGAATGGACACAGGACACTTTATGGCCGAGAGCCGATTGTCTGCAGAGGTTGCCCTGAATATATCGACGGCTGGCGTGGGATTGGGCCCGGTACTTGGTCGAAATGAAGCCGATACCGGCCAATTTGAAAGGCATTGTGAGGCCACAATGGTAGAGCACCTCCGTATGCTCACCTTGCGGGCAGATACCGTGGCTAAAGCCCACAGAATTACCCACAATAGTCCGTCGGGAAGCCATACCAACCCATCTTGTCTAAGTTGCTCATTCTCCTGCCGGCCGCCCTTATTCCTCCCATCTCCTTTATTGATACAAAGGGCATCAGTGGCGTCGTCTAGGTCATATAGCCCGAAGGTAGAGCCACAACTTTCAAACAAGTGAGGGGGAAAGACATTTTTTTTCTTTCTCTAATTATGTTGTACGCTAGAGGTCATATAAATTATTTAATACAACAAACATTTTGTTACTAATGCTAAAAAGATGCTGATTAGGCGTTTAAAAAATAACCACCAACCATAGAAACTAATCTTGAATGGTTATAGGTGGGATTTAAGATATCTTAAAAGTACAAGCGGGATTTTTCTTCTGAAACCAGCGAAGAAACGCGAGTCTAAGTATAGCGTTTCTCTTTGCATTCTAAGCCTAACATGTAATAGTAGGAGTTACACCTCACTGTAGAAACACATTAATATCCAAATACATGATAAGTTCGATTCCTATGTTGCAGAGCAGATTTTATTTTTTGCGGCCAACATGGAATAAACTATGCGTTTTCACTGTAGATAGAAAGGTGGGTTGGCAACCAGTAAATGTCCAGCCAGTATTTTCCTGCCTTAGGATTGAATATAGACATTTTTTTTTCTTTAAACTTTTAGCTTTGCAAACATTTTTTATAAATAGTGTACTTTCAATTGATTTCGGTTGACCTTTTATCTCATAGGATGCCAAATCTCAAGTTTTTATTTATTTAAATGTTCTAATAATAATAAATATCAACATAAAATCTTTTATTTTATTTTAATCACTTTCAAACAGATTACGCATATTGTTACTAAACAGACCGTGAATTCTTCCCAAATCCAATTTCACCCCGTGCTTTGTTCAGTTATATTCTCTTCAAACAATGCTGTTCTTTTCTCATTCCTGTGAAGATTTGATATTGGGGTCGTGCCTCCTCCACGCTTTTTAGCCTAATTTCATTTTTTTCTTGACCTACTCAATTCAATCACACAAGGTTTCCTCCGGTTTGACGGAGCGAGATGTCAAACGCTTTTATGGTGAATATCCAACAAACATTCAGTTACAACATCATTGATCAAGTACTGTCTCGTTGATCGTTTCATCACCTTACTGCCCCAAGAATGATCTAATGGGGGCAAATGGTGAGATTAACTAGTTATACTATTTCATATTTGACCACGGACTATCAGAATATAAATCGACAGAAAATATATAATACTTTTGTATCTACAGCTTGGAGATACTCAGATAAAATAATGATAGTGCCGTGGTAAAGGTAGCTATTGTGATAAACGGGAATAAGAGGGCATAAAACTGCTAGGGTCGATGCGGTGTTGGGCCCACTTCAAGACTGGTAAAGGTCCGCTTGCATGCTGCAGAACATTGGCGTAGCAGTGTTCTTCAAACTTAATAATTTCACAACAAAGGTTGCCCATAAGCGCCCTGTTCATGTGCAGTAATCTTTGTTTCACGTGCGATTTCTTAAGCAAATCGTCAACGACTTGTAGCAGGGCTGTAAGGTCTGTAGAAGAAGGGTTAGTTTCATTTTGAACTTAGACATCGCAACAGCACTAATTTAATATATCTATTGACAATCAGAAACTAAAATTCTCTATAATTGCTGCTGTGTAAGATATTTTCACCATCAGAATGGATGTTTTTTTCTTTTTAATTTTGTTCTATTTCTTCTCGTTTCATCCACCATCCTTTCTTTAGGCAATCGCGTTCCCTTAAACACTTTCTTAGATCCTTAGAGGTAGACACCTCACTTCATAATTTCACTTATCATTACATTTTTGGTTTCCTTGTGCTTCAAATTCTTCTGCTATGAGTCGATGATCCCTGCTAATGTGCTATCATCAAAAATCTTGAAATGTATGGGTGGTATACTGATTATGATATAAGTTTAAAATCTTGCACTATGATTACAAGGCTGAAAAGTTTTTTCTCTGATGCTAATTAATGATGTTATTTTTAAATTATGTATTATTAAAGCTAAAAAAAACTTTTTTATTGAATAATAAGATAATAAATAAACACTTACAATACCAAATACATTCAAAACATTTTTTTATTTCTCTTTTTACTTTTTGTAATTTTTCTACTATCGAACTATATTTTTTTTTTCATGATCGTAATGAGCACTCAGTGATTAAGGAGATGCTAATGTAGTTTAAGTATATATGTCTAACGTAAAGGTATTTAACATAAGCCAATTTCCCAGTAATTCATTCATAATATTAAACATAAAATACGTTTATTGGGAATAGCGTACGATTATAATTATTATGATCCTGGGCCATTAATGGATTGCTTTGTAATACAAATTCTCTACTGAACACGTCTTTCTTTAGATCAGAAGCTAAAGTGACATTGAAAACTTTAGAGAAAGTCATAACTCATGTTAGGGAGTTATTTCCATTTTCACCCCACCACTATTGAAATAGACCATGAAAGAAGAAGATGTATTATGTGTTGAATACAAGCATTAAAAAAAGAAAAGCTTACGTATCGATTATATAGTGATGGAAAACGAGGCGGAAAAAAACTTCGCAGCAGAGTAAATAATAAATAAAGGTGTTTATAAAAAAAATATTCACTAAAGAACAAATATTTTATTTGTATTTTGTTCCAATAAATTTACAATGGATGCTACATTGACGAAGAATGGACGACCAGACAGAGGACAGCCGAAACAGAGGGGGCGGAAGCACTCTCGACGAAGAAGGAAATACAAGAAGGACGAGGAAGACCCGGAGGGCGGTTAAGATAAATAGGAAGGGGCTGCAATAATTAATTCCCTGAGTTAGGGCTGGGTCTGCGAATGTAATGGGATAGGCTCTGTGCGTCCATCAGCCAGTCTCGTCTCCCCGCCCACCGCACGCTAAATCTTCCAGCTGTCTCTTCTAGGGCCGTCGCTGGTTCTTACTGTCAGGGCTGTGGTACAGAGGTCATCCGTGTCAGGCAGACGTGTTACCATCAGTCTAATCCAGTAGGCGAACAAAGATGACTCACACAAGGGTGTGGAAGGCTTGTCTTTCAATGTGCACTAATTAAGGAATTAAACATATATCTATCTGAGATAACAGCCGTGTGGTAGTATAACATAACAGCTGTAAAAAATTTTAATAGTTTTTATACAGTAAACGTAAAAAAATAAAGGAATAAATAAAGTGTTCTAGGCACGCTGCGTGTGAGTAGACTAAATGGATACGAAACGATAGTGATTCAACACTTATTTTTGATCACAGATACTCTTATGGAAAAAAACCTATATTCCTTAACAGTTTCATTATATCCTGGATACAACAACTCATCAGAACAACAAACTATCAGAAGAGTAACTTATCAGTTTTCGTTGAGAAACCATAAAAGTCAAAGAGGGGGTTACTTTTTTCACATACTGTTACTTTATTTTCACATAACACATTATCATATCTCAACCATGTGTTGTTTAATTGACTTTTATAATTTGTGCTCAGTATGGTCATTTTTACTCCCGGTATTGTCAACATAAAGTACCTGAACAATACTTGAAATTATTACCTTTGGGCTAGTAATTCTGCATTAAACGTTTTGATGAATTAATTTTGCTGAATTCAACATTACAACTAAATATATAAAGTGCAACGAAACGCAGTATAGTCATAAAATAACTGGAGATTCCTGAAGAGAATCGTCTATAAGATTGGGAATTATTTTGCGGTCTCAGTCAAGAAATTTTCAATAGGTCTCCCATCACCAAGAAGTACTGATCAATTCATCTTTCATATAGGTCCTAGACCGATTAAGTCGTGATAATCGCTACGGTCAAAATTGGTTCTTTGGCTCTGGTTTTTTGGGAGTTTTTAATTTATTTTTTCAGAACATTGTTAAAAGTTCAAACAGTTATATCATTTTTTATATAAAAATTATTTCATAATAACATCAATTTTTTTATACAAGATACCAGAGAAAACGTTCGGTGTTATTAACAAGGAAAATATCAATAAAAAGATCATTCCCCAGCAATAGAACTACTCAAGTATAACTTTTACTACAAAGCAATGTCACTCACATTTAAAGGCATAACTCAAACATAAAGTGATTAAGATAAGATGAGAGAAGACAAAGCTCACCGTTGAATCTAAAGTAGAAGCATTTAGAGATAAGCAACTCTTAGACTACATCGTAAAATATTGTTTTATGAACTGTAAAACTTATCAACTCAAATAAAATATTACACACTTTGAGAAAATTATTATTTATAGGGGTTTGCTTTTACTTTTATTTTGTTTTTAAGATAGAGAGTGTAACGCCATAAAAAAAGGTGTTCACTTACAGCACAAACAGATAAATAAATAAATAAATTGTATATACTCAGTCACAATAACTGCCAGTAGATTACAAATGAGCACAAATACGACATGCGGTTTACAAGCAGCATTTCAACCAAACAACTAAAAATGTTGGTCATGAATAGATAGATAGATGCTTGCCTTATAAACGAAGCTACGCGACTAAGATTATAAACTCTAATTAATATTACTGTGTCAGCAAATAATGTATAAATATTTTCAAGAAAGGCTTTTCAAAAAAATTTTCCAAGCACTTAAAATATTTTGAGCTCTGACCTATATAATTAAACACTTATTTTTGACCATAGATACTCTTATAGCTTTTTTAAACATTTTCTCACTGAAAATTTCATTTTGAAAATATTTATCGAAAAAAAACCTACATTCTTTAACGGTTTTAATGTTTTATTATACCCTGGATACAACATAGTGATGGTGATTTATTTATACTTATGTATTTTAGTAACATGGTTAGAAACCAGAGGACAGTGATATTTGCCGTAAATATAAACCATTTGCCATAGTAGAGAGTTACAATATTCAACCACTACCTAATTATAACAAACATAGGATAATATTTTTTTAAGATTAAACTAGTCACAACAGTCTTAAAATACCTTTCTTGTTATTTTTTAAGCTAATTTTGTACGATTTTAGGGGGGGGACAGTGATGAGAGGCGGGAAATATTGGCGCCTGCATTGTGTAGTTCTAGTGGGAGGTTTTGTGGGCCAGCCCCGGATTTAGTTTCTAAATTTACCGAGGTGAATAGTCTGTGAGGCCAACGGATATTCGCAGAGACTGGCTCATCCACATACATACCTAATTTTACATACTTACATAATATTTACATAATACATACTTTTTTGTATGCGCACGCACTCCATGGACTCGTAATGTCTAACTACCAGGGAATGTTCTCCTTCAAATTATTTCTAGGGTTTCATATTAAATGTTTTTCATCATTTTACTTCTTGATTACACAGGGAATTTCACATGACATTTTAAAAATTTTCAAAGGACCGCCTATTGAGAGCTACAATTTAAAATATCTTGATTTAGAGGAGTTTTTCGCAAAAAAATGCTTGAAACGAGTTAGCCATTCATAAATAAATAATTATATTTAAACAAAAGTGTGTCTATAGTTATATAATGCTAACAATATTGTAATCCTAATATTATATATAAGGCTAAAAGCCCCTTCTAGTGTATACCGGCCTCGTGACTTCATGGAAGTCACCGATATTTTTAAGTAAACGACCGCATTCTTCCTAGGCCTCCCTCTTCTCAGAACTGCCCTACTCTTATACATATGTGTCTCAGCATTCCCCACTTGTTTCCCAGACACTCTTCCCTAAACATCCGACCCAGTATGTAGTAACATAACCCTTAATATTTGTATATACCGGTGTTTTGCTTGTACTTCACGATAAAGCTTTTCTTTTAAAATACTCCCCTCTACAAAGATTATTTAACTTATGATACTTTATTTAAACGTTAATCCAAAATAATCAAAAGAGAGTTATTTGGAATATGTCAATTAAACTGTGTCGTCTCCATATCCGTAAAAACAACAAGTACAAAATTTATATAATCACGTTTATTTTTAAGATCTCGGTACAGTCAAATGTCTCCAACACTTCCAGAATGGGATCATGCGAAAAGTGGTCCGACATACCTCTTTCGAGAGGTTGAAGAACGCTGGCCTGCACCCGTTGCTTGGTGTGCCGTCGGTGGGTGAGTTCATCCGCCGGAGACACATTAAGTTTTTTGACTCTTTGCAGCACCTCACAAACCCAGTGTTTAACACTATGACCCCACCACCCCTCCCGCATCGATGGCAACAGATTGTCGGGGAAAAATTAGGTTAAGAATTAGTACGTAAGTTAGTTTTAAGGTTGATCAAAAAGGTGAGCCCCATCACCTTTATTACTCAGTTTAGTCCAGTCACGTATAATGTATATCATTATATTTGTTTATTCATTATAAAATTTCTATAACATAACAAAACCTGTATATAATGTAGCGATGCTACAGGAAATACGGAATGATTTGTGAATGGATTCACCTGAGGATCTATAATTGTGTGTAGTTATCTGTGAATTTAAAGGGGCTATGAAAGGAAAAAAAAAAAAAAATTTCTCGGTGTGGGTGATGAATGGTCAAAAAAGCAGCTTAATGCATATAACATTGCACAATAGTTTGGCATTTGTTCTACCAGTCTGCTGTAGTGTTGCTGGGAAACCAAAGATTTATAAAAGATGAATTTTTAATAGCGAGCTCTAGGTTCTTTGCTTGGAGACATTATACAATCTCATAGCAGAGACAATTGAGAAGACTTTTGTCCCGGCTACGTCCGTAAAATCATATCGTGAATCCAAAAAGAATCATTATGGATTACTCGAGATACCGCACTGGACGCCTGCAATAATTAAAAATATACAACCAGCTTACACCTTGTCACCTAATTTTTTTTTTATGTTTGAAAATTAAATAATGGACGAAATAAAGTACTTAACGAGCACAATACTGGTATTTGGGAGGCACCGGGTCCTTATTTTGTAGGTATATGTTTTTTTCAAAGCCTTTTTAATTATATGATATCTTACATTTTCATATTATTCGGTAACACTGGCAAAGTAGCCACGGTACCTTAGGGGGTCTCACTCATTCAGGAAGGACTATCTCAATTTGTACAGCACCAAAATATTTCTTTGCCTGAAAAATATTAGACACATGATTTCTATGGTTGGCTCTCAACACTTCGTTATTTGAATAAGTTTCATTGCGATCTCTTTTAAATTGAAACAAATTAGGACATCAAATCTTGAATAGCTTCTGGTCTTTTTTTATATATATATATATAATAACTTCTTTATTGTGCTAAAACTACAATCTGCCTTGTTAGATAATAAGTAATTGAAATAAAGGTTCTCATTCATACCAGCTTCTGGTCTGTGACTTGAGAAATCATAAAATTTAGATATAATTGGTTCATTTTAGAAACCATCTTTTTTTTTTTTTAGATATTTTCAGTAATGATATCTTGACAAAAATATACATAGTGTAATACGGATTGTTTGTGCACATACATTTTCATTCTAATGTATAATTTTCAAGGCCACTTTAGGCACTGAGAGTATGCAAGACGATTATGGTGTTATTTTATTAACATGTTTCCTTCTGTCTAGTACAGCAATAAATGGAGAAAAATCGATCGATAATAGTTTTGTGAATGTTTTATACATGCTTTCTGGTATAATTTCAACTATAACAATGTCCTGAGAGACCATGTAACAATGTATGGCGTTGATACATGGTTTAATTGCAGATGGTACAAACAGTCAACATGGAATCCCAGTTTCCCGGTATCTTCCACCGCACCAAGTTGAAGAGTGACAAATAAATGGCTCTAAGATTGTTTCAGAAGCAGGTTGGCCATTTGTTATAAGTGGATATAATCATTTATTTTCTCCTTGAGCCCATCCCCATTGGTGACAAGTGGTTATTAAGCCACTCTTTGACTAAATAAACCCGAAACGAGTGTTGTTCTGCCGAGCCTTTTGCTGGAGGCAGTATTGCAAGATAGTTCTTCAGTTAGGTCGACGACTAAAGAAATGAAAAATACCACTTATTGTTATGATTATGTTTATTGGCAAGGTCTCAACAGATTGTAAGGAACATCTTTTCATTAGCTTAAGAAGCATCGAAAGTTTATCAATGACGTCGTTGAAAAGTTCGTTCTTGAAAACTTTTCACCTAGGTTGATTTGTCGTAGTAAATCAAAGGTAAGCCGTGGATGTTTTTCAACCTTCTATTTGGCAATTTTCAACTGCATATTTCAGAGTGATGGAAACCGTGTTGTGCATTAATAAATGGCAGGAATTTCACAGCACGGTTTTTCAGTATTCGTTGATTCCTAAACCAGATATAAAACCAGACATAAAACCCACCCATTCTGGGTTACCTTTTGCATTTGACATGTTACCTGATGAGGGCCATTTACCAAACATGCATAATACATCTGGTAGGCTTGGTGTAAATATATCGTGCGGGGTAGGATTCAGCTTGTTTACATGCTCAGTTATTATCTGTTAGGATCCCCTCCAGCCAATGTTCATGAACAGTTCATCAACTCCTAGTTCGCCAATTTCTTCAACAGGAGGAGCTTATTTCAATTGTCTGATCTATCATTCTGGAAGAAGAGCTCGTGTTGGGGTAGTGAGTGCATTTGATGCCTCCCATACTATGAATGTTACAAAAACCATTAAGAGAGGAAACGTTATAATCTGCATTGTTTAAACACAAATGGCAAAATTTTCCTGGATATGAAAATTGCTTGGGTTGGAGCACAGTTGATAGCTTGTAAGCAGCTGGGCATCATAATAAGAAGTACTGAATCCTAAAGCTCATAGCAGACCCAGTCAATTTCAAGACCTCAATTTTTTGCGAAAAAATAGAACAAGTCTATGCTCGAGGTTGAAATTACAGTGATTTAAGCTTTGCAATAGGTACAAGTTACCTCTTTAATTTATTTTATCACCTTTTTATTGTCATAAAAATTGTCAGTTGGGTGGTAAATTTGATTGGACATAGTCTCTTATTATAGCATCAGTGGTAGGTAGAATTCTCAACCACTCTTCTCATTCATCCTGACATCTTCATTCAAGATTTTTTAGCCAAATTCACGAAAGCACAGAACTGTCTTTCGCGTTTTCCAGTAAATAAATTACACGCTCACCATATTGTTCCGTTAACCGTACTCTGAAAGTGACTTGTGATAGTTGTTCCAGTGTTAACTATCAAAGGTCAAAACAGAGGGGTAGGGTATTAGTCTACAAACAAAATATTTAATTCTTGCTCATATTTATGTACTATTTTATGTTATATGTACTATGTTCTCCATTCTAGTAGTATTGATCTATGTATTAAAAATCTTCTGCTTTGTTTAATAATACGCTTTAGCAAAAATGGTTAAAATTCCTGTTTTTTTGTTAACGCTCACTATTTCCTAAGCCATTGAATTAACGGAAAAAAATTTTTAAGTGCAATTTATGTATTTTATTTTTGAATATAAAGTACTTATTGCTAAAATCACCTGTTTGCGAGTTATTTGAGAAAACCTGAAATAATTGGCCTTTAAACCACCCCTCCGAGGGTAGGGACTTCTAGTATGTTGTACAGCAGCACTCCGCTCCCCACAACTATACCAAATTTCAGAAGTACATCAATTTATTTTTTTTCCAATCGTCATATTTTGGCATTCGTTGGCTGGACTATGTTGTTTATGTCGTTTAAGAGAGCGTATAATGAGCAATTCATAATAATAGTCCTAATGTAGCAGCTAATTTGTCTTTGGTTCCATTTTGAAACTTGGCTACAAATCACTTCATTATTTCAGTTCCATACTGAACTATTTTGGACACTCCACCTTTTTTGTAATGCGTAGCTTGCAAAGAATACGTAATAAAAATGCTGTTCTTGTTCAGGATATTTTTCGAAATTATTTTCTGGCATGTATAAGAGTATATATATTCAGCACAGTATAAGTTATTTAATGGACATTTATTAGTCAGTTGAGTTAATAAACATTTTTTATAATTTAATTTATGAGATTAAAAAAAAAATATTTCCTTCTTGAAAATTCATCTTTTTTTTCATTACTTATTTATTAAGGGTTGATAAATACTTACTGACGGAAACTTTACTCAAAAATGGAATGTATAAAATTTAACCTTTTATCCTAATTTTTAACCGTTATTGATTTTTTACAACCAAAGTTCATGATATGTCTTAAAATCCTTTCTAATCTTTATCCTTCAGTTATAAAATTTGTGATACAACCTAAAGAACCACAATATGATAGCTTTCCAAAATGACTCAGTAACTATTTCATAATCCTCCTTCTATTTGGTGCGATGGTGAATTAGGATACACGCCATACAGCAAAGTCAATCTTAATAGCTCATATAACATTATAACGGATATCATAGAAAATCATATGCCTTTATGACCAGCCCGTCATTTTTGTAATGACTAGGAAGTCGAAGAGAACGCATTCCTGTAGAAATCTTTATATTTAACAATACAGCTTACGTCAGAGTATGCTAGTTGATAAAATAATCTGACCCTCACATTGCATTACAGTTTTAATTTATTTAGATTTTATGTTATCCTATTTAATGTTTGTTTTTCTTATCTAAGCTGGGCACAAAGTACAAATAATAGAGTATTTAAACTGATTTTTGTTATTAGGTGAATATCGTTCCAAAATAAAGTTATTTTTTCATTTATTGCTATATCATGACTGACAAAATATGATACCTCTGTACTCAAAATAAAGGGTTGGCAATTAAACAAAGCAACTATAATATGAGGTGTTAGACTGGAGCCTATACTATAATTAGGGTCAAGTAACACCCAATCTTGGTAAGCCCTTTTGACAGCCATCCACTGTCAGGTTTAGACAATTATATAATTAGTACATTTAGACAATTACAGCTTTAGAACACTAACAACGTCCAAATATAAAATAAAATTATTAAAATATATGTATCTACGTTTTTTTTACTTTACTTATTAATTCACAACATTGACTTGCGTCACAGCCAGAAAATGTGCTGCACATATGATAAAAGACATACTAAACTTGATGGCAAAGGACATATGAAAATATAAAATATTGAAATATAAATAATACCTATGTTGTGGCCACCTTTTAATTACGAATAATTAAATGTTACCCTCATCTCAGCCCAGAAAATATCTGTTTCCATATTTGTACAAATGAAGGTTATGACGCGAGTGGGGGGAACAGCCGCTGGTGGGGATGGCTCCCCACCACGGCTGGCCAGCTATATAAACCGCGCGTCCTAAGACAGACGCCAGTTATAACCTCAGTCTCTCCTAACCTCGCTATGTTTTAGTCCGGCGTTGTCAGGTCCTACACCTTCACAGTGGGAATCCCTGCCTTCGTCTCGCTAAAACTAGCACCTCCTTGGGAGAAACCTCTCCCTCGCGGACGACGGTTGCCGTGGCCCTACGAATTTTTACCTAGTAGCGTCTCCCACGGCAATTCAGTCTGCCTCTCTCCGGTTCATACTCACCTTTGGGATCCGGACGGTTTTCGCCTACCCTTAGATACCGAGTGTGAATTCGTGGTTATTTCAAGACCACATAAACTACCTATAAACCTACCCTGTACCTCTTCTCCGGAACATAGTCCTTTGTCGGGGCACACACCGTCTAAGATCTTATGGAGTCAGATCAAAATGAATTAAGTTGCGGCTAGAGGTTGTAGTGACCCTAGCCCGCGGCGGGCGTCTCCACCCCGCCTTGGGGACTCATATATCCGAGCCCGGCAACCTACTATCAATAAAAGATTTAATAATTAAAATTAGGGAATTTTCGGGAAAATATACAAATTTTAACATTTATATTTTGATCTTTTAAACATTTACTTTTTTTATTTTATACTTAGTCACATGATTGTCATAGCCTATTGCTCTCAAAACCGCTTGCCAGTTAAAGATAAGTTTTGAACAGAAACGAACGTTTGTTATTATTTAAAAACAGTAAATAGAAAACATTTTACGAGAAAAGTTTTATTTTTGATAAGCCCTATTAGTAATACCACATGTTTTAAAATAGCAAGTTCAGTTTTACCGAAACGATGTTGCAGTTTCGAACTACTTTTGAATAGGGAGAGTTTCATTAAAGGCCAGTGTTCAAAATAGACAGTAGATACATGCCGGTAGGTATTATATTGTCCATTACGGCAACTTTCCACTCAGCCAGTTGTGCGCCCACGAGGTTACTTCGCGAATAACTTAAGATAGATGGTCCAAGTTCTTCGGGTTGGAGGAAGTCAGAAAATTAACACAAGACACCTTTTTTCACAGAAAGGATTTCAAAAGAATTTTATTAGCAAAAAAACAACATTTTTTTCTTCTTTTTTTCAATGGAAACAGCCTAGGAGCATTTCGTTACACTGTTGAACCTTAAATCTTGCTAATAGGGAAGACCCACAAAGGCGGAGAAGCTGCTACATATGTAGAAGTATGCTAATACCGCAAGGGTGAACTGTTCAAGCTTCTTTGCCACGGGGTTCTCCAGTTTCTGCTATTTGCGAAGAGCACTGATTTAGACTATAATGTACATTTTTTTCTAAATTATTTCCTTAATGTTTATTTAGTATCCAATAGTATCTAAGACGAGATTTATAGATAGATCTAAGACGACAGGCAAATCTTCAATACTTTATCATCACGTTAACACTACAGTGATTGGAATAGAACAATATGAAGTGTTACCTACTCGCGTTACATTAATGGCTGACATGCTTATTTATTTACTTGTTGGAACTGGAGCTGATATTTTTTTTTTTTTTTATATCACTATCCTTTTATATCCTAGATCTTTTACTCACAAAACAGCCACACAGGATAAACAATTGTGAGACCCTGGACCTAGTAACGACCGACCACCTACCAGTATTGTATTCCATTGACGGTAGAGTTGTGATCCCGCGTCCCACGAAGTACGACTATCGTCGGGCTGACTGGGACCTATATCGATCACAACTTTACCACCAATTGCATACGGTTCCTGTTCTCCGCAGTACAGAGGAAGTGGATCGACAGGTAGTTTTCCTGACCGAGGTTATCGTCGATGCAGCTAACACAGCTGTCCCAAAGTTTAGCCCGAAGCCACCCATGCTACAAAAACCACCAGACCATATTCTTCGACTTATTGCATTACGCAATAATTGGAAAAATAACTGGTATAGAACAAGGAATCGTCAGGCCAAGAAAGTTGTAAACTCTCTTACAACACAAATTCGTGGCTTGATGAGGAATTGGAAGACGGCAACGTGGCACGAACGGCTACATGGCTTACATGGCGATTTCCGTAAGTTTTGGAAGCTCCTAAAGACTACCACCAAGAAGGACTCAGGTGTCCGTCTTCATGACGGAGACACCCTGTACACATCGGAAGAACAGGCTAAAATATTGGCCGACCACTATACCGCAGACAACACCGCTAGGACAGGTAACTACCACGAACCTCAGCAGCTGAGGACAGGTCAGAACTATATGTTTGTCTCCCCGAAGCAGCTTAAGGCGATTCTTCGCCGGTGTCAGGGAAACCGAGCACCAGGGGGCGACGGGATACAAACGGTATTGCTGAAACAGCTGCCGAGGAGAGGGATTGCCCAACTTGTTAACCTGTACAATTCATGTATCAGGTTGCGATACTTCCCGACAGCGTGGAAACAAGCTATCTTGTTCCCGCTGCGCAAGCCCACAAAGAGAGGCGACCACCCAGCCCACTATCGCCCGATCAGTCTTCTCCCTCACATGGGGAAGATTCTCGAAAAGATAATACTAAACTACCTGAAGGGGTTCTGTTCGGAAAATGCTATCATTCCGTATGAGCAGACAGGTTTTCAGGCTCATCTGAGTACAGAACATCCGCTCGTGAAGGTACAAACGGAAGCCACCCTTGGTATCAACAAGAATACAGCAACTGCTATGATCTCGTTGGACTGCACACAGGCTTTCGACTCAGTGTCCCACGGGATGCTGTGCCGACAGCTTTGTGACGGAATGCCCAGAGCAGCTATATACCATGTTGGTTTCGTTCTTGAAGAACAGATCGGTGAGGGTACGGGTGGGTGATTGCCTCTCTAACCCATTCCCTCTGACTTGTGGAGTTCCTCAAGGAGCGGTTCTATCTCCGGTTCTTTTCAGTATGTACACATCTGAAATTGTTGGGACAAACTATCAGAAAGCTACTGTAATCGCTTTCGCCGACGACATTGCGGTTTACAGCAGCAGCATGAGTGCACAAAGAGCTCTTACACACGCCGAGTCAGTTTGTAACGTTATCAGTGACAGACTGGGCATGTTAAACATCAGCGTAAACGCCGGGAAGACCGACTGCGTAATCTTCTCCCTCCAAAAGGGGAAAAAAATCCTTGCCAAATTCGTATAGCGTGGGAGGGCAAGAGAGCTCACCAGCTTTCTCAATGCACTATTTGGGTATAAAAATGGATAGGCATCTCCATTTCTCTACTCATTTTAGTAATAAAATAGAAAAAGTACGACAAAGGTCTTACCGGCTATCGCACTTGCTAACTTCACCTAACCTGTCGCTTCGTCTTAAATTGATGATATATAAATGTGTCCTCCGGCCAGCTCTGCTGTACGGTGCCCCACTATTTACCCACTTGACTGACAATACAGCCAAATGTCTCCAACACTTCCAGAATGGAATCATGCGAAAAGTGGTCCGACACACCTCTTTCGAGAGGTTGAAGAACGCTGACCTGCACCCGTTGCTTGGTGTGCCGTCGGTGGGTGAGTTCATCCGCCGGAGACACATTAAGTTTTTTGACTCGTTGCAGCACCTGACAAATCCAGTGTTTAACACTATGACCCCGCCACCCCTCCCGCATCGATGGCAACAGACTGTCGGGGAAAAATTATGATAAGAATTAGTATGTAAGTTAGTTTTAAGGTTGATCAAAAAGGTGAGCCCCATCACCTTATTAGTCAGTTTCGTCAAGTCACGTATAATTTATGTCATTATACTTGTTTATACATTATATAATTTCTATAAAATAACAAAACCTGTATATAATGTAGTGATGCTACAGGAAATACAAAATAATTTGTAAATAGATTCGCCTGAGGATCTATAATTATATATAATTATCTGTAAATTTAAAGGGGCTATGAAGAAAAAAAAAAAAAGGAGCTGATATAACAGATTAAGCACGAGTAACATATTTCGTTAGAGCCTATTATTATTGAATAATAGTCAAGTAATCAAATAATTTTTAAAAAAGTTATACGCAAAGAGTACCCGTACAAAAATTACACAGGTGGTCTGAAAAGTTTCCAACCTCAACATGGAGATGATAATAAAATAAATAAAAGCTAAAAAATGCTTTGTTAGGTCGGAAACTTTTCAGACCACCCTCGTATCATAAATATATCTTTCAAGTAGATAAGTTGTCAGATAGCATGACAGTGATGGTCCCTAGAGGTGTAATATGTTGTTTAAAAAAGGCATTAAAGTGCAGCAGGACATGGAGCAGGTGTGACTGATTTGGACAAAGGGTCGGACTATAAAAAAGGTTATAAGCAGCATGTAAAAGATAAAAATGAATGTTTAGCTTTAGCTAAGAGTGAACATGTATTCTCGCATAAAGTTGCAGCTGTCTTCAAACGCAGAGGATTGAATGGATTTGTGACTGCTGGAAAAGTATTTTTTTGAAATGTTATAAAAAATAAAACAAATAGAATGGTGAAGGACATCATTTTATGCTGAACATTAAACATGTCCTGGATGGGTGAGGGGATGGGCACTAATCATGATCAGAATATCACTAAAAATACGGTTTTGACAGCTGAAATCATTAATAGAACCATATCTTACAATCAGACTTGCCAAAAACAAAAATCTACAATAAACCAGGCAATGCTACAACCAATGAGTGCAAAAAAGCGCTAAATACAGTACCGCTAAATCTATTTTGTTTAGATCAAACAACAAATATATTTGTTCTTTTCAGGCTATGAAGTCAATATTCTAGCGTCACGACTAATATATAACGCTCTTATCCAAACACTAAACACTGACATTAACACAAAATCGTTCTACAATTTAATCAGACAGAGGTGTCCATAAATTCCACAACAAACTGTTAGGACATTTTTAATTATGAACGGATTATATCAACTCCGAACAACCAACAAATATTAACGTATAAAATTTAAAGAACAGAGAGATTTTCTGAAGTTTTGATTTTCACGTAAAAGATATAGATTCTGACATAGAAGTTTACACTTTTGCGCTTAGATAAGCTAAATATAAGGTAGATAAGCATATTGTAATTTTGAGATATCGTTCATGATGTATGTTTACTTAATGTAAACTTGTTATGTCATAACATTTTGTTTAATACATCCTTGACGTCCGTTGCCAGGCTGTGAGGGCCCATTCCCAAAATGCAAAAAGCACTTTTCTTTTTTGTAACCTAGCTAAACTAATTTTGCATTATCCTTAAGCAGGAAGTTACTTGAAAAATATATTCCTATTAAATCTGGTCCGTTTTCTTTCTCCCCGGACAAAACCTTAATTTAAAATAAACTTACCTGTGACTGAGGGGTTATGCAATTTATACCAGGACAATCCTCTTGGGACTGTCCTACTTCTCTAAATATTTATGTACATCTGAATGTAACTAAGTGGCAATTAAATATTTATCGAAGCATTAAATATTCAACATAAATGAGCACCCATGTGAGTGAAGTCTCACTCTTGAGTCATTGCTAATAACATGTATTTCCCCTCAACATATGGTTCTCCTGGTATCGTGTTATATTTAATAGATAATAGATAAATGTATTTATCGCCACATGTCTACAATAAGATCTACCTACAATCCTTTTCCAATTAACAGTAAACATCAATCGAATAAAATACTGTACCTGTCTGTCAGTTAGTTCACGAATTGTTATAATAAATTTTATGGAAGCAGCGTAGTTCGCGTGAGGACTGGCTCATGAATTATTCCGTCAGCAAATAGCATTATTCGGCATATGGAATATTAAGCTAATTTATACAACTTGTACTGCAACTGTGCCATACCAATTGCTAGAGCATAAAAACTCAATTTACGTTTTTACTAAAAGTAAAATATTCTGAAAAGGGATCCAAAAAAAAAATTCTTTTAAATTTACAGTAAGTTGTAAAAGACGAAATTGTAAAAAAAAGGGTACAAGTTTAGCGGAACGTCTGTTTTACATTCTAAACAAACATCCTAATTAATTAAAATTTTTAAAAATATCTTATTAATTTGTGAATTTAAACACAGTCGCTTATAAAAATATCATTAATTTATTAAAATTGAGCGCGAAGGGCTCCAGGGAAAAAATTATTTAGTAGAAAGTGTGTTTGTGCTGCATTGAAATATGGCAGCGCATTGGCTCAAACGCTTCATTTCTGGGAGTACTAGTCAGGTCACCATCCTACAGTTATCGATAATGATGACTCGAGAGTCAAAGCCAAGATGCTTATTTGACCAAATAAAAATTATCACGAAAAAAAGGGCTTCGAATGCTTCCCTATTCCAATTATAATGATTTTTTTTAAATATGCTATTTCTTTTTTTACCTTTGAACCAAAATCATAAACCCTTTTATCACCTACATGTAAATTACACTTATACGTCAAGACTCTGTACAAACAATTCCGTACAAAAATATACGGATACTTCAATCCTCACGTACTGGGACTAGCGACGCAAGAAGCCACGATGACGGGGAAGCGGACTAGGGATTTGTTAATTTAAATAAGCTGGATTAACATGGCCTTCATATAGGGAGGCATCAATGGATGTTCTTTTCCGAATGTAGTTCATTCCTGTTTGTTACTATAATTCACTCAAAGTCTCATTCACTTGTTGTATTCATATTTTATATACTCTTGTGAATGAATCAAAATGATAAAAAAGTACCAGATTTAATCAAATACCGTTTGTAACTGTCGGGTTGTCATTAGGAGGTGCCTGATCACTTTAGCCCTGGTGACAAGTGCGGGTTATTCAAGTTTATAACCTGGACAATCGTTCCATGACGGCGTTACTATCTGACTCCATTTATGATAGGTATGTACCCCGACAATGCACTATGTTCAAGAGAAGAGGTACAGAGGTTTCATGAAGAATTAGTCAAGTTTTCAGAGTTCAAGCGGAAACCAAGCAAGCGTCACCGAGTAAAGGTCGCGAGAGACTCGCGAGGAGACTCACGAGGAGACTCATTAACAGGGCCAGGAGCCCTGCCTTAAGTACCCTCTCCCCTTGCCTGCTGGGAGGCTGCAAGGGTCTAAGCCGGCGCACACTGTGGCGAGGAACGTGACCGCCGCCTTATTACCCGCCCAGGGGACAAGCCCTGGAGGTAGAGAGGCCCAAAAGGGTTGTTATGTTTATGACCTGTGGTACCCTTCGCGCATCTGGCTCTTAGGCACGGCGGGTACCTGGCTGACCTTTCTCGTGTCACTTGGCTTCCGCCTTTTTTATTGCTTAACACATTTACAATGATTTATATTTGTTTATAATACATTTAGTTCATGTTATTTTACTTTTGCTTACCATATATATGCAATAGAGTATAGGGTGATTTATTTTATGTAGTTAGCGGTCGCTACAGTAACAATCAAGCATAAATTTAAAAAATAAAATAATGCTTAGCATTTAATTTATGTTCAGATAAAAATACAATATTTGGATCAACTGTTTTATCTTAGGATTAATCGATAGTTGTAAGAATATTGTCAGAAGTTTTTCAGGAAAACTTCAGTTGCCTGCTCTAGGAACTTGCTGAATCTCTGGAAAGCCACTAGTTACGTGAACGGACTATTCACGGCCGAAAGGAGAACTAAAGCTTGGGGATTAGCGTAAGATTAAGGTAAGTAAGTAAATGTTTGTGGGCCTCACCCATCCCCTCACTCTACGTGTGGTAGCGATGGTAACCCAGTCCCAGTAATCGGGACAATTTGTCTTGCTAGATTGGATGAGCTCATTTGCTGCGGCGAATTGAACAACGATTAGACCAAAAATCGTTACTCCGTCTATCTAGTACGCACGCTAAATGTGAGCACTTACCATCATACTACGTGGACAACAGACGACAGATTAATTATCAAAGTTTAACAGCTCAGCCGAGTCCCATCATATCAAGTTTATTCCCACCAATAATATCTTATCAATTGTAAAATAAATTTTATAATTTAAAATATACATTTAAGGAAATAAAATTACTAAAACGTATAAGGGGGAAATATGGCTAGGTGGTCCTAGTACGAATTTTATCAACTTTTTTTTTTTTTTATTAAATACACAGGGGTCCAAAAAAATGTATCCACTGGTTAACAGTCCATAACTTGCAAACTAATTGACGGATTTGTCTCATTTTTGGTGAAGTGTAGCTTAAAGTCCAACTTAAAGATATCAAAATTTGCCGAACACTTGAGCGACTCACTACACTCTCACGGGCACACTGTCTCACAGACTTCTGTGGTGAGCGAGTGAATTGTTGTAACACAAGATGGGAGCTAAATGGACTTGTTACTGTTACAGGTCGTCCAGATCGTTGTTTGTGTACATCTTTAACACAGCCTTCGGCTTCAAATTTGTCTCGAATGCCACGAATCGTTAAACGTGTCGGTGGCTCTGTTTGATACACATTTCGCCATTGCCGTTGAACCTCATTAATGTTTTCGTACTTAAAATACCACTTTAAAACAGACTTCCTTTCATCAAATGTAAGCCTTAAGCCAGCCATGTTTACTCGAGTAACAAGGTACAACTAACAATAAAACACTATCTGGCGACTGTCATCTGACAAAACAAAACAACGCAATACAACGCTTGTATGGCGATTGCCGGAACTAAAAACTATTACACTACCAAAAATGAGACAACTCCGTCAATCAGTTTGCAAGTTATGGACTTTTAAACAGTGGATACATTTTTTAGGACCCCTCTGTATGTATATAGACAAAATAAATAACATTGTAATTGTAATTGGAGAAACAATATCAAATGATTTGAAATGCCGGCCGGAGATTTCAATTGTGAAACAACTGCCACTTTTATCATGAAGGAGTAATAGTGTTTGTTCAATCCCCTAGGGCTATTTTTCTTTTATAAAGCTAAAATTTTAAAACGTATTTCATATTGAACGATATTAATTATACGATTTCCATGGTTGGCTCATTAAACTATATTTTTGTGAATTGGTTTTCATATTACTACCTTAATTTTTCGTTAACCCTGTAAACAGTCAGAGCTTTACATTGCTAACTGCTTCTTAAACTGGAGAATGGTTTCAGTCATATTTAAGGAGACATTGAAGAAGAAACGTTCATTAAGGGATAAAGAGCTAACATTTTTCATATTGAATTTGGCGAGTTTTCAGAATTTAATTTCGATTGAATCATTTTTTTAGCTGATATTGTTCACAGAAATACAAAGGAGGATTGTCCCGGTTTACATGTGTCCTTTTCCATTGTCGGGACGTCACTAGGTGGTACCTGGTCACCCTAACCCTGGTGACAAGGGCGGATTGTTCGAGTTTTTAACCTGGACAATCGTTTCATGACGGCGTTACTATCTGACTCCATTTTTGATAGGTATGCGCCCCGCCAATGGACTATGTTCAGGAGAGGTACAGAGGTTTTTCATAAAGAATTAGTCAAGTTTTCAGAGTTCGAGCGGAAACCAAGCATCAACGAGTAAAGGTCACGAGAGACTAATTAACAGGGCCAGGAGCCTGGCTTAAGTACCCTCTCTGGGAGGTCTACAAGGGCCTAGGCCGGTGGTTGGGTTTCCACACATGTGGTGATGATCCGCGACCGCCACCTGATTACCCGACCCCTGGAGGGTAGAGGCTGCAAAAGGGTTGCTTATGTTTATGACTGACAGCTGGTGACCCTTCTCGTGTTACTCGCTTGGCCCCATCTTTTATTGCTTAACACATTTACAATGATTTATATTTGTTTATGTTATTTACATTTTGTCTGTAATACATTTAGTTCATGTTATTTACTTTTGCTTACAATATATATGCAATAGTGTATAGGGTGATTTATTTTATGTAGTTAGCGGTCGCTACATGCATCTTGCAGATTTTAATAGGCAAAATTAGAATGTTTGACTTTGCTTATTCGATAACTTTCCATTTGTATGGTGTAAAAAATGTATTGCTTAAATATTCTGATAGATATATAAGCAGAATTACAAAACACCTCCAAGGCTTACCTGTTTTTAATCAAGGCCTTCATGCTTTCCGAGAATATTAATAGCAATATTACGTCAAAACAGAAAATAACACAGAGCTATTGATTTGCCAAGAACAATATTAGTTTAAATGTTGGAAAATTAATTAATTCTGAGTGTTGGGCCCGGGAACCAAGGCCCGAACATAAGATAGGGAAGTAGATCGAAAGGACTTAAGACTTAAGTTATCAGGAGTTATTAAAGGCAGCCAGCGTAAAGTGAAAAGCTAAGACTCTTTAGGCGATCTGTGTTCTGCCATAGTTAGATCGCTGGGTAACAAGTGTCATCGATTAACCGATAACCAACCCATAAAGTTTTTATTCCGAACAATTTATTTGTTATTTATCATAACAAATACATTTTAAAACTATCTTTGCATCTTTTTCTCACTTTATTCGAGTTTCTGTTCCACAGTTTTAACTTACATCGCAGAGTCGAAAGAGAAAGTTCGTAATTATTAGCAGATTGCTTGTTGGTGAATTGAAATTTTGGTCGATGAAAAAAAAATACTGACTGTCGACAAAGTTATATCCCATACGAGATACCAGAGTGAGATAGTTCGGCGATAGAAGAAAATATTTATCACTTACTAAATAATTTGAAAAATGAATGTCAATTAAGAAATGCAATGAAAATCTAACATCTTTCTTTCATCAACCAAATCCAAACAAACGAGCTCCATGTCACTATTATTATCTAATGTACCTGCTTCTTCACCACGAACAAATAGAATTTACCCTCTTCATGGGTTTATTTTACTAATAAATCTTCGGCGTTGGTATATGGAGAAGGGGTCCTTTCAAGAGTTAACTAGAGGAGCCAGCGTAGTAGCCTCTGATCGGCAAAAATAAACGACCATATCATTGGCCGAAATAAACAAATGTCTCAGTCGCTATAGACAGGAATGACCTGTCTATATAACGCAGAAATTCTGTAATTTTCCAGAAAGTCGGAATTAGACATTTGAAGAGTGCATCTCTTCCCTCCCTCTCTCTCTCTCTCTCTCTCTCTCTCTCTCTCTCTCTCTCTATCTCTCTCTCTCTCTCTCTCTCTCTCCCTCTTTCCCTCCAAATTTATAGCGGGTGTTAAAAATGTTTTCCAATGGCCGGATGCTTACTCAAATCGCACGTACGGACACACTACGTGTATCGGTGCTTAAATACCGATACTAGGATACTGTCCTGCATTAATCAGTGGACCTTCCCCGATAATTAATGTGTTTACACGAGATAAATGGTGAAAACACGTTCCGCAGATCAATAGCAGAATTGAAAATTGTATCTGCAAGCTGATATCATTCCGAAGGAAAGTGGTCACTTGCCAAAAGCGAAAAAACATCGTTTTGAACCTTTGATTCAAAAGCCATAACTTCATTAAATTTGTTTATTAACCATGTTTTACCATACCACTTATTTTTGCATCAGGTTCCCTTATATAAGATGAACAGAAGCTGATTGTGTGATATGCTTAACACATCCCACATACATTTATGTATTTGATAATAATAAATAGAAAAAAATTGCAATCCCAATTAAGGCAGCATGAGAACTAATCACTAATCACATTTATAGAAAGGGAAGTAACTTAATTCCGCTAACGAATGTGAATTACTTTTTGTTTTTATTTTGATAAATTTATCTAAAAGTGCATACAACTGTTTTAAATGAAATATTTTTTTAAACATTATATTATGTAAATCTATCTACTAATGGAATACTTCAAAGTGTCAAAATATATTTGTTTTAGTATACGTACGATCAATATACTCGTAAACGTTGTCATGATCAATAAAATTTTGCGTCTCTGGAAGTTTTATTTATTTATTTGCTTAGCAGGAAACATAACAATGCAGCGGAGTAGCTTGGCAAAGTTTGAATTACAGTCAAGCGTAAACGCTAAATAGACAAAATGACAACAAAGTGACAGTCATCAACAACGTCGTTATGTTCCCTGGAAGTACTCCCTCCCAACCCTTAACCCGTAGGTTGACCCGATGTGGATCGCATCCCCAGGGATACAGGAATCTTATTAACTCTGGTTGATTGTTAATTACGCCAGTAAAGGTGAAGTTAGAGTGGTTTACTCCGAGTGGTGGTGTTGTTCAAAGCGTGTTCTGTCCATTGTGTACCCCACATCCTCGAACTCGCTTATAAAAACACGCATTACGTCGTAATTACTATTTAAGTTAGTTCCTTTCGTGAACCCTCATCATCCCAATGGAACTCGAGTAAATTATAGAAGCCCTTATCTCGTGGAAATACTTCACTCTTCAAAGCAGCCCCTTTGTCTGTGTGAAAATTAATTTTCGAAAGCATTTAAGCACATGCTCATACTCCCCGTCATCATAATCTAGATGAGTTCCACAAAAAAAAAAAAATTGCCCAAGAAACGAAAATTTGAATATCTACCTCATCAGCTCTGGGCTAGGTTACTTGACGGCTGAAGCCCCCTAAGAATAAGTATAAGCCTTAGGAAAAGCTGATGGCCACCTTAAGAACTAGATCAAAAGCGCCTCCCATACTCAGCCGTTTTTGAGTATCTCTATATGCAAATTATATTTTCTGTGCTTTCGTCAATGTTTTCTGCCGGTTCAGCTAGTTCAAACGGAACTGTAGCTGTGTTCTTAAGAGCTCACAAACAATCAATACTCTACAAACAAGGGTATTTTTAACTAATTAAATAAGCAATAAAATCCGTTTTAAAAAAAAAGGAGTAAATATGATTGCTATGATTTTCTTCTTCGTGTTTATAATTGTTTTTTTTTAACCCTAGTTCTGTTCAAATTTTAAGAAGCATAGTAATTTTCCTTGAGTTTATATATATATATATAATATATAATTAAATTAAATGCGTGGGTATCAAGTGGATGGCACTAAAGCGTTACCAATCAACCATAATTTTGGTTTTCTAAACCAGATACGCTACTCGTCTATCCCCTTATCCCCAAGTCAATCCGTACTAAAACTGTTCTCAACAGAAAAAATCCTTAGCGGTAAGTAAAAAATCGAATCTGCGACCTCAAAGTTAATTACTTCTAGTAATTTACCATTTTAAATTAATAGGTGGTCACAGTAATAATGAATAACACAGCATGAATTCCATCCCACCAAACCGTACCGGATCGACTAGGTTTTAGGCACGAACAAGGCTTAAAACATAACTGGTATATGTTTTGCAACTGCATTGACCCGAGGTGCACTCGGACTGTCAACACAGAAAGGGGAAAAAAAAAGTCAAGCTTTACCTCCTATAAATACGAAATCCCCAAGAAACTTGAGCCGGGTCCAAATGTTCCCTTGTATCGTAAGAAGCTACATTCATTCTAGGTGAGTTGATGCATCTACAGCGAAAATAACTACATTCTTATTATTTTTGTATGTTTTTTTTTTCATCTTAACAATCGTACTAGCATAGGTGTTAGTTTGTTTGGGATTAATTGTGGCGTAAAACCCTGAGATTATCGACGCCGTTGTTTGTATATTCAAATTCATTTTGTGGAGCCCACCGATGGGAGACCGAAATAGTACAAGGCGAGTACAGAGCCCAGGCCTCGGAACCAGCCGGGACCCAGGAGGCACCCCAGTCCTATACGTCAGGCAGTCCCAAGAAGGATATTAATGTATACATCTACCTTAAATACATTACTCTACACATCTGTTTTTTTTTCCTAAGCTCTTAAATTAAATTAAATTAAATCCTATTCCAGGAATTTTATTTAATGATGTGACAAAATATTCTAGGACCTAACTAGGGATTCGTTATCAGAATGAAGCAGCTACACATATACATAGATAACATACGCATAGTAACTAATTTAAATAATTGTAATAATAATAATAATAATAATAATAAGTTGGTAACAGAAATAATAGGATGGTTATTCTTGAATGTCATAGAAATCCCTGACATATGGATGCTATCATTGAGAGATGAGTACCACCGAGAGTTCCCAGAACATACTATTTTTACGCTCAGGCCTAAACTCTACGACGATGCCAGAATATTTCTCACCCACGGTAGATATTAATAAATAACGATCAAAGTTAAAAACGGATGTAGGTTACTAAACTTTTTCAACGATAACAATCATTTAAATCATATGTGCGTCTATATAGAGTTCATCATGTACAAGTTGATATGTGTAAATATATAAAAAAATCATCGTAAAAAAAAAAACAAGGTTGTTAAAAGGCAATGTCGAACCGATGAATGCAAATAAATGTTTCTGGCACACAACGGTCAGCAAAATATATTCTTCTGCGTCACGAACCTGTTCTGATATATTTAAAAATATATTTATTGGGTCTGCAGTAAGGTAACCGTGTGGAAATTTATTTAACATAATGTTTACAATAATGAGTAAACAACTCATAATAACGAAACACTACAAAATAGTGCATATCCGGAGTGTTGGGTGAACGGATAATAAGTGAATAAAAAATGCTTGAGTAGGTACATTTTAGCGATTATTCTTGACATTTTTAAAAATAACACTTTGATTTAACGTAACGATCATCATTATGATTATCTAACAATTAATTTTTATTAATAGCCGAATTTGTAAAATGTTCAATATTTTAACAGATATATGACCTACTACTATTTGGATCTAAATCTTTGACTTTACAGTGCTTTTACCAAACATTCCAGATATATAAAGGCATAAAAAAAGTCAGCGTATTCCCAATTTTTTTAAATTTCATTTTTTTTTTTCAACTATAATTTAGTAACATCTATTACATTTTTATTTTTTTAAATACGCAGAAAAAATAAAGAAGGTATAAGACTATAAAAGAAAGTTGATTTTATTAGAGGTTCTTAAAATATCATTGAAATATCGGGAAAAAAGCACTTGGCATTTATTAAAATTTTAAATTTAATGGAACGATCTGATGGAGTGGTTTCTATTTTTTTTTTAATATTTATGAATTTTAAGTTTATTTTTTTATATCCATGCTTTCCAGTATTTTAACCAAAAACTAATCAATTAATTTTGAGGTAATGCGAAACATACATCTAAAATTTCAGATTGATTAAATCATTTTTACGATCACTGCCGAAGAACAACTATTGGGGTTAAATCGATTGCCTCGTGCCTCATGAAATTAAACCCTCTTCATTGGGGGTCGTCAAATATTTTTGCTTTTCAAGAAAGAAAGGCGATTAATTACCGATCATCGGGCCTTCTGAATACGGGTTTCTTAACATAAGATATCCCAAATGATACACAAGTTGCCTCATCTAATCGTTAAGATGTTTGGCAACCGTTGTAAATTAGTGAGAATATAATTAAGACCGAAATAACCCCATTTAAACTTTGGATGTAGTGTCGTCTTAAAATAGACCGGATAAAGTACGCCTCTTCACCCACATCTCATTATTTTTTTTTCCTTTTCCTTCGAGCGGTCGCTCACACTCTGATCGTTAAGTGGCCATGATCATCGAAAGAAGGTACCGTAGCCTACCGGAGCGCGGTCGATCCCGTACACAATGGCTGGATGACAGTCTGTCAACGAATACAATCCCGTTTGTGTATCCCAAAGGGGAGAGAGTAGTGACATTTTCGTCAGGTTTCTAGTCGTCGTGGATGTTCAGGGCATCCCAAATATGTTATGTCACAACCCATCGGGCACGGACGGTCGGAGGTTTCCTGAGTCACATACAGTACAAATTCCGATCCAAATCCCGATAATTCATAAATCCCGCTTATTCGTAATAACCTGCTGGTCCCTTGAAAAAATCGCGGTTATTTAAAAAAAAAAACCAATGCACTTCGGTACCCTCGGTAATTTGTAATGAGTTTAGTACACAGGACCTCTTAAACTTCTTACAATTCGTATGTTGACTGTTTGACAGTCCAATTTATTCCCAAAAAAATTCCGCTCTTCAATTCTCTTAATTACGTTTGTCTACATTTGTTTCTATTTACGTCTGAGTCCATATCCTTTATAATTCAGTTAAGTGTGGTTTCACCATGAGTTCACATCGTTCTGTCCATTTGTTAAAAAAAAGGAGATTATAAAAGGCGAGAAAAAATTCCACGTGCCAAAACTCTTTCATATTCCTCCATCTGCACTCACGTCGATTTTAAACAAGATCATCGCTGGGTAACCTTCAAGCAGTAAAATAAAACAGCAGAAACATCAACAACGACCTGTTGGTTTTAACGTTCCAACAATTAAATTGCGGTTACCCGTTTAGGTACTGATGATGTGTACAAGTTGGGAAAGTGAGGTTGAGGGAAAAGCCTAAACTTTGCAGCGAGATTGGGCTTAGAAAATGTCATAGCTAGTGACAAATGGTTTGACCGTTGTAAAAAAAAGCACAACATTACTTTATAGAAACTGTGTGGCGAAAGTGACTGTTTGCTTAGAATTAAAGGAAAAATTCTTTGGAGTGATAGATTATGAACCAAAGAACATCTTCAATACTGACGAATCAAAATTGTTTTTTAAGTACCTCCCAATAAATCTCATAAATGTTGTTTAATATGTCATGGCACCAAAAATAGTAAAGATGGCGTCACTACATTGTTGACTGCAGCTATACAGAATTTTATATATGTATGTATTATGTACATGAACGGATTTTTATTTTTCCTTTTTTTATCCCTAAATAAGTCCCTCGTCCCTTGCCTTTGTACTGTATATAACAGTACACACACTAGACCTACCTTCCTAACCCTCAACAAGAAAATTCATACTGGCGTGATAAATTATTATCCAAATAAAAAATAAAGCAACATAGCCGGGATTCGTACCCATGACTTCCATATATCCGAGCATGTACTCCTTCCGACCAAGCCATCCCTAATGAGTATGAACCTAGTATTAATTTTTTTTGATAAACCGTTAGTTTATTTGACTTTGTGCGATTACAGTTTGATTAGGCTAGAGCAGTTGGAAAAGAGCACGTGGACGGATGTTAGGCTGTCATTTATTACATAGATTATAATATTCCTATGATTAGAAATTAAAAAGTTCGAATGCTATCTGTGTATCCAAGTGTAACTGTAATAAGTTTAAGGAAAGGTCCTTGGAAAGTGAGGTAAATTTTAATGTGTACAATACGTACTATGTTATTCAATCCTCAAGTCCTATTTGTCTTATTGACATTTAGGATTGGGTAGCCTAAATGTCAATAAGACAAATTTCACAGTGGTTTAAAATGGCCTACATATCCTAAAAATATTATCTATATATTTAAGAATTTAAGATGGGTTTCATCTTTTTCTAAGAACAAGACATTGCGATCCCTCCCGTGGCACATATCACGTGGACTAGATGCTCCTTCGTGCGGAAAATGTTGCGTGTGCTGAAGAGCACAGCATATCCTAGAAGAGTGCTGCATTGAGTGTGGCCACTGTCGAGGAAGTAGTTCATACCCTACACTATCTGCCAAAGACCGTAAACTTTAGTAAAATGAAAAGTACTTAGGTACTCTAAGCGAATTTCTAATCATCCGTTAATTATTAAACGCAATTTTAACTATTAGCATGTATGATACCATGATAACTAGTTTTCAAATTATTATTTGGTCATTAATTAATCCTTCTAGGGACAAAAGCCTCATAGAGAGAAGACATAGAGAGGAACTGGTGAGGTGTTTAGCATGCGGGCACATTTATAAGATGACAATGAGCGATGCAACGGCTGAACGTCACAATGCTTCTGAATCATCATGCAGGTTCTCCTTGGAGTAGATTCTAAGCTTCTGGGACTAAATTAATATTAATCATTCGCAAAATTGAACGATTGACCGCAAAATAAAGTGTTAAAATAAACAAAAAGAGTAGTATCACGTACATGATCTATAGACCTTTAAGATTCATGCGCTCTCAATACTACGCCTTTTCCAATGTCACAGGAAAATAACGAATGATCGTTAATGGATGTTCATTAAAGCTCTTTTCTTGAAATTTAAAAACTTGCGAAAGTTACTGTATAATGACTAATATTCATATTATTACTTATTGAGATTATTGAATTCCTGAAGATCAATCTACAGGACGAGCGTTCAGGCACGGCTAAATTTTGATGGAACATGACCTTTTTTCATTTTATTAGTAGCATCAAAGAACGGCTCTGAGATTTTGAAAGGGCCAAAGCGTGTTAATAATTATAATAATCTGTAGGCATGCATTGCCATTGACTAATATAAGCCTAATTCACACAAAGGGCTACCCTAGCTTCTCCAGCATAGTGGAGTTTTTGGAGCTAGGGAAAGTTACCCTAAACAATCAGCCCAAACCCTAAACAATGAGCCCAAACCCTAAACAATGAGCCCAAACCCTAAACAATGAGCCCAAACCCTAAACAATGAGCCCAACCCCTAAATCATCCCACACGGATCCAACAATCCTTGAAAGAAATAGGGAATTTGGGAAGAGTGGAAGTTAGCACAAGATCGGTATGGTTACCACCTGTTTCATTCGTCCAATTAAAGTGGCCTATGCTCGGTTTTCATTTATTGTCAGCCTGCAATCACACACGTGTTTCGTAATTCGAATGAACACAACTGTATTCGGGTGAGTAAGTTCTTGAGTTGGCAGCAACTTGGACATTCGTCACATTAAAAGTACCTGCACCAGATCCATGTGGCTAGACTTTTTTTTATCCGCGTGTTCATTTGTATATTTTAGTTAAGATTTTTAAAGTGGTGTTCATGAGCCCAATATATTCGGGCCAATAAACGTGTTAAATAACGCATTTCTCGCGTTTGGTAAGAGCGAGTTCTAAGTGCACAGTCTATGGTTAAGAAGTAAAGGCACCACCTGTGATTTTCATGAGAAAATCGGATTCAATTAAAGACACTTCGATTTACTCAATATTAGTGTGAAAATATTTCAATTTATCTATATTTTTTACTACTTGACGCATTATATGTTTTAATAGACTTAATAATATTTTAATTTACTATTATATTTCATATAGTTATTGTCGGGTTATCAGATGTGAGGATCCCCAAGGTAGGGAGATGAAACCCACCGCTGACTAGGGTCGCTACTACCTCTAGCCGCATAGAAAGAGATAATATGAAGTGCACCTGTGGTCTTTCACCTCTGCTGGCGGCCTAGTCGGTGGGCAGCTTAATTCGTTTTGATCTGACTCCATAAGATCTTAGATGGTGTGCCCCGACAAAGCACTATGTTTAGGAGAAGAGGAACAGGGTAGGTTTATAGGTAGTTTATGTGGTCTTGGAATGACCACAAATTTACACTCGGTATCTAAGGGTAGGCGAACACCGTCCGGATCCCAAAGGTGAATGTGAACCGGAGGGAAGCAGACTGGATTGCCGTGGGAGATGCTACTAGGTAAAGGTTGTAGCGCCACGACAACCGTCGTCCGCGAGGGAGAGGTCTCTCCCAAAGAGGTGCTAGTTTTAGCGAGACGAAGGCAGAGATTCCCACTAGGAAGGTGTGGGGTCTGACAACGCCGGACTAAAACAAACCGAGGCTAGGAGAGAGAGGTGCAGAGTTAGTCGAATAAGAAGGCCATGGTTTGAGTAGAGCAGCAAGGGCCAGTGCAGAAAGAGAGAGAGCAGTGTTCCAAGTGCCGGTTCTGTACGTTCTGCGGACTTCGGCCAGTCTCGCTGCTTATATAGGCAGACCAACCGTGGTTGGGGAGTTCCCCTACCTGCGGCAGTTTCCCCCACTAGCTTTCCCCCCTCTCTCTCTTACTAACGCCTCAAGTTTATTATTAAAATATGGAAAGTAGATATTTTCTGGACCAAAAAGAGGGAAACTTCTAATTATTCGTAATAAGGAGATTGCCACAACAGTTATGTATCATTTTTGTGCATTAAAGTTGGTAATTAATACCATTATTGCATGTTAATAGTCCACAGGACATAAGTATGCTATTATTGGGGGAAATTCATTGTTATGTGCAGCCACACTTATTTGTAAAAATATTTTTAAAGTAATGTGCGTTTCTTTGTAATTGCTACTGTATTTGACGGCTGTATGAAATTATGGCTGATTACTAGTTACGAAAAGGAACACAATTATCGATTTAGTTTTACATTCATGGTAAATCATGCATATTATCGGCTCTTAATCAGTACTAATTTTAAACAAAAGGCCTATAAAGATTACGAAAGAGAAATATCTAATGATAATGACAAAATTACAGGAAGCTAAAGAGATAATTAAGTGAGCATAAGATGAAGCATATGCCGTAAACGGCCCTCAAAACGCAAAGCTAACATATGATTTCCCTGTTCCTGGAAGGCTACAGATATTAACCGCAGAAGGCTTAGAGGTAGTCGATTAAGGTATTTGTCATCATGCGGACTCCTACTAATGACGTTAATAAATGATTATTTGCTCAAACCGTAATTGGGTAATCCAGCCTCAACCTTTTGTTAGGCGAGCGGGATGAGATGCTTCAGATGGTAAGCTGAAACAATGGGGAGATGGGAGAAGATAATAACGCGTTTAGGCTGAGGAGCCCCCAAGCCACAAGATAAAGAGGCCGGAACGGAATATTTATAGTGACAATATATCCTTCTGCGTCTCCATCCAGTTTAATTAAAACAAAAATTATAAAAATCATGTTGTTATTTCTTCAAACCATAGACTACTATTAAAAAAAAATACCTGCCCCAGGCTAAATAATCTGATAAATCTCGACTAAATGTAAGCTTATTTAAAATATATGCATTTGTATTATGTGCTTAAGACCTTTCTATTGGTGTGTTAAGTTATACATTTTAGTAATTTAAGCATTATTAGACAACACGTTTGATATCACAAAGTGAAGCTCAACAATATATGATCCTACCAATAAATGTGATTAATGATTTTTTTCTTAACACTACCCCTCCTTACTGATATTTTACTTTGTACATTTTAATGCTTACAACATTCTGTGTATTGAATATTCTTGTACTATTTGTATAATATTTAATAGAATATATGTAAAATAAATTATAAATACAAAAGTCAAAGAAATTCAATAAAATAAACAAAATAATGATAAAAGGAATAACGAGATAGGCAAAATATCAAAGAGTAAACAAACAAATATAAAGTAAAGAGATATGATTTGTATGTTTAAAATTTAAAATTAAAAATTACGACACTTTTTAATTAGGATTTTAAAAAGATAAAATTAAATAAGAAAAATTAAAGTAAATAGTAAATAATTGTTCTATAAAGAGCCGGTAATGTCAGGTACGGACTCGTATCAAATCAAAGACTCCAAATGAAAAAAATTCTCTCTTTTATATTTATTTACAAAAAAAGAGAAATTACTAGGTAATAAATGCAGTATAATGACTGTTGACACCAAAGAGAAACACATTATATTAATAACGTGTAATGTGTTTACCGAAAGGAAAAAAACTTTAACACTTAACACATAACACCAAGTTTGTCAAGAGTCGATTTCATCTGCTTTGATTTTAGATTAAAGCAAAAATGCGGAAACAGTACATACATGAGTTAATGATATACACATACATGAGTTAATGCTATACACATACATGAGTTAATGCTATATACAAGGAATAAAATCAGAAGAGGGAAGGGGCCATTTATCTAAGAGAAGGCACATTAAGAAAGCAGTATCTCTTCCTTCCCAGGCGGAGCAAGTCCCATCACAAAGAACTTTCCCAAAGCCTGGTTCCCAAACTTTCCAAAAGTCTATCATTGTCTAGCGAGGAATCGATATCTCACTTCTCTCAAAGGGACTCTGGGGACAGGTGACATTTTTCTCAATAGTCACCTCGGCGAAATTCAATGACAAGCAAGCGCCTTCTTCTTCCTACACTCTAGGACCAACTACATAATAGATTCAAAGATCTGTTATCTCGGAGCACGTTTATGATGAAAAATGTCTAAATTATAGGGGTTATATTATAAACTTTCAGCTGGAAATGTAATCATAATTTATAACGCACCCTTTAAGCCCATATTGTAATATGATATAAAATGTTTGGGTACAAAATATAAGGAAAACCTTCAATAATTACAGTCAATCCAAGGGAAATTGTTGATGGGTCTTTCTACCTGACCATACATGCAAACAAAAAGGAAGATATGATTCTTGCCTGTACAAGCTAGAGTTATGAAACTTTGCATAGAATAGGAAGGCGTGAAAAATATATTCATAAAACATGGATACGTATCAATGAACAAAATGAAATAAAAGAAGACACAATTAGGGACACAAGTTTCTCGTTTAAAGTAATTCAACCACATTTGAGCTCAGCAATAATGTGACAGCATTTTCGAAATGCAACGTACGTACAAACACGGTGTTATACATTTTTGTTGGTAATCGTATTAGGTTGAATGAAAAATTATATCGAAATTTTAAATTGATTTTTTATTGAGTTCCACCTTTAATGATTTTGGCGTAGGGTTCAAAAGCAAACAATTAAGATGTATAGAAATATAAAACATTTAAATACGGATATGGCGAAAAGTAATACAGAGATATTTTGTAAATCTAAAGTGGAACGTTTAATAAAATGGAAAAGGTCCCATGAGAGACGCAAAACGAATTAACGATGTAGCCGGCTTATAAATTTTGAATAAAGTCAGAACCAACTAAAAGATACCTTTTTACCCGAATAAAGCAGAGAAACTTCCCCTTTTTTCTAAAAACGAAAAAGGGATTTAAACGTTCTGTACTTTCCCAAATTAAATTCCACACAAACATCTTTATTAAGGAGTTAGTTTACATGCTGAATTGCGTTCAAACTCAGGGATATTCCCTGGATAGAATTAACTCCTATATCTCTTTTGAATGTTTCGCTTTATATTTTTTAAATTTATCTATTCAAGAGGAAAACCTGTCAAATCAGAGCTGAATTCGTTTACTAGTTGCTTTTTAAATTACGTCGTTTGTTCAGAAAATATGGACAATGAAATTGATTTTTTTTTTTTTTTTTGTGTAGGTCAACTATTAAAAGTTTTTCAATGCAGTCATTTCATATATTGATGATTCTACACAGAACATCTCTCTGTTCAAAGGTTTAAATAATTTAATGGGAGAGAATAGATGTGACATGTATCTGCTTAAGCGAACGATAAAATCTGTTCACCGTTTACAACGGTGATATCGGCCTGAAGTTTTCGTATAATAAGTATATAAGTATAACTTTGAAATTATTCAACGGTACCGCGTTTTGTCCCAAAGAAGAATCAAAGAGAAAGGTGGCACGGAAAGGCAATTAAATCTGACGTCAATAATATCTGGAACTTTCATAAATGAAGTCCTCTGAATCATAACTACTCTTGGTTGAATTGTACAATTAAATCAACATCGGCCTGAATTGAAATATACATAAATTTGAATTAATCTTACATGAAATTGTAATTAGCAGAAATCGAAATGTTCCTAAAATTTATATGCTGAACGTCAATGTGAAATTCGAATCAAATTTATAGATGTGTAGAATTTATTAATAAGGAAATACTATTAGTTACATACTTAACGCGACATACACTCTCAACGTTTGGCATAAAGATTATTTGTTCCTTATTTTAAACGGAGCTTCATGTGATTCGAATACATCTCAACTATTACTACTCATTCAAAACAAATTTTATCATTTTCAAAAATGGATCCAAAGATAGGCATGCCAAACGACAAAACTTGAATCTTGGTTCTGGAAGTTTATTTCTTGATTATTATTATAATTTAAAATTTAATATGTAGCTATAATGAAGGTCCAATATTTGTTTATTTTAATTTTAGTACTTAACTTGTGTTATTGAGAAAAAACTAGCGAAAATCACCAGATTGCATAATGAATATGATATAAAATAATTTTAATATCTTCGGCATCCTTAATGATTGGTGTGAAGGGAAAAATAGATAGATTAGAATTATTCCTCTATGAAGGTGTTATTAAAATAAATAGGAATGTATCTAAAATGTACAGCCAGCGTAGCAATTAAATCGAGAGAAACGCTCCTAGATCGCTATATATTTCCACCCATCCCTACAAATTCATTGGAGATTGATCTACTGTAACAAACTGGTTATTAGAGATCCTGGTACAGGCCAGTATTCTTCTATTATGTCCTGAGCGTCTGTGGCTCTCTCATTGTCTCTTAATCTGTACCACAACTATCTATCAGTAACATTCATGGAGAAGCAGAGTGGGGAATATCCCCCAATCCCTTCTATTGCTTTGGCAAGCTATTTTGAGGGATTGCTGGGCCTCGTGTGTATATTGTAAGTGCATGAGAGAGGGTGAACATACATACATAGAGACATACAAAATTCATCGCCTCTCTGTTTTAGGTTCATCAATAAAAGTAGAAGATCGCAAAGCAAAGGAAGTAAATACAGATACTAAATTCAGACAAAACACTGCTATTGTCTCACGAATATTCATTCTCTGCAAAATTCCTGATGCCTCCCCACCACTCACTATGCCACCCTCGCCCACCCCCTTGTAAATTTTAACCGGGCCCGCTACTAAGCCAGTGTTTTTTATCGTGGATGTTGGAAAGTTAGATGGGAAAAAATAGAGCTGGACGGCCGGCATAAAAAAAGTTAAGGTGAAGCAGTCTAGATTACACCACATCCGACTGCAGCCACATCCCCAACCCGACCCGACCTCTGAATAAGATCCAACCAGCAAGCTGGTCCCCCCCCCCCCGCCCGACCCAACGCATTAAAAATGAACTGCTTATTTCCATGAATGAAGAGTGATCTCCACTGTCTGATCTCCGCTTCGTCTCGAATATCAAACCTGAAATTTATTACTCGTTCCTTTGCATATATTTCTGAATATATACGTATACATCGAGATAAACTTGGTCAGATCCAGCCACGATTCATGTTTGCGGATAAAATATAGTAATGGATACTTGAAAATATGCAAGGATATCCACTACAACTACCTGACTGATATCAAGTCTAATAAGTGATTTATTTTATTAAGAAATCGTAACTATCAATGGTCTAATTTCGCTCATATGAACTTTAATTTCCTATTCCCATCAACACAGGATTGTCAGATTTGGTTACTGTGATGACCTGAGAACATTTCAGCTCTAGTTCATTCGAGTAAGTGACCCTTATTGCCTAGTCTATCATCTATGTGTTGGGTATCTAAAACTAAGTGGCGCACGAAGATATATATAATTACTGGTTATTTTACATGAAAATCCACACAAATGACATTTTTTAAGCTTTGAAAAACCAAACCATTATATGATCTGACAAAACGATCGGCAGTGCCTTTTCTAGAATTGATAAAACCGATTACCATGCGTCGTTTGATAGACGACCCGACAAGCACTATAGTCACTATTAGCTCGAGCCCTTGAAGATGACGTCAAAATCGTTCGGGTTTATAATAATAAAGACGTGGAAAGACAGAAGATGTTTTAATGCATAATATACACACAATCACAAAATACATGTGCAACAATATCAACCATAGACAAAATCCGTAACAATAATCTGAGTATCGTTTTGACTTTTGGCCAGTTCTTGAAGATTGATTCCTTACTTACATTTCCCATTATTTTCTTCTATTTCGCGCTTCTTGTCTACTTCTATTTGTTACAATTTTTTCGTACTCGATTTTATTACTTTCTTCTAGGATTATTAATTTAAAATGGTTTCATTGGATTCAACGTACTCTGCTGTAGGGTGCCCCGCCATTTAACCACTGACTGACGCTACAGCCACAAGTCTCCAACGTTGCCAGAATGGGATCATGCAAAAAGTGGTCCGACATACCTCTCTTCAGAGGTTAAAGAACGCCTGCACCCGTTGCTTGATGTGTCGACTTTGGATGTGTTCATCCGCCGGAGACACATCAAGTTTTTCGACTCGTTGCAGCACCTCACAAATCCAGTGTTTAACACTATGACCCCATCATCCCTCCCGAATCGATGGCAACAGACTGTCGGGGAAAATTTAGGTTAAGAATTAGTATGTAAGTTAGTTTAAGTTTTCTTTTGTTGTGGTCAAATAGGTGAGCCCTACCACCTTGTAGAGTCTTGTCAATGAAGCCAAGTACATTGTGTATCATTGTACTTGTATTGATTATTTAACTTCTATGCCGATTCAGACCTTGTATAGATTGTACCGATGGTGCAGGACTTATAAAATGTAGTATGTAAATAGATTCGCCTAAGAATCTATCGTCAATAAAAGCTTTGTCATTTTTTTTACGTTAATTTATGTAAGTTAAAACTTTCTTAACGTGAATAACACAAAATAAATAAATTAAACCCGTCACAGTTTTATAAAAATTATATGAAATGGTCGAAAAAATGTCATTTCTTTTTCTTATAAACTTTTATGAAAATAAATAAGTTAATATTATTTAACGTTTTCTTTCTTTCTTTTAAATTACCAATTATATGATTATCATAGTGCTCATGACAAGCCAACTTTCTTTTAATTTTATAAAGAATAAGCCTTTAAAAGGAACGTCGCGAATCGGATTTGGCATTATCGAAATATTTTTTATTTAAAAATCAACGTATTTTTTAAAATCGTGAATAAACTGAAATGACATAACATATACTGATTCATCATTTAATGAAAAAAATGTTTTAGCGCTCATGAAAAAGCGCTAGTTTTAGTTTCCCCTGAGATTAGACGGCCTTAAGCAAAATGGACGCTGACATAGTTGGGAAGTAGTCGGGTCCTTATGTTTAGAACTATCGGCAGAAGCGTGGAGTCGCTGAGCCTTGAAAATTGTTAGGCCTTGGGCGAGAGATGAATGACTTAGCTCAACTTCTTGATTATGATGAAGAAACCAACAGATTTGTCACCCTGAGAATAATTGCAACACAAAGCGCTCCGTTATTACTTTCAGCCTTTTGTCTTTTGTAAGCTGAGTTCGATCTTCCGTAAATGTCCTCATTGAGTTGTGGGGTCAAGTGTTATCAATATTAAATACTGACAAGTAAAAATTATATTTTATCTTTATTATCATTACTAATTTACTTGGGCGAAAATGAACACACTTTAATTTAACTGTTATCATATTAACTAAATGCGTTATTCATATTTTCTAAATTTTTTTTTTTTGAAATATTGATCGACGTTCAAATTGTTCTGTGTAGGGATTTTCGTTTTAATTTTTGAGCACGATAAATTGTAGGAAAAAAAGCTATTGAAACATGAAAAAAAGCTTAAATAAAGCGTAAAGTAGCTTAATGAATACGCGTTAAATGAGTTTCTATCATAAGAGTTCTGATAATTGAGCAGGAATTAATGTTTTATATTTCTTGTATACTGGCAGGTGTAACAGAATGGCAGAGGATAGTTGAATGTATTCACTGGGCCGTTTAAATTAAACATAATGACCTAGTGGAAGTCATTACTCCTGCCTGCAAGTAGCAATACACATCTACGCTGCTACGTTCGGCCATGTGCTAATATATTTTGGAAATATATGAAAATAAAATTATATACAGAATGTGAAAATATATAAAATTTATCTATCTATCAATACATATATTTTTATTATTGTCAATTCATTATTAATATTTATATCAACTCAGTTTTCTACCTCGTGTAAAAGGAATGTTATTCAATCTCTGCCAAACCCCTTTTGACGGTCGCCGTCTAAAACACTTAAAGTCAATTTACATTCTTTATTATTTTACTAAAAATTATCGCTTTAGCGGCGAGATACACATATAGCATTACCTACGCACCAGAAAGAAAAAATGTTATCGTTTTAATAAATAAATTTTTACATCAGCTTTAATCCTATAATAAATCTATGTAACATATATTTTATGCAGAAAGCTACACCACATATTCCCTTATTTCACAAAGTTCATTAGGTGACATTTCATGTAATTTCTATATTATCATTTTTCGGGGTAGGGCTGGTTCTCCTATAGTTCCTTCACCAATTACAGTCTAAATAGTCTAATTAAAAAAAAATGTATTATTGTTTTCTTGGTTTTTAATAAGGAGTAATTACAGACTGACGATTTGTTTGTACTTCTTCATATTGGTAAATTTGTCATAATTATAACTTTGATTCAAGTCTATAAGACTGCCAGAAGAGATGTCGATAGGTCAGACTTCGATTATGCAGCACTGCTAAAAATTAAAAAATTCCTAAATTCCAACCGCTACACTTTATTTCTCAAAATTGTACATTTCGCAAAGATTTTGATATTACTCTTCCCACAAATTTAATTTAAATCAGTTATAACAGAGGACTGAGCCTGAAATTGACTTTATTAAATTATAAACTGTTTTTATAAAGCTAACAGTTTTCATTATTTCTAAATTTCATTTTAAATCTCAACTGATTCAAAATACCCAGAACTACCTTTCGGTGTGTTGATTTATGATGATTAATATACCTAATACATCTTTTATTATCATTTATTCAATACATTATCAAGTGTATTGTTGATATCGTATTAATTTATTCCAATTGCATGAAGAATATATATGTATTGTTAAATTAATGCTAGTTATTTTGCAGTAAGTAAACACACTGTTGATAGATATATTTATAATCTGTATAATGTTTTGTAAGAATGGAGAATGCTGGTTTTGATCACCTGAGAGCTGGAATGCTTGGTAAACATAAAAGAAAAAAAGAAGGAGGTGTAGTCCAAGTGAAATAAAACAAAGAGATGCACGCGAGGGTCCCCCAGGAGGAAATAAGAAATCAGTAGGAGAACTGGGGAGACCAGGGAAGACAAAGGAAGAGATTTAGAGGTGTGGGAAGAGAGGCCTGCCTTGATCGATGCAAGGGACCGTCCAGGTCTTAATCGGTAAGCTCACCACTCCAACCCCTTCCGAATGTACGTTTTGTTTTTGTCCACACAGGGTCCACATACATCAACTGTATTTGTGTTTTCTTCTATCTACCCGAATATATCTTAGGGGGGAATGGACAGACGGATAGAGCAGGGAAGCAATAAACTGATATATCCAGCCGGGCGGTAACAGTAAATATTGGTTCACCAACTACACTCGTGGGGAGACACCTTCAAATTATTCAGGAAAAAGAAAGTGATTTGTTGCTAAGCGTGAAGGCGCACGAATCACATTGAAACCGATTCAGGTAATGTTTTCGTAAAGATGTCCTCATGGATCTAAGCATTTAAAGACGTATAATATAACAAATTGCAATCTGATGTTTGTACGCAATGGATTAATAAACTGATAAAGATTAACAAAAAAAAATTAAGCAATGAACAAGACAGAAAAGACTTCCATGCAGAAAATAAACATAAAACATTAATATCGATTTAAGTACCACATTTAATATCGATTCAGCAGATTCTGATTGATAGATTTATGGTAATACTTTTTACATCAAGTTTCTTGATCTGCTTTTTCCAAGTTTTCTTAAAGCAACTATATGTAACCAAAATATTTTCAGCTTGCATTCTGACCAGAAAACTCTGATTAGTTTTTGGGTATATGCAATATTTTTGAACAGATACACAATTAAACTTGAAAAAGACGGTCCCGAAGTATCATCAGCTCAGAAGCTATTTAAGCTAGTAAAAATACTGATTTTCTGAATGGATCGTCAAGGTAGTACACATTAAATACCGTAACGCAAAAATAATTTCATGTATATTTTTTTTTTTTTTGCGTTTTTTTTTTTATTGAAAGAAAAATTACAATTTGCCTTCCAGCATTAATAATTGTGCTGAGAGATCATTCATACCTTATATACAATTCCATTCATACCTATATACAGTCCATTCATACCTATATACATACAGATTCAGCCCAGGAGCCCCCCCACCCCCGAAGCCAATCCCCCAGCAAGCTGGCGGAAAGGCCGGAAGCAGCGAAGCTCCCCCCGCCCCCTCTCCGGCCGTGGCGCCATCCGGCGTAGGCCACAGAAAGGGCAAGAGAGCCACACACGCTCAGGACATGAGTGGGGATGATGGCCAGTGCCAGGACCCCATGACATAGATTATCTATTTATAATAGGTCGCGAGGCCACCGCCGTTTTAGGCGTCGAGGAGGATTGTAAGGATGAATGTTACTGGATAAGGAGTCGACCAGAGGATTCGGATGTGCGGAAAGGTTTTGGTGAAATTTGGAAAATCTTGAGGGTATAAGGTCGAGGACAGTTGGTACATGGAGATCTCTGTGAAGGGATGAGTTTTTAATATAAAAGGGTGCGTTGACTATGGTTCTGAGGACTTTGGATTGGAATGTAGATGTATATTCTAAAACATAAAATTTCCAAAATCAATAATCAAATGAGTTTTTGTTTAAGTCAATATTTCTTTTTTGTTCCCCACAAAACCCTCCATTCAATATACCCAGACTGAGTTACAGATTCCACCATACGGAATCTTTAGATAAATTCACATCGTGGTAATTATATTTACTGTAGCGTAGCTACACTTTTTATAATGTGTGAGGTTTAAAGAATTTTTTTATGGTAGGCTGATTAAAAGAATACATGGCATGTGAACATAGAAAGTTAGTGCTAATACTAACCTAAATCTTATTAACTAACTTAACCTAGTTTTCCGGGACAGCCTGTTGCCATCAATACAGGAATGGGGAGTTGGGTCATAGCAATAAACAGGGGATTTGTTAGGTCCTGCAACGAGTCAAAAATTGGAGCTGAATTGTGAGTCAAGTGAGTATATAGTGGCGCACCTTACAACAGAGCTGGCCGGAGGACACATTTGTATATCATCAGTTTGAGACGAATGGACAAGTTGGGTGAAGTTAGCAAGTGGTGAAGCCGATAAGATCTGTGTCGGACTTTTTCTATTTTGGTACTAAAATGAGTAGCGAAATAGAGATACTCACCCTTTTTGATACCCAGATAGTACATTGAGAAAGCCGGTGAGTTCTCTTGCCTTCCTATAGTACAGGATTATGGCAAGGCTTTTTTCCCCTATTGGAAGGAGAAGATTACGCAGTCGGTATTCCCAGCGGCCACACTGATTTTCAACCCATCCAGTAAATATTTTAGCTATTTAATTTTTTCATTATTTACTGAAAAGGAAATTCACTAAGAACGACTAAACTAAAGTATTTTTAAATGCAAAGCATTTATATTTTATACCGAGCAGTTTTTTTCACATTAATTTGATTTGACCTTCCTCGCCCTTATTTATCTAATATATCTTTCCAAAACTACAATTCAGTTCATAATAAGCCTTAAATCTAGAAGTAAATTCATAATCTCTTATTCATTGATCTCATTCCAGTAAACAACCGGGGTGAGCCTACACGACATTAAAAGATTAAACTGTTCATTAAAAGTGGGTGTCCAAAAAAAAAAAAAATGAGTGTTGAATCCGCGAGAATATGGTTTCTTATCTGAAATTAAAACGTCAGGAGATTCCGCCCTTTCCCAGTTAAAAAAGTAAATGAACTCGTTGCCACTCCGTCCTCTTAATTTATTTCTAAGGAATAGGAATTAATTTGAATTTCAAAGCACCGTTTTTACAAAACAGTTTGTATCAAACAATCCTTATTTTGGGATTTCTATCATATTACCCACAAGCCTTCAGGGAGTATAAATTAAAACTACTTTCTTTTTCTTTTTTAAACAAAGGCGGTATAATGAGAAAATAACACGAAATTGAATTTACTGGTTTATCTCAGGCTCTTCACCAATACTTTATCTATCATACCACTTTTGTATAGTTGTATCATTTGTGTAAAATTTTGTTATTTCATAGACGAACTGAACTGTATTTTTAAAACATAACGAACTATGTGGAAGATGGGCCTCGTAATATTAATTCGCAAATCTTCTATCCCGTGCGAAATCACCGGCTGTGAAAATCAATAAAAAGCCAGACAATATTATGCTCTCATTTTCCCAAAAAAGACTATGGGTTTGAGCTAGAGAAAAAAACAGTAAATGTACAATGAGAAATGTAAAATTGGGGAAATATCACACAAAGTGAAATTAAAAGAAAACACTGAAATTATAAAATGGCAAAATGTTTAATGTGAAATTAAAGAAAATTACAATTATTTTTGAATGAATCAAAATACAACACCCGTTGAATACATAACATTTTTTATCTGAAACTTAATGTATAAAATAAATCTAATGTTAGTTGCAAAGATATTGTCAGAGAAAGAAAATAAAGGAAAATAGATAAGGCAAAATAACGCATACTCTGCACTAGTTATCAGGATTGAAAATATATAAAATGAAAATTTTAAAACAAAGATTCTTTCACTTATTTATACGTTTTTTTTCTTTGGAACAAATTAATTTCTAATCATTTAAATAATTACAAGAACTATCAAGAAGTAAATAAAAGCATAAACATAAGGGGGCAAGTATTCACGATTGGGTCTTATGTTTAAGTACAAGACAAAAAAAAAAATATTGCCTATGTGTTTATCCAAATGAGAAATGAATTTAATCAATAAATTTTTAACTATACATGGTTTATTGAGAATATTGTTATGTAAAGCTGAGTATGAAAATATAAAACTTATTTGAGAATACAATTAATAAACTAAATTGAAAATATTGTTATAAACCGACATAAATTAATTGGTACATTTCACGATCGAAAGCCAACCGAGGCGCCAAAACGAAATTTAGATTTGAATATGATTGGCCAAATTTGTTGATTGAAATAATCTTCAATTGAGTTTTTGTTAAATATAATCTTGTGTTAAACAAATAAGAAAGTTGTACGAGAAATTGTTGTTGAAAAGAAAGATGACGTCAATGTTATGGTTTGAAATTTTAGCTAAAATAGCGGATAATCAATGACCTTCTATTCTTGAAAGCAGAAGGGGGGCGTGAGTTGATCCATCGATAATTTGGTGTGTGGTATAACGAAATATAACAGATTACCGGTGAATCCAAGTGACAAGAAAAAATTCTTCAATGGTCTTCTAATTACCAAACAATTGGTAAATTGGTTGTTGTTGTTGAATCCCAATGGTAAAGGTGTGAAAAGGCATCGATAATGTAGAGGTGAATGATGAATAATCAAAACGACGAAGTTTTTGTGGCACCTTTTCGTACAACAAATATCATGGGACTGAAAAACGGTAATTTGTTGACGAAACTCGTAATACGATCGGAGCTAATCCTCAGTTTATAAACAAACCCGATGTTGATCGCATCAATTTGTACCTTATGATTTGATAAGACGACAATAACATTACAACTCTTAATATAAATAAATATTACAATCATTGCATTTTTTCCTCTTTTAATAAATTCATTAAAGTAAGAATAATAAGAACAAACACATCTGGCTTTTAATTAATAAAATGAAATTATTGGTTTTTGAATTACGTGAATGAAATAAAAATTAACATTTTCTCTTTTAAATCAGTGTGCGATTACTGTAAATTGTTCAAAGGTTTTAATTTATCCCACGATAATTTGAAACTCGAGAAAAATAAAAGAAAATAACTATCGGGATCCCACTAACTAAAAAAGTTTTAAATTGATGAAACAGGATTTCATTTTATTTTTTTGAACCATCTCGATCACTTCATATAACTTTAAAACATAAATGGTAAGCAAGGCATACTCGCCATAATTAGGAGGTTAATTGTAGAATATAATTTATAAATTTCTGCTCGATTGGGGCATTTTTACTACAGCTATTTTATAACACATGAAAAAAAATGACTTTTTTTTTTTTAATATTAGCAAGTTGTGATATCTAGTACATGGCAATCCTATAACAAGAGTTCCATGTCAAGCAATTTTCAGCGACGAGAATTAATAAAATGAATTATTTTGGCCAATAAAATGAAAATTTTTTTTACAGAGAATTTAAGATATTCTTGTGTAATATCGTAAGTATCTATCGATATTGCTTCATCCCTTTCTACAGCCCTCAACTCATTTATTCATATTGAAAAAAACACTAACAAAATGAAAAATAAATAAAAAAAACCAATGGCAATGTAACAGACCATTTTTAGTTTTGTAATAAAATAATAGTTATTGTCCTTTTTCCGAAACCTGGTAAGGCACATAATGATTTGCCATGTTACCACCATACTACCATACTGATCCTCTCAAAACCTTCCGAAAGAAACTTTCAAACGTCTCCTGGCCATATAAGAATAGGGAATAGGAGGGGGGAGGGTGCATGAATAATAGTATAAAATTGAATTGAACTTTGTATAAATACGTATGAATGAATGCTTATTGCACAAATTTTAATTATTGAATTAAGATGACTAACCCTTCGTCCTAGCTCCACTACGTCCTTACCTTTCAGAAAAGTACAGGCCTTGGATTTAATTATTCAGATATCTCAAGATTCATTGGTTTGTGCAAATCTAGATATAAGAAATTATCTATGAATGATATTTGTTCGTTATATTAATTGCTTTCTTCACTGGCAAAGCCCTCTATGATTCTTCTTGCTTCTTCCATGGCACAGAGGTAAGAACGTGCCTTGAATCCCCCACCTGATGGGCAGACACTAAGGGGTCTTTAGTCGTCCATCTGCCACTCGAAGCACCTGTCCTGTGCATACGTCACGGGCTCTGCTCTCCGATACGCTTCGTCTCCGACCGTCCTCAGACAGAGGGGCAGCGAAGGCCCTTCCGTATGCTACATAGAACTTTCTTTCCCCTCTTCATAATATCTATATTCTGGGTTCAGATACCAATTTTCTTTATGATTGGTATTTTATAAAGCAGGTAGCTTCATGAGAGCATATCATAACGTCGGTGTATCGAAATGAATCGTTTAAAAAGACGGTTCCCAATATTTTATTGAAATTGTATCATTTTTAATATTTGCGACTCCAAATCCAATAGCTAGAGAACCATTGAGCATTGAATCCATCGAATTCAATGGGAAATGCGTTGGCCAATGCAAAATTAAACATATAAAATGAAATACCTCGGAGATAAAAAAAAAAAAAAAACGAGCATTTTTCACACAATCATTAAATAAAAAACTCCAGCTGCCTTTTTCCAATTCAAATTTCTTCACTATCCGTTAAAACTATTAGTGTGGCAAACATTAGACGGTAAAAAATCTTCCAGGTAAAGGAAAAAAATGACAAGGCCTCTTAGCCTTGCCAGTTAATATATTTGTACTGCAGGCATTCTCTTCTTTAGTCTAATAATAGTCGAAATAGGTAGTATTACAAATCGTGTTTCAGCTCATCACTAAAATAAGTGTTTAGCACGATTAGACAAAAAACAGTAAAACTTTATAAGGAAATAATCCAGTGGCATGAAATATGGGGAAGACAACATGCATTAACGCTCAAATTATTTGTTTTTCTCAGTTTACTTGACCAAATGTTCTACTTTTTTTTTTATTCAAGTAGTTACTTTAATTATCTTATGAGTGTGCATTTGTGTGCAAGTGTATTCTATCAAAACGTTATCAGACATAATATAAATCTTTGAATGAAGTGTTTGGTTCCGTGTAGCCACTATAGGTCTACAGCTAACTAAATCTTATCTTTCCTCAAAATCTACAGAGTACAATAGGCCCAAGTTAGGCCATCAGTAGTGCTCCACACGGCAGGTCCCGCAATCTCTTAATATTATATAATTTACACCGACCAAACCGACCCGCCCCCCACCCCTTCAAACAACCGACCCCCACCCCCACCACTCCGTTTATTAAATTTGAGATAAATCCCTAGAACCCTTCCTCAGTCAGTTCCGGCTTACAAGAATAGATTACAGTAATAATCCGTGTAAACACGTTCCACTCCGGAATTTAACCTAAATTAATAACAAACATTTATTCAACGGGCAGGTGAAGAGGGTATAAAATACAATACTAGTTACAATAAAATACAAGCTAGCTTTCAAGCTTTTCTATTCTACACAGCACGATTTATTTTGAATACTCATAAATTAACTGCATAAATAGAATTCAGCTTTCTTGACTACTAATTGTGGAGATATGTTGATTCACTGTTCTCCTTAGTTTTTCCTATCACCCGAATAAGGACAATACCCACCGAGTCGTATGAGGAAAAATTAGTGGCGAACAAAGTAGTTCTTAACTAATCCGTAGTAACGTAATTAATCCGAATTTAGCAAAATGAAATACAATAAAGTTAATATAGTTTTTGTTTATGGATCATAAATAACAAAGAAAAGATGTATGAAAAATCAGCTATTGAAGATATTGTGAAATTTTCCATGACAACCATTTTTTATTTCGGGGCCTTCCTCATAATTTTCAAAGATCATATACGAAAAACGGCAAAAGGGAAATTTCACTTGACATAGCATGGCACTACAAAATGCTTCAACTAACGTCACCGAAACCGGTAGAGCACTACATACTTCATATCTCAGTGATGGGATACGTTAAAGGAAGTTAATACAAGAACAGGTATGGCTCATTCCCTAATTGCGACATAATATGCATTTAAGTAGTCAAGCATACCATAAGACTTTTAGGCGTAACTTGATCCCCCCCTCACAACTCATTGGCTATATCAGGAACATAAATAACACAATGAAGAACAAATACTCCCTTATAGTAGTATAAAAATCATAAATTTATTTTAGTAACGAAATTCATAGGACAACGTGAACACGCAGATCTCGTGATTAAATACAAACCGGAATCATTACAGGCTTTAGCTCAGCTTAGGCAGATAAATAAAAAAAAAACCTCACTTAGGAGAGTCAAATCAACCTGGCTTTAGGAACTAGTAGTAAAAAAAACATCGAACTCGTTCTCAATAGTAAAACCATACTTTTTACTATGTATACATTAAAAAAAAAAAAAATGGTGTATTAGTATAGGTTCTTTAAAAATTATATATTTAAAAGGAAAAAACTGATTGAAATACTAACTTGAGAGTTTAAAAGGAAGGACGAGGCGTGAATAAAAAAAAGTGAAAACGGAACAAGGAACAAAATGTCCACTTTGCCGAAAAAATTCAACGAAAAGAAACTTTATTCGCAGAATTTCAAAGAAATACTTTTTTTGAATTAAGAAGTCTCTTCTCCCTCTTACTCTCCAAAACCAAAGTGTAATTAATTGCTCCTGAACGAATCTAACTTTTTTTGTTAGGATTTGCATTTCTAATTAATGCTGCCATCTTGGAGATAAAAGCAGGACATCTTCCGGCCACCAGGATCATTACAGGCTCAAATTATAAAAGTATTCTTTAAATTTACGAGGGAAAGAAGATGAATTGCTTTTCTTTCCGTATTGTCGTCGGCTCAGGCGAAAAAACTCAATTTTTTATTGAGAATTTTCTGGAGAGCACAACTTCAAAGTTTGAATTATTGCAGCGAACATTTGACAGGAAATTGAAAAGTTTTAACAAGAGACAAACAATAAAGAATAATGTCTTGTTTATTTTTTATTAAAGTATGAAATAAAATTCAGAATCGTACTAACCCAAATGGTTTTTTATTACTTGCACTCCGCCTCGTCACCTAAAAAGACGGGACTCGTGATCTTATATTTAAAAAATATGATGAACAGTTTTAATTACGCTAGAAATCACCACCATTATAAATTTTACGTATTATAGCTGAGAACATAATTTTTCGCGGTCTTTATTGCCAAAGTGTACTCTGATCAGCATTTAAATTCATTGTGAAATTTGAATTTCAAGAATGAATAAAATGAACCGTTCCAGTAACATCAATATGTTTTATACTAGTTTGTTCCTTCACTAATAGATGGAATGTGTGAAATGTCCCGCGAGGCAGTGTGTGAAGAGGTACTGTTATACTGCTATCAGAATTCTGTATCAAATACTTTTGATTAATTTTTGATCTTGAATAATTTTGATATTATCACCAACCGTTCAAATGTAATTGAAAATATGAATGAGTAAAGCGGAGTAGTTTTAAATACAATAATTTAGTGCAATTATAGTCCAATTGACGCAATTACTTGAGGGTTGAAGTTAAATTTATTGAGCTAGGTAGAAAGACACTTTCTAAGAAAAGTATTTTTTTTCTATTTTATTTCTGTGTCGAATACTTTTGATTAATTTTTGATCTTGAATAATTATGATATTATCACCAACCGTTCACGTGTAATTGAAAATATGAATGAGTAAAGTGGAGTAGTTTTAAATGCAATGATTTAGTGCAGTTATAGTCAAATTGACGTAATTACTTGAGGGTTGAAGTTAAATTTATTGAGCTAGGTGGAAAGACACTCCCAAAGAAAAGTATTTTTTTTCAATTTTATTTCTGTGTCGAATACTTTTGATTAATTTTTGATCTTGAATAATTTTGATATTATCACCTACCGTTCAAGTGTAATTGAAAATATGAATGAGTAAAGCGGAGTAGTTTTAAATGCAATAATTTAGTGCAGTTATAGTCAAATTGACGTAATTACTTGAGGGTTGAAGTTAAATTTATTGAGCTAGGTGGAAAGACACTCCCAAAGAAAAGTATTTTTTTTCAATTTTATTTCTGTGTCGAATACTTTTGATTAATTTTTGATCTTGAATAATTATGATATTATCACCAACCGTTCAAGTGTAATTGAAAATATGAATGAGTAAAGCAGAGTAATTTTAAATGCAATAATTCAGTGCAATTATAGTCCAATTGACGCAATTACTTGAGGGTTGAAGTTACATTTATTGAGCTAGGTGGAAAGACACTCCCAAAGAAAAGTATTTTATTTCTGTGTCAAATACTTATCCGCTGGTTTAAATGAACATTCATTGATAAACTTAAAGCTAAATTAGTCTCTACTTTGATAACACGACACCAGGCCTTTTATAGCTATCACTGATAAGCTTAGAGCAATCTTCATAATTATATAAAGATAGTAACTACAAGAGGTAATTAAGTGTATTCTATTGGGGTAAAATTCCCTACTATTTGACCCGAATAAATTCGAAAGTATACAGGCAATATGGTGTGTGGTATGGGTCGGGAGAAAAGCTTGTTTCTTCACAAGTCTATTACACTGGACTTGGTCAGATGCCAAACCCTCATCTAAAAATACTCTTGAAGAACATGATTATGTTACCGAAGCTGCAGGAAATTCAAATACAGATTAAATTATTCATTTACTGGTAGAAAGAGTGTAATAGCAAAACATTTCGTGGGTATGATTGCAATTATGAAACACATAATGCAAATTAATTTATTTAAAAAAAGAGGATGAAGCGCATTTGAGAAAATTTTTTTTATATGTATGTTTTTAAAGATGGAGGTTCTCTATAGAATGAGAATGGCACTACTTTTATTTAAGATTGTCTTTCACCTGCAAGTCCGAATACTCTATGATAGCAGTAATTATAAATTTTTCATCTACCTTTAATTTAAAATGTGTAATTAACCTATAATTAAGCTGAACAGTTATGAGCTGAAAAAAACACGAGTAAAAATTTGACAAAATTTTTCATGTTCTAGTGCAGAAGCTTGTTAATATTTGTGCACGTAAAGCAAAAAGCCACTAATTATTTCATTAGTAGATCTTTTTCTTTTTTTTTATTAATTTCCTTTGTTTTTTTAATTTCTATAATGTCATGACCCGGAAACCGCATGCACTCAACTCAAATCCTATCAAAAATTGAGATTTCCAGGTTTTTTCCTGTATGCTTCAAATATGTTATATTTTATTATAAAATTGTAGCAATTTTGATAGCATTTATCAATATAATGAAGTAATAAATGCATTGATTTTCAGTATTATTATTATGTCAGAGATTTTTCTAGGAGATAAAAAACAGTAAGCTATGTATAATAGAGCAAATATAATTTTAATTAAAAAAAATTTACAAGAATTAGATGGTACAAATAAATAACGAGAATATGATACAAATGAATATAAAATGCATTTTGAATATTCTATACAATTCTATTCTACAAAACTTACAATACAATGCCCTCGATTAATACAAAAACGACCTCAAATTGATATTATCTAATTCTACCCTCCATTGTATAAATGTATTTTTTTTCTTTTAATTTATAGATAATAGTTTAAAAAATTACCCATCATCTTAGCTTGTGACTGACTAATAAATACTTAAGGAGACCCCGAGTTCAATTCCCTGATTACTTAAGTATTTGTTGTCTGAGGAAGATAGGAACAAAGATGTTGTGAGTGAAAAAAAATTATATAAAGGATACGAGAAAAAAGTCCAGGACTACACTAGTATTTCTTCAAGAGATGTTGAACCTACAGACCAAGTGTAGCTTTATAAATGCATCACGTTTCATGACAGTGAACCGTTTCTAATGATAAGATCTTGGCGGCACAATATTATTTATAAATAATAAAACAAAACAAAATTAGGGATCTAATTAATATTATTGAATAAATTAAAAACAAATATAAATTTGATTTGATATAAATATATTTAATTCTAAAAAAGAAAAAAAAAATACATGCACCAAACCAAAGATACGCAATTATTAAAATTAATTTGAAATACGTTCATTAAGATAGCCATCTAAAAGTAATAAAACGATACGCGAAACTCATTTATTAATTAAAAATAATTGGGGGAACGGTAGGGAATTCATAATATTTAGTGGGAAAGAGGAAAAATCGCTTAGATAAGAAATTCGTTGAAAGAATATTTAAAATGAAAGAGAAAGAGGGAGAGAGAGAGAGAGAGAGAGAGAGAGAGAGAGAGAGAGAGAGAGAGAGAGAGAGAGAGAGAGAGAGAGAGAGAGAGAGAGAGAGAGAGAGAGAGAGAGAGAGAGAGAGAGAGAGTAGAGAAAGGGGTGTTAAATTCAAAGCAGAATTGGTGGGGGGTTTTCCAAGACATTAAATACCAACAGCTAGGGCCCAGGAAAAACAAAATTACTGTCTTAATGTAAAAGAGTGGTCCTTCGTGTCGAACCCAACCTTTACAGAACACATTAAAGCACACATAAGCCCACCATAACTAATTTCTTCTGCTAATATTTCTTTTTTTCCTTATCATTTAAATTATTTTCAGAAGGCCCTTAAGGTTAAATCTTTTATTTGAAAACAAACTAAAATTGTTATAAGATTTAGTCAACAACACTCTGCTTTATATTCTGGTTAAGATGTTATTAAAAAAAAATGGCACTCAAAAAATGTTAATATTGGGAGTTCTGATTTTTTACTAAGATTGAAGGACATTAAAAGTGGGGAAAAAAAGACCCAGCAATATAACAGTGGCTTACAGAATGAAATATATATATATATTGAAACTTCTTTATTGTGTTAAATTTACAATCTCCCTTAAAATTCCTGAATAAAATATAGTAATTTTTCTAGTAATTAATTGTTCCATTTAATTTTTTTTTTAATTTATCAAATAAATTTTAACCGCTTTTTAAAACGCCAGGAAGGATATTAGATAAAAAATTAAATCCTTTCAACTTATTTTCATATACGTTATTACTTGAACGGTAACCAATCTTATGTAGATACCTGGGAAATATTACTGGTGTATTGATTGAGTACGATCTGGGAAACGAACTTCACAAATTTGCAAGACACATAAATTAGTTTAATTTTATTTCTTGTAAAAGATCAGATCCCAACTTGAATCTGTAATCGCTTTAAGTTTTTTATTTCAATTCGAATAGATTTAAGCAGAACTAAAACTTTTCTTTACACGAATGATTAATTAAAACCTTGAAATAAATGTTTTCCGTGAACAGTAACACTTTTATTGCTTTTTCACGTTCCTGTTATACGTTTATTTTTAAAAAGATTTAAAAAGAAGATCTATTATGGATGTTATAAAACAAATAGCAAGCTTGCCAATTTTTTGCAAGGTTAGCATCTTTTTATTTCTCGAAACAGTACAGGCACAATTTTTCAACAATCTGTTCTTTAAGACTAAATAAAGAATTAATATATTAACACACCGCTAATTTTATCAATTCTATAGCTACAATTAATTTTAAATGGAAATCATATCGTTATATGTACCAGCTGCAAACTTATGTCATTGGCCTGCACATTTAAATGCATACAAGTATGTCAGGATGTAAGATGCATTGATAATGACTTATCGTGCCAGATATGATATGTTCTGTGTCGTGTGGCGATAGCCCATGATATGTTTTTTTTTTCTAACAATAAAGAGGATATAGATAGTCAACTCCGTTCATTGCCAAGCCAAAAATGATAATTTACTTTGAAACAGGTATAGGGAATCGTCCTTCGTCCGTATTTAGGTCGGAATTTAGGACATACGGTAGTGGTTACAAAAGCTATATCATATGTCAGAATTTTTTAAGGAATATTCCGAAAATAAACCTGATTAATAAAACAGCAAGAAGTATAACTAAAAAATCCTTTTCTCGACAAGTAGCTCAGGTGATATTTTGGGTAAACGATTCATTTTTGCTTTATACAAACAGTCAAAAATTGAAGGAAGTAACTCAAAAAAACATTTTAAAGAGAAATCAATAGAAATTGTGGATCCAAGCAGATTTGAATAACTATTTTTGTTAATATTTAGTTATTTAAATCGGAACTCAGGAACATTTATCCAGCTAATAATGAACATTAAAAATTAAATAGTTCCCAAAAGAAATAAAAAAAAGTTTTTTTAGTTCACATTATGATAAAATTAAATAGACACTATGGTTAATTTCAAAAATTATTATATTGTCATCATTTTCTGTACTCTTTGGTTCGTTACACCAAATTCTCCTCGATTCGCCAACGTTTAGTTATACGGTGAAGTATAAACATCTATATTAATAAATAGTAATGATAATCAACAGACAATTGACCCATCATATTGATAAATGATGTTATCAGTATCAGCTTCACGATGTTAAATGTCTTGGATCGGGCTCAATTCCCCGATATTCAATCGACATTATTTCAATTGCTTCTCCCCGAAAGTAAAAATAGATTGGTTATATTTGATTTGAGTTTTTGACTGGTGTTTTAATGACAAATATTCAACTTAAGTGATAAAATACACATCAAAGCAGCAAAAGCAGGTCGGAACCCCTTAGTGAGCCTATAAAGTCGTGTTTTTTGTTTATTATGTGATAAATATCTTAGAATAAAATTTAAATAATATCAAAGAAATATGATGGAATGATACGTAAGTTAATCTAACCAGTTTAGACTATTATAAAAAAACAGAATAATAAAGTATGTAAACAATCAGCTCAAATTTTATTGTAAATTCAATTGATATTGAAGGGAAGGTTAAGGTCTTGGATCGGCCTCAATTCCCCGATACACAATCGACATTATTTCAATTGTTTCTCCCCGAATATAAACGTAGAATGGTTATATTTGATTTGAGTTTTTGAGTGGTGTTCCCTCTACATGGGATATGAATACTAAAACACATATGTACTGACCGAGCTGGGCGCCGGTAGCGGCTTTTAAGCCTCAGAACTCAACATTTGTATTATAGATTACAACTTATAACTTATGCAGTGCGTAATGACAGTTCTAGTTTCATTACAAGTATGTTCTATAATTACAACATTACTATCGGGGTGTAGTAATTATGATTAAAGCGTAGCACCAGACGTACGGTTTATCATTTAAAATGCGATTACGATATAAAACTCCCACTATGGATAAAATTGAGTTTGAAATGGACGCTTCCAGAAAAAAATTTGACCATAAATTCAAAGGGCACTATCTTAAATCATTACGGGAATCTTGGCAACGAGGCGGTAAAAGTTCCCATTTTAAAACGACCCGCTCTATAGAGACAGGACAGAACGCCAAGAGATTCAGTCAGTTTTAAAATTGACAATTGCAAGTAGCGTTTTCAAAATCAGCTATTTATAAAGCTATTTAAAAAAAAAAAATTGAATGTAGCCCAAGGGTCAGTGATAGAATACAGATTTTTAAAAAATAAATAAAAAAAAAACTATAAAAAAATAATAAATCAAAAGATTTAGTCAGTTTTAAAACAATTGAAAGTAATGTTTTCAAAATCAGCTATTTATAAAGCTATTTAAAAAAAAAATTGATGTAGCCCAAGGGTCAGTGATAGAATACAGATATTAAAAAAATAAGTAGGGAAAAATGAGAAATCAAGTACATTCAACGAAATACTTAATCAAATAATAGGAGTCTTATAAAAGCAAACGCATATCGAGATTGCGAAAAAACAAAAAGCAGACGAAGTGGAAAAATTGTCTCCATGCCACACTATGACATGGCAGCGACAGACACACGAGTAATTTAAAAATAAAAAATAGTATTATAAGCAAGATCCTACTCACTTAGTTACTTCCTAGTAACTTTCAGAGAGTTTATAAGTTACCTTTCACACATTTGATAGGTTTATTGGCATAAGAATGGAGAGATGCCAATGTATTTCTGTGCTCTTTACAAAAATTAAAGCAGTCAGATAAGTAATATATAGAAACGCAATTTCCACTTAGAAAAACGGAAAGTCCTAGGCCACATCGGGCCTATAAATAATAAAGAGATTGTATCTACTGACGTTTAACTCACGCGATTAATTTGTAAGTAACGTTTATGATCATGTCTTGACACTTTTAGGTTCCTTTTTCAATTCGTGTTATGAGTACTTGAAATTGTATGTAAAAAAGAGGTTTTGTTGAAGCAGTGGTACTGAGTATCCAATACGTCAGTTGTCATACCTACTTTTTATCTTTTTTTAGAAGGGGGGGGGGTTGTAAATTAGAGTGTTTTGCTTGCAAAGCTTTAGTGGAATATTATTGAAATGTACCGATACCCGTTCACATCAGAGGTGTATTTCAATCTATCTAATTAAAAATAAGAGAGTACTGTAAATCTTGCCTTGTGCAACAGCTAGGAAGCCTCCTATTAGCAGGCAGACGCTGAGAAGACGCTCCATGATAGATCATGCGCCGCGGAAGATATCCATGCGTCTACGTATGTACGTGGTGGATGAGGCAAAGGAGAGAGACACGAGATCACTGAATACTGGAGAGTGGCTGAGAGCGAACTGAAGGCCCACCTCCGGCCTCCGTCCGCAGGTCAGCGCTGCTGCCATCTGTAGGCGGTAGAGGAAACTCGGGGGCGGCTGTCTTCAGAGGAAACCACGTCATTTCCCAAATATTCCTGTAATAATCCAAAGAGCAGAAGCCTAGCAATTTTGTTTTTTAATTGAATTAATTTTCTTTATATAAATATATAATAATATACGACAGGTATCTCACACACATTGTGTAGGTTTGCGCAAACAAGAAACATAAGTGAGGTAATAAGTCTCTCCTGGTGACCGCTTACGTTTGGCATTGTAACTAGAGAGACAAACTCTTTAATGTGTTGATTCTGCTGCGTGATTCCAAATTCGTCCTGAATTTGTTTTCTAACAAACCATGGACTGACTTATGTAAGTTAGGAAATTATATGTTTTTTATCCATATGCTCCAATAGTACCTCGTGTCCTATAAAATTATACAGACACCTCTTAACATGGCTTAGGGAGCAGTCCGAAAAAACTAATAAACCTTACTAATAAATGCCTCTGTCAGTGGTTCTATGGTATGTTTATACATGTATAAACAAAATTTATATTCTACTATTAACTAAAATATTGATTAAAAAAAGTTTATGTTGGCTTGAAACATTAAAATCTTTATTTCTATTTACACAGGAGGTCTGAAAAGTTTCCAACCTCAACATGAAGATGATAATAAAATAAATAAAAGCTAGTGAAATAAAAGCTTTCGTATATGCTATGCGTTCTTGTCACAAATATTGACTCCTCATTACCATGACAACCTACACTCTACATCTTTCCTGCAGTCTCTATCCAAATAAATTAGACATTACATGAATGATCTGTTGATTCAATAATAATTACGGGATCAGAAATTCTTGAATTAGTAGCACTTAACCTGTTTCTCTCTTTTATTCTCTATGAACAAGCATATTGACTTTATACAAAGTGATATTTTTTTTAGTAAATTATTTAAAATTTGTCCCTTAATATTACAGAGCTCACTGCCAGAAAACTGCTAATTACTGTCATATATATAATTACAGTCCTGATTGATAATAACAAAAAGAATAAGTGAAAACTAAACGATTACTCGACCTATTAATAAAATATGGGCAAGGAGGTTTACATTTATTATTACTTTATTTTACATAACTCCTTTAACTTTACTTTTTACGCTAGCGTCTTGAACATGTCTCAAATCATAGAAGAAAACCAGAACACTAAACCTTGGACTTAGTGGAGCAAAGACTTTCAAATAAAGGAGATGTGCGACAGGTAATAGATATGGAGATTAATCATATATAATTTCCACGTGTGATGGTAACCTGGGGTTATGATGAATATATCTTAAAAATTTCAGACCAATAACATAATTTTTACGATCGCTTTCGTAGAACGCATAGACAGAAAAGCTTACAAAATACCCACGTGCCTTTAAAAGTAATTGATCTGAGGATCGGTTGCCTCCCCGTTTTTTCTCCTATTGGATCGAAGTTTTTTTCACGACTAAACTTTACATCCATTTTCATTTGGAAGCGTACATAAACGAACTTGATGATGTGAAACATCATGGAAAGAAACAATGTCAATACATCCACCAAGTTAGCGTTAAGAACAGCGTGAGGTTCTTAAATAAAAATATATAATTTAAAATTATTGTGAATAAACAACTCGATATTTTTAACCGATAATACTTCATTATATTTATTGAACAATATCAGTCACTGAAAGATTTGAAAGAGGCTGACTCAACCGAAGCACCATGACTCCTTCTACCTGCTCAGGGTGGGTCGATCTCCCGGCCGATAGGCCGACACAGTGCAGCCCCCTTCAGGGGCGGGGCCTGACCAACTACAAACCAATGCCTAGTACCCCTAGGTTGCATAGGTAGACTCTCACTACCTTCCCGAATCCACCCACCTCCTTTAGGCATCCCACTATGTAAATATCTATGTAATATGTATCCCACTATGCGGCAAATTTGTAAATATCCTTCTCATACATCCTTCAAATGGGACTACCCTTAGTGAAAGGAACCCATCAATCCAAAATAGTTTTCCTTTTATTTTTCCCACATCCTATTTTTATAAGTTTGAGAGCTATGAAAAAAACAGTCTCTGAAAATTCTCAAAAAGCATTATTTTCTATAATATTTTTTTCTACTAATGGGCCTTAAAGGATAGAAAACACTATAACTTTAAATCTTAGGTAGCTTCAAAAGGCATGCAATAAACGTCAAAAAGTTAAGGGATTTTGTTCAATTTCTTCCACGTTTACTTTTTTCCCTTGATTCCAGTTTTTTTTATTTTCACTGAAAACATTTTGAAACTTCGTGGAATAGCCCTTTAAGATTTCAGAATCATTTTTTACGGCCGATATTATAAAATATACTGCCTGTATGACTGATCATCCAGCACAGCAATTATACTGAAATTGCTCAATGAGCACCTGTCATACGTTATGAAGTTGAAAGGCAGGTTCTTAGGCAATGAATGAAAATATACAAAACTAGCTGCTAACAACTAGTATTTTGAGATGTCATCTCATTACTAAAAACAGCTTCAAGAGAAGAGTCCCTTACCCGAGGGGATTAAGTTAACTCACAATTCGCATTATTCCCCTATTATTTTTGTAACATGCTAAGCCATATTATTTAAGATGAATTTGCTATAAATAATTTGTCCGGTCTATTTCGCGGGTTTCACATTATTCTTCTCAAAAAGAAAAAATCTCATGGACACAACAATATATTTTTCAAAGTAAGAAAACTCGTGCACAATGTGGTGCAAATCAAACGGTAACTAGTTTTTAGTAGAGTATTAATTGCGCCATCAAGGTGTTTTTGAAGGTTATGGGATTCTATATACGGGTAGATAATAATACAGTTTTTTTTTTTATTTAATTTCAGAATTAGAATTTAGTTAAGAGAAATCGTCACATAGAAGTTAGGATGTGGTAAAATGGCTTTCAAAAATGATTTTATCAAGGGCTGTTGTAAAGAATATTTATCGATAAGATCTTCTTTATCGACGTGCTTCAGCTAGGGTTTTACTTCACTGAATTAATTGTATTTTAGTAGGTACTACTTTTTTGTGAAATTCGCTCCTCGCTTAGGTTGTTGAAGTATATATAAGGATATTTGTTATGCATCATTTCCAACCCTTTCAGAAGACATATGCGTCTGCTTAAGAAGAAGTCAATTGCTATGAATGACAGCTGCCTCTGAAAGAACCGAGTTTCCAGGCTTGCTCCTATGCATTTTGAGAAGATGCCAGTAAAAATTGAGTTTCAGTCTCTTTCTATTCATTCCCAAGACTTGAGAACCATACTTCCACCCTTCTTCTCAGGGCCCAGAAATCGAAGAAGGTTGAGAGATACGTGAAATAATTCCAAAAAAACTAATCCATACTTTTAATGAAAAATACATGCTTGATATTTTATAAATAAAATATTTTCATATGTGAAAAATGCTTTTTTAATTAATGAATAAGAATGTGAATATCCACGATAAACGTGCTAGAAAAACCGGCTTAAAACATCGTATAAACAATATTCCTATTGTTGCACCTCAACACATTATCCTTTATAATGTACATTGAGGGTATTAGCCAAGAAAAAAATCATAACTTTAAATCTTTAAAAGCATCTGTGCTGGGGTTGAGGAATCTCCATTCGAAACTGGGTATAATTGGAAATTGGATAGAAACTAAGGACATAATTCGCGTTTTTTTCCCCTTTCATAGCCCATTTAAATTTACAGATATTTATATATAATTATAGATCCTCAGGCGAATCTATTTACAAATTATTTTTGTATTTCTAGGAATTGTATAATGAATAAACAAGTATAATGGTACACATTATACGTGACTAGACTAAACTGGCTAATAAAGGTGATGGGGCTCACCTTTTTGATCAACCTTAAAACTAACTTACATACTAATTCTTAACCTATTTTTTCCCCGACAGTCTGTTGCCATCGATGCGGGAGGGATGGTGGGGTCATAGTGTTAAACACTGGGTTTGTCAGGTGGTGCAACGAGTCAAAAAACTTGATGTGTGTTTTTTTTTTTCTTAGCTCTTAAATTTATAAAAATAGGATGTGGGAAAAATAAAGGAAAATTATTTTGGGCTAATGAGTGCCTTTCACTAAGGGGAGTCCCCCATTTGAAGGATGTATGAGAAGGATATAGGGTGTGGAATGCCTAAAGGAGGCTGGTGAAATCGGAAAGGTAGTGAGATTTTTTTTTTTTTTTTCTTCATAGAAAAAAATTCTTTTTCCTTTAAACTTACAGACAATTATAGATCCTCAGATGAATCCATTTACAAATTATTCTGTATTTCCTGTAGCATCACTACATTTGTTGTTGTGGTACCCACTGACGGTCTTGTTATTGTATTTTAACAAACACACTCCACGAGATGTGGAGTAAAGATTAATTTATATTTCAGATATATTGAATCGTTTTTATAGTCGCCCTTGTGGAACGTGCTTACATTTCGTTTTGTAATTTTAACATGCTTAATTTCAAATTAAAGTATCTTAATAATTACAATAGCAAGTGGAAAATTTACGATGAAGCCTTACTATTTCATATTCACTGGTTCTAAATCAAACAGATGAACATCATGCACGGACATGTTCGTAAAGTTGATGTTTGACTAGCCAAACAAGGGGCCATCGGGTAGTTTTAATGTATTACTTTTAGTTTCCATGTTAAATTAGTTGACATGTTAATGTTATTAGCTAACAAGTAACTGTTCTCACATATAATAAATAAAGTTGGTTGCTATGTACTAGATGGTGAATATGAAACTAAATATTTTCAAAAGACGTAGTTTTTTTAATTGCTTATAAGCATGATATAACAGTATTGTTTAACTACCGTTTTATGGTGAAGGGCAAATTTTTATAGTATTCACAACTTTAAAATATTTAGTCAAAATGTTGTCTCATGTTCCATTATAATATTCTAATTCTTATTCGCTGCCTAGAAAAAAATCTATTGATTGTGCTTAAATTTTTTTACAATGGTATATTTTTATGTAAGAAAAAAATATTTATAAAGGTAATTTATTATAATTATATGACAAAACTATTCTATAACTTCTTGTTTGTCCCGAACGCCCCATTGTTACTTCCTCACTCAGTTTCATATGAAAAATAATTGAGTGGCCTAAATGAAAATGATTAAATGTAATTTTCCAGACAATAGTAATGAAATGGGCAGAACAGTATTTTAAGTTTGGTCAAAATAAGTTATTTTTACTATTGAAAATATCAAAATTGATGACATTAACTGGTTTTTAACGAGAGAGTATGCCCTCTTCTTTACCATTTCTTAGTTTTTATAATCTTTATGGATATCTTATCTTTTTGTGTTATATGATTGACCGAAAGAAAACGAAAAATTATCAGGATGTATATAAAAATGGACGGTGGAACTGTTCACAACCTTCCTGTACCCGGAAACTTTAAATTGAAAATTGCCTGGTTTTGTGCAAGTACCAATTTAATTACTTAACTTGCAGGTAGAGTGTAGCTTTTTTCTCCCGCAATTTAAATATCATCAAGCAACAACGCACTAATGCCCTTTTAATATGGACTTATAATTAAATTTATTCCTACATACAAGTTGAATGAAATTTAAGCACGTATTATTGAATATTTTTTCTGCACTGTCCTACTTATTTTTTTGTATCGCTACTGCTTATATTATTATACAAAACGCTTATTATTATTTTCTCTAATGAAAAAATCTTAATCAGGCATTTAACCTGTCTTATGTTGATGCAAGAGTATAAATCAAAACAGTTCGTTCGTTTGTTGATTACCACCTTGGCATTTAGCCCCTACTTACTAAGTACGTCCAAGAACTACGTAGTTAGCCCGCAAAACCAGTAGCCGACTAGGTGAGGTGATTTCGATAAAATTTACTTTCAATAACTACAAACCTCAAATAATTTTTTTTAAACATGGTTTATACAAATCGTGTTTAACATTTCATTAGCCGTCCTAGAAATAAATATCAGCAACCAAATTATTTCTGATAGAAAAGCGTTCCACGCCCGTAGATTTACTTGAGGGACAATTATCAATCACTTTATAGCCGATTTATTGTCACAAATAGAGGTTTTCGGGAACAATGCGTGGTGAGTGGGTAGTCTGCTATGGTCATCACTTTATTTACGTTTTATTTTCGTCTTGTATGTGAGGTAGTTCTAGGCCAATGCTAATTGTTGATTCGAAAGAAATAAGCTGAGTTTACAATAGTTCTATGAGTATGTATATTTTGTACGCTGGATTTGATTGCTGACACCACAGTTCAATTCCGTATGTCCGTATAAGCGTAATTTTTGTGAATTGACCAGTCGATGAAATATAAATTTTTGCCTCTCCTCAAAGTGTTTTTTTTTATTGGTAAAACGTTTTTGACGGATCAAACAGTAACCATTAGCGCTTGATAAGTCATTTTGATTGAAATATAAAATTCAGAAGGTTTGTGAGAGAGGGTTGCAAATCGCAATGAAGAATCATGAAAATTGAATGAGTGAGTGTATCGTTGCGAATCGGCTTGTGTTGATGAAAATAAAATGGTAGATTTTCATCACATTTATTATTTGTGAACGTTTCGACAAACCACCAATGTCACCATAGAAAAGGTTTAAAAACGTTTACAAATCGATATTAAAATAAATAAATAAAACATATAATACAACTCGTTTTGTCTTCCCAACAACAGATACATACTGATGTAATATACTTTCGGCAGACCACGCTTTTAAGTCGATTGCCTACAACCTGTCAGATTTAATTTGATAACACTTAGTTTCCTTATATAAAAAAAAGTTTAAAATTGAACATTATAATTTGTTTGATTGGTTTCGGCCAGCTTAATAATCTATAGTGAGCTGGGGGGGTGACAATAATAAGCTTAGACACATTATAAAATTCTCTCAAAGTCACCCTTAATCGACTACAATTAAGGATAGTTAATAGTTTTCTAGGTAGATCTTGCAGGGCAGGTATTGGATGAGGCTTTTCCAACTTTCACCGCCAAACTTTTAATAGCGTATCTGGCGAGGCTTTAGGGATGTATTCTATTGCTTAACAGTTACGGTTAAATCGTCGTCTATTGGTCCATACAGTAACCCTAATTTTGATTTTAAACTGATCTCTGAAGAAGATATAAAAAAAAAAAAAAATCAAAATCATAAAATCAAAAGCAATGGGTCCAGATAATATATCAATAGTGACGATAAATGTTTTGTTTAATAAACTGTTCGCCATTTTATTCCATATATTCAATTCATCAATAGAACAAAGCATATATCCTGAAGGATACAAATAAAGTTTTCTTTTACTAATAAGTAAGAAACACCTTTCAAAGGACTTTCGTGATTTTAGGCCTATAAGTTTAGTAAATATTCTTGGAAAAATCTTTGACAAGTTAATCTATAATAAAATTGCAACATATACCAATCTGGATATCGTACAAGATATTAGTAACAACAATATTAGTAATCGTTGACTTCAGTCGTCCATTCGAAATCGATAGGATGTGCAGAAAATTTATTGCTGTGGATCCGCTCCTATCTCAAATCGCGAGTGGAGTGCATCAAAACAGTGAAAGGATCATTGTCAAAATGGCAAATAATAGAGAAAGGAGTACCTCAAGAGTCAACATTGATTAACATAGTATGTACATTTGAGTATCGTAAATTTAAATCATTAATATAAATTTGCAAGCCTTTTCGGATCATATTCATTATATAATCAAAATAAATATCGAGGAGTCCTGATTAGTAATATTTATTATGTATTTTTTCTTATTAATGTAATTGAAAGGGCGTTTGGATAAAGGTGATATGTTACGATCATCTGAAATTAAGAAAAACGCCTTCAAAGTGTTGTTACAAAACAACTTTATCACGTGAGTTTTGAGGAAATTATGTGTTTTCAGAAACTGGTACGAAGTGATTTGATAGAGTAGCACATAACACCATCACTCATGATGAAGAGACGATTTTTCAAAAGTTGTGATATATTTTTATCCACTTGCCATTTTAATTATTACTTTCATTAAAATCGTTAAAGCCGTATTAGCACCCTTAATTATGAGATGTTCCATTTTTCATTTATTTTGTTTTTCCACATACATATCACCCTGTAACCTTTTATTTTTACTTTTTATTCTTTCCCTACCAAGAATCGTTCACCAAAGGGGGGTGTGTTGGAACATCCATACAATCACAAACGCCGAATATCATTTTGTTACCAACGTAATGCAGGGTGTGCATAAATACAGCTTCAAAATACCAGAGCATATCATTATTATAACCACTATCGTATCACGCATAAATAACTACGAATGAGTTATATGCTTAGAAGTAAAGCCATTCCGCGCAAATTATTATTACAATCGCAACGTCGTCATGTCCCGAGTGAAGGGAAAAGGTAGTTTGAGTAGGTAAGGGAGGAGCCCGGCCTGCGCATTAAATACTTTGCGTTAATTAAACTGCGCACCGGCGTTAATCTCACCGCTATCCAGGAAATCCCGACTCTCTCCTACCCCTTCCTCTTTTATTTATACAGACACTTACCACAGTCCTGGCTGCCCTTAATACACTAAATCTTCCTTAAAGCGACCAAGCTAGGATAGCAAGCTTTTAACAAATTTTCCTATTGTAAATTACGACCCACTTCTTAGCAGCCGGTCATCTATTGTAAAAAGCTTAATTTTATCACTTTAAGTCCGGTTGAATAATTATTTTTTGTGGCTTGGAGAATTAAATTAAACCGTCTATGTATTTTAATTTTAATTAGTGAAATTAAAGTTGTAATCCCTACTTTCTAAGGTTTCAAACATCTGTCGTGAAACTATAAGTCGGCCTTTGACGATTGAGCAGAAACAATAAATCCATGATAATGACAACCACATACATCATCATCACTGAGTTGAGTATAATTCCTTGTGGTCACTTTTGTTTCAGTTCAGTTGTGTTTAACTTGTTTCGGTAGTTTGTGTTGTTTCGTGTTTGTGGCGGGAGTTTCTAACTGTTGTGTACTCAGGAATTAGCAGCTGTATGTGAGCTGAAGATAAAGTATTTTTTTTTTAAGAAATATATAATTTCAAAGGAATTTGGGTTTCTTAAAATATATATTTCGAATACTTAATCTAAAAATAGCCAAAGAACGCTATTATTTTTTTGTCAAAAAAAAAAAATAATTTAAAAAATAACTAACGAGAACTTAAATTATAGAAAGTACCATTCCATTGAATTTACTATATAGTTATTTTTATTTTATTAATGCATCAGGAAAAATATATTACTGTAGTTCGTGTTTTAAACCACCATTTTGACAAATTAAACAAATGAATATTGTTTTACTTGAAATACTTAAATGGAATTTTTCGAATATTTTAGAAGCTTTCAAGGAATCCAATTATATTATAATAATAAACTAAAGAAATATGCATAATCCTTAAAAGTCACTAAAGTAGCTAACAATTTCCAAATAAATTTCCGTCATTACACATAAAATATATTTATCTGATTTTTTTTTCATTTCAGTGATCAATAACACAATTTTCATGAATAGATTTTTCCTGGTGCGTTTTTCAGTAAACCATATAGTCAATTAAATTGAAGGGTAAGTTCTCTTTATTTACTTTTTCTGTTATGCTATCATTATAACAATCTTTATTGTGCAATAATTACAATCTGCCTTTTATAAGGTAATAATAATACAGATAAATGATCTCATTCATACCATATTTACAGCATCATTCACTCGCTCATTCATAAAATAGGACATTATTGGAGAAATTGGCCATTGCCAGGACTCCCACTGTCACGCGTTTATAGTAGGTCACGAGGCCACTGCCGTTTCAGTCTCCGAGGAGGATTATAGGGATGAGTGGCTCAGTGCAATGACTGTGCTACATGATTAGGGTGGTTGGAAAGGCTACTGTGGAATTTCATAAACTTGGAAGGGATGAGTTCTAGAATGTAGGGTATATTAAGATCGTTATGAAGGGTTTTGTTGCTGACATAATAAGGGGCATTTACTATTGTTCTTAGGACTTTGGATTGAAAGGATTGGATACGCTTGATGTTCGACTTTTTTGCTGTCCCCCATAGCTCTATTCCGTATGTCCAAATTGGTTTAAGTATAACTTTATAGATTAGTAGGTTATTTTCTATTGAGAGATGGGATGTCCTTTGAAGTAGTCTGTACAGTTGTCCAAAGCGTCTGTTTAGTTCTTGTCTTTTTAGTCTCATATGTGGGTTCCAGGTCAGTAAATTTAGGGCCATACCTGTTTCTATAAAATAATAATATAGCAAATAAAAGAAATATAAAATCGTTGATTTCATCCACCCTAATATTACATGTGAAATAAGGAAATACGCATAATACTTACGAATAAAACGCGCCTATAGTAATGACTTACTAAACACTTACATAAAAATAAGAGGGACCATAGTCTCTCTCTAATCATAACCCAAACCACCATAAAGCTCCTTTTCTTGTGTATTTAATTTGTATTAATTGTCGGTTAATGTTTTTTCGTAATAGGATATTGGTTAGATGTGGAAAGTAAACCCTCTGTCTTTGAGCAGTAACACACGTATCATAGCAGAAACAAGAAGACCTGCAATTGTATCACACCAGATAAAATATCACGAATCCCCCTTTTAGTAGCTATAAAAATAAAAATTTCATTGCTAGGTTCTGAAGAGAATCCAGAGAGACACGGTGAGTCGTTGTGGCCACTCCCCTCCTAGATATAAACATGAAATCGCAGATGTACCCAATGTTTTGGAGTTATGATTCTCCATCATCCTTCATTATGGTTAGGATGTGGCTTTTCTTTAGCTATACTGTGGAGTGCTCTAGCCATCTTTTGACTCAAAGGTTATTCTTGTCCTGTTGTATGTATCCCAACTATTTTGGCATGGAGTTAAAATAGCAAGTAAAAACATTGTTGTTTGATATCAGTTCTTAACTGTGTGTTTTAGATAAGTTTATTTATAAATTCAAATCATAACTATTCATTACTGATTTAAAACAGCTAGTCTTACTGTAGGGTCGTAGGGGCCCAGTATACCTGGGTATCCCCCAAGTGGCGAGGAGACGCCCGCCGCGGGCTAGGATCACTACAACCTCTTATCCCCGTCCGGCAAGCGCCCAAAAAGAGACAAGGTGGGTGGACCTATGGTCTTTCACCCTGGCCGCCGGCCTAGTCGGCTTTGATCTGACTCCATAAGATCTTTAGAAGGTGTGTGGGCCCAGACAAAGCACTGTGTTCAGGAGAAGAGGTACAGGGTAGGTTTATAGGTAGTTTATGTGGTCTTGGAATGACCACGAATTTACACTCGGTATCTAAGGGTAGGCGAAAACCGTCCGGATTCCAAAGGCGAGTGTGAACCGGGGAGAGGCAGACTGGATTGCTATGGGAGACACTGCATTTGCAGGGCCAGGGCAACCGTCGTCCGCGAGGGAGAGGTCTCTCCCAAGGAGGTACTAGTTTTAGCGAGACGAAGGCAGAGATTCCCACTAGGATGGTGTGGGTCTGCCAAACGCCGGACTACAACATAGTGAGGTTATAAGCTGAATTTATTAAACATATGGAAAAAAATATAGATATGATATGATCTGATCGAGAAGAGAGTGACTTATAATTATTTTTTAATTAAGAGGTGGCCACAACACTTACTTTCTTTCTCTTTCCATTTATCAAATAGTATTTGTTTTAAAGACGTATATTTCTTGACATTATTATATACAATCAATCAAAATTATTTTAAGCAATGCCTAAGACTTCAGTTTTTATCATACAATGATCAGAAAAAACGAAATGCTAGTCGGTTTGTAGAAGGTCGCGAGTCCACCTCCGCCTTTGGCGTCGCTCTGGGTTGCAGTGGATGATATGGGAGTATAGAGCATCGGCACACGGATAAAGATGGTCAGGAAGGCGGGGGTGGAAGTTCTGGTAATGGGTAGTGGCTATGTCTTAAGTGAATGGGATATTGAGATCAGCGTACTCTTGGTTGTTGATATCGAAGGGAGCATTGGCTGTCTTGTCGAGTATTCTGGATTGCAGGGATTGGATGCGAAGAATGTTGAAGGGCTTGGCAGTTCCCCGGACTTTTATCCTGTTGGGCCTGGTAGGTTGGAGGGTCCTTGTGTAAATCAACCTGTTTTATATTGATATTATTTATTTATGATAAATCCTCTATTAGTACTTTATATCCATGTGTAGCGACCACTAACTACATAAAATAAACCACCCTATACTCTATTGCATATATATTGTTAGCAAAAGTAAAATAACATGAACTAAATGTATTATAGGCAAATGTAAATAACATGAACAAATATGAATCATTGTAAATGTGTTAAGCAATAAAAGGCGGAAGTCAACTAAGTCACACAAGAAAGGTCAGTCAGGTACCCGCAGGGGCCTAACAGCCAGATGGGCGAGGGTACCACAGGTCATAAACATACTATCCTTTTGGGGCCTCTCTACCTCCAGGGCTTGTCCCCTGGCCGGGTAATTAGGCGTCGGTCGTGGCATCACCACATGTGTAAAAACCAACCGCCGGCCTAGGCAATCTTGCAGCCCTCCCGGTAGGCAAGGGTAGAGTGTACTTAAGCCGGGGTTCCTGGCCCTGAAAGTCAGTCCCTCGTGACCTTTACTCGGTGAATCTTGGTTTCCGCTCGACTTCTGAAAACTTGACTAATTCTTTATGAAAAACCTCTGTACCTCTTCTCTTGAACATAGTGCATTGTCGGGGCACATACCTATCATAAATGGAGTCAGATAGTAACGCCGTCATGAAACGATTGTCCAGGTTATAAACTCGAACAATCCGCACTTGTCACCAGGGCTAGGGTGATCAGGGACCCCCCTAGTGACGACCCGACGCCATGATAATGATATCGTGGATCACTGTGAGAGACCTTGTAAAGGTCACTATAACGATGAACGACGCTGGTAAAGCAATAAAAAACGTTGTTTATATAAATTCAGTACACCATTAAAATTACAATCGGCTCTGATTGGGTAAATGGTAATTAATAATATCACATTCATTCTCGTGCATAAACTACATACGTCAATATAAGCCTAAATATCCAACAACTGGACCACGAGAATGAATCAGGGTGAAGTGAGATCACCGATTCAAACTGGGTCAGTATGATGTATTTTGTGACGCTCAATATAATCTATAATTATGTTTCGAAGTGGTTCTGTATTTCCTGCGAGTTCGATTCACGAATATATTATTGCCTTTCTTTAATCTATTAAATTTAGGAATTAGATTGGGGGGTAGAGTTCCCGTTTTAATTATTCGTGACCTCGCGTATCTTTGAATGTATTTTCTATATATGACAAAATGTCATTTAGACTATTAATGTAATGTATTAATAGAATATTCTCGGCTAAGATAGACATACTATTTCCAGAATAGGAAAGACACCATAATCAAAAACATAAGACATTGGCAAATTTTCCAACACAATCGAATAAATTTATAAAATAAGACAAAACAGTGAAAGATTCTTTGAAAATCTCATGATGGGCACTTTCTGTGAGATACTTGAATGACATCAAGCCCAGACAATAATTGCTACTTTTTCCAAAAGACTATATACAAAACTTACGCTAATGCCATAGTGGAAGGAATCTCACAAAGGCTAGACTATCTAAAAATAACAATACTCTTAAGAGCAGAAATACTCTTAAGAGCAGAAATACTCTGAAAGTAGAAATTATGTGAATGATAACATCAATTCATGCATCTTACCTCTCTGAGGTCATAACCATCACCTGAAAAAAAAATTATCATAAATATTTATTTAAAATCTTATTTTATTAAAAAATAATTTATACACCAACAAAGTTTTTATTTGCAATGTTTCCTCACTTTGAAATTTATTATTTCTATTACAGTTTCACATTATTTTTTTGTCATAATATTTTAATATTAAAAAAATAGACTGCTGTTTCATCTACACTTAATAAATTCATCTCCCATCTTATAATTTATAGAATTATTCAATAAACAATTGTTTGAATGCAAGGAAGTCCCTAATTTGTTTTTATAACTACTTAAAATTTAAATTTAATTAATAACTCTGTGTCACAGTTTACTAAAAAAGAAACATCTAAAGATGTAGTTTAAATAATAAATTAGTAAACCACAAAATAAAAATACAAAAATACTTTACGTACTTCAAGCTTCTTTATTCCCTGTGATGAGCAGCAATTTTGTTACTCGAACCACTTACCCACAGCGGAAAAAACACATGATCCTAAAAGGGCACTTTCAACTCCGAGTTCTAAGCTGCACAATTATAAATCATACTATTCTACCATTAAAAAACGGATTTTCACTCCCGGTATTTCTAGTGGAACCTGAAAAAAAAATATTTAACTATTTTGTTAAATTTTACTTCTGTTAAAATTAACTATCATTTTTTTGTTCAAATTAATAATGATTAATTTTAAGTAAATTATGAATCAAGATTTACAGACTGATTTAAAAGCAAAAACACTGACATTTAAATTAACCACCAGTACTTATAATAATGCCATAATATTAAGACTAACCCCAAACAAAATCACATTTGGTCAAATTACCGAGTTACATAGTGCTAACCTTAGGTAAATGTCCAACAAAAGCTAGTAAAACAATACCATCCAAAATTACCAGCAACTCACAACACAATTGAAGGTATATCAAAAATTGAAAAAGAGAATCACACTGAGAAATTAACTAAAAACTGAAAAAAAGTTAGAAATACCTCATGACGTCCTAATAAAATCCTGTCCTAGACATAAAACAAAACCCAAATACACTCCGGGAAAAAAGATAGGTAGTAAAATTTAAGTGTGCAGAAAGATAAAGAAAATACAGCAATCCCAAATTAATAGACCCAGGAAAAAATTCTAAGCTACATGAGACTCGTTAACAAAACAGCAAACTCCCAAAACTATCTCTGGTCCAGATAACACTGACTTTGTTCGTGTTCCTCCTGCATTTCTCGTGCCTCTCCAAGCCATAAATATGGTCAATCATTCCAAGTGTGACACCAATTAGACTTAACTCTTCATACTCTATAATAGACTATTACACTAAGGAATTCTAAACATTAAAAAAATATTACAAATCAATTTAATGATTTTTAGAGTAAATTACAACATATCCACACCATACGTAAATCTAAATGGCAATAGTGAGGACTCATTATCGGTCTAGGTTAAGTAGGCTAACCGGAAATATGGACAAAAAAAAAGACAAAGAAAAATATGACGCTGTATTGCAAACGGTAAAGAGTTAACATAGTTACGATCTTGATCACAGTATGGAATCTGGATTAACAGTAAATAAAAAATTAGTTAAGGAAGTAAACTAAAACATTTTTAGACCATCAAAAGAACAAATGAAGTATTTAGCATTCATGAGGAAAGATTTAAATGTTACAAATTATTAAAAATACTGAGTTACCTTTATCAAAAATTATTGACAAAATTAAATTCACAAGAAAATTGCAGACATGGAGTTAAACATTCTAACGTAATAGACCCCATCGAAATTATTAGAATAACATCTACTCATAACAACACATTGCTGACATCAGATCTAGAAACCCTTTGGTTATTAAGCTAACTATATTGTTCTATGTGTCCATCTGTTACGAATGTTGTCCATATCTGAGACAAATTTAATTTATATCTTTGTAAAACTAACCTTCAAAAACTAAACCACTTGAAACATATTTCTTACTAAGATCCCCACAACCAAAATCAACTTGACCACAAAATTATTTATGAATAAAACTTTTAACCATGATGAAAACAATGTATAGCACAATAGTAAATGTAATAGAATTAACAATCATTTTAATTGCACTAACTCTACAATTAATAATGACCCCTGCATTAATAAATCATTACTGTCAACCCATTATCGCTTTGTTTCACCTTATCTGTAAATCTGATTCACCCATGATAAAAATTACAGAACCACTAAAACTATATTTATTTTTCAACATGACCAATATAATTTTAAACAAAAATAATTAAAGTTTAAAACCACCTAATCTAGGCCTTTTAGCATTTAGTAACCGGCACCAAATTGAATCCTCTATAAAAACATATACAGCATTATTTGTTATAAAATTGCATTTATTGAAATAAATATTTTTATTAATATTATTAAATATTAATACTAATCATATTATGGATCAATCTCCTGCAAATGGCTAATTACAGTACTGAAATTTTGCATTTATTACCTTTATTCTTCCAAAAAGCATTAAGAGTGCTCCTATGGGTATTAAATAGTAAATGTATTATACCCGCAGTTCAGCTGCATGCTTATTTCTTGAATGGCACATTTTAAAACAAACATCTTCCATGAGAGAATGAACACATTAATGAGGGGATTATTTTGGTTGTGTGAGGGAATCGAAAAGGTTGAAGGAATGATAACTGAATGAAGCTAACACATGGGATATTAAGTTATCAAATTTTGTTAAATTTTTAATAGAACAAAAACATTAAAAATTAAAATTAATATGAAAAACAATTAGTGTAACACTGTACTTTGTAGCATAATTTTCAGAAAAAATCACACTGCATTAAAACTTCATCTGCTACTAAATAAGTTGAACAATTTGATTGCCCCAGGGGACGAGATTCATATGGATGGAGAGGTGAGCGAATGAAAGAAATTCAGTTTTTCTTAAATAACTTTATAAATTACTCATGAAACAGAAATTATAAGGATCTTTAGCTGACTAGAATGAATGTGAATACAGCAAAAGAAATAAAGTGTTATTTACTTAACTTGTTTAATTAGGGTGAGGGAATGAATGACATTAAAACTATGGAGCCCTCTGAAAATGATTGAAAATAGGTGGAAATTCTAGACCGCACTGAATATGTTCGGGCAAACATGCCCCCTCCTTACATTGGAAGTAACGATACCTATAGCCACATTTTAGTTCTTAATTTATATTTGAAGTTCCTGCTAGAACTCAAATTACAACCTGGTGACGGATTGAAACGAAACTCTGGGATACCCTTTTAATAAGCTCCCTCCCATTTTAGGACATCTTTAAAACTCTAGATTAAAAAAATTTAGAATCTTCTAGCCTCTCCTTACCACCCCTCAAAATTATCTATTCAGCTTGAGTAATTTTTTTTAACTCTCAAAATGTTAGGACAGAGTGAGGGGATAAAAACTTTGATGTTTAAAAGTTGTTTTTTCCCAAATTGTTATAGTGATGTCATTTTGTGTGGTTAAAAATTACCTTACTAATCATGCCTTTATTTAAAAAAAACAATTCTCACATATTCCATTGCTACCAAAGTCATAAAGACGTGGGGACAAGGGCTTTCTAGGAGAATGACCCTTATTCAGTGTTGTTATTATTTGATTGTTTGTACAGATACCACAGTATCATGTAATCATGTACAGTTTAAAAAAAATACATATATAAGTACAATGACAGCATATATAAGTACAATGAAACAGACAATTATTGGATTTGTTACTGTATCAAAAATTATTTTGTTGACAGTTTTATTGACTTCACCTAATGCAGTAGTTGGTTTACTATGCTATCCAATTTGATAGGAAAATAATTATTATTTTGTTACTAATTAATCTATTTATGACCCTTATTTTTCTTTCATTGGGGTTGTATTTTTAGCACCATAGTGGCATCAAATGGAACTACCGTGCAAAATATTGTGACTAAACAAAACGCTGGTAAGGGTTAAAATTGTGTCAATATATTAATAACAAGTTAAAGTATTTTTGTAAATATATTTTGAAAAGACAAAATACCAATTGCATATTATTAGTAAGGACATTTAGATCTTTAGTTTGATACCATATTCAACATAATACTTCCATCTATCTAATACCATCTAATTTATTAATTTATAACACTTGAACATGTTTTATGGAAATGAAATTAATTCTCATGTCTTCCCTATCTTATGTAATATTTCATGTTTCTAGTTTGAACAGGCGGCTCACAACAACCAGAACAGACCGACGTAAGTATAATAATACTGGGTTTTGAAAAAAATGAAATATAAATAGCTAATATCTTTCATTGAATATGGCAAGTGTGATTGTATTTCAGTTGGTATAGGAAATGGACTAGAAATAATCACCCACTTTGACTATTCTCTGCCTATAAAATTATTAATTTCAGTTAATATTGTCATAAAAGTCTGGCAACATGCATTTCAACTTTTTGTTCAATTGTAGCACTTGAGAGAGAAATTCAAAGAGTTCTAACTTGCATTGACACACAGGCTGTGCCAAAATGAATTTATTAAATAGTTGATTACACTTACTCGGCTCAAGAACCCATTCTTAAAGCAATAGTAGTGACTTATGTACTTATATATACACTACCCCACAAAAAAAGTGGCACACTTAGAAAAATTGAAATATTAGCTACCTAAAAGAATGATTTCCACTTTCAATTCTTTTTTAATTAACATTAAATGTTTTCAGTGATAAGGGACAAGTGATATTGAATATTTATAGGGGGTTTCCTTCATATTTATAGCCCCTTATCACTGAAAACGTTTAATATTAATTAAAAAATAATTTATATCCAAAATAAGTCTATTAGGAAGCAAATATTTAAATTTTTTTAGTGTCCACCTTTTTTTGTGGTGCAGTTTATATATATTGTCACTCACAAATTAGTTCTTACCATCTTACAATTAATGCTTTTGATAATTTATACCACGAGCTAGGCCTAGGAGAAAAATAATGCCTGGTTTTTATTTCTTAATGTTTAATGTAGTCTAAATATTACTAACCCATAAAAAAATATTAATTTACATTTAAATATAGATAGATTTAAAGAATTATCAAATTTATTCATCTGAACAATTTATATATGTGTAAGCGGAAGCATCTTAATTTTTTAATTTTGATACGCCATTAACAAAAAGGCATATACATGATGGAAAAAATAATAAAAAAAATGTAGGATTTGTAATTAAAACTGTGCAAAAATCTCAAACTCTAAAATTCACAAAACTCTTCACATGAATAATTAAACAAGACTACCTTCAGTCTAAAGTGCCAAGGACATAAAGGGGACTGGTATTAACATTTTCCTCACTAAAAGGTTGATAAACTTGTCCATGTTTGTTGTGTGGTTGGATTAATAAATACAGTGTAACATTTAAAGTATTTTATTGGTGTGAACGAATTTGTTCGTCACTCTATATATAAAACATAATAAAAACGTGTAAAAAAATATCTCGATAGATAGGGAGGTAAGTAAGATTGCAAAAGTCCTTCAACGAAAACATCTCTAAGTTCTATTGAGGGTAACCCATAGACTCCATGTTGTATGAATATCTTGTTAGAATCTATATTTGTTTAAAACAATGCTTATATCTGGATTAACAGCATAGAAGATGAAAACTTTGTATCACTCTAATGATCCAATGATACTTACAGTGGGATGAAAATTAAAAATGATTTATGAACTTTACTGCTAAAGTTGATTAGTACCATTAGAAATTAATATAAGAAACTAATATAGATTGGTGAGAGGGAAAAAAGATTGCTGACGTGGCTGGTAGTTGTCACTAACGTCTGTCAGGGCAGGTGAATATATTAATATATAATATTATTAAAAATTTATTATTAATACACTGTTGAAAAAAATGATTTACATAATATTTTTATTTAATAATTCCACCAGCAGTTTTTAATACATAGAAGAAATTTTGTAGGTTATTGTTCGGGCCATTTTTCAAGAAGTCCTGCTTACTTATGGTTTTCATTTTCACAAATATTCAAATATTGTGTTTTTGCAGATTCCTGTTCCTTCTCGACAGCTATCTCCATAACTTCTCTGGCATCACTGGTGGCCTTTGCAATTGCGTCTTCTTCCCAGTGCTTGTAACAAGTAGACCAATCTTTCAGCATAAGCTAAAAAAATAAGAAGTGTGCTATCAAATGTGAGTAGCTATCAGTCATCATCTCCATGGAGCTGTATGACATATCTAAAATCCACTATCAGGCAATAAGCTGTTTTTTTTAAACCCAAAAAAGTTAGTTAATCCGATAACAACGATTTTTTATACATATGATCAAAAACTTTTTTTTAGGTGTTAAAAACTTTTTTTTTATATCAATTAGAATCTGAAACATATTATTGGAAATGGATTAAAATGGAATTAAACAATTGGAAAGCTAAGCAACAATACATAAAAATTTCTAAGTTAAAACCAAAGTATCTTTATTATAAAAATTACTTTTTATAATTATAGTTTTAAAAAACATAATATTAATCACATATCATTAATCAGAACATCAATATCTTTAATTTGGTACCCTACTCATAGTCACAGAAAAAAATTGTATTTAATACCAACTAATTAATTAATTAGTAACACTTAAAAATGTTTTATGGGTTAGCTATAATTTCTTGCCTCCCTTACATGAATTGGAACTTTTATGTAAAATTTTGTGTCTCTAACTTGATCAGGTGATTCATAAATATTAGAACAGATAGCCATGCTGGTGAAAACATGAGGGTTAATGATTATTTATAGTGAAATCCATGCCACAATAACAATGTCTCATAAGACTTTATGATTTTTAAATAAATTATCAAACCCTATACAGCAAATATTTAAATCTTGAATAGCTTCGACAGGACTTTAAAAATCTAAAAAGTTACAAAAATGAGATGATTTTCATATTAATTTTTTTTCCATACTTTTACTGTTATCCATTATATGTTATCCATACTACCATACTGTTATTTTATTTTAATCAGCTAATCAGCATATTTTGAAGCTAAATTTTGAGATTAATTGAGGTTTGAGATCTAAGTAATCAGTTTACCTTTGGTATTGCAGATTTGACAGGATTTATAGCTGCCTGCCTGTACTTAATATTTCTCATAGTGGCTGTGATGCAGATGTTTTTCGCCCAAACACCTTCCAGAGCTTGTCCTTTGTCAAAGAAATAGAAGTGACCGAACCCATGTTTCATATCATTAAGCCATCCCCCTTCATAACGATTCTTGTTTGCTAGTATTAAATAAAAATTATGATTTAGTGATTTTAGTATTAACACATGACTTTGTATTTATAATTATACATATAAGTTAATGTATGTCGGCTTTGGAATTAAAAAAAACAAGGAAAAAGGTACTAAGAAACAACATCCTGATACACCCGCAGGTGTACTCAAGTACTCAAGGTACTGTGCAGTCTTTCGATGCTTCCGCGACTCTTAGGATGTCCTGGGGTGTTCAGATGCCACACAATATCGAGATTCTTCATCCCCACCCGCACGTTTGCATTATCAAACTCCCTACCCCCATCTAATGAGATTCGGTCCGGTACCCCATAAAACTGGAACCATGTTCGTAATGCCTGTAAAACTGTGGTGGGTGTCACTCGTATTTAGTCTTAAGACAGATATTGCAGGTTCCTATAATTTCCTGGATCGTCTTCTTCATACCCCGATAGAAGTACCGCTTGCAACTTCTCCTGCCCACCGCGGTGGTTAGTCTTTCCTTGATGGTAGGCAAGCGTTACTTCCCACTGCTGCTCCTCAGCATGCAGTGTCTGGACCATAGACAAACAACGCACAAACAATCGATCAATTTTCTGATCTCCATAATTTCTTGATCTCTGATACCCACACTGTCGCGTTACCGACAAATAGGTGGTAGGTCTTCCCTGGTTTGGATGCATCTTTCAAAGCCCACCAAATTAGTTCACACTTGACTCCCGGTTGGGACCAGATCGTCGTGATACTACTCTTGCCATAGGTTATATACGGAGCCTGCATCAGGCCGGATGTTTGCATCTTCCAAATAATTTACCACCGTTTATCGTTAATGATACTTGATCGTCTCCATTTCCCCCAGTCGCTTTCCGGAAGATTCTTCCGCTTCTTGGTGTTTGCTCCCATCGCTATCGTTTCTTGTACTCCGGCTTCCATCTACCCCATGGTGTCCATTCCTGGATAAATTGTCTGAGATCCCCGGACTTTTCCCCCTCCTCAACTTCATAAACAGTAATCGCTCTAGATAGCCAGTCTACCATTACATTGTCCTTCCCTGGTTTATATACAATTTCAAGGTTGTATTGTGACAAAAACTTATATAACTTTACCCAAAGGCAATTTGGCAATTTTTCACTCATTATTTTTTAAATTGATTAAATCTTTGGTTGAAGGACATTTCATAGACAGATCACCACTGTGTTAGCACACTCACAAAATTGCTCCTGTACATACTCACCAAGCCTGTAAATTTTTTCTATCAAACACCCATACCCAATATAATCCACAAAAGCACAAAACATAATGTTAGAATAGAAATAACTTTCTTAAATTCAGTATATACATAATTCATTCATAATCAGTATTATTATATTTTTGACACTGCCCATTCCAACATTATGAAATATGTACCAACTCAAACTAAATAAAATAAATCTATTCATTACGTGTTTGAATTAAACATGTTTAAGCTATTGCATATTGTTAATTCTATTATATTGTATATTCTATTCTGTTCTATTGAATATTCTCTCTTTTATAAGAAAAAAGAACCATGTCTAAGAGATTTTCATTTAAATCAGTTAAATTGATGTTAAAGAATTCAGATCAATTATAGTTGTAAAGTTAGTGAATAAATTAGTTCAATAATATAACATTTTTTCAAATCAACAGATCAAACATAAAAATCCTGTAAGTTATGAGTTGATTATTTGTAGTGATATCCGCATTGGGTAATGAATGTAAGAAAGAAGTTAGCTTTGCAACAATTTATTAGTAGACATTTCGACTTACCCTATAGGTATGCTTGACATTTAAATGAAAATCTAACATCTTTCTATCACGAGCCAAAGCCAATATTCTAACCAATAACCTACAACAACTAACCATGTTTAGTAAATAACTAAATACATAAATTAAAATAAAATCTCAAATATTGTTTGTAGCAACTTTCTTTTAAAATATTATGAATATGTTTAATATGTATTTTAATGGTTAAAATTAATAATAATAATAATAATATTAATATAATATATAACTTAAAATCTAACAAATTCAAGATGGAATTCATTTATTTTCCTGCTTTGCTTATGACCACATGAATAAGAATGAATGAATATTGTTTTATTTATCATTTGGCCACCAAATGACCACTCTTAGATGGTTAGATATGAATGAAAATAAATTCATTGGTTTTGAAATTTTTTCTAAATTAAACTGTGATAATTTAGACAAAAGTTTTTTCAATGCCTTTTAAAGTGATGAAAAATTGAAGAAGTGATGGTGGAGAAAATTTTCAAATCAGTACTGGTAAATCAGAATATCTCAAAGTTACTTGCTGTCCCTTAAACCATTCCAATTCAGAGCCTGGTTAGTTGAGGGAAGGGACCACAGCTTAATTATATATGTTATATGAGTTATATATGTAATATGAGTTATATATGTAATATGAGTTATATATGTAATATGAGTTATATATGTTATATGAGTTGAACTGTAGGCTCGATATCTCATTGAAACTGCTTAGCATTACAATATGCTGCAATACTTACAACGAACCAGAATGCCTGGTCCCATCCTTTTCCCTTCGAACCAATATCCGCTGTAAAACGAGCCATCTTGAAACCAAGCCATCCCTATGCCTGTTGCTTTTCCATGAAACACTCGTCCTTTGTAATGGTATGTTGCAGTGTATAATTCTCCTTCCCCCTAATTGATTTGAAAGTTATAAAAAGTATATAATGAATAATTAGGCTGGGATTTGAGCCCACAACTTTTTAATCTTTAGTCAGGTTCTCTTCAAGTCGAGCCATACCAGTTCAAACATCAGCTGTGTCAATATCAAATCTCTTTAGTTTTTCTTTGGTTATTAATTATTAAAACTTACCAAAACTAATATTATTATTAATTTTAATTTTAACTAATTAAAATGTTCTGTTTATTTATTTTAAGCTTCTAGCTTTACTTCCATAATTAAGTTATATAGTTCTTTCTTCAGATCTCCCCCCATAATCTATTTGTCAACATTCTATCTAATAATCTTTTTATTAAGATCATGGCAAATTTATTTGTTCACTACGGAGGATAAGGACGTTTTTGGAAGCTAATGTTAACAATGAATTTTAAAAAAAATCCAAGATGTACTGAAAATTGATTAAATAATTATGTTTTTTTAATTCTTACATGAGCCTCTCCATCTGAGAACTGCCCGTCATAAATTAGTCTACGAGTACCACTTGGATTCAGCTTTGAAAAAACTCCATATCCACTGTTTTTATCCTTGAAAAATCCACCCTCATAAACTTCCTTAGTTGCATAATTAATTTGTGTTCCAAAGCCTTAAAACAAAAAAAATCATCGTTTAAATATTCATAATGTAAGTAGTGTCTGTATCTTTGCATGTCATAGAAATTACTTTGATAGTATTTTTTTCTTATTCAAATTTAGTTTCCACAAAAGAGAATAAAGAAAACAGCATAGGAATCAATCATGAGACATTGCTTGGCCAGATTTTTGATTGATATATTAATATTAGCATTGTAAAAGCAATTACAATAACATTTCCTTCTACAATTAATTAATATACTTACTAATTAAAAAGCAGTGGTTTGTTCTGGAGACAAATTTCACCCCCTCTCTTTCTTGATGGCCCTTCATTTTGATTTATCTTCAGTTTAAGTGTTTTTTTTTCAATATATAAAAGAAGTAACAAGCTGCATGGCTTGTTGTAATGAAGTTATTTTAATTTGTTTAAAGTTAGTTGATCCAGAAATCAGTTCCCCAACCTTTTTTTTAGTAATTATGAATAAAAGTTTATTCCTAAATATAAAAAAACACTTAGAATGTGAAGAATTTACCAACTACTTTTAAACTTTAAAGTAACTTCTTAAAATTGCAATTTGTTATATTTTCCCACATAGTTTAGGACAAATTAGACTGTAACGTTACAACAATTCAATGATATTCCATAAAATAATGGTTTGGCGTTTCAATAGGTTTATGTTTTATTAATATTTTAGTTGTTAATAAATTTTTTATATGTTTAAAAGGAAATTTCTAGTGACCAAGATGGTGTAGGAAATACAATTAACTATCCTTTTTCAGAAAGAATGTGGATTCATAAAATACTCTAGTGGAGTAATTTTAACTAGATATTGTTTATTAAAACCTACGTCTTTCATTCATTGCTGTATTTTTTTCAAATTTTAGACTGAATATAAAAATTACCAGGCTATCTTTTTTGGGGGATATTTGAAAATTAATGCAGGATTTCCGGTTTTCTTTATTTTGATCCTCTATATTAGAACTAAAGGTAAACATTTGATGAATTATTTATATATATGACTGTGAACAATAATTGATCCTCTTTCAAACAACAATGCTAGTTAACATGGTGTTATTACCCAACTTCTCAATAATTCAGTCATTATCAAGGTGCTTGATTGATTGATTTCCACCCATTAAATGGAAAAGCTAGAAAATATCTAATTGAACTACTGCAAAGCACAATAATATTTTAACATGGCCCCTAAAAAAGGAAAAATAGTAGGACATTGGATATAATTATTAGAAATATTAATGCAACAAATCACTACAGATCATTACATTACAGATCTATAAATAAAAAACAAAAAATCTTGAGTCAATTCGGTTCTCAGGGCTGAAATTACGTAAAAAAGTGTACAATCAATAATCAATGTCCTTAAATCACCAACACTATTATATGTATAAAAGATTTATTATTTGATATATATTATTTACTTCAACTTTTGGTTTAAGGCATATTTCGCAATCTGTAACTACTGTTCCTTATTGTTCTTCAATACTATTGTCAAAATCGTCAGAAGATGTCCAGTTTTAGGAAACGCTGGTACCTATAACTTGTTCGATCATCGTACTGACCCGGGGGGGGGATCACGGTGGATATAATTATAACGAATGTCTCTTACCCAATAACTAAGGAAAAAGTCGAGAAAGTCCGTTTCCCGGAAAAAATAAGGAACATTTTTTTAAATTGCTGTATGTATTTTAAGAAACAAAACAGCAAAAAACTTGAACAAAAAACAAATTTTAGAAACAATCAAAATTAAAAAAAAAAAATTATCAACTACCAGCTCGAAACAACAATTTGACAAAACATCGTGTGAAATTCCACAAAATTATTAGGTTTTCAACTATTTATTGAATGAAAATTATGGAAAATATATCTTGAATTTACTCGCTGACTTCCTTAACATTCACGAAGGTACAAATAAAACAGTTCATCTACTTTTTTGAGTCATAAAAAAATACATTTTAATTTTAGCCGATCCATCGTAATATCGTGTTATTTTTGGTCTTTTTCGTCCGAGTGTGCGGCGAGCTGTAGTTGAAAAAAATCCAAGAGCAACAGTTCAAACATTTTTAGGAACACTTTGGCAAATCGACTGTCACTGATCGGTAGGTAGAAAAGGATGAAAAAATGGATTCCTTCTGGATTGAATATTAAAGGTGATATTGAATGAAATTTAATGATAGCTTTAGAATATATAAATTTTAAGGATACTACTTTCTAATCAGAGGGAATGGATAAAATTTTAACATTAATTGGCAAATTTTCATTGATTGTAATATAGTCTATTTAGATAGATGAAATCTTGTCTAAAATACAATTTTGGTTTTGTTAGTTCAAGAGCCTAACCCCATGAAATTTTTCCGGACAAGGCAATACTTCCTATCCCTCCGACCAACTACCGTGGTTGACACTGACAGAGCTACAAACATCTTACCGTGCCTCATATCGTCCTTCCACCATCCTCTGTACAGGACCGTGTCCTTCGCAAGGAAGAAAGGACGAAAGCCCTCTTTCTTCGAGGACTGGATCAATGCTTCAGACTTCTTCATAGGCGGGTTGTAGCATTTCGGCATCGTTTTTTTTATATAAGCTGTGCGATACCGTGACTCTCTTTGGTCCATTGAATCATTCCTTAGCAGTTGTGGTTTCATTTCCTGTATGTTGCTCATACGGTTAAAGTTGACAATAACGACAAACCTTATATTTCTTTAGCGCGTAATTGTTTGCGGTTGGGATTGGAATTATTAAATAATATTTTTTATTTATTGAATCATATAATTGTGTACATGCCACGATCAACATATGAACGATTGTTGATCTTCACGTGTTTGATTCAGATGCCCTCGCTTCCTATTATGTAGTGGAAGAGCGGACCCAACTCCAATGTTTTCTAGATAATCTCATAATGGCAGTTGATCCAAATATCAGTAGACTCGCAATTTAGTGTTGTTGTTAAAAATTGTTAAACTTTTTTTTTATTGACCAAATAATGTCATTTTACTTTAACTCGTGACCAAAACAAGAGGGGAACCGTTAAAAGTACCTATAAACGATTAATGATGCTGGCCAATTGCATTGGATTGCATTTATTACACACAGCGTATTTCATTATTCCGAGGACATCCTTTTGAATCAAAATAATAAGTAAACACATTCAAGGAAGATTTTAAATGATTGAACATGAAACTGTGCATGTTTATGAAAAGCGAGCTGTTATTAAATACAAATGTATATTAATATTACTAAACATGTGATGGAAGTAATAATTAAATGACGGATTAAACCATATTATACCTACGTGGTGCTGTCACCAATTATTACGGTTTCATTGACTTTTTTTTCAGAATCAGGACCGTTTTTGTTTTCATTATTGTATTTATCTGTCTTACTGTTTGCCTGGTTTTTGTGAGACCCATGTTCAAGTCAGCGAAGTGGGATTTTACGAGTTTGTCCCATTTATTATTGCTACCATAACCATATGATATTACTACAAAGTGTTTGTTGTGGCCACCTCTTGATCACAAATAATTAAAAGTTCCCCTCTTCTCATATTATACCTATCTATATGTCCATATTTTGTTATTAATAAAGATTATGACGTCAGTGAGAGTAGGGGGAGGAGTCAGTAGAGGGGGCCCATCCCCACTTCCTCTCTAGCCGCCTGGTGGGGAGCCATCCCCTCCAGTGTGACCCGACTATATAAGCCTCGCGATCTGAGTCAGAGCTCATTCGGAAACCAACAGGCACCTTGAAGACTTCTCTCTCTCTCTGCACTGGCGCCTACTGCTCTACTTAAACCATGGACTTATCATTCAGCTACCTCTGCATCTCTCTTTCCTAATCCGCTATGTTTTAACCCGGCTTAGCCAGACCTCACACCTTCCTAGTGAGATTCTCTGCCTTTGTCTCGCTAAAACTAGCACCTCCTTGGGAGAGACCTCTCCCTCGCGGACGACAGTTGCCTTGGCCCCTGCAAATAAGACCAGCAGGGACTCCCATGGTAATCCGGTCTGCCTCTCTCCGGTTCACACTCGCCTTTGGGATCCAGACGGTTTTCGCCTACCCTTAGATACAGAGTGTGAATTCGTGGCCATTCCAAGACCACATAAACTATCTATAACCTACCCTGTACCTCTTCTCCTGAACATAGTGCTTTGTCGGGGCACACACACCTTCTAAAGATCTTATGGAGTCAGATCAAAGCGAATTAGGCTGCCCTGTTGACTAGGTCGGCAGCCAGGGTGAAAGACCATAAGTCCACCCACTCTATCTCTTTATGGGCGCTCGCCGGACGGGGGCTAAGAGGTTGTAGCGATCCCTAGTAAATGCCCGACAGTGTTCGAATCTATTCACAAGAGAAAATAAAAGATTATTGGAGCCATCCTAGACATCCAGTGACGTATATGACACGGTCTGCCAAGATGACCACCTATGAGTTATCTACAACCAAATCTCGAACCAAATCATCAACCAAATCTCAAACAAACAATTTTCTGAGTCAAATCTTTTTTGACTGCAGACGATTTAATGCCCATGTAAATACTACATTTAGCAATTATAAACAATAATTAATGCAAACATTCTTCAAAGAAATATACTGAGCCCTCTACGTGTTAATTTATTCTGTACTTGCATCAGCCTTTTTTTGTCTGTTCACCCCACCGTAAGTCTGTGCCACAGAGAGAACTTTGAAGCTTCTATTACAGACAGGAAATAGTCATTCATTATCCTTAGCATACAACAACTGTACCTACTCATAATCAACATACAAACATTATTACAATGGTTTCTGTATTTATAGTATTATTAGTTTTAAGAACTGCATTAACCAGGACTTTATGATAGACTCTGCGTCGGTTGTTATGTTTATTTACATTTAAATAAGACAATTTAGCTTATAATTGATGTCAGAACATTATTATAAGTGATAGAATTAAAAAAATAGATAATATCTGCAACATCCAGACCCTGATATAGCATCCCAAAACCTTCAAAAACACCTTGACGAAATTGAGTATTGGTGCAACCAATGGCGAATCAAAGTCAATGAAGGAAAATTTTCCCACATAACCTTCACCCTCTGCCGCAAGTCCTGTTCGCCAGTCTTTTTAAATTCAATTCCTCTCCCTGTGTCTGAGACAGTACGGTATTTAGGCCTCCATCTCGACAAAAGACTGACATGGAACCCACACACGAGGCTGAAAAGACAAGAACTAAACAGACGCTTTGAACAACTGTACAGACTACTTCGAAGGACATCCCATCTCTCAATAGAAAATAAACTACTTATTTACAAAGTTATATTTAAGCTAATCTGGACATACGGAATAGAGCTATGGGGGACAGCAAAAAAGTCGAACATCAAGTGCATCCAATCCTTTCAATCAAAAGTCCTGAGAACAATAGTAAATGCCCCTTATTATGTCAGCAACAAAACCCTTTATGACGATCTTAATATATACCTACATTCTTGAACTCATCCCTTCCAAATTCATGAAATTCCATAGTAACTTATCCAACCACCCTAATTCCCTAGCACAGTCATTGCACTGCTCCACTCATCCCTTTAATCCTTCTCGGAGATTAAAACGGCAGTGGCCTCGTGACCTGCTACAATTAAGTGATAGTGGGAGTCTTGGCAATGGACAGTTTTTCTAATCATGTCCTGAGCATCTGTGACTCTCGCGCTCTTGGCCATCTTCCGCTGGCTCTTATCCAGAGACGCGGCTGACGTAGGAGCGTGGGGGACTTCCCAAGACTCCGCTTCCTTCTTCGCATGCGAGGGAGGTGACAACCTTGTGGACTTGGGGGGCCTCTGGGCTGTTTGTAAATATTGTATGAATGAGCGTGTGAATGATGAATTGTAAATATGGTATGAATGATAACATTTATCTCAATTACTTATTGCCTAATAAGGCAGATTGTAATTTTATCTTAATAAAAAAATATATATATCTGCTACAATGAGGCAAAATAACGGTACTTACTATTCTCTCCCTTCCTTCCTTATATCCTAGCAAAATAAATCGATTTGGAAACGATGCTTTAATGACAGTGAATATGTTGTACAAGACTTCTATATTCGCGATTGAACCACAGCATATTAGATGTTATATGAACACATTGGAGGGCAGAGGAAGCAGATAAAGATCGCATCTACCGGTTCATTTTGTGGGCTCAGTCATACTGGGCCAACGTCAGAGGATGGAGAAAATACCTAACTCCAGTTCTGATGTGAGTGTTTATTTTCTCATTTTGTTTAGACTTCCATTCATTTCAAAACTTCAAATCGTTATGTTATCGATTATTTGTCCGCTAGTATAAAAGGTACATATCACACCAATGGCGAGTATTTCACTTTTATTACATAAATGTCATGGAATGGTTCCATTTTAATAGCATGAAAATACAGCAACTATTTAAAACGTGATTATATGTCATAAATTAATTATTTTCTTCATAATTAGATAATAAATATGTTTTTGAGCTATCATATTAAAGATATCCTCGTCTTGATTAATAATATGTATCTCTTGAGACTTAAATAGGCAATGATTTCAATAGTTCAAATACTACTAAAATTATTTTTGTAACTTTAGCTCAATTCCTGTATAATGTGGACAAATGAAAAAAAAAATAATAGATTATTTGATTATAAAACTAATTGTAACGCCATAAAACAAAATAAAGAGTAATTAAAACAAATATGATACCATTTTTTAAGGTATTAAACTAAAGGTATTAATTTCATCATTAATGATATGTTATATTTGATGCAACATTATATAATAATAATTACAACAGGCAACTTGAAAAAACATAAATGTTGGCAAAATGGTCTTTTTTTCACGTTTAATTTTTGTTGTCAAACTTTCTGTTGTTTTATCTTAACCAAAACGCTAAGAGCATAATTTTAATTATTAATGAGCAGCATAACAAATTCAGATCACTATGATAATTTTTAAATATTTTGCCACAGAACACAGTCAGAAGACAATAGTATTTACCGACAAATAACTATTATACTGATAAAGTAGAATCTCCACCTTCGGGCATGGCATATCTTATAACGAAAGAATTAAAAAAAAACTCTCTTCCCTTTACGAGCTCCCTTTGTGGCAGATAATCGGGTTATTCTATCAGAAATCCTTCAATTTACGAAGGACAATTGAAAAGAAATTAAAAAAGTCCCACAAAAAATTTTTTTTTAGGGTCATGTCAACCGAAAACTCACCTTTGGTATTTTGGGTATCTACTTTATTTGATACCCAATTATTGTTTCGGCAACTACTCCTTATCATAGTGCCCCAATGGAATGCCTTCAGAGAATTTATCCAGCCATGTAAATAAGCAACTGAATGTGACGTGGGCTTATGGGAAGGTGTAGTGTGTGAACTTCAGCATATGCAGTATGTAGGGCAAGCCTCTCACTATATGCCACCGAACAGGGAAAACATATGACAAGGGCCAGCCAAAGCCCACAGGTAGGCCTGTTCTGTAAACTCCCTGGACTTAGCAACCGGGCTTTATAGTTTGAACCTAAGAAGTCTCAACTTCAATCCGATCAATGTTTACTATAGAAGATCTTTATTAGAAAATTACAATTTGCTTCACATTGTACAATGTACTAAACATAATTTTAAATTGGGATGTCTAAGAATCCATTCATATCAAGATTCATACGGTACATACGAACACATTCTGCGCAGTAGCCCCCCCCCCACCACACCCAAGGAAATTCCTTCAGCATATCAATTCTTAAGGTAAACAATTTTTAAGATATATTATATAACATCCCGGGTTATATGATTATATTTTTTATTTACTATATCCGGATAGAAAGTTTATGATAAATAATTATACACTAAGAATGTCGTCACAGATTCTATTAACTGACCGACCAGTCTCTTTCTGCATGTTGAAGACTTCTCAAGTAAATTCTCAGAACTAAATTATCATATACTATATTCATGACATATTTAAATACGGCGACACAAAACAACTTCTATAACTTGGCTATAAAAATAGGATATATAATGGTCCAGGTTGATTTAAATATATTTTTGTTTTTACTGTTTGAAATTTGTTTTGTATGCTGAAAAGAGTTGTGCTGTATGCGAGCGTCTTAAAATATTGCTTTTCCAACTTCAACTTCCTTAATTTACTTTAAATTTATTTAAATAATAAACGTTTTATTCCAAATAAAAAAAACATTGTTCGCTAAAATAAAAAATGAGAATCAGAAATTGGTGAGGGCGATTTCTCAGGGGATAAAATACATTTTTGAATGTTTTTAAACACAACAGATGCAAACAATGGTAACTTCTGTGAAAAATTGACTCCAAAATAACAAGGAAATCAAAAGAACTAAACTAGGTGAAGGAAATCTGGTATCTACTGATCTTCAGTCAATTTCATTTCCCATTTATTAATAATTATAAAACCTGATTACTGACCACAACTAATAATTTGCAAGTAACTATGTTTTTGTAGGGACTAGATTACTTAGTATCACGAAGAGAGAGAAATCTAGTCCAATAGAGAGACAATTTTAGACAACATTTCCTCCCAAGCTAACTGAAGAATGAGGGTTTCTTTATATGTAAAGAAAAACTAAAATATTTAACATAATCAAAACTAACTTCTCTTTGTCGGTTTGACAGGGCAATGAAGCAAAATGGAAAGAACGGTATTTTGAAGAATTGAACGAAACTGCAGTAACCAGAGCTGAAGGTCTGTCTGTAATGAAAAGACTCATAAGTGGTGGGTTACCCTCGAAGTTCGATTTAATAATTTATTCAGTTTTGTATTTTATACCAATTAAATATTAATTTTTTAAACAATTGATTTAAAAGTTAACAGCTATCACTAAATATTTATTTTTAATTAAATAAGGAACATCCAAATCATTTTACTAGTAGTTTTTTTGTTCTATTGCTATTTAAATGAATCACTTGTAGACTGTTTCCTTCACAGTAAGAATTCCTTTTTATTCACAGAAAATCAAGAGATGAAAACCATTCAGTCTGATGAGTTCCTTCTAAGATTTTTAAGAGCAAGGAAGTTTAATTATGAAAAAGCCTTCAATCTGGTAAGGTAGAATTTCATCTCATTTTTAAGTTTGACAATTTTTAGTCAAAAAATCTGGTGAGTTCGTTTAAGGAACTCCTAGTTTAATCCACATAGGTTATAAAACTGATTTAATGTATGCTCTTTATGAAAGTTTGAACTATTGAAACAATTATCAGAGTGTGATAATTGAATACGAATATTTACATATAACAAAAAACAATACGGAAACATGAAAAACCGAAGGAATCATATTTCAAAGAAATGTTTTTTTCATTTTTTCAAGGTGAGCCAGACTACTAAATAATCAGCCATACAAGTAAAATCTATTCCTTTCTCTTGAAAATTTATTCAAAGAACGTGTAGTCCGGCTTTTTGCTCATATCATGCCTCAAATTGTTCATGCGCGTGCCACAAAGTTGCATTACAGATTTACGGTTGTATAGTGTTGTCCCCAAACCTGTTTATGTGAAATATTGGCTTCATTTTTATTACAACATACGTTTTATATCGAAAGCTCTTCTATTTGTCAATCGTTTTCCTACAACCCTCTAACAAAACAGTCTGTCCTTCCATCTCATCCAATTTCCTCCTTGTTTCATGTTCTGTATTACATTTGTTGTCACCACCTAGCATTTCATAGAGATAGCTGAGATCAATTTGACAAAAGGTTTGTCTTGTTTAAAACTTTTTAATTATATACATTTGTTTAAATCCCGTTACTTCAAGTAGGGCTGATGGTGCCGTCAGTTCGCAGTCATTATTTCCTTTACATTATCGAATCAACGAAAAATCCACTTTACTCATTCAATCCTTCAGTTTAAATCCTCCGTTCCCTCCTCTGTCATGAGATCACGTCATTCTGACCTTTACTCTTCGTCCAAAAGATCCTTGAGCGATTGGTGCTTGTTTCACCAACCAATTTCTGGAAACATATTCCTCTAACTATCCTATCCCCAATTCTGTTCCCTTCCGATTTTAAATTACCAAATGCCATTTAAGCTCGTCGTATAATATCAGCCGTCTCTACAAAGATTACATTACACACTGCTAGTTATGAGCTCTATTATTTTGGGGTTCTATTTTTTCTGATTATGTTTTTAAAGCTTTCTTTTAGCAAAGGCTCCTTCTTTACTCAGCTCCTGAAATTCTCATTCCTGGTCTACCTCTATAAATTCTAAATACAATCTTGTGCATGACCAAATATTGAGTATTTATCTCTCATCCGACAGCTGGAGAACTACCTGCTGGTGAAGAAGATAGACCCAGACCTGTTCTCTATGAAGCAAGCCGTGGAGGACGTGGTCCACCTGGGCGAGGGATGGCAGTGCGTCCTAAAGGGCAGGTCCAAGAAAGGCGAAGGAGTCCTCGTCTGCAGGCCCGGCAGGTACAGTCTCATATCCAGTGAGTACATCTACTAAACTATCCACCATTAACTTATTAATGCTCCATTGGTTATGTTATTAATTAAACAAAATTGCTATAAGAATTTATGATTGAATTCATACTACAGCTCAATCGACAATTCGGGCAACTATTTGGGCAACGATTGCGATTGATAACATCTCACCTCTCAATAAAAAGAAAAATTATCCGGATTTACCAAGTCATCGTAAAACTAATCTGAGCATGCGTACTTGATCACTGGGGGGATATCGAAGCACTCAAACATCGATACGCATCCAGTCATTCCCGTCCAATAGTAAATGAGCCATTCTACGTAACCAATTAAAACCAGCACTGAGGTCAGCTTAATGTGCCCACCACCCTTGCCCATACTCCCTCGATTTTGTTTTGAACTTCGTACAAAATTATCTACACATCCTTACGTAAGATCGCAATCGTGTGGGTCTCCCCGATCACTACTCCCTTCTCCATTTCTAGGGAGTGTATTTTGTGTATGTGTATTGTTGTAAAGTGTGAATGTGAGAGTGAACACAATATTTTATATATGTTATGAATGTGACCATTTATCACAATTACTTATTTCCCTATGTCGGGGGTGCCTGGTCACCCTGGCCCTGGTGACAAGTGAGGATTGTTCGAGTTTATAACCTGGACAATCGTTTCATGACGGCGTTACTATCCGACTCCATTTTTGATAGGTATGTGCCCCGACAATGCACTATATTAAAGAGAAGAGGTACAGAGATTTTTCATAAAGAATTAGTCAAGTTTTCAGAGTTCAAGCGGAAACCAAGCGTCAACGAGTAAAGGTCACAAGAGACTAATTAACAGGGCCGGGAGCCCGCCTTAAGTACCCTCTCTACTGGGAGGCTGCAAGGGTGCCTAGGCCGGCGGTTGGTTCCCAGCATGTGGTGAGGCACCGCGACCGCCGCCTAATAGCCCGGCCAGCCCTGGTCCCCTGGAGGTAGAGAGGCCGCCAAAGGGTTGTTTATGTTATTGCCTTGCTTGGCCACAATATTTTATTGCTTAACACATTTACAATGATTTATGTTTGTTCATGTTATTTACATTTGTCTATAATACATTTAGTTCATGTTATTTTACTTTTGCTTACAATATATATGCAATAGAGTATAGGGTGATTTATCTTATGTAGTTAGCGGTCGCTACACCCTACTATGGCAAATTTACTTTGTTTTACACCTAAAGATTTTTTCGAAAGAAAAAAATGTACTCCATGCGTCGTTCTCAAACAACTAAGTAGTGAATAGATAACAGTATGAAGTTGATTTTCGACAAATCAATAGTCAGCATAGCCATTTGAAAAATTGCTAAAAAAAAAAAATGAAAATTGAGAGAGGTAAAGGAGGGGGGGCTGTAAAATGTTAAATCCACACCCTCACAAAAGTGAAAAATATTCGGGATACATTTGTAAAAATGTAGGATTCAGGACTTCAATATGATGGCAATTTAAGTCAGAAGCATAAGTTGTATAGGGTACAATTTCGTAGATATATTACTCAGAGTGCTGAATCATATGGTGTAAAATTCGAATAGTTAAAGTGCTACAAGGGCATTTCACAACGTTGGAACTTTTACTCAACCTTATAGATCAACCTCTTGGAATGGATTCTGTTCTTCTAGAGAGGTTAAAATAAGCTAACCCCTGGCATTCGTGGGTACAGAGGAAAAGTTCCCTATATTTGTCCTCGTTGTCCACTAACACAGTACTTCAGATTCCGGAAAGTTCTAGGCTTCTGTTTTGCTCATAAGTGTTGCTATCATATGACATGTATATCCATCAGTTAAATAATCTTTGTGGAGGAGAGTATTTTCAAAGAAAAGAAAGAAAAGCTTTATTATGAAGTACAAGCAAAACACTGGTATATACAAATATTAAGAGTTATGTTACTACATACTGGGTCGGATGTTTAAGGACTAGTGTCTGGGAAAAAAGTGGGGGCTAAGGCTGAGACATATGTGTATAAGGGAAGCGTAGTTCCAAGAATAGGGAGCTAGGCCTAGGAAGGATGCGGTCGCTTACTTAAAAATATCAGTGACTTTGATAAAGTCACGAGGCAGGTATACACTAGCTTCTACTATTAGCGTTATATAACTCATCGAAGCCAGTGCGAGCTATCTGATCTCACAAACGTTCAAGAAATTTCCCAAGACCTGTCAGCACTTGTTTACTCCAGTATTCTTGGGATATCCAAGTAGCTCTCAGTCCACAAGCTTAAAAAAACACTAAAATGAAAAATCTTAATTGAGTTTAGCGATGTTATCTAATGCTCCTCGTTCCTACTCTTTTCAGATAAGCGCAAACGTGGAGACAGATGCGCCATGACAGTGGAAGAAGCGTTTCGAACCAACGTGCTCGCGGTCGAATGGTTGCTCTTGAGTGAAATGTCTCAGCTGGCCGGAGTATTGGCCATCATAGACCTTTCCGGCTTCTCCTTATTTACTCACGCCCTCTTCCTCAACCCCTATCACTCCAAGAGGACGACAAATGTAGTTCAGGTGATTGAGTGTGAATGTATGTCATATTGTCTTTGATCATGGAACCATACGAAACCCTCAAATGTTTCCCCCTCCAATATCATAGGACATCAGTAGTAAGAGCTATCTAAGCATTAATAAAATGGAAAAATTCAGATTTTAATTGTATTAATTAGAAACTTCTTTACTGTGATAAAATTACAATCTGCATCATTGGGCAATAAGTAATTGTGACAAATGTTCTCATTTATATCATATTTACAATTTTTATTCACTCCCTCATTCATACAGTATTTACAAACAGCCCAGAGACCAAATCCACAAGGTTGTTACCTCCCTCGTGTGCGGAAGACGAAGCGGAGTCTTGGGAAGTTCCCCACGCTCCTCCGTCAGCCGCGTCAATGAATACGAGCCAGTGGAGACTGACCAAGAGCCACAGACACTCAGGACACGTTGGAGAAACTGGCCATTCCCAGGGCTCCCACTGTCACGTATTTATAGCAGGTCACGATGCCACTGCCGTTTCAGTCTCCGAGGAGGATTATAGGGATGAGTGGTGGAGTGTAATGATGCTCTACGGGATTAGGGTGGTTGGATACATTACTATGGAATTTTATCAACTTGGAAGGGATGATTACGATTTTAAGATATTACTATTATAACTCTCTAATATAAATTTTGACTGGACTAATTTCTAAGTATAGGATTACCATTTTTTTTTTTAAATCGGCTGGAATTGGACAGCAGGAGATGGTAGTTGTAATATTCTCCTTAGATTGATAGCAGTTGGTGAAGGAGGTTGAAAGATTTAATGGAGATGGAGTACCTCTTAGGGGATAAGATTGATCTGCTAGAATACAAACAGTTTTTCATTCATAAGCTTAAATTGTTTTCCCCCTAGTCCGTTGGAGTTGTGTGGCTCATGAGACAACCTCCCAATCACTCCTGCAAGATTATTCTCTACAATATACAATTAATAATAATCTAATAAGTATCGAAAGATGAATGGGCAAGGATGTAATACATTTTCTCTCAACATAAATGGTGAAGGTAAATGATGTTATGAATCCATACTGGATATTTCTCATATATTGTTACGTCAGGTGTTACAGCTGGGAATCTTGAGAAAATTCATTATTTTTTAGTGGTCTATTTTCAATTTATCATTCACATGACCTAACTCCTCAAATTTTTTTTATGCACATTATTTTTATATGTTACTCAAGAAAATGGACGAATGTATGTGAACAGACAATCATCTCTTACATACGGTCCTAATTAACGCTAATGCAGTACTTTTCGAAAACTCAATAAACTTTATTCTTTACAACTCATTTCATTCGTTGTGTGACAATCAATCACTTGAAAAGTATAGCATGATTTATTTTATATGTGTCATCCTCTAGGTGAAACAGGTGATTACAAGCGACAAATAAAAGTTTGGGTTTAAGTATACAAATCAAACTCTACAATGAACTAAACATTATGTAATGAAAATTGTCATTTGAGGGGGTCAAAGTCAGTGGGGTATGTCACATTTTCTTTGTTTTGAGAAACAAAAGGTTTTACTAGAGTCATTGTAATAAATTCCCAAGTTACAAATTTGTCCCAGGAACCAATTGAATATTGAGATTAGGTTTGATTAAAGGTAATTGTGTCTAAATTTTAAAAGGTAAAATTTGTCTAAATTATAGTTTTGATTTATTTTAAACATCTGAAAATGACCATTCTGCAAGTAAATATGTGATAATTTATGAGGTTGATGCAAAATGGAAAAACAGTGAACTATTGTGGTTGTGACTTAGTCATCGTTTTCTTTCAACAGTCTAGTCCTGCTAGATTGTACTTCTTGACTTAAGTCAGAATTGTTGAAAATATGACTTACACTACTCTGTCTTTAGCCCACTTCGTTCATAATGAATATAGTAATTTGAATAAAGTTTGATGTAATGGTAAAAATAACAATTTTTTTTATTGCTAATTTTTTGTATTTAAATATTGAAATATATTTGATTTGTGTTTCCCACTCCAACCATAAAGAGAAAAACCATTGGCGAAAACATAACTTGTGGCCACAAAGCCGATTTACTATCGGCCTGTCTAAGTTTTCATTGGTTCATTATTTCCAATATCCAATGCCCTTACAACTTGGCTCCCAACGGAACCTCAAATCCTAACCCAACTCACGGTAACATTTTCGCGTTGAAGAAAATTGTATTGCCCATTTTATTTTCTTTAAGGTATTTCATCCTGATGGCTTACACACACAGCCAAGACATACTATCGCTATTTAAATGCGAGAAGCATCCATCAATCATAATTCGTCGTATCCATCAAATAAGTAACCAATGTATTTATGTTCAGTTTAAATAATGAATAATCAATCGCCTTAAACATTTTAATAGTTTATCTAGAACAAGTTAAAAAGAACATATTAAAATTAACATTTCTTATACATTTAAGGGATGCTTTTTTCTTTATTATAAAACAACTTTATTATGATGATATTACAATCTGCCTTAATACTTAATAGGCAATAAATAATTGAGATAAAAGTTCTCATTCATACCATATTTACGATTCATCATTCACTCGCACATTCATACAATATTTACAAACAGCCCAGGGGCCCCCAAGTCCACGTGGTTGTTGCCTCCCTCACATACGAAAGAGGAAGCGGAATCTTGGGACGTCCCCCCGCTCCTCCGTCCGCCGCGTCACCGGATACGAGCTAGTCGAGGCTGACCAAGAGCGCGAGAGCCACAGACGCTCAGGACATGATTGGAGAAACTGGCCATTGCCAGGAATCCCACTGTCACGCATTCATAGCAGGTCACGAGGCCACTGCCATTTCAGTCTCCTAGGAGGATTATAGGGATGAGTGGAGCATTGCAATGACTGTGCTACGGGATTAGGGTGGTTGGATAGGTTACTATGGGATTTCATGAATTTGGAGGGGATGAGTTCAAGAATGTAGGGTATATTAAGATCGTTATGAAGGGTTTTGTTGCTGACATAATAAGGGGCATTTACTATTGTTCTCAGGACTTTTGATTGAAAGGATTGGATACGCTTGATGTTCGACTTGTTTGCTGTCCCCCATAGCTCTATTTTTTTTTTTTTTTTTTTTTTTGTTGAGATGGAAGCCTAAATACCGTACTGTGTCAATCACAGGGAGAGGAATTGAATTGAAAAAGACTAGTGGACAGGACATGCGTCAGAGGGTAAAGAATATGTGGGAACATTTTGCTTCATTGACCTTGATTCGCCATTGGTAGCACCAATACTCGATCTCATCAAGGTGTTTTTGAAGGTTTTGGGACGCTATATCTGGGTCTGAGTGGGATGACAAGACTGCAGTGTCATCTGCAAATGTTGCCAAGAAGGTATTGGGAGTAGAGGGGACATCAGCGGTGTATAGGTTATAGAGGATGGGACCCATGACACTGCCCTGTGGAACTCCTGCTTTTATGGGATATTAGTTAGAATATTCTTAACCACAGTGGACTTAAAATAAGTGGTTTAAAATGTAGGACTTTAGGATTAGGAAAAGGGTCTGTGGTAAATATGTTTTAAGCTTGTAAAGCAAACCTGCGTGCCAAACCCTGTCAAAAGATTGATCTATGTCCAGAAATGCAGCAGTGCAATACTGTTTGGTTTCAAGGGTTGAGGAAATGTGATCAACAACGTGAAGGCCTTGCTGAGTAGTGGAATGTTGTTGACGGAAGCCAAACTGGTGTATAGGAAAAAGGTTTTTAGATTCAACAATTGGAAGTAGACGTTTTAAGAGGAGTTTCTCGAATATTTTTGAGAAGATAGCGAGTAGGCTAATTAGACGGTAAGATGAGGCATCGTTGGGAGGTTTTCCGGGTTTGGCGAATAGGACAATAATGGAGTGTTTCCAGAGGAGAGGAATGTGCGTCATTCGGATTATGCAATTATAGATGTAAGTTAGGAAGATTATGGCTTTAGGAGGAAGTTGTTTGAGAATTTGAGGAGTAAGAAGATCATATCCAGGGGATTTTCAGTAAGGTAAGTTTTTCAGAAGGTATTTGACCTCAGAGGGGTTAACGGCTATTGGTGGAAGTAATAGAGGTATAGGTGAAGTGAGGTAATCTTCAACAGCTGTGCCTGTAAGAAGCTGACGGAAGTGGTCCCAATCGACTGGGCCCCTAATAAATGAAGGAGGAGACAATTTGTGAATTGGTCTTAGGTAAATGGTTAATAATAAAGGGCTATGATCGGAGGATAGGTCATCGAGGCGCGTGAGTGAATAGTTTTTGTGTTCCTAAACTATTGTAGAAGAAGAAGTCTAGGAGATCTGGATTTCGGTTGGGATCTGATGGCCAATAGGTGGGTGTGTCAGAAGAGATCGTGGAGCAATGTTTCCGTGTGAGTGCAGACAGCAAAGCACGTCCACCTGTATTCGTGGATCTTAGCCCCCAGTGTTGGTGCTTCGCATTTAAGTCCCCACCCACAAGGAAACAATGTCCGATGGAGTGTAGAAAGGAGATGAATTGGGAATCGGAATTGGAATTATTGGGAAGGCAGTACACTGATGCTAGAGTAAGTGGGAAAGGTAAGGTGCTGATTGACACTGCAGTGGACTGAAGGAAATCATGTGCTACCAACGGAATTGTGTGATGAGAAATGGAGTTATGAACAATGACAGCGGTACCTGCATGGGCTCTTGAATGGGTTAAGGAATGAGGTTAATAGGCTGGTGAGATCGGAAGAACTTGAAGGTGGAGGAATATGCGAGATGTGTGGCTGAGGATGGGATTGAGCTTGAGGGTTAACGGGATGAATGGAATGCTGGGAAAGATGATCTTGTGGACAGGGAGTGGGCGGTGCCTGTGACTGCTCTCTGTTGCGAACGGCATCGGTGAAAGAGACAGAAGGCTTTAAATTTCTCGCTGGGCCGCTTCTTATTGCTAGTTGTTCCTCTTCTGGCTGACAACGTTGTTCGTTCCTGGACTTCAGCGTTCTGTAAGCCTCGCTGCCCTTTTAGTTGGCCGGATGGCCTTGCTGGCAAAGCACGTATACCACCGGCGATTTCAGGTGCTTTTTGCACAATTCGCTTAACACACCTGGGAGGGTGGTGGCAGTGAGATTTTGTGTGCCCATGTGCCTAAAAGTTATGGCACTGGACGATATCTCGTTTGGGATACGGTTTTTTAACCTGTATTCTTGTGTAATACAGGTGTGTTAGGCCGTATATCTTCTCCACTCTCGAGATCGACAAAGAACAATGGTAATGCCGTTTTTATTGATTTGTCTTGTTGCATATCCTCACGCAACACGTTTGTTATTTGGTGAACTTTGTATCCGAGAGCTGAGAGTTCGTCTTCTATTTCGTCAGCTGGTGTGGTCGGGTGTAAATTTCTGATCACTACTCGGAGTGATCGTTCCTGCTTTAGTTGGTAGGTATGGAAATCGGTCTAGGTTTCTTCCAAGTACTTTATTATTGCTAGGTATGTGTTGGGACTGTCCGGAGAAACTTTTGTGTCCCGATTGAGGCACGTGTATTTGCCTGTACCCACAATTTTATTCAATTGGGTACATAGTAATTTAAAGTTATTAATATTACGCACGAATATAGCAGGTGGCTTGGGCTGTGTGGGTGTTTTGTTGACTTCCATTTCATCGGTTTGAATATTTTTCAACGCCTCAAAGGTGTTAGGCGTGAAGAAAGGGGACTTTATAGCGGTTTCTTTGGATGTGCTGGCATGCGGAGGTATCCCTTCCATGGAACTAGCTGCAGAGGAAGTCATTTGTACGTTCCTATTTGAGCGTCTCGGTTTTCGCTTTACAGGGGATGGTGTCGGGGTTGGACATATGGACCTAGATCTTTTTTTTTTTTTGTGATATTATTTGCTGATAAAATCGCATTTTATCATAAAAATGTTTGTCACTACTTAAATTAAGTTTTGTGTAATAAAAAATAAGGGATTCGATCTCGCAGCTTCCAGGGGCGAGTCACCGATCTTCGCTCTGAGCCCCCAGACCGTCTCGCTCACAGAGTCTATTGCTTGGTGTTATCTCCGATCTGTGAACAGCTAATGGCAAGGCGTCCAAGATGGCCGACTTCTCGGTCCGATTTCACTTTTTACACTTCCACACAAATATAATAAGACATTTACTCACTTCTTGAGGGCTCCCTCGTGGCCAGCTCACGCAAGTTGCCCGCTGGAACAATGCTATGGCTGAAGTGTGGCCTATAAACGGTAGTACACAATATTTGAAGGACGAGCGAAGTAGAGAGGTGTTGTAATTAGTAGCGCATGCGCATAAACTTTTAGGGATGCTATATACCATTTTTGGGTCTTTATGGTGCAGAATTTAGAATGAAGTATTTTTTGTAGTTCTTCTTATACATTCTTATAACTTTAGTTATACGGTAATCGTTTCTATAAATTATGTGTATATCAATGTGTATTATTAAAATATTTAATTTAATAAATTTATTTTGTTTTACAGGATACTATACCTCTGCGGTTCGGTGGTTTTCATGTTGTCAATCAGCCCAAGTATATAGATGCTATTTATGCACTATTCAGATCGTTTCTCAAGGAAAAAGTTCAACAAAGGGTAAAATACATTTATTCAATGATACAAAATCATAATTCATAGGTCTTATGAATATATTCGCAGTTAAATATTTTCCTTGGGAATTCTTTCCATATTTTTAAAAAAAATTATCTATTGTTATTGTTATCTCAATAGAAATATCAAGTCTGAACTTCCTTTATCTTGGCTCAACTTGTGAGTGGTTTATGAACTATGAAGTTTTGGTTAGCCTTCCAGAACATCTGGTTGTTTAAGTAAGGTGATAGCAGAATTGGAAGGGGTTGACTTTAGAATGACAGTCCTCTATAATTGTAGGGCATCTGTCAGAATGAAACGTCTGGTTTGAAACGTAGAATGGTTCATTTGATAAATACTGCTGTATGATGAACTACAATGATTAAATTTTTCTCTGGTTTGATTCATCAAATATTTCTGACTGTTATAGCCAGATAAAACCTACCAGTAAAATATAACATTACTAGGTGAAAATTTTGATATATGAACCATGAACATCATATAAATTTCTAAATAAAAAAACGATTTTCCTCAACACTAAGAGTAGATCAAATTAAAATTCACAGAAAGTTACATTACTTACTAAATATATTATAGTGAATCGGATCCTAATCACCAGATAGCATAGATCAGTCACTTACTTCTTAGATGAGTGCATACGAATATTAAATATAATTATAATAATTTTGAAAAGTCAATTACAAATTTTTTACCAAAAACACTTGAAATTTTCATGAAAAACCATCTTGGATTCCGAAAATCGATTTCAAAAATAAAAATAAATTGTAAAGTCACTTATTAAAATGACCATTAGTGATTTGTAATATTCACTCTCAAAAGTTTATTTCTTCAAATATCAATGCACATTTCTTTATTTAGTGTGTTCTAGAACAACGGAAAAAAACTTAAAACGTTAAATTCGTTTGTAGGCTACAACTTGAGACAGCTTAAAAGTTTAAACAAAGGGACAACACACTTTTTAAACACTTAATTTTTGTTGGTATGCGTGCCATTAACATACCTTAACCAACAGATATACATATTCCAGAACATCGTTATTCATATCCTGTAAAATGTGCCTAATAAATTCCAATTTAATAGGATCAATTTTCGAGGACATACTTTATTACATTACGTAATCTAAAGCTTCTACAACTCGGATTTTATTTATTAAAGTTTTTAAAGGAAAATTAAAGTGTTGGTATTTCTCGATAATCAGGACTGGAATGTACTAAACTTACTAGATTTTTAGGTAAGGTTAGGCGGAAAAAGGGCTGCGAAGATGACAGAATAATCCATCAAATCCACCAATCCTCATCTGTCCTAGGGTTGATGGTGATTCACTTCTTAGCACTGGACTAGCAGTGACTCATCTAGCGAGGGGTGGGCACCCTTGACATCAAGATTGCATAGTCAGCAGTTCCCCGTAAGCCGGCATTGAACACTATGAATACAATTGGAGGGATTTGTATCAATGAAGACACCATCATGGCCACACTTATGAACCGTCTATGAGGTCGTGGTATATTATTGAGAAAAAATCAATACACAGTAAACCTAACTTGATACAATGGCGTTTCGAAAGTAAATGGCCATATTTCAGGATGTAATAATACCCGAAAAAAAATTAATTTGGCAAGTTTTAGTGTGCAAATGGTCCAAAACCATCATAATCGAACTGTACATTGTTTAGCTATTACTAGTACTTCATCGTACCATGGCTTAGTGCCGCACCAAACTGTTTGGCAGATAACTAGACTTCTCAAACGAAAACTTAGAAATTCATTAGAAGCATTGGGTTCTACCAACAGATTTAAAACATAATGTTGTCATTAATAGACATTGTTGCTGATGTGATGTTAAATAAAAATAATTAAAACATAATGGAAACCTCAAGACATTATGTTTGCCCGGTTAAGTCAGATCTATCATCAGGTGTATGATACTGTAAATAATGCATTGTTATTCATGAGAGCTGAACGAGCTACGAGATTTAGTTCATTTCGACGAACAACAATAGCTATACTGCAGTTATTCTTTAAATTATAGGATTTATATATTTTTAATTATTCTACTATTTATGGGGTAAAGCAGTTGGATTTTTCATTTTTAAGTGGCGCGTTTGTATTACCTGAAAGAGAAGACAATTTGAAATAGGAGTTATTTACTTTTTCCATAAGTCTGTATTGAATTATATGTAATGGTCTTTCATTGCAACAACAATAAACAATTTTTGGATCGTTCTTAAAGTTGAATACACACTCATAAACTCAACGTCACCGTTAGACTCGTTGATTACTATTCGGTAACATTGAGTATTATGATCGATGAAAAATAAATTAAACATTATACTAGCCGGGCCGTTTTATGTTATTTTTACTTCCTAGATATATATTTGTATAGGTTGTTATTATTTTTTTTTTTTCGGCAACTACCCTTATTGGTAGATAGATTTACAAGCACAGTTTTTAGAATTTCTAAGCTGTAGGAAACGATGAGTTTTTTGTATCATAAACATAAGTATACTTTGAATAGAGATTTTATTTTCTTGCTTGTATGTGCTTAGTATGTTGTGTTTAGTTCTGTTGTCAGAGTATAAAGCGTATAGTGTTGTAATGGCTGTTGATACATCATCAGATATCCATGGGTCCGGGCTGTTCGATAGTTTATTCTTTTATTGTGCTAAAATTACAATCTACCTTATTAGGCAATAAGTAATTAAGATAAATGCTCTCATTCAGGGTGCAGGCTGTAAGACCTTCAATCCTGTTAATTCTATTTGAATGAATCCTTCCAGACTGTCTCGTATTTCTTTACTTACCCTCACGGAGGAATCTTGTTGTTCCACTTGTCTTTTCATCGAGTATTCCACTACTTAGTTGTATGCTCTCTTCCAGTGACGTTATCGCATTGTGAATAGTGCCCGTATAATTGTTTTGTGTATTGATCTATTTAATTTATTTCGAATAGATAACAAATAAATAACGTGAGTAGGTTCCAGATCCATGGATCCCACTACTCCAGCCAATACACAACAAATACACCGGGCGAACTAACAATAGCTGACTAGACTGAGTCGTGGTATTCATTGGTGTAGGTTTGAGGGGGCCTAGCCAGCTAAGGTCAGGGTCCCGGATCAATGGCGGGAATGCGCCCTGGTTCCCGCCAAACCCCAACCCTTCTCGCTACGCCCAGCTCGATCTGGGGAGAAGTGGGTGGTCTCCGTCCACCCCTAATCTGTTTTATTCCTATTCTCATCAATGAAATAAGGGTTGGGATACTAGGAATGTCAGGAATTATTCTAAAGAGACACTTATGTTTTACAGAATCTCATTAATGGAGTGAAAAAAAAAAATTTCAAATAGGAGCTCCATTAGTTAGTGTTCATTAGTAATTTATTGTCATGTTTCATCCAAGGGTTACCTCATCAATTTGTTTTTTTTATCATTGAACAAGAAATATATTTTTTATATTATATCTTTACCGAAAATATTATTACAACAATAGTAATAAACCTTTCATTTTTTGAAATGTATAAAAACTAAATAAATTACAATAAAAGTAAAGGACAACATTGGCACATGATCGAGTGCGAGCCAAGGAAGTTTTATTAAATACTTTTCAAATTGTTAAAAAAAAGACATTATAACCTCTAAAATCACTAAAATATAAACAGCTCAAATATTCACAGAAACATGTTTAAATCCGTTGAGCGCTATTAAATGTGAATTTCTTGGCTTACAAAAATGTTTTACATAAATTATATTCTAAATGGTTTTGGCAGCTAATCTTTCCTTAACTATATTAATTAATTAATCATCGCCCTTTGTATGCTTGCGTATATAACTTACGTGGATGCAACTGAATACCTATATTCTGTATTTCAAATCCTAATTCCACTTTCGCAATCCAAGATCTGTTTGATTATTATCCTCCTGCCCACGAAAATGCTACATTCGACGCCAGTCCTCCTAATATTGGGTGTCCCAGACTTAACGCAAGATTTGAATTTGCCGGCATTTGTGCAGTAAAGTGCTGAAAACCCTAAAAAAACAATTTGACAGCTCACAGTTTAGGGTTAGTAAAAATGGAGCGTTACACGATAGAACAACGTGTCTTTATTGTTGAACATTATCTCAAAAATAAAAAATAATGAAAGTTTGGCGGCCGCAGTTTGAAAATTTCATACAGAATATGGTCGGAATAGTGTTTTGACTTCATCAACTGTGAAGAGATTAATTGAAAAATTTAGGGAGACTGGATTAGTTGAAGACACTAAACACACTGGTCGTCCAAAAACAAGCCGTTCAAAAGTCAATATCGAACCAGTGCGTGAGAGTGTTGTTCAAAATCCAGGAACATCAATTTGGCGTCGTAGACAAGAATTGGGAACTGATAACACAGTTCTTTGTGCCGAAATTGGATATTGATGTGGCCAATATGTGGTTTTAACAAGATGGTGTCACATGCCATACAGCCCATGAAACAATTTAAATACTGCATGAGACATTTCACGACCTGGAAATACTCTCTCGTTTTGGTGATCATAATTGGTCACCTAGATCGTTTGATTTAACACCTTTAGATTTCTTTTCATGGGGTTATTTGAAGTCCAAGGTCTATGGCAACAATTCCACATCCACCGTGCATTAATAGAGGAAATTCAACGCAGCATCAAAGAAATTCATCCACATTCATGCCAAATGGTCATGGAAAATTTCAAAAAAGAGTGCGTATGTGCCAGCAAAGTCATGGAGGCCATTTTCCCGATGTGTTGTTTCATAAATAACCCTATCATATTTACTTTATAATTCATAAAAAAATAACAACAAAAATACTAAAAACTCTGTTTTTTATTTAAATCTTGCGTTAATTCTGGGACACTCTTTATTATTTCCGCCTTGCTTCATCCTTACGAATTTTCTAAATCAATTTATCCCAACTCCTCAGTCACTGGCTAGCTTGGGAACTATCTATTTCTACGTAGGCTTTTTATTTTATTTTATTTACTCTATGTATCCAGATGTTTGACTGCCCCCTCCCACATTACTTATTTCTTACTATTGTTTGTTTATATGGTAGATATATTAACTTGTATGTATTAGTTTTAAGGTTTTATTTTTAATTTGACACTGATATCATCTTTTTGTCATATATTTTCATAACGCTCCATCTATGAATTTATTTACTTGTGCCCTTCTATCAAAATGTACACCCATTTTTGTTTTCTTAATTTAGGTTCACACTTTATTTTACGGTGTTATTTTTCTTTGTCTTGTGATACTTCTCTTTTGTTAGCTAGAATTGCTCTTTATTTATTATTATTCATAGGGTACTCCCTGAATAATTTTTTTTTGACATATATCTATCTATAGGGGAAAACCAGAATATTAAATTTAAAATAGCTTCAGAGGAAAATAAAATAGTAGGCTTACACGAATGGATGAAGTAAAAATACTATAAATAGAAAACTATACGTTACCCCAAAATCCTAGTTACAGGCTAATATACTATTCCAATAGACTGTCCATTGTGACTAGCACTATTGTGGGATTAGACTAGAGTAAAATAAATCTTATTAAAGGCTTAAAAACGCTTTATTAACAAAAATGACTTACAATAATGAAATAAATCAAACACATTATGTACGAGGGGTATTTGGTCAACTAGAGGCTCTACCTGAAGCAGATATCATCCTAGGGGGTCTTAGGTAATACCTATAACATACCGGCATGCTCGTGACGATTTAATTATCAAAGAACAAGGCAACAGTGAAAAATATCTGTAAGTGAATTGTTGCACTACCAACAATGGCAATGACCATAAAGTTAGGCTGTGTTTGTTTTTGATGAATTTTATTCTAATAGATCTATATAGATTGTTAAATGTGTATAGATCGTTATGCACAGTTAGCTTTGTTATGAGCTACTGATTGCGTCTCCATAGCATGTTTGATAACTGCCATCTCTCAATAGTATTCCGTCACTTCCTTTTTTTTTTTTATTATTATTTACGGAAAGGCCTTAAAGACCACGCGAATATCATTACTTTCGGTTCTTTTCTTGTTTTTGTTTTTCCTTTCCTTCCATTTTCTTGTGCTTTTTTTTCTTTCTTCTGTCCACGCGACTCCCTTTTTCGATTTTTTTTTCCCACAAGAACCTTGATTTTCCTCAGTCTTTTCCTATATCTTTCTCCACCCTGACAATCTTGGTCCGTTATTCCTAGTCTTTCAGTTTCTTCCTTCATCTGCTTGGTGTATCCCCTTGAGCTTTTGTATCCTCGGATTTTCTGGAATATTTCGTTGTTTAGTCTTTCCGGGGCCGTTCTTACCATATGCCCGTGGAATTTAGTCTCCTGGTCCTTATACCCGTTTCTAGGTCTGTTGTGTCTTTGTAGATTTCTTGATTGGATCTCAGTCTGTATCCTTCTTGGGGTCGTAGATCCTTCTTAGGATTCTTTGTTCTATTCTCAGTAGTTTCTCTAGACTGGGGAGGCATGAGGTTTCCGTCCCATATAATATTATCGGTTCAACGCCTGTGTTGTAGTGTCTTATTTTCGCTTAAGTGGACAGACTTCCTATTGTATTATTATGTATATGTAGTTTTTTTTTTTAATACAATTTACTTTGTATTTGATTTAAGCGTGGTAAAACAAAGAATTGACCTCAAGGAAAAGATGGTTAGGCAATTCAATAAAGAATTATGAATAAGATATTGAATACACATTTCTAGTTTGGTAGTTAAATATGTTGAGCAGTTGCACTTTGATCAGTGCTGAATCAAGAATACTGGTACGTAAGTACAGACGACAGATAGGAAAAAACAAAACAATTGCTGCATTTTGAAAGAGTCCAATCAGATCAGTCATTGAAATAGGTTTAATGAGAGCAATCAATTGCTAAATGTGACCAGTGTAGCCAGCCAGTTGTAGATAGCCCAGCTGCAATTAGTTCTCTTGTCTGCCGCGCTGTCCCAGTTCCGAGCATGGCCGGAATTTGTGATTCTTTCTCTCCCTTTTCTGCTATTCTCCAACATTACTTCCTGAGGAAATACACACTTGCGAAGGATTATTTCTTTCCTTTGAAACAATACATTCCCGATAAACTACGGGAGTTGTTTATTATCTAAATACATATTTTTTATAGAATGTCAATCGTTAAAACCTTATTGGTCAATCATATCGTGAAAAGATCACCTCTTAAACTGAGAAAAACACGAGCTATTCCTCTCCCCTCTGTCTTAATATCTCAAATATGGCACAAATAGAAATTGATACGATAGTAATCTTTTGATTAATCAACAGCAATTTTTATAATACTTTGTCCTAAATAACTGTACAGAAATGTCGGTATTAATTTTACCATGTCAAACAAATCTAAGAAAAGTTTATGCACCTCTAATAATTAGTATTCAGTACCCGCCGTAACAAATCATTTTTTTATGATCGGATATTCAGTCAGGGATTAACACCAATTACGTACAAACCGTTATTAACTTCATGAGGACCTCAAAAACAAGAGCCTCTATCCAGAAAATAATTATCTGTGAATTATTTAGTACAGCTCTCAGAAATATAGTGATCAGTAGAGCTAATTAAAAGTGATGGATATCATATAGTTTAATCTATAATACACATAATTAGTATATTCTTAATACTACCTGAACCTTTGGAAAGAAACAGATTTAGTTAGCTTTTCTTTATAGTTCAGCGTGCTATATTAAATTCTGCGGCCACGTTTTTTGGCGTGTATACCTGGTAAAGAACATTTCATGATTCAAATTTGACAGGTATTCGACGTGGGAGAAAGAAACCACTCGTGAGGACTATGGTATTGTACGGTTTGACCTGAGCATTAACAGACATATTTTATGAAACTAAACATATAATTCTGAATCCAAAAAACTTGTGATTTGATTGATATGAGACCTTTTATTGATGATTATTAAAATAACGATAAATTATAATTTCTCCGGTTTCTTCATTTTACTATCGAATCTTCTATATTTCATCATCACGTCTTTTACATAAGAGAATTTATATATATATATACGTATTCCAAAGGTTCATTTCCACGGGAGATCCTTTGAGCGCCTTCATGAATACATCAGCCCTGAAGTTCTTCCGAAGGAGTACGGTGGAAAATGTGGTACAGTGGACGATCTCGATTGGAAGGAGAGATTACTAGCTGATGCAGGCAGAATTTTAGGTATCTAAAACCAATTTTTTATTTTTTAATATTAGAAAATAATTTAATACTCATTTATTTCAAAATACAGCCGTAATTCTACAATAAAATCCATTAGCAAAGCATATAGAATCAGATACATTGCTAGAATGAAATAAAATAAAATATTTTGATAGATATCTTCTGGAATTTATATAATGCTAGAGAGTGTAACTACTATCGCACTCCACAATTATTAAGCAGCACTTTTGCCAACAGTGTACATACGTAAAGAATAATACATAAATTTACATAGGGAACTATTATAAAAATAAAATAACAAAAATTAAGAACATAATGACCAATAAAGAAACAAAAGAAAAGGTGAGCTTTGTTGAATTATACTGAGAGAAAATTAACGACATTTTTTTTTCAAAAATACAGCCTAAGAAAATACAGAAATATTTTTTCGTCAAAGAATCTTGAAAATAAAATTAAATAGGATGGAAATAAGGAGTTATTGTAGGATACCCGCAGTTGGAGATTGGAGATTCACAATGGGAGGGCAAACAGGGATTGTTTCTGCCCTGTAATTCCGCAGACTTTCTTTTGATAGGTTCCTTCCCAGGCATGTCAGAATTTTTTATTTCCCTTTACTTTTTTTCCATTTTTTATATTTCAATTCTAGGCTGATATTAAAGTTGCCACGTACTGTATATATAAATGTCAGATGTCTCCCGGACTACATTATAATGCTCTGGAGCCCTCTGGGTAGTTACTTTGAAAAACAATAGGCTTGCTCTTTAAATGGACTATTCCTCATCCCTTGGGTGATAAAAGGAATCATAAAAGCTTAATATGAAAATTAGGCTTTACCTCCCAAGGACTCCACCCCCTGTAGCACTCAGAAAGACATTAGGGCGCATTAAAAAAAGGCACACAATTTTGAAGCATGCAGTGTGGAAGACACATAGGTCCTACTTTTGCACGAAATGTTTTCAATTTGGTGAATTGTTATTAATTATTTTGTTTGTTTAGTGATTTTTATAGGCGTTATACCGAGTAGTTATAAGTTTTTGAGTGATTCGGATATACTTTAAGCGATAAGTTTCCTGCAATAAAATGGACAATTTTGAAGTAAATGTTTCATCGGAAGTGTATCGTTGCAGTTTGTACACCTTGGAGGTGATTCCTTGATTTATGGGGTTATGGGATTGATTTATGCCAGGAGAACTCTTGGAATGTGATTTAATGACACCTTCAAGCTCCCTATATATGTTGTAATTTCTCGATATGCATACTGTTATATCAAAGAATCGCACTGTCCGGTCATCACGAGGGGGGTGCCTAGTTACCCTAGCCCTGGTGACGAAGTGAGGGTTGATTAATTTTATAACCTGAACAATCGTTTCATGACAGTTTTACTATCTGACTCCATTTTTGATAGGTATGTGCCCCGACAATGCACTATGCTCAGGAGAAGAGGTATAGGGTAGGTGGTGTAGGTAGTTTGTGTGGTCTTGGAATGACCACGAATTCACCTTCGGTATCTGAGGGTAGGCGAAATCCATCCGGATCCCAAAGGCGAGTGTGAACCGGAGAGAGGCAGACTGAATCGCCGTGAGAACATTGCTTGGTAAGTTCGCAGGGCCACGACAACCGTTGTCCACTAGGGAGAGGTTTTAGTGAGACGAAGGCAGAGATTCCCACTAGGAAGGTGTGGGGTCTGACAACGCCGGAGAGAGAGATGCAGAGGTTTTCATAATGAAGAAGTCAAGTTTCAGAGTTTACATCAGAGCAGCCACGAGCCAGTTAGTTGTCAGCACAATGATCTACAGGCCCCAAACCACCGGTCTTAAATACCCCGTCAGTAGCCAATCAGCTCTCGTTTTGTAGTACCCAATGCCCGTTGAGTATGTGGTTTTCTTTGTCCTCTGACAAAAAGATACGTGAGCCACGTAAGGGTCTCTCGGCGGTTGGGTCTAGTACCTGCTGCTGGCAGCTGGTGCCCCAGCTCATATAACTAATTAGCTCACAACTGCATGTTTATTGTTTACCACATTTACAATGATTTATATTTTGGTAATGTTATTTACATTTGCTTACAATATATATACAATAGAGTATAGGGTGATTTATCTTATGTAGTTAGTAGTCGCTACACACACATTTTTAGACATCAGGTCTAAACATTTTTTTTATATTACTGAAAAATTGCAATAACAACAGTATTTGTTTATATGCCAACAAAAGTATAAATTAACTGAATGGTCCTGAAATACTTATAGGCTTTGTGACTTCTTGCTTTTATATATTCATTATAATTATATGATTTTGAAAAAAATGTTTGGATATTTTTGACTCAAAATGAAACGTAAGAAGTTCTACTTTCAAACAGCCTTATGTTCATCTATCTTATTGGTGTGCTCCACAAAAGTGGTTGTAAAAATAAATGCACCCTACTTGAACTTTTAAAAGTACACTCCACAATGTCTTGAAATATCCCTGATTAGTTTTAGTCGCAAAACAAATGAATGGATGTATTTTAAAAAAAAATGTCAATCCTTTAACCAAGAGATCGAATCCTCTCCACTTTTAGATCATTGTCAAATCGCAGTTCATATAGATAGTAGAACTGTATTTTTCTGATATTCAAATACACGTTAAAGACAAAAAATACTCGAAGACATTCGAGGAAATAAAGTTTATAAAACCGAAAATAGAAATTGTCTATTTAATGTTGTCCTAGCAAATTTGAATAAAGCCAGACGGAGAGTATTGCCAGTGAAAATAGCCCAACTTTTTTAATAGTATGATTCCGAATATGAATATTATGTAAGTTTTTTATACCAATATTTGGATGAGTTTTCGTAAGGTTAATGTATTATTGTGTTTTTTATTTATTTATGTACCTTTTTTTATATAATACATAAAATATATAGAACTTATTTCTAATGTGAGCCCTTTCACATTGTTATATGTTTTATTTTTTTTTTTTTTCCTTCTTAGCTCTCTAATTATAAGATTAAGCATGAGGGAAAAATAAAGGGATATTTAGGTTGAGTGGATCCTTGTACTAGGAGTACCTGCTTGAAGGTGGTGTGAGGGAATTAAGGAGTGTGGGAAGCCTCGGTAGAGGTTGATAGTTGTGGTACAGTGGTGAGAGTCCACTGATGGCTGGGCTTAAGAGTCCCTATAGGCATGTAGTGCAGTCTTATTTAGTTGGATAGCAGTGATGGGTGCTCGTTAGAGGCTTGTTGTAGGTGGGCCAAGCGCCGTGATGTCCACCATTTGGTCTGCTTTACCAGATCTTGAGAGTTGCCATCTTGCCGGTAGCGGTGGGGGTGTCAGGTCTTGGAATAGAGGGTTTTGGCTATGTTTCATCGAGTCAAAGAACTTGGTGTGTCCCTTTGGATGGCTTCGGTGATGGTGGGGACTTTGAACTTATCGTGGATGTCGGGAGCCTTCATATCACGAAAAGGGGTATTATTTTAATTTTAATAATTGATTTATAATATGACTTTTCATCTTAGAAACTGAATATGGCAGTCTAGAGCTGTTATAGCAACGTAGTAGTAATGGAAAACGATTTTATTTTTAAATAAAAGATATTCTAGAGAAACAAAGGTTGCTTTGGTTTAAATTTTAATAAGTTTTGGTAAATATTTTGGTTAGTTAATTTTTTTTTTCATTTATCGAAAAATCGATTATCAATGGCATTACAAACGGAATCAATTTGACAAAAAATATTTTTTTTTTATCTTTGTTAAACACGTCGGAATGAAATTTTGCATTACATCGAATTTTGGTGAAAATTGTTAAATACAATGTAACGACGGGTATCCTTCACAAAATATTTGTTTTTTTGAAGGGAAACCTTTTGTTTCGGGCTCTACGCTAATGTTAAAATCAATAAACGTTTTTCGATTGAACGCCCCCAGAGCTAAACTGAGCAAGGACAAACAGGGTTGATCCGATACACCAACAACACGACAGCCCGAACAATGACTCTACCTGTAAACAACCCTCAGCTGGGACAGTTAATTATGCACTCTACCTGATAATGTTCTATTCAGGCAGCGGTGAGGGCCAATCTGTTACGTCGCTGTTACCCGACTATGTGTGCTAGTGAATTTTAGTCTATTCTCTCTCTCATAGTCCTCATACTTTCATAATTTCACAGGCTAAATTCAGATCAGAACCTCGATCACGCCTTGGCGTCTGACTCACGAAAAAACATTTTTTTTGTTAACTCGTGTCATTTGAGAGAGTTGTAGCACTATCCTCTCACAATTACTTGGGTATAGAGAAACAAGTTATTGCGATAGATTTCGAATTGGATATCACCGCTACCATATATACGAGGGTGGACTGAACATTTTCTGACCTAACAAAGATACAAGACGTTTTTTCAGAATTTTTTTTTTTTTTTTTCAACAGTACCCTCGTATTCTACACACTTTTCCCAGCGATGCTCGCATCGCTGTAACCCGTACAAATAGTACTCGGCGTTTTTCTCTGCAAAATAATCGTTCACGAAGGTGATTGCCTCTTCATTTGACGAAAATCTCTGTTTTCCGAGCGCAATTTTTAGATGAGGGGACAAAAAGAAGTCGCTTGGGGCTAGATCTGGTGAGTAAGGCGGATGGTCAAGCAGTTCAAACCGTGATTCATGGATTTTTGCCATGGCAACCGCTGAGGTGTGAGACGGTGCGTTGTCTTGGTGAAACAGGATTTTCTTTCTCTGCAAATGTGGCCGTTTTTCCGCAAGTTCTGCCTTCAGCTTGTCAAGTAATGATGCGTAGTATGCTCCTGTAATGGTTTTTTCTTTTTAAAAGATAATCGATTAAAAAAACTCCATGACTATCCCAAAAAAAAACAGTCGCCATCACTTTCCCAGCCGAAAAAACAGTTTCTGCTTATTTTGGAGACGGTTCCCCCTTTGCTGTTTGGTCTGTATTTTTGTTTCGGGCGTATAATGGTGTATCCGAGTTTCATCCACAGTAATTATTCGGCACCAAAACTCGGATTTATTGCGCCTAAACTGCTCCAACAGAGCGTTGGAAATGTTCATTCGAACACGTTTTTGATCTAACGTGAGCGAACGCGGCACCTAACGCGCGGACAGCTTTCTCATCTCTACATGTTGATTTAATATGTGACAAACACGTTCTTTTGACATAACCTCTGCTATCTCTCTCACTTTAATTCGGCGGTGTAGCACCATTTGGTGAACTTTGGTGATGTTTTCGTCGGTAGTTGCAGTTTTTGGACGTCCCCATCGTTTCCCAAGCTCTTACGACCACGTTTAAATTCAGCTGCCCAAAATTTCACTGTGGTAAATGATGGTGCAGAGTCGCTATACAAAGAATCCAACTCATCTTTGATTTGCGTAGGTTTATTGCCTTTCAAAAACAAATATTTAATGACAGCTCGATACTCGATTTTGTCTATTTTCATAAAAACACTCACATCGAATCACTCAAACGACTGTTACACAACAACTGCGCGTCCAAAATGGCTAAAACTTTGGTGAGTAACTGTCAACAGATGAACAACAAAATTCACTAGCTTTTATTTACGACTGCTGCTATCTTCATGTTGAGGTCGGAAACTTTTGATACCACCCTCGTACATGAGCTTAAATATGTCCCAGATATGTTATTTTTAGTGTTTCTCGAAATCAGAAACCCCTACGTTTTCACCGGTGTTATTAGGAATTACCACTCCCGGGAGAATTTGCCAATAAAGACCGTTGCAATTTGCCCTAAGCCACGGCGGAAACACACCCTAACAGAAGCCTTTTTCTCAAGACAACTGAGTCAAATTGTGATTTCATAGCTTCCTGCCCATTGTGTAGCATCTCCTAGTTCCTCCAGAATTATAGGTTGGAACCAATAATATGGTTGAATGAGTGTACTACCATTTATTTCTCATTATTATATCTTTTATCATATAGTCCATTATAATTATTTTACTGCCAACTAAATAACACAAATGATACATCATTATAACCCTATCTATCACAACTGACCAGGAATACGGTGTATTGGTTCGGTCTATCCTGGACTTTAGCAGTCCTTTCCTCATAATGAATACATGACATGATAAATGGTTATTGCAAAGCCATGAAACAAATAACTATCTTCATAAAACATGATTCAGTGACATAAATTAATTATTTAGTTAGTATCACAAAAATGAAGTATTTTCAAGAGGTCTGATCGGAGGATGTGGCTAAAAACCACGTCTACCAATATTTCAGACGTCAGCACAGTCCACTGATGTTTACTAAGTTGTTATTCAAAGCGTACAGCCATTGAGAGAGCTTAGCAAAAGAGGACTCATATTGGGAAAATTGCTCACTTGAGCAGGATAGCTTAATTGGTAGTGCCCTTGACTAGATATTGAGGATACCTCACATTTGAGTCGCGATCCTGCATTTTATTCTTTAGACGTTATTTATTAATAATAGTGGGGAATATACCAAAATAAAAATTGATCACATTGCAAGAGTAATTAACATCCTGTTCTGAATATTAAGTCAAATATTGTTTGTGTTATTAGAGTCATTATACGTATCATACTTTGGTGAATAAAAGTAGACCCTCTCCCTTCAGGTATCAGAAAAAATACATATAGAATTATGATAAATTCTCATATGTAGATGGTGGAAAGAATAAAATGACAGGTGATGATTTCAAAATCATGACTTATACTCCGGTCTACTCACCTCTAGTGGTTTATGTTGGCTATGACCTTTTCGTGTCTCGGCAAATATCCTTCTTGGCCTCCACTTTGTACAATTAATGTTCTCATTTCAAGTGTAGAGTTATGGAGCGACGGAGTCACTCGAGGATTCCAAAGCTATCAAGTTGGTTACATTTTATTTACTCGTTGTGCAAGACTCCTACCAGTTCGTCGAAAGATTGTGAAACTCTTTCAAACGATATGTGAACAAACTTTTTCTTTTACTTACCAACATTATACTTCTGTTCTTGCCATCAGTCATTTTTTTTGTCATATGTAACAAACAAGTAACTTTATCTCTAGGTATATCTCCAACCCAAAAGGGAGAGGTCATACTTTCAAACGAGTAATTACACCTTCTAAGTACCATTTTAAGAATCCCATGGTGTATCTTTATATTTCTTCTTCACTTCCTATTTATTTTATTCGCTTATGTATTTTTTTCTTTAATTTGTAGTTCATTCTGTAAAAAAATGGGTTTGACACTACCGATATGTAATCAAAAATACAAGCAAGATTATGTTTATTGACTAATATCTATATTCATTTTTCTGTTTCAGCTTTTGAACCTCCAGAATAATGAATCAAAGAAAATCATGATCATTTCTGACCATCGATCATCTAACCACTTTACCTACCGTCAACATCTATGCGCATGAATCTGGGATTTGCGTATCTTCTACCCTTTTTACTGGAAGGATGATTCTGTCAATGGCTCGAAACACGAAACCCTATGCAGGGAAATGAACCACAAAAAAAGAACCCACCTACCCTTAGTATCCTTCCTAAAACTTTTATTTCGGCAACTTTAGTGAGAATTCCAGAAAGCGGAGATTCACTTATAATAAAGTTTTATTTTTATTATCCCTAATTTTACAGCACTACGCCATTTTAGGATAATTTTAATCTCTTGCCCATCGCCAATACTAATAGCTACTTCTAATTCAATTCATTCTTATCGATATTAACTTCCTAGAATCATATGCTCTGGTAACTAGATCACATCCATCTGATCTGCATCCTTGGTACTTATGTACAGTGTATTCACCGGAGTAATTTTTCACATCAAATATTCAAATCAAAACTTGTCCAGTTCTTCCTCTCACGCTGACACATTTGCACGATATTTGTTTTAATTTTCAAATAGATTACATTGTTTATTTTCATTTATTTGAACATTTCCTGCTTAAATGTAGAATGGGTAATTTATGTAACCATTTTTTTTTTTATGTTTATTTGTTAAGAATTTAAAGTCAGAGACAGCTCTTTATTGGAAACTAATGCGATCATGGGACGTGAACATCACATATGTTGGATTGCAGATGAAAATAAAGGCAGTATATTTCGAGAACTGGAGTTAGTCTTTTGTTCCTGTGTTCCTTCTCTTTTCTTTATCACATTTTATCCGGCGGTGAATAACTGGTACCGAAACCCGGGAAATCGTACGGCGGTGCGGAAAGCTATCGTATTTTTTTCTCTTTTATTTCGTCCGTCGTTTTTTCTCTTCTATTATGGGAATGCGCTCAAACGGGAGGTAGTAAGTTACATGAAGGAGCACCGATACACACCAGCTTTGAGACACCATATCAAAAAAGAGCTGGACGACTTGAAAAGGCAGGGGATTATTGAGGACAGCACGTCACCGTACAATAGCCCTTTGTGTGCTGTCAAGAAAAAGAGCTCGGGTGACGGGGGACCCGACAAATATAGAGTTTTTGTAGACCATAGGCAACTCAACGACAACACAGTGGACGAGAAATACCCGATCCCCAGATTTGATGACATCTTAGACCGACTGAGCGGGGCGTGGATCTTTAGCACGTTAGACCTCAAAGCGGGGTACCACCAAATACAGATGGATCCGAAGGATCGCCACAAAACAGCCTTCACTTTCGAACGAGGACATTATGAATTCACACGGATGCCAATCGGTCTTAAAAACGCACCTATCTTGTTCCAGAGACTTATGGTTGATTACTCAGGGGTATCGATGAGTCCATGTGCCAAGTTTATATGGACGACCTCCTAGTATTTAGCGCAGATGAGGCCCAACACGAAGAACACCTAAAACTGTGTTCACCCGAGTTAGGCAATTCGGGTTAAAATTGTTGGAGAAAAAGTCCTGGCTAGGCCAGGACGTTATTGCCTTTTTGGGACACACAATATCCAAGGAGGGAAGATAGCAGCCATCCAAAAGATGGCGGTCCCATCCGATGTCAAAGTAATCCAACGCCTTCTAGGAACGCTAAATTACTATAGAAGATTCGTCCCGGAAATGGCGGCGTATTTAGTCTCTCTCAATGACCTCCTGAAAAAGAGACGGAAGGTGAGCATCACACCCAACATGGAGGCGAACATCCGAAAGTGCATGAGCCGTTTGAAGGAACACCCGGTGTTGGTATTCCCCGATTTTAGTAAGAAGTTCGCAATTACGACGAATACTAGCGGATACGCGCTGGGTGTGGTCCTATCACAGGCGAGAGTCAAAGGAGACCAACCAGTAGCGTTTGCCAGTAGACGCCTAACGGAGGCAGAAAGCCGATACAGTGCACTAGAATGGGAGTTGTTAGGGATCGTCTGGGCGATTGACCATTTCCGGCCCTATGTATTCGGGAGAAGATTCCGAATCCACACGGATCACCGTCCGTTACAATGGGTAGGGAAACTGAAGGAGTCATCGGCAAGGGTCACGTGGTGGAAGGAATTCCTTAGCCAGTACAACATGGATATTGTATATAAGCCCGGCAAGGAAAACGTCGTGGCGGACTGGCTGTCACGGGCAATGACAGTCAACGCCATAGAACCAGAACAAGGGGAATCATCCAGGGATGACCGGCAGTTCCTCCGGGAATGGACGCCAGAGGGGGATGGTGACCAAAGAGAATCTGGTTCCGTGGAGGATGGGCAGTCGACAGGAGGAGGGACCTCGGGAGGTGACAGATCCGCGGAGATGGAAAAGCGCCAGGAAATAGTCAACGATAAACTTCGCCATATAATCTGGAAGACGCGAACAGCGGGACTGACGAAGATTGCTTGCAGCGATTACAACAGATCCACAACAACGACCATCTGGTCGCAGCCGGGAGTAAAACTGGACCAGATCTGCCACCTACTCAACGAAGCTTCCAAGCCGGGGAAAACGCACTATATCTATGTAGGGAACGGGACCATTTGTGAGAAAATTAAGAGGTTATGGCGTGCGGAGTGGATCGGGATTGACCGGACGTTAGTGCGATGCACGATGATGGTGGAAACGGTCATGTATGATGCAATGAAGAAATAAATTACGCTTGCATACCACCAAGGCAAAACTAATCTTCGGGGGAGCAGGAAACAGCGCAGGCATTGAAGCGCAGGTATTTCTGGTGGGGAATGCGCAAAACCATCCAGGAGACGATAGGAGCGTGCGAGATCTGTCATCGCACGAAGTAGGATCGACACCCACCGATAGGACCGCAAGAAGAGACCCCCACGGCACAGACACCCCTGACCGACCTGCAAATGGATACTTTTACTTGGAAGGGCCACAATTGGGTAAACGTCGTTGATCTTTTCAGTAAGGTGGCCATGGCATACCGAAAATGGAAAAGCCGCCAGAGGCCGTATTAGGAGCACTGCGCAGGTGGTTCCAATTTTATGGTGTCCCCCGATAGCATCAGATGGTGGTGGGGAATTCGGGTATGCCGACATAAGAGGGTAGATGAAGTTGCTGAATGTCAGATGGCATCTCAACACCCCGGGACACCCAAAGAGGGGCGGAATTGAGCGTCTTTACAGTACCCTGGGGGATCATCTCCGCATCTATCATGCCATAGTAGTTGGAGCCAGCTGAGGCTATGCCATAAGCGGAGATAGCTTACAATCACTCCATGCACACAGCTATGGGGCTCTAACCCTTCGAGATTCTTTTTGGCCTACGGGGACATCACCGAGATACCATAGGAACGGGGGAAGGAGACGAGGTGGTCACACTGCTCGTCAACAACCGCGTGGAGTTGGGGAAACTCTGGGGGAAGGCCCACGCGAGGATTACGGCCGAAAAACGTATGAGAGTTGCAAGGGAGAACGTGGACGTCAAACCTATCGCAGGTCACGTCACAATAGGGACCACCGCATACCCTAAGGTTGCATTGAACCGGGGTATACAGCTGATCCGTTACGATTCGCGGGGCCATCCTCCCAGCGAGAGTCTCGGGTAACGCCCTCACCCCCATACACTCCTCACTCCATATCATAAATCTATATCAGCCAATGTATTGTGAACAAGATCGAATAGCGTATTTATCTTGACATAGAGTATTTTTCTTTTTCTTTTCGTTTGTATTATTTTTAGTCTGTGTATGATGGTTTCTGTTTTTTTTCTTTTATGATGTAAGGCAATAATTTATTGTCCGCTAAGAGCATCGGGGTACGATACTCTATCAATTGTACACAGACCCCTGTTAAGTTTCTGGCAGGGGGGAGTTAAAGTCAGACACAGCTCTGTATTGGAAACTTATACGATCATGGGACGTAAACATCCCATGATCCCATATGGGTGGGATTACAGATAGAAATAAAGGCAGTCTATTTCGAGAAATTAAGTTAGTGTTTTGTTCTCTTTTCTTTATCACCTCTTACCCGGCGGTGAATAACAAAGAGAAGAAAAATGCAAATATCATTTTGTTTTTTTATTAAGCCCAATATTTTTTTCCCCATTTTCCTTCAGGAGTAATAATGCGCAAGGCTTAATAGCAATGCTTACTTTTCTTTGATAACAAAACTACAGCCTACGACAATGAAAGCTCAGGCGAAAAATTGTTTTCAAAGCTTATTTAAGCGAAACATTTATGATGAGAAACTATTGAGTTAGTATGCCAAAAAATATTTTATATTATATTTAATATTCGTATTCGATATTCAAAATTTTCTTTAAAACAGACCAGGGGGTTCCACCCTCTGATTACTTCGTTTACCAGCCCCCATGCCGGACCGGGTGTTTTATGAATAAGAGAATAGATAGACTGGATATACTGAGGAAGCAGATCCTCACTCATATCTCAAAACCTCTGGCACTTTCATATTTATTATTTCCATGGCCAGACCCTTTGTCGCACCTCTTTGTATACGAACCACTGGGATTATAAACAATGGATTTTATCCTCTCCGAGTGGAAAACCTTTCTTGGAAACCCCCCCTTTTATTATGTCAGGTACGGGGGTTGGCAGAATCACGGTTCTGCTACTAAATTAAAACTGAAGAAAGGTGTTATTAAGTCTCGGGTTTCTAATTGCATTTGTGATGTATTCCTGGTGATCAGTGTCCTGCATTTTGTGTCAACCAAAAGTCATAATTCTTTATGTATTAATGATTTATATTATAAATCTATTATTTTATTTTTAATACATAACATGATTCATAAAGGTTTTGAATGTATTTAATTATAGAGGCAATTATGTTCAAAGGATTAGGAATTAGGAGTTTTTCACTACGATGATCTATCACTTACATATATTGAAAGAATGAAGACCTCACGTTACATCAATAATAGTTGAAGACCTTTTACACGGTCAATATATTGATTCAATATTTAATGTCACATAGGTTATTGACTGCGTGAGCTTTATATTCATGAGCAAATTGATAATGTATTTTCCTTCAATATCGCTGGTGTCGAAGTCACTCTCTTCTCGATCAGGTCATATCATATCTATCATTTTTTCCATATGTTTAATAAATAAAACTTACGACGCCAGTCGGAGAGTGCGGGAAGAAGTTGGAGGGGAGAACAGCCGCTGGTGGGGATGACCCCCCACTACGACTAGCCACTATATAAGTCTCGCGATCTGAGTCAGAATTCACGGAGATAGCTTCGTAGCACTCACGGAGATCACAGAAAGTTTTGGAAGTTGTTGAAGACTACAAAAGGCAAGACAGCCACTGTCCGTCTTCACGAAAACGACAATGCTGAGCAACAGGCAACAAAACTGGCCGACCATTACGCTAGGGATATTACGGCTAGGACGGGATACTACCACATCCCTCCTCCGGTAGATGCTGAACAGAACAACATGTTTGTATCACCGAAGCAGCTCAAGGCGATTCTTCGCCGGTGTCAGGGAAACCGAGCACCAGGGCACGACGGGATACAAACAGTGCTGCTCAAACAAATGCCGAGGAGAGGGATAGTACAACTAGCAAACTTATACAACTCTTGTATAAGATTGCGGTACTTTCCTGACACATGGAAACAAGCCATCTTGTTTCCATTACTGAAGCCAGCCAAGAGTGGAGATCAACCAGCCCACTACCGCCCGATCAGTCTGCTACCACAAATGGGGAAAATCTTTGAGAAAATCCTTTTGAATTATCTCAAAGATTACTGCTCGGAAAATGCCATCATTCCGCCAGAGCAGACTGGATTCCAATCCAGTATGAGCGTAGAGCACCCCCTTCTGAAGGTGCAGTCAGAAGTTAGTCATAACATGAATAGAAACATAGCCACGGCTATGATTTCCATTGATTGCACCCAAGCATTCGACTCGGCGTCTCACGGGACACTGTGTCAAATGCTCTGCGACCGGGAATGCCCGGAACAACTATATTCAATTCTGGCTAGCTTCCTGAAAAACAGATAGCTGCGGGTGCGGGTGGGTGATAGCTTCTCCGAAGCACCCCCGCTCCGTTCCCCCATCAATGGCAGGACGCTGTCGTGGCTGGAACGCTTTAGTTTTAGGTTTTAGGTATAGTTTTTAGTTTGTAAGTTTTTTCTCCCATTTTTAAACTGAAGGTGTGCCCCATCACCTAGATTTGTATTCATATTATTTTCCTGTTAACCACAATCTGTATTGTTGAGTAACACGAACTCCTTCAAATGCATCTGTGCATAGCAGGATGAGGAGAAATTCGCAAAGTTTCTTTTAATATTTTCATTGTATAACTTCATGGGGTTTAGGGGAAAAAAAAAAAGAATTCATTCGGAAACCAACAGGCACCTTGAATACTTCTCTCTCTCTCTGCACTGGTGCCTACTGCTCTACTCAAACTATGGACTTCTCATTCAGCTACCTCTGCATCTATCTTTCCTGATCCGCTATGTTTTAACCCGGCTTAGCCAGACCCCACACCTTCCTAGTGAGATTCTCTGACTTCGTCTCGCTAAAACTAGCACCTCCTTTGGAGAGACCTCTCCCTCGCGGAGGACGGTTGCCTTGGCCCCTGCAAATAAGACCAGCAGGGACTCCTAGTCTGCCTCTCTCCGGTTCACACTCGCCTTTGGGATCCGGACGGTTTTCGCCTACCCTTAGATACCGAGTGTGAATTCGTGGCCATTCCAAGACCACATAAACTACCTATAACCTACCCTGTACCTCTTCTCCTGAACACAGTGCTTTGTCGGGGCACAGACACCTTCTAAAGAAGTTATGGAGTCAGATCAAAGCGAATTAAGCTGCCCGGCCGACTAGGCCAGGGTAAAAGACCATAGGTCCACCCGCCTTATTTCTTTCTGGGCTAGACTGCGGTGGGCGTCTCCTCGCCACTTTGGGGTATAGTCAGGTATACTGACCCCCTAGTGACGAGTGCCCGACAATCGCCTTTACACGGTCAATATAACGCGGGTTAATAAATATTAAATAAATAAATTTATTGTGCTAATAGTTTAAAGAAACTATGTAGCACCTTTTAAAACTTATAATTGCTTTGATGACTACCTGTGCACTTGGCGTTGAATGCTTGGGTTTACGGCAATTTTATAGAGTTCAATTAGATCTGGATTTCTAAAAAACTGTCCAAACAAACGTAAAAACGCTAGAGAACATCTTAAGTCAAGCACTCCCTGTTTGGAAATGAGATAAAATTATACTGAGGGGGAGATAATAAACAAAGTATTATTCCATGCCGAAACCGATAAAAGGCCTTTGTTAAATCCACGAATATATTTTTAGCCATTTTTTTTATTTCATTCAAAACTCGGAGCAACTACTGCATACTTTCTGGAGTAAGATACTCGAAATCTAATTTATTAGTTATCTAAATCTAATTAATTCTAGGTACGAAATTAATCCTTTCCTGATAATTTAAACAATATAAGCAAAATACTAGAAGTCTGATTATTTCTTTGTATTTCTTATCTTACCTTTGGTATATTTTTGGACTGAGAAAATTATTGTTAATCTCCAAAAAATATATTATTAAAGATAAATGGGGTTGTAAATGCCCGAAGCATTATAACAGTGCAAAATGAAATGACTGAAAATCCATAACTTTTACCGTATTTCTTCTCCTTGGAAGGAACACTTTTTGAATTTTATTCAGGGTTTTTTTCTTAGTCGGGACTACAGTGAGCTCTTACTCGGCTCATTTACTCAGTAATCAAATATAATAAAAATAAATATTATGGGCTGGAAAGCAAAAGAATTTTTTTTTTCCGGACCATCAATTTCCTAACAAATTAATAATTAATGCCTACCCTTCATTAATATAGATGAAGCAACTTTGCTGGATCTGGTAAACTTCAAAGATTTTTGAATAATCCACAGAATGCACCCTGATTAAACACTTTATTAATCTCATCATTCAATTGTTAATAATAATTTTTATTGTATTTATTATTATTATCATAAATAAAAAACATTTATGTTTAAAGTGACCTTATTCATTGAACATAACTCCTGTTTTAAAGCTGTCTTTTTCATCTTTTCGTCAGCCAAATCTGTTATTTTGGAATACAGTGTTATATTGGATACATAGTATTCATCATCGTCTATACGAATTGATCTGTTGTTAACAAATTTCGGTATAGCATCTACCCTAATGGGCAATTATTGGTTTACTTTTATCCAGTTTTTCTATTACTGTGTAATAGGATAGGACATCTTTAATGTTTTATATTTATTGTTCTTTGTTTTATATTGTGTCACTATTTGCTAATAATATATTTTATTAACTAACACTACTTATATTTAGAGTTTTTTAATATATTGTTTTGTTAATTCGTACGTTTATAACTATTAAATTATTGTGTTTTATATGAACAACAAAATTGTCTGTAGGACTGATAGGTATGCTGTCTTATTAACAACTCATTGTATTTTAGCAGCCACAATTATATCAAAAACCATTTTTAGAATAAAGGTTTGATATTATATAGGTTTAGAATTAAAAATTTAATCTTAATGAAATAATATGGTCTCTTTAAGATTGAAAGGTTTTGTTATTATATATTATTTGTTATTAATGAACACCCTTTTTTACTTTTTGGGCTGTTCAAGGAAAGTAGCGGTGGTAAGGTTTATTTTCAATTTTCGACCAAGTAGAACTACAAAAATGGAACTACGCAACCAGTGGTACGTGTACGTGTGTCCAAAAGGCAGCGTTTTAAGATCCCCTCACCCCATCATTACACCATTGATATCTTTAATAATCACTTATGTATAATGTATTATATTATTTTACTAATATAAACATATCATTTCCATTATTATTAAATGATTAATCCCGGTCGTGGAAGTGTATAATTAAATAATTCAGATTTCGTCTTTCCACAATATACGAAAGCTGAATTATTTAACACAATTTCCCTACTTATAAGCATTTTTCAAATAGTTTATAGTTTCAGATTTGTGTACTTGTTAATGTTCCTTCCAAGAAGCCTCCAACAACGACAAAATGTGTCAGTTAAGAAATGTGACATTAAGTAATTCAGTAAAAGAAGAATAGTGCTTGAAATGCCTATTGTGGATGCTCTCACACGCCTGGGATTTGTCAAGTTAGTCGATTCTTGGAACCACCTGAAAAACCCGATGTTTATCAAGCTCTTTCCTCCACCCTTCCACCATCGATGGAAACAGGTCCAGGAACCTGGATTAGTTTTGTCCACAGTCGTAAACCGAGGGTAATAAGTACCATCACTCTTTATACTATAGCTAGCTTCTTAAAAACTTCAACCAACTTTATGGAAGTGGTGACTGTGTCTTGCACTTCCATAAAGTGACACATGGATACAGCACAAGTATTATGTCGTAGTTTGATTTATATTATGATTTTTTTAAACACACGTTTGTAGTTCTGTATGAGTGGAAAAAAAAATCGTATTTAAAATAACTGAATTTTTTTTCACTCCTTAGAAGAAGCCATAAAAAATGTAATTCAAAAATAAATAATAATAAATAATGAAGTATAAAAACAACAATTTAAATTATGATAAACAACTGTACTAGATTAAAATACTAGAAATAAACTGGAATCAATATATATTGGCCAGACGCTTACGTGGATAAAAAAAAATTAAGATAAAACTTCTCTGATACACGCCAATGGTAAGCCGGTAATCAAATTGAAGATAGCATTTAACAAATTAAATATATAAATATGGGTTCTGGTAAGCACGGGTGAAGCTAAATGGGCTGCATAAATGAAACAAAGGATTCTAACATTTATTAACTGCAACCTGTATTTGCGTGTAATACCTATTGTGGCATTAAATAAAAGGGTTATGAGAACATTTGTGATTAAAACCATTCGTTACTTAGCGTCTCTACTGCACTTAAATCTTCCAACCGAAGAGTTCCACTATAGGAAGAAGCATCAAAACAAAGATCGTATCAATTATATTCTCTCAACAAAAGGATACGACTCCGCTTGTTCAGACCACATTGCAGCGACTGCTAACTACTTAAGTTAAATCACCCTATACTCTGGTGCATATATAATGTATTGTAATAATGTGAATCATGGTGAAAGTCTAGCAATAAAAGCAAGGGCCGGCAGTCGTAAGAAGTCAGGTAACAGCAGGTGCACCGACTTAAAAGCCACCTGGCCGTTATAAAGCAGACCCCGTAGACCTAGAGTCGCCTCTCATAAACCTTAATGGGTGAGTCCCTAGCATGCCATAAACGGCTATAAACTAAGAGACCCTTGTCTCCGGTCACGCGCCTTGTGACAGAGATGCAGGTGTGCCATCACAAACATACCCCTTTCAGGCCGGCTCCACCTTCCGGTAGGAAGGGGAAATAATATTTAAACCAGGGCGTTTCGCCCTGTAAGCCCACTCAGTCTACTACTCTCGTAGTCTCCTCACCAGCTCTCACTCGGTGATGCTTTACGCCCGGGCCACTGGCCCGGGGACTCAGGCTTCTACTCTCTATCTATCTTCATCCGCAGTTACTCGTTGTCACTTTACGCCAGGGCCACTTGGTCATTAGACTCCTCGTCACCCACTCTCTCCTCAGTGCCTCTGCGTCTGGCACCTTCCCTTTCAGCCTCCTGACTTGTACCTGTGATGCTTCCGGTCTCCCGCCCGAACTCTGAAAACTGGTCTTATTCTTTATGAAACCTCTGTACCTCTTGAACATAGTGTATTGTCGGGACACATGCCTATCATACATGGAGTCAGATATTAAACGCCGACATGGAACAATGGTCCATGTTATAAACTACAACAATCCGCACTTGTCACCAGGGCTAAAGTGATTAGGCACTCCTCTAGTGGCAACCCAACACACATGTTAAAGGATTGCGCTCTAAGGACGAGAGCTACGTACTGAGCTCTGCATCCCACTATGAACGACAGCAGGCTATCCCTGAGATATAAACCTCGACTGCGTATGACACTGGGTCAACTGTGGTGACGTGTCTTTTAGCTGTGCAAGCAAGCAGGGTCCCCAACAGACTGGCGCTTTTCACCAAATATAGGGGAAAAGTCTGAAACGTACTCAGCCATCCCACTCATCTACCACCACAGAGGTGGCGAGGAATCGAATTACAATATTATCAATAGCTGACTTCTTAAACCCTTGGAAATAAGAAACAAAATTTTTAAAATAAGGGAATGAGCATTTTTCTTTTTTTTAATCAAGGGTAAATTTTGTGATGACACTACAAACGAAGCTGTTGTGCAAAGCTGGAAGAATACGGCCATTGGAAATAGGGAGATACATATATGGGGTAGTGTATTATGCCCTGAGTAGTCATTAATCAAAACGAGGTATTATCAATGAGACCAAAGGAGCTGGCTACGGCTGTTTTATACTTGGAAAAATGGTTGAGCATTAAACCATTATTTGTTCCTGAGTTATACTGAATAACATTGATTTAGTCCAAAATGTTAATATTTTCTAAATCGTGAATATAGATAAACCACTATTAAATTCAAATGTGGGATTTTTTTTTTCCTTAGCTCTCAAATTTTTAAGATTATAGATAAGGGAAAAATAAAGGGAATTTATTTGGGGTGAGCGGATCCTTTTACTAGGAGCGCCTGTTTGAAGGTGGAGTGAGGGAATTAAGCAGTGTGGGAAGCATCGGTAGAGGTGGAAATGTTGCGGTGCAGTGGTGAGAGTCCACTGAAGGCTGAGCCTAAAATATGGGTTGTGTACATGAATAGTTAGAAAATTTGACATGAAATAACTTCAGTTTATTTTCTTGAATTTAATGCTCAAGGTTAGATAGTTTAATGAGCTACAATGCTTGCTTCCTGAATGTTCATTTTTCATACTCTGTCTATATTTTGGACTGTCAAACAGGACATGTTTAACATTTAGTTAGGTATCCCACTTTTAACATGCTGGTGATTTCAGGTTGAAAATAAGGGCACTAGTTGGCAAAGTCAATAGTATTATATTATCATCATTCCTTATAATTTCCTTTCTTACTGTTTGTACGATTGAACGTGCTAACATTTAATTACTAAAAATGGCTATTTTTTTATTAGCAATCAATTACTAATTACTTCTTTGTTTTTATATATATTTTACAACATAATCATTTCGTTTGTATGTGCTTATATTTAATTTTTGTTTGTGTATTTCACCAATAACCATATTGATCAATTATTATATTACCCTGCATTGATCTATAGATCATCTTGGTGGACCAACATATTCTCCATTACTATTATAGTTAATTATTTAAATGCATAAAACTTGCAAATGAAAGCATTTGTTTATCTATATAGTAACTGCTAAGCATTTCTTAAAAAGTGAAATTGTCTGCCTAAGATCGCTTCCTCACTAAACAAAAGGAAGCGACAAATCTTATGCACCCAATCGTCTCTTCTTTCGATTTCACAGTTATTTCGGCAAATATAATTTTTTCTTCCTCACTGGAACGGAACCCAAAGAACTTTTTTACTTCAGGTATGACAAGATTCACTGGAAAGTCATGCATGGTTATCGGCGACTGAAACATAACTGAACGTCAAACGAAGTGTTATTTTTATTTTATATCATAAAAAAAAAATGTTGCCTAGCGATAGTTATTATTTCGGTTAATGGTTTTATTTAAGCTCTACAACCACAGATCTACGCCTCCTTAAGGATTTTGCTTCGGTTATTTGTTTTCGATGGCACCACTAAAAAAATATTGATAACAATGGCCAGTCTCTTACTCGATAAAGATTGCTTGTATGAAAGAACGCATACCCGAAAAAAGGGCGGTGCAGCCTCAAGCTTTTTAATTACAATATTTTTACTTCGCTTATAAGTAGATGATACTTCACGATTCAAATGTCCTCCAACTATCGCTTGCCAACGGTTTAAATTACATTTTATATACATATATTTTACTTTTACTGGGCATGACTTGAGGGGTGGTTCCAAATGGTCCAATATCATTGAATTGAATGGCTTGTTGTCCTTGAAAATAGCGCAGAGATCGTCGATAGGAAATTTAAGGTATTCTTCGCAAACTTCCAATGACCTTGTCGTGCATACTTTAATATCAAATTCAGCCTGAAACAATAATAATAAAATAAATACAGTAATACAATGTAATATTAGTTAATAATGGTCGTGTGATGATTAATAGTTAAGGCATGTAAACACACTCCTGTCACAGAACTCCTGACCTGGTGTCCCGGTCCCTTTCCAACTATGCCATCCCAGTCTAAGGGAGCTTGTCTGGATATTACGATTTCCCGGGTTCGAATCCAGATTTTGGGCATTGTTTCTTTAGATAGTTACGAGAATAGTTATTAAAACATAATAATTCTGTTATAAAATCCTTTATTGTGCTAAAATTGCAATATGCCTTACTAGGCAATAAGCAATTAAGATAAATGCTCTCCTCATTCATACCATATTTACAATTCATACAATATTTACAGACAGCCCAGAGGCCTCCCAAGTCCACATGCGAAGAGAAAGCGGAGTCTTGTGAATTCCTCCACGCTCCTCCGTCAGCCGCGTCTCCGGATACTAGCAAGTGGAGACTGAGCAAGAGCGCGAGAGCCACAGACGCTCAGGGCATGATTGGAGAAACTGGCAGGACTCCCGCCGTCAGGTGATTGTAGCAGGCCACGAGGCCACTGCCGTTTTAGTCTCCGAGGAGGATTATAGGGATGAGTGGCGCAGTGCAATGGCTGTGCTAGGGGTTAGTATGGTTGGAAAGGCTAATGTGGAATTTCATAAACTTGGAAGGGATGAGTTCTAGAATATAGGGTATATTAAGGTCGTTATGAAGGGTTTTGTTGCTGACATAATAAGGGGCATTTACTATTGTTCTCAGGACTTTTGATTGAAAGGATTGGATACGCTTGATGTTCGACTTTTTTGCTGTCCCCCATAGCTCTATTCCGTATGTCCAGATTGATTTAAGTATAACTTTGTAGATTAGTGGTTTATTTTCTATTGTGAGATGGGATGTCCTTTGAAGTAGTCTGTACAGATGTCCAAAGCGTCTGTTTAGTTCTTGTCTTCTTAGTCTCGTATGTTGGTTCCAGAAAACATAATAATTAAAGAGAAAAAATAGCAGGTATTAATGCATAGTCGATATATGTTAAAGAAATCCCACCACAAACATGTTGGAAAGTTTATATAAACCACACTGTACTCTCATTTGAAGTAACGTCGCTCTGACGATATTTATTGTCCATGGCACCGGTTCAACTGGGACGAACGGTTGGAAGGTGCGATTCACAAATGAGATTATTCCTTTTATCTTACAATAAGTAATATTTCACTGTAATAGCTAGTGTTTTACTTAGTGCTAATACCAGGTATAGGTTCATTTCTGCTAACAAAAAAATTATACTGTTAGTAGAAGAGATCGTTAAGAAATCGATATTGACTATCAGGCCACATTGATATAATCTTGTTAAAAATTCAAGCAAAAGTGAAATAAACTGAACAGAAAAAATTCTAGATTTCTCTGCAAAAATTAAGCATTTTGTGTTTCCTGTAAAATCTCAAAAAAATAGGCCTAGTATATTTTGGAAATCAGTGTTTTTTGGTTTGCATAAAATGGCAGGGGCATCGTAGTACGTAATAATATAATAAAAAAGTTTTGTATCAAGTTTAACACACTCTTCCTTGGTTTTCTCACATCAGTGCCAATTTCCCATTACTAGATATTAACCAATATATTTTGTTTGGATTGCCTAACAAACTAGTCCTTGCTTACATTATACCTTATACTTTTGTTGTATTTTTTTAAACATGTACCTGTTTCCATAAATTATCTATCTATCTTTGTAATTGAAACCTATCAACTGTTTATAATATAAGTTTATCAACCACCCACCTTGCTTGTTTCTTTTTAATTGTTTTATAGCTAACTTTAGTTACTATGTATTACCAACCGTGTTAAACTCCTGCATTATTTTCTTGTTATTAATGCTCTGTGTAAACGTTGTTGATAAATACAATTCATAAAACCTAACAACTCTCTTTAATCAGACTACGCTGAGCTCCCGACCAAACTCGTTTTATATTCTTTATAACTTGAAAATGGTCGTGAGCCTGGCACAGAGAGATGGCGACGCTTAACTTCGACCGTTCGCTCCAACCTTGTTGTTTACAGGACATAAGTAAATAGTTACCCGTTATTATATTCAGGAGTTGTAGCGTTTGTTAGGAGATCGGTTTGGGTTCATGAAAAATATGTGTTCAATTTTCATCAATTATTTTTTTGGACAACGATTCGACATACTAGGAATGTTTGCATCAGAACAAAATTAATGGAACAAAAGTTAATTACAATTAAAAAAACTTAAATTTTAGAAACATAAAATAATAGGAGACTAGAGGGGTTCATGTAATATATATATTTGTGTGTGTTCCAAAATAATCATAATTGGTCAAAAAAAAAAGAAATTATAATAACAAAGAGATATCTAGAGTTTACATCAAAAATAGGTTTTGCCAGAAAACTTACGCTGAGTGGTTCCAACTCTCGTTCGTGTTCTATCGTCAAAAAGACTCTGTAGTCATCCTTACCCATGTAGACTGACGTAGTGTTCAGCGTCGCCGTGTACTCTACGCCAGGGCACGGCCTGAAATCATGCAGGTATGCAGCCTCGCGCATCTGTCAATTCAAAGTGCATTATGTAATAAGACTGCAGTTGAATACATTTTTTCACATTCTTTCAAAACATTAGTTTCAAGGATACTATAAAATTTTATTGTCTAAGCCAATCAGGCTGTTACCGTTTTAAGGGTATCGTTGTTTTTTTAGACATGAAATTTACATGGAGGTACGAGTTTACGTGATAACATGATAGTTTATAATTACTCTATATTAAAATATACATGTTTTAGTATATTGAGGGTACTAATTAAAAATCTTAGTGGTCAATTAAATGTTAAGTATTTTTTTTTAAATTACAATAACTACAACAGGCATCGAAACTAGCATTAACACAGTGTTCGTACCTGTAACTCAACTAATGTTTTTCTGCATGGTAATGCTATTTAATGTTACTAAAAATAAAAGCATGCCTATCAAAAATAATAATAAGGATAATTACCATTAATTATCCTTATTATTATTATATTATTAAAAATAAATATTTTTCAATCGTATCGGATAGGGCATTACGGATTAAAAAAAATCTTATTTAGAAGTCTCATTAAAACTGTAGTTACAGCCGAACATTAAGTAGCATAATTGTCTAATGGATCACACTTGATTTAGTTTTTGGTTTATCACTTGATGCATAAATAAATAACACCGGAATAAACGAATTGTGATGATTAAACACAACTAAGGGTATTGTTATGGTTGCGTAACAATTTAATTGGCACGCTTAGTGGCTATTTTTACTAATAGTACATTATTCAAAAGTAGTAGTAAGTCGCGACAAAAAATAACTATTATTAATCAAGTCGTTAAAATATTCTGTTCAATACCCTACCCTGTACGATAGGAAAATACTTATTGTTAAAAAACAATTAATTTAACGATTGAATTTTTCAAAAAGCAATTATTTTATTAGCATTTTTGAGCATCAAGAACAGAACTTTAGAGACAGTTTGGGAGCATCAAGAACAGAACTTTAGAGACAGTTTGGGAGCATTTTGGGAGCATCAAGAACAGAACTTTAGAGACAGTTTGGGAGCATTTTGGGAGCATCAAGAACAGAACTTTAGAGGCAGTTTGGGAGCATTTTGGGAGCATCAAGAACAGAACTTTAGTGACAGTTTGGGTGCATTTTGGGAGCATCAAGAACAGAACTTTAGAGACAGTTTTGCCTAGTTTACGTGGTTCACTTAGACCGTACTGATTTTACATGTCATTCATCATGACGTTGACATATTTAATTTGATACTCTACTCAAAACAATAGCTTTTAAATACCAATTAATTAATGGATGACACTTACTATGGTCGTATACATAGAGTCGTGTATTTCATGTTTTCCTTACATCAAATGAGACCTCTAAGGTTAAACAGGAGACTCAAAATACCAGGATAGATATAAGTTTATACCGGTGAAACCACAAAGGTGTATACATTTCTCGGTCTTGAACCCAAATTTTTATTTAGGTTATTATATAATACATTATATTAATATGTAATGTGTAATTCTATTATATTGCAGTATGTATTGGTATAATTTGACCATTTTAGCCCCTAAAAATATTTCGTCAATTGTATTTGGCCGTGAATAATAGATAGCGTGGGAAGACCGTTAATTATTTTATATAAATGGAGGTCACGTTTTTATGGAGATGACAGAACTTTTGATGACATTAAAACATCGAATGGCACAACCGTATAAAATTTCATATCTATAGGGTCTAATAGGGTCTCACAAGATCAGAGGAGTCCATTACATGCAGACACTTGTGGTAAAACCTTTTAGAAAAAACCTAACTACCCTTAAATTTGGTATTTACACAAAAAATGTAGTGTTTTTTTTTTACCATTCATGGAGGATTCAAACAAATAGCCGTGACATTCTCCGGGTATTATTCTTATCATTTTTTTTGTTTAAAAATTGTCATTTAGTAAGACTGATTAACTGAATGAAGAAGAATGAACAACTACACTATTCAATATTATGGGGAGCTTTTTTAAATTAGTATCTATCAACAAAATAATTCATACCTTAGGTCTCTTCCCTTCAGCGCAGTCAAAAAAGTGATAGGAGAAGAGCAAAGTCAAATGCAACAGCCTAACCATCCTGCTTTTTAAACGGTTTAAACCATTGTGGCAGCTAAGGCAAATAGCTGCGATTTGGAAGCTATCATGGACTATCCTATTGTTTAATTTATATCAATGGAAGCGATCATCCGCATCCTCTTGCGACATAGCCACCTTATCTGACACATCATCACGAAATGCTTTTGATATATTATATAAAAGATTTCCATTGTAAACATCAAACAATAGACCATTTTTTAATTAAAAAAGTTAGAAAAAAGGTTGAATGCCCCTACCCCTTATATAGTGGAAACAGGTAGGGATAATTATGTGAAAGCACCTTTAGAAGTACTCGAAAACATTAGATTTAGGAATCATTCGGCGTATTTGGGATTCTCACCGAACTATGTTTAAATCAATGATATTTTCCTCTTCGGCGGTGCTTGTTGACCAGCGCCCTACCTGGGCATGTGAAGATAAAGGTGTACGAATCCTTGGCAGATCCTTGCTGGACTAAACGGAATGAGGAATGAGAGTTGCCCGAAGTATATGTTGGCAAGTTCACTGAGCTCTTCTGTTTTCGCTTCGCCGAAGGAATAACTGCCGATGGACAGAGTGAGCTGATGTAACTAGGCGTTCCGAAAGGGCCATATGACCATGGCGAGACATCGTTGCTACCGATGCAATAAACCTCCTTGGAATCAACAACTGGAAGGAGATGGCCCTTACACAAGAAAACAGGTGCTCGAGGCTAGAGACGTATTGAAAGATAGATAATTAATGATCACTGCAACAGATTAAAGCCCATACATTTTTGACCCATTTGAAAAAAAACTGTAAGTCTTTTAACAAACGTTTCTTACTATCGTTAATCTACTTTTAATTTCACTTGTATGTTTGACCTAGGACTCTCACCTTTAACAGAACTTTCCATTCTCATAATTCGATTTACTTCATTAAACCTTCAAACTTAACGTGTTAAACACAGAATGTTCATGAATAGGACCACTGCCCCTTCTTTCTCACAACATTCTCATTAATTTTTCATTCGTTTCTTTTGGATCATATCAACAACTACATTTACAGAATCACGTTTAAAATTATAGTGTATTATTTTTTTTCTGTACTTGAGGGATTAATAAATATGTTAAAACATAAGCTCTAATGCATTATAACATTTACATTAAAATATTGAAAAAAAACAAAACTGCAACCTTGTATATTGTGAGACTAAGAGATGACCAGATCAACTAAAGAATCAACAGCACAACCCGAGCCCTAAGCATGTCGACGGCCAACCTTGTTTGTCGGGTAGACTACTTGATATAGACTTACGAAAAAATGATGAGATCATTCCCTACCCTGAGAATAAATCTCTTAATTAGGTAAAGCTAGAAAAATCTCAAAAAAGCCCTCTATGCCAAGTTTCATCTTGAAATTCCCCTGTAAAATTCCTTTCAAAAATTGCACCAATAAAATCTACTACTACATGTATTCAGGAAACAAGCATTGTAAAATATAATACTACACAACTGGTCATACAAAGTTCCATCAGTATCGTGAGCGTTATAGCTGTGCAGTTCCTGTTTCCCCTCCCCTGTCGTCACTTGTCAGTCAGTAAATTATCAACATTATAGCAAGTTAATTAACTCCGTATGGAGTTCAATCTGATAGTGGAACAATTCCACGAGATAACTTGGCTCATGGTAACCAGCTTAACCATTTTATCAAGGGACCTGCTGACTGCCGACCTTGCTAACAATGGTAATATATAGACAGAACCTTATATAGGTACTTTCTTCTTCTTTAAGTTCTTCTCACCATTCATATATCACTAAGTTAAAAAAAAAAATAGGTTGTATATATTAAACAATAGAATTTTTCATTGTGAAATAGTGTAATTTTAAGATCAATCAAAGGTCTTTAGGTATAATATGTTTCTTTATGAAATCGCCTTTGTAAATACAGTTCATTAAAATCATTTTAGTTTATGATATTTGATTTTGCTATGGGTGATGAACCAAACTAACTTTAACATCATGTACTTCGTGCGTAATTGGTTAAAGGCCCAATCGGTTATTTAGAAGATCACTATGAGGGAAAAGGTAAGAGGAGTCTGATAGGTACAAAGAAGGAACAATGTTCTTCTAAAATTGATTGAAAAAAAATCGACATTCTATTAACTTCACGATTGATCAGGATATGGATATAACTAGGACAGCTGATAAGAGACACCCAAGAGATCAACAATATTGTCTTCCAGAATTATGCCAACATAAAAGAAATTATGTACCTTTATAGTTAAGTGAAATCCCTGTATTTATTAATTTACTGTTTATTCACAATTTTATAAGATAATGCGCTGAATTGATTATCATTATTTTTATGATGTTAAACAATTAATGATTGGTAAATAGTGCTTACTTTGAACTAATTATGTATGAGTAGTAATTGTGTTAAGTACACTATTTAAGAGCTGTTCCTAGCAATACTTTGGACGATTAAATTCAATGTTCTAGAGAATTTTCTTTTCGCAAAACTTTCAAGTTATGTAGAGCTTTTCACAGGAAAAATAAGAGATCTTTTCAGAATAAAATGTTTCATAAAAAAGTTTCCTTCTTGGGGATATTTATAAAAGCCGAAGTGGGATATTAACGAGACAAGGAAACCTCAGGACTGCTCAACTTCAACCCCTCGGCATGTCTGGTATTTTTCTTATTGCTTCGTCCGCTTTTCCGCTTAGATCACTTTTATGTTAAGTACCTATATAATGCACTTGTTAATACAAAAGTTGTTTACGAATAGGAATTGGATAACCTTGCAGTATTTTCTTTTTATTAATTTTTAAATGCTTCTTTTTGGTAAGTGAACCAATAAAGTCAGTACAAGAATATTGTCCTACATAATATTCAGTCTTCCAGGTTCAAAACATCATGGGATTGATCCTACAGGATGGATCCTAGCAACAAAAGTACCTACAGTTCAGTTCAATCGGATAGGACTTTATTAATGTTGCTTTTGAAATTCTTCCCCAGGTTATCATTGTCATATATTATGTCTTATTGTATAAGAAGTCCCTGATTAAGTCCCCTGTAATGTAATGTGACAAAATATTCGAAGAAAAATTGTATTTGTATGTAAAAGAAGTTATAGCGAGTTTATACAGCTTCGATAAATTGAAGACTGTTGTCATATTCTTATGATCATTGGGTTAGTTGAAACCGTAGAGCTACACTTATACCAGGTAAGAGCTTATATCAGAAATATTTACCATTTATCAAGGATAGCTAACATACGAGGAGTACATTTTTTTGGTTCCCAGGGCACACCGAGATTGAATAATTCAAGAAAAATACTAGAATTTTTTTTTTAGATAGACAAACAAGGTTATTATGATAAAATTACAATCTGCCTTATTAGGCAATAAGTAATTGAGATAAATGTTCTCATTCATACCATATTTACAATTCATCATTCACTCGCTCATTCATACAATATTTAAAAACAACCCAGAGGCCTCCCAAGTCCACATGTTTGTCACCTCCCTCGCATGCGAAAGAGGACGCGGAGTCTTGGGAAGTCCCCCACGCTCCTCCGTCAGCCGCGTCACCGCTCGTATCCAGTGGAGGCTGACGAAGAGCGTTAGAGTAGAAAATTAGCAATGTGACTGGTTCTTGGTATACGACAACTAAATCCCAGAAACCAAATACAAAGTAAACCACGGACTACATCATTTAGGAACAGATAACTAACTAACTAGCACTAACCAGACCAAACATCTAACATGCATGACTGAGGCATAGGTGTACGCATAGTATTGGTTATTAAATTATGGAAGTGTTACTTAATACACACAAAAACGTTGCTATGTTCGGTCTCCGGGGAAATATATTCATCATAACAAAAAAGTATATAAAATAGAAATATATAAACAAATACAACAGATTATTTATTTATATCCACCTTACTTATCCGGAGAACCTATTCTCCACGATCAGGTCTAATAAATAATGTATTTAGTTTCAATGAATTGGGGATGCTATTAATCATTCAATTTAATTAATTTTATTAATCTATCGAACTCCCAGCGTATTTCATTTGCGTAACATTATAATAAAATGTGATCTACTTGGTTTTGGTCCTAATCAATTCTTTCCAAAGGTAAATTTCGTGTTGATCAATGAAAGGAATTTAGACATTGAAATTTGATAAAGGTAAAGTATAATTGTGTTTTCGATAAGATAAGTGATTTATTCAGATGAAAGAAAATTAAATGGAATAAAAAAAAATAAATTATTAATGAATAGTATTACATTAAATTAATAAACTAAATATTAATATCTCTTACTTAATTTTAAACAAGAATGTCTTGAACAATGTACAATTTCGATTGCCCACTTTGCTGGGAAGCCAAAATCTGCCTGGTTTCCTCATCCGAACTTTTTTTATTTTTACCAGGTGTCTAAAAGGGTGTTTTCTCTTTAGGCGTATCATTGTTGTTTTTTTCAAACCTTCGTACATGGTGGAGCAGGGTTTTATCCTCCAAGTGCTAAAAGCCCGCCGCGTTTCTTAGCGTAAAACAGAATGTATATCACTGATCCCCGTCAACTCGTCTATAAAACCCCTTTTGTTGACCACAGCAAAGACACTTATATGCTACTGTCAATTTGTAACACTTATTTTTGCAATATTATAATATGAATATTATGTGGGGAGTTACACATTTATAACACCTTATAATAAGAATAAAAACCGACGAAAAATTAAGCAAAAACTCCTTACTTTTAAAACTTAATTCTTTTAATAAACTTCTAGATATAAATGATTCGAGTTGGTGAGCTGGGTTAGCGAAAAAGTTCTATTGGGTAATATATTAAATATAAATACTACATGTAGCGACCGCCAACTACATAAGATGAATCACCCTATACTCTATTGTATATATATTGTAAATTGGTTATAATATGTTGTAAATTAATTTAAACAAATGTAAATAACATTACCAAACAATAAATCATTGTAAATGTTGTAAACAAGAAAAGACGCAGCTTCAAAAAAAAAGTTAGGGGCTGGAAAGGGTAGAGCCGGTAGCGGGCAACCCAGACCTAGGCCTGGGTCACCGTCGACAACAAAGCGCCAACGCAAACTGGGATATTATTTGCCACAATAAGGCCTCTCATCATTGGCTACTAACGAGGCACAGCCGAGTATAAATTGACCCGGTTCCCACGATGGCTCTCTAACTGGTGGACTTGCAACTGTACTGATGTTTCAAGACATGGCCTTCTCATTTATGAAAACCTCTGGACCTCTCCTCCTAACCTCGCTATCTTTTAGTCCGGCCTTGTCAGGCCCCACACTCTCCTAGTGGGATTTTCTGCCTTCACCTCGCTAAAACTAACAGCTCCTTGGGAGAGACCTCTCCCTCACGAACAACGGTTGCCGTGGCCCTACAAACATACCTAGTAGTGTCTCCCTCGGCAATTCAGTCTGCCTCTCTCCGGTTCACACTCGCCTTTGGGATCCGGGCGGTTTTCGCCTACCCTCAGATACCGAGTGTGAATTCGTGGTTATTCCAAGACCACACAAACTACCTACACTACCTCTTGATACACTACCTATATCTCTTCTCTTGAACATAGTGCATTGTAGGGGCACATACCTATCAAATATGGAGTCAGATAGTAAGACCCGTTATGAAGCAATGGCCCAGGACATAGCCTAATCAATCCTCACTTCGTCAGCAGGGCTAGGGTAGCCAGGCACCCCCCTCGTGACGACCCGACACAACATATTGATGAACATATTATAATACTAATGAGTTTAATATTAATAATGACTATGTCAGCAATAGTATACAATAATTACGTAAATGATTATTATTGTCTAATAACAACACTTCAGCCTGGGATCGCCTCTAAGCAGTCATAAAACCTAAGTAGGTGAGTCCCTAGCAGCCATAAAACACACCCTTTTAGGCCAACAGTCATAAACTTAAGGGGTATTGGCCACCTGGGCATCATAAAACATACCCCGTTCAGCCGTCTCCGCCTTCCACTAGGAAGGGGAAAATATATTTAAATCAGGGTGTTGCGCCCTGTAGCGACACTCTTTCCCAGGCTCCTCATCTGTTCAATGCAAAATACTCTATCACTACTTACTGTTTTATTTACAGACTAAAATATTTACATACTAATACAATACATTTACAGACTAATGCGCAATTGTATGACCAAAGAACACACATTATACAAATATTAACATAATCTTATCACTATAAGAAACTTTAAAACCAACAATTTTTATGCCAAACCTTCTTTATAGTAATAAAATTACAATCTGTCTTATTATATAAGGACTAATGAGTAACTATTTTAATAACTAAGTAGTTAATCTACTTTATAAATTTTTAGAAATTCAGGTTAAGAGGTAACTCTCCAGATACAAACACACTAGAACCTCAATGAAAACTACCAAGTACTGTGTCACCCTTACATATTTATGAGGTGGGTTTTTTAATCACTGTAATCTTTACCAATCAAGGTTTAAAATTACATATTTTTCAGCACTCACTTGTTATTTTTATGACAGGGAAGAGTTTCCAAACAAAAACTTTGAAACGAAAGAATTTTCATCAAATATTTGCTCGATGGTATTAGTAATCTGAAATTATACATGGCCTCCCCAATAATATACCCATCGGCCACCGCATTATACAACAGCACAATGTTTACTCGAACGACGTTGGCATTCAGTTCAATAATTGAAGGAGAGATATTTGCATTAGAATAGAAACAATTAGTTTCTGTACCATTATTGTAATGAGCGCTTTACAGCTGTTATATTTCACGGGTTTAATGCACGTTAAAAATTTATATGTTTTTTTTTCAAAGGAATAAGCACATATATTTTTATGATACTTAGACATTTTTATTTGCTATGCTAAAAAGAAAAATATATTTCTACTTTCAAAACAAATGTCTATCTCCCCCTCAGTTAGGTCTACGAAAGTGGGAGTAATCTTTTTATAAAATAGATGCCGAAACAAATTAAACGTGAGAAAAAAATCATTCAATAAAAAATATTTGAAATAGTGAAAAAGTAATGTTACGAGGCTACTAATACTTGGATCAATTAGTTTAATTTAAAAATTATATGTGCTTTGATATAAATAGCAATGAATTCCAAATGTGGTACTAGAAAATTAAACGTAAAGTGCCAAAGAAATATTGAGAGAAGTGTGCTGAGCGTGCTCTCCAAGGGTTAACTAAGAACATAAGAGTATCCAGGATCACTGACTTTATCGACTAGAATATAAATAGAATAGAATAGAATAGAAGTAAAGTCAATGGTCATGCTCCTACCACGGAAATGTTTCCAAAATCTGGACAGTTAAATTCAGTATTGAATAACATACATTTTTACAACACAAAACACAGATTTTCGATGATGGCTTCAAAATGTGTACGAGTTAAATTAGCATTTAATACTGCCTAGGTTTCATATGTCAATAATTTAGCTATTTAAGTGTTTTTTATAATTAGCTAAAAAGGCAATTTACATTGCTAGGGATGGATCGACCAATAAAATTATGAATTTTTATTTGAAATAGTGAATAGTTATTTTTACGAAATAATTTATTAAGAATATAATTTGTAAATCACACGTTATGAGTCCCTAAATACATTTTAGAGAATAGATTGTTATTGTTATTTTTCACTATCTATGTCCTTAAGTTGGTTTACATATATTTATGTAAACAAATTTATTCCTGAATCTCAGTAAAGTTATTTAAATATTTTTATTTCTCAAAAAATCCAGTTAAAATAGCCATAACGGTACCTGGTTTCTAGAAAGGACAAGGAAACCCTAATAAAAAAAGCCCTAGAGCGGAAAGAGTACTTAGCCGACCGCCAGAGAGTAGGAGAGCCGAGAGACCGAGGACTGAGGCCGAAGACAGCCGAAGACGGCCGAGCTGGTGGCGGACGCTATCGAGCGGCAGTAGCCGGGATGCAGCTACAGGCTCTGTACAGCTCGTACAGCGTGCGGCAGCGACGTGCGGCTCTGCCTGTCTTCCTCTTGGCCTCCATCCTCTACGACATCTACTGCCTCCTCCTGCCCCTTCACCAGGACGGGCTTAACCGCGGGGTCTCCGGGCTCTTCCTCTGCCTCAACCTCGGTCTCCTGTTGGCCACTCGGCTGCCCGGCTCGCGGTTCACCTGGTCCGCACTCTCTCACCTGTCATGGCACGCCGCCAACCTCCAAGTCCTCGCCAGGATGTTCCTCAGCCCGGACTTGACGCCCAGGACAGACCTCGGCTGGGTACTGGTCCTCGACTACTTGATCTACGTCACCCTCCCTTTGAGGCTCCGCTACTGCCTCGTACTCGCCTTAGGCATGTCCGCCACCTACTTGGTCAGCCTCTTCGGACTCAGCAAGTCCGACCTCAACCTCTACACTCAGGTGAGTCTGCTCATTCCTTACTGGCCCGGTCGTGCAGGCATTTTGTCAGCAATGTTTTGCCAGAGTTTTGATACATTTAAAAAGCGTTTTTGGAAATAACTTGTGTCTGGTTCAATTTACGTCGAAATCGTTTATAAGAAATTAATGCAGTCTTGTAAATTATGGCCTTAACATTTTTTTGTTAGGTGGATTGTCCTGGCGCAGGAGAACCACAAATGTGCGTTTTAGCAAAAAAAGACTAGGGATATTACAACATTTTACTGATTATATCGGTAATTGAACCGGAGAAAAGATATTTTTGAATACATTTTTTGCCGCCATTTCTTGTTTGGTAATAATATGAGGTGGTGAAGTGAAAGTTCTATCAAAACTCCAGCAAAACCTTCCTAGCGAAATCTCTCTGTGATGACTGGACCATCCATGGGGTCGGCGACGAGGAGGCTGCACCTTCGGACCTGCCAGTGCTCAGTGATTTAGTTCAGTGTCTGTTACATCGCAGCCATCCAGATCAAAGTTAACAAATGGAACTCTTGTGTTTCACGGATAAACTACATTTACTGCGAAGCACTGGATGAACTAGTCGGTTGTCGATATGATTAATGATCTAAATATTACTAGTCCTTTACTAAAAGTCGTACATGCTATCTCATGTATGCTTTCTCTATCTAATCCAATTCCACGAAAAACATAACGGATTCAAATCATGATGATGACAAAATATTTTTTTCTTGTTCCGCTAGCTCAACTAAGGATTTGATGGATTCAATTAGAAATTAATAAATAAATTAAAATCTCATAAATTTGAAAACATGGACTGGGAGTTCAATTAAAAGAAATACATCATTTTGCATGGGATGATATTAATTTTAACGATATTAATTAGCTCAACAAATGCCTTTCCTTTATTTAAAATAGGAGCTGCAAAATGAAGTAAGAGAACTTACTCAGGTTTTGAAAAAAATCAACTCAAATTTCATTACCAAGTCCCAATATCAAAATTTCATCAAGTATGTATGTTGTTGCCACATGCTTGTTTTGCATTGAGTGAACACGTTATCTAGCATTTAGTCGCATTCTACTAATAACTTGCTATTTTAATCATTCATTCAACACACTTATGTGTTTCAACTGACTGGTGTACTCAATGCCTTCTTCCCATTTTAATGTCATCTACATACTTTACAGTACCCTGAACAAATATATTTATGGAGTCTCGTTTCAACTGGATAAGATCAAGTCGTGAAATTCCTTCTTCGAAAGTGATTTCAAATAATCTACAAACAACTTAACATAAAGGGTTCCATTTTGTTTATTTTGATCAAATTTCCATGTATCGATCTTGGACAAATACATCTGGACATATCATAACATGATTGTGCTACTTTTGACCTTAAGTCGCCGACTCTCACATGTATTTTGGTCAGTATTCTATGACTAACAATTGTATATTTACATCTAATAAATCCCTTGCTCACACTGCTATATTGGATTAGCCAGTAATCTTTTTGCCGAGGGAAAATTATAACCCTAAGCAGAACTAATCTAAGTTTTTTTATTTTAGCTCATATACCTAATTATACAATCATAAGTTCATGGATCCATCATAATTCATGGAAAGTAGGCGATAAAGAAAAAAGAAATCTGGAATATTGGATCAGATGACCAGTAAGAAGTGGTTTTAAATGTACATATTTATGAGGTGGGTTTTTTAATCACTGTAATCTTTACCAATCAAGGTTTAAAATTACATATTTTTCAGCACTCACTTGTTATTTTTATGACAGGGAAGAGTTTCCAAACAAAAACTTTGAAACGAAAGAATTTTCATCAAATATTTGCTCGATGGTATTAGTAATCTGAAATTATACATGGCCTCCCCAATAATATACCCATCGGCCACCGCATTATACAACAGCACAATGTTTACTCGAACGACGTTGGCATTCAGTTCAATAATTGAAGGAGAGATATTTGCATTAGAATAGAAACAATTAGTTTCTGTACCATTATTGTAATGAGCGCTTTACAGCTGTTATATTTCACGGGTTTAATGCACGTTAAAAATTTATATGTTTTTTTTTCAAAGGAATAAGCACATATATTTTTATGATACTTAGACATTTTTATTTGCTATGCTAAAAAGAAAAATATATTTCTACTTTCAAAACAAATGTCTATCTCCCCCTCAGTTAGGTCTACGAAAGTGGGAGTAATCTTTTTATAAAATAGATGCCGAAACAAATTAAACGTGAGAAAAAAATCATTCAATAAAAAATATTTGAAATAGTGAAAAAGTAATGTTACGAGGCTACTAATACTTGGATCAATTAGTTTAATTTAAAAATTATATGTGCTTTGATATAAATAGCAATGAATTCCAAATGTGGTACTAGAAAATTAAACGTAAAGTGCCAAAGAAATATTGAGAGAAGTGTGCTGAGCGTGCTCTCCAAGGGTTAACTAAGAACATAAGAGTATCCAGGATCACTGACTTTATCGACTAGAATATAAATAGAATAGAATAGAATAGAAGTAAAGTCAATGGTCATGCTCCTACCACGGAAATGTTTCCAAAATCTGGACAGTTAAATTCAGTATTGAATAACATACATTTTTACAACACAAAACACAGATTTTCGATGATGGCTTCAAAATGTGTACGAGTTAAATTAGCATTTAATACTGCCTAGGTTTCATATGTCAATAATTTAGCTATTTAAGTGTTTTTTATAATTAGCTAAAAAGGCAATTTACATTGCTAGGGATGGATCGACCAATAAAATTATGAATTTTTATTTGAAATAGTGAATAGTTATTTTTACGAAATAATTTATTAAGAATATAATTTGTAAATCACACGTTATGAGTCCCTAAATACATTTTAGAGAATAGATTGTTATTGTTATTTTTCACTATCTATGTCCTTAAGTTGGTTTACATATATTTATGTAAACAAATTTATTCCTGAATCTCAGTAAAGTTATTTAAATATTTTTATTTCTCAAAAAATCCAGTTAAAATAGCCATAACGGTACCTGGTTTCTAGAAAGGACAAGGAAACCCTAATAAAAAAAGCCCTAGAGCGGAAAGAGTACTTAGCCGACCGCCAGAGAGTAGGAGAGCCGAGAGACCGAGGACTGAGGCCGAAGACAGCCGAAGACGGCCGAGCTGGTGGCGGACGCTATCGAGCGGCAGTAGCCGGGATGCAGCTACAGGCTCTGTACAGCTCGTACAGCGTGCGGCAGCGACGTGCGGCTCTGCCTGTCTTCCTCTTGGCCTCCATCCTCTACGACATCTACTGCCTCCTCCTGCCCCTTCACCAGGACGGGCTTAACCGCGGGGTCTCCGGGCTCTTCCTCTGCCTCAACCTCGGTCTCCTGTTGGCCACTCGGCTGCCCGGCTCGCGGTTCACCTGGTCCGCACTCTCTCACCTGTCATGGCACGCCGCCAACCTCCAAGTCCTCGCCAGGATGTTCCTCAGCCCGGACTTGACGCCCAGGACAGACCTCGGCTGGGTACTGGTCCTCGACTACTTGATCTACGTCACCCTCCCTTTGAGGCTCCGCTACTGCCTCGTACTCGCCTTAGGCATGTCCGCCACCTACTTGGTCAGCCTCTTCGGACTCAGCAAGTCCGACCTCAACCTCTACACTCAGGTGAGTCTGCTCATTCCTTACTGGCCCGGTCGTGCAGGCATTTTGTCAGCAATGTTTTGCCAGAGTTTTGATACATTTAAAAAGCGTTTTTGGAAATAACTTGTGTCTGGTTCAATTTACGTCGAAATCGTTTATAAGAAATTAATGCAGTCTTGTAAATTATGGCCTTAACATTTTTTTGTTAGGTGGATTGTCCTGGCGCAGGAGAACCACAAATGTGCGTTTTAGCAAAAAAAGACTAGGGATATTACAACATTTTACTGATTATATCGGTAATTGAACCGGAGAAAAGATATTTTTGAATACATTTTTTGCCGCCATTTCTTGTTTGGTAATAATATGAGGTGGTGAAGTGAAAGTTCTATCAAAACTCCAGCAAAACCTTCCTAGCGAAATCTCTCTGTGATGACTGGACCATCCATGGGGTCGGCGACGAGGAGGCTGCACCTTCGGACCTGCCAGTGCTCAGTGATTTAGTTCAGTGTCTGTTACATCGCAGCCATCCAGATCAAAGTTAACAAATGGAACTCTTGTGTTTCACGGATAAACTACATTTACTGCGAAGCACTGGATGAACTAGTCGGTTGTCGATATGATTAATGATCTAAATATTACTAGTCCTTTACTAAAAGTCGTACATGCTATCTCATGTATGCTTTCTCTATCTAATCCAATTCCACGAAAAACATAACGGATTCAAATCATGATGATGACAAAATATTTTTTTCTTGTTCCGCTAGCTCAACTAAGGATTTGATGGATTCAATTAGAAATTAATAAATAAATTAAAATCTCATAAATTTGAAAACATGGACTGGGAGTTCAATTAAAAGAAATACATCATTTTGCATGGGATGATATTAATTTTAACGATATTAATTAGCTCAACAAATGCCTTTCCTTTATTTAAAATAGGAGCTGCAAAATGAAGTAAGAGAACTTACTCAGGTTTTGAAAAAAATCAACTCAAATTTCATTACCAAGTCCCAATATCAAAATTTCATCAAGTATGTATGTTGTTGCCACATGCTTGTTTTGCATTGAGTGAACACGTTATCTAGCATTTAGTCGCATTCTACTAATAACTTGCTATTTTAATCATTCATTCAACACACTTATGTGTTTCAACTGACTGGTGTACTCAATGCCTTCTTCCCATTTTAATGTCATCTACATACTTTACAGTACCCTGAACAAATATATTTATGGAGTCTCGTTTCAACTGGATAAGATCAAGTCGTGAAATTCCTTCTTCGAAAGTGATTTCAAATAATCTACAAACAACTTAACATAAAGGGTTCCATTTTGTTTATTTTGATCAAATTTCCATGTATCGATCTTGGACAAATACATCTGGACATATCATAACATGATTGTGCTACTTTTGACCTTAAGTCGCCGACTCTCACATGTATTTTGGTCAGTATTCTATGACTAACAATTGTATATTTACATCTAATAAATCCCTTGCTCACACTGCTATATTGGATTAGCCAGTAATCTTTTTGCCGAGGGAAAATTATAACCCTAAGCAGAACTAATCTAAGTTTTTTTATTTTAGCTCATATACCTAATTATACAATCATAAGTTCATGGATCCATCATAATTCATGGAAAGTAGGCGATAAAGAAAAAAGAAATCTGGAATATTGGATCAGATGACCAGTAAGAAGTGGTTTTAAATGACCCTTAATGCCAAATGTCATAAGTATTTGGCACCGAGAGATGGGGTACAAGGTGGCAGTGCTTCTGCAGCCAGTGTCTGTCCCCTTGTGTCTACAACACCAAACCTCAGTCAATGGCCATTCCGATTCCAATCTCTTAACTCCTCATTTTGTCAGATGTTCGTTCCATCATTTGTTCTTTTATTTCTTTGACAACCGTTTGTGCTTTCTGTTTTTCTTTTTTTGTTAAAAAGGATGTTACACTTTAGAAAATTGAGAGATTATTAAGATTAATTGAATCAGTAGCCTCCTTAAGCTGACTTTTGTTTTTTATTTTATGGGATCTTATTGTACTACTAAATTGTATTGACGCGTAGAGGGCAGAAATATTAACGGAGACTTATGGTTCTTCGCGTGAGTTACATAAATACTTCCAAGATATTTGTAAAAGAACTCGTCATTAATTATCACATCGGTTACAGATAACGGCTCGAGCTCAACCCAATTTCGGAATGTCAATTAAAATATTTTTGCGTTATTGTCCCATAGTAAATCCTTAAACTGAAAAATTATTTGGTAAATATTTAAACTTAGCCTAATGGCCTTGACTTTTTTCCTGTTTAATTTATTTTTCTATTCTACCCGTTAGGTTATTTTTACCAAAAAATGTAATCAGGAAATTTCAAGGTGTTCAGAAGTATACTTTTAAAATTTTGGATTGATTTAATCATTTGATCGATCAATAAATACAAATCTACAAAAGGTGATCGATGAAATAAACGACTTGGGAAGTTAAGAAACTATTTTTAAAAACAAGAGGTAGCTCGAGATGCCAACTTAGTTTCTTAAATATTTACCAAATTATTTATACTCCATTTTACTAGTTTAATCATCTTGAACTTTATGAGCATATCTAGAATACGTGGTTCTTTCTTTCTCTCTCATTCACCAAAATTTATTTCTTAGATATTTTTAGAATTCCTCTGTACTACCTACGTATATCTGTTGACGTATATCTTCGTAAAAATATCAGATCTCAGCTGTAAATTGAGAAAGTGCAAAAGTTTTATTTATTTTTTTTTCCATGGTTTGTTATATTTTAACTAAAATACAATCAGCATATTGTGATGAATTGGTAATCTTCCCTTCAGATCAATGGGATAATTTTTATTACGAACGAACAGACAGACAAAAAAATGCCGTTTTTAAAGTAGAGCCCCGCCCTGAGTGAGAGCTATCCTCGAATCAGTTATCATCTGGAGATCGACGAGAAAGGGAATATCTGAAAAATAAACCCGTTAAAGTTCCATTAGTACGTTATCAGCATACTCAATTTTCAAATATTATATTGTATTAAGATAAACACTTGATGTATACTTATCCCACTCTTTCAAGCCATATCATATAGTGGATGTTTATTGAATTTCAATTATATTTTAGAAAGTTGAGACTTTTTTAGATTATAATTTTTATGAACTATTTTGAACTTTTCTAATAGAATTTTCAAGAGGTGTTCAAGACCCGTCCTTTTTTATGGATTAAAACAAAAATCGTTCATCGAGCCAATTTGACATTTTACTATGCTTATTCACAGCAAGAAAAAAAATAATAATATGATATGTAACCTCAAACTCTGGGGACAGTGATCGTCAGAATCAGTCATCGTATAATATATTGATCGGAAACTCGGGCTACTAAAATGATTTTTGAAGGTTTCAAAGGTTTTATAATAACTACGACCGGTGAATCTGTAGCCCAGCGAGATATCCGCACATCCACAATAAAATTTCCTCTAATTATATAAAAATATAAAAAATGAAATATTACACAAATATTATATTGTATTAAGATAAACACTTGATGTATATTCCAAGATCAAAGAATAAATTGTTGAGGTGAATCCACATAACATATGGGTTTTTTTCAGATTTAATAAATACAACAAGATTATTTAAAATAATAGTCGATATTGAATTAGTAAACTCGGAATATTTTACATAGATTATTTAAAAAATATATTTTTTGTTTTAAGATATATAAATAAACTAGACTTAGAAATTGAATAAACAAATTGTAACTGTGACATGCCTGAATGTGAGCCGATTTATAAAAATTGGTTAAACAATGTCACTTAAAAGACCTTTACAAAAAAAAAAAAGATTAGTAATTTAAGATTTAAGATAAATAGTAATTTTTAGTACCACTTTAGTAGAACAATCAGAATGTTAGAGCTACAGGCTGACAGAGACAGACGTGCAAAATACGAATCTGAAGTGTTTGAATGCAGAGCCGCAACCTGTAATGCTGACCACTAATTGCATTTGGATTTAGGAGTATAAATAGGTAGAGCTTAAAATACAGACAAACATACATAAGATACTCACTTAAAAAAGCCATTGTTGGGCTGAGATGATGCAAACGCTCACACAAATTTTCTCAATCGTGGTACTCGGTTCGATAATGGAGATAAATTACAAATTACATTAGTCCACGGATTAACACCAATGTTATCCTTATCTCCACCGTATTATTTTAAGATTCAATAAAAAAAACATTTGAGGAAATCAGTTAGTTCGAAAATATTTTTATTTAAATTAAATTACATACATTCAATCCGATTAACCTAGAAGTATCATAGTTGTCATTCATCCCGTACTTATAGTTCAGCATTCACTCGCTCATTCATACAATATAAACAATTCTACAGACAGAGGACCCCCCTCAAAGACCGGATGGTTATCACCTCCCTCGCATGCGGAAGAGGACGCGGGGACACGGGAAGTTTACACGCTTCAAAATCATAAGTAGATACTGGCCAGTGTAGAGAGCCACAGACGATCAGGACATGATCTGATACACTATTGCCACAGCTGTCGAGAATTCAGCAGGCCACGACGCCACCACCAGGACTTTGTACCCCCAGATTGGTTTTAGTATGATTTTGTAAATTATTAGTTTATTTTCCAATTCGCCAAAGAAATGGCGATGACACTTATCGTTGTATCAACGAGTATTTTAAAAAAAACATGACCTCATGGCCGGCCCACCAGTTATTTAGGAGACTGTGTACAAATTAAAAATATGTATTTGTTTAACAGGCACAATGCTGATTCGACTGGTGCCGGGGAAGCCTGGCGGGTGCGTTTGCGGACTGCTGTATGTACCTCCATGTTCAGCGGAGTAGCGTGCCTACGACTGTACCCCTGTAATGGGGCACCGACCCCCTTCCTGGTGGAACTGCACTAGTATGTGGCCCTGCGGAATAGCAATTATTAGTTGTTACCTGGCCCGTGCTGTCCAGCGACGGGCTTAGTTGTTCCGCAGTTTTTAGTACAGGCAGCAATTTATCTGCTGTTTCTTTTGCCGGTGCTAGGCCTGCTTCGTCCTGCTTCTGCGATACAGTTTTCAGGGTCAGCAACTCACTAACTCACGAAACTTTGTTAAACAATAAGACGATGAAAAGTAAATGTTATCAACCATATGTTTTCTGTAATTTATCATCTTTTTCTTTTTTCTTTTTTTTCTTAGCTCTCAAACTTATAAAATAGGATGTGGGAATATTATTTTGGGCTAATGAGTGCCTTTCACTAAGGGGAGTCCCCCATTTGAAGGATGTATGAGAAGGGTGTGGAATGGCTAAAGGAGGCGGGTGGAATCAGGAAGGTGGTGAGAGTCTACCGAGGGTGGAGCCTAGGGGTACCTAGGCAATGGTTTGTAGTCGGCCAGGTCAAGCCTGGCCCACCCCGGCAGGGGCCTGAAATAAGTCGGACTCTCGGCCGGAAGGTCGACCCTGCTTAAACAGGTAGATGGGGTCTTGTAGCTTCGGTAGCTTCGTAGATCGGCCTCGATCTCTCGGCTTGGTGTAGATCTTCAGTCTCCGTCAGGGGGCTAGGGTTCGATCACGTCCATCTGTCTCCAGGCTTCGGCGGTCCAGCAGTGCTTCCTTCTGACGGGCATTGGTGGTGGTTGAAGGTCGGAGAATAGTTAGTTGTGGCTGTGTCGGAGTGAGTCGAAAAATTTGATGTGCCTTCTCTTGATGAGATCACTTGATGAGATCACAAGATGAAATCTTGAATGGTGAGCACTTCAAATTTTTTATGCATCTCGTCTGCCTTCATTCGGTCGAACGGGGTATGTTTGAGGGAGGTGCGGAGAACTCTGTTCTGAAATTGCTGGAGCGTTTTGAGAGTGTTAGGAGTCAGATACTTGAAGAGAGGGGTCCCATACATCAAAGCAGGTCTTAGGACGCTCTGGTATATCAGCAGCTTGAGGCGTACCGATAAAGCCGGGCTGTGAAGTAGGTGTCCGAGGCTGAAGAATTTCTTCCTAACACTCTTTAACTTCTTGCCGAAATGTGTTGTGAACGACAAGTGTCTACCGAGGGTAATCCCAAGGTAGCATAGCTTGTTGCTTACATGGCACTCTTTGCCGTCTAAGACGAAGGATTTCGGGAGCTTCTTTCTTCCGGATTTATAGCTGAATATAATTCCTTGCGTTTTGGCGGGGTTGACTTTAATGTGGACGGCATCGAAGTTCTCGGCGATCTTTTGACTGGCGCTCTCAGCGAATTTCAGGGCTCTGGTGGGATTGATGCTAGTGCTGTAAACACCTATGTCGTCTGCATACGCCGATACCTCGCAGTTGGGGTACGAGGCTCCTACGATGTAGGCGGTGTAAATGTTGAACAGCAGGGGGCCTAGCAAGAAATAATTTATGATTATTTAAACAAATATTATTTATATAATCTCGAATATAGACTCATAGGGAAGAGAAAGGGAAAATTAAAACTGTGCCACCAAGATCAGGACTTTGTGAATCTTCACACGCCAACTCCTCGGTCTAGAAGATCCTATTTTCCACAACTGCGATGTTAACTGATAACATAACATAACATAAAAATAACAGAATCGTAACAAGATTGTCCTCAAACTTATACGTCATACTGCAAAATGGTGATCCTACCATACAAGCACCCTTCAGTCTAGAAGACATGACAATAGAGTCTTCAAGAAGACTTGAAGATTTGTAATAATTGATAAAACACTATTCACCATCTAATAAATTATTGCTTGGGTATATTACTTTAGAAGGCTCAATGTTTATTCATAAAACTGTCTCATGAGTGCTTGCAATTTATTGATTATTCGACCAAGCTACATAATGTTGGTTTAAAAGTGAAAACTAAGTAAACGAAATTAGTTTCTTGGTAACAAAAGAAAAATGTGAACCTGTAGGACAAAATAGATAAAAATAACCTACATACAGACATAATATAATTAACGCTTTTCTCTCGTTTATATGTATTAGAGAGAAAAATTGATATACATTTGTGAAGTGAAACCCTTGTTTTTATTCGCCATTTCTAATTTAACGCAAGCGTGTACAATTTTTTCTTCTTTCACCACATTTCGTCCCTGGGCTCACAAATTTTCAAAGAATCAGTGGCATTACAGACTGGTTATTAGCACAGTAGAGAGGACAATTTACCTCCTGATGTCCGCAGTGATTCAGGTGAGGCAAGGATACGTAAAGGGGAGGGGGCGATAATAGATCAGGGACTTTACAATGAAGTGAGGCGTTAGTTTCACCAACATTACGAAAAGGAAATACCCACAATTGCTTAATAACCCATATTTAATCAACACACACACATACATAGAACTTAATAATTTTTGTGCAGGGTCTAACTATACCTATTTATTTATTGCAGTATGTTGTATATAAAACAACATTATTAATTATCATTAATCATAGTCAAAGACTGTACATAGGCTAATTTACAAGATGGCAGAAACATACAGTTTCACGAAGTAATACTGTACTAACAATACTAGTAATACTGTAATACTTAATAGTAACTGCAATTAAGAGTACCTGAATGGGTATATAATTGTCCCGAAAAGAAAAGTCTTTGTTTGAATCTGATATAAAATATCTGACAGAGAAATTCATCAATTTATTACCCAGCTAGAAGAGAAAGGCTATACTTTTAAACAGGTACCATTTTCGTCGATCTGTCACTCTGATTTTACATCCTACGATATTGACAATCAAAATAAACCAATCGATATGAGGAATTAAAGGTTGTCTTAAGTAACAACCCAGGTTACTATTTGGATGTTTGGGTTGAGATGTAATGACGGAAATGTGAATAAACAGTACTCTGATTTTTAAGCTTTCTCAAATCATTGCTCCAAAGCTGTTTGAAATGTAATGCTCTTATTTTTCCTTATGGTTATTAGCAAGCACACTACTGACGATAGAATTGACAATAATATAACAATAAAATAATATGATACATTTAAGCGAATAAATCGAAATATATTAGATCTAAAATACCCAATATTTTTTGCAATAATTTAATAACTGAGTAAATGGCATGGAATCTTCGTTATTCTAAAAACCTCTCAATATTTTAACACAATAAAATGTAGCTCATCATTGACCCAAACTATTTTTATCGTCTAAAAATAAAAAATTTTACAAAATTAGAACAGATACCACAGTTCAAGAATACAATAGTGTTCAGAAAATTATTACTCGCGTGACAAAGAATAAGTTAGAAAGAATTAGTAGCCGAAATTCAAAAGCACGTAGCGAGAGACCTCTATCTGCGGGCTCGTCCTTGACACGAATCCATGTGTGTCCTTATTGAGGAGATAAGCGTAAGAAATTTGACTGAAAGGTTTGCATAAGCTATCGACGCTGATTTGTGACATTCTATTAAAGACAAACACGCCACATTAAGGCTCATGTCTATATGCTACGGTGGCAAGGGTAGCCATTTTACTCCATACCTAGAACCTGAATTCAAAACCCAGAAAATTTTCTTAGGCTTGTAGCTCTGGAAATTGCGAATAGCTTCTAATTCTATATTGTTACATGTAGGAACATTCCCCGATGTACAAAGTACTTTCGACCCCGAAGACTAATTTACCAAGTAAAGAAACTTCCACTAGCTGATTACTAGAACCTTTTAACATTAAATTTCGAGGTACAGAAATTACAAACAATAGTTACCAACGACTTTTCTCAAAAATGAGAAAAGAAAGTTTACCGCTAGGAAGATCTTTAAACACGTTTCTGTATCCATTCCATACCAGTGACATTTCTTAGCACCCTTACACTTTTGCAGACGATGCTGCTCTAATTTCCTCAGGCAAAAAAACACAGATCCTATATACATTCACACTCAACACAGTGAAATGGAAAGACACGTTTACTGTCTTTCCACAACTGATAATTTCTTCTTTATAGAAAAATCGCTTTCATAGAGCGAGGAGCGTGGATGTATTAGCTCTGGATGAATGAAAAAAAATATACTATAGTCTTAGATGAGTTTCATATCCCACATAACCAATTAAAGATAACTGAAGATGACAGCTTAGAGCTGTCGAAAGCTGATTTATAATTATACCATCCCATAATGCGGCAGTAATCTTTTTATTTAACATTAACTTTATTGCTACAAAATCTTCACAAACTACAAACCTTTACTCACAAGTGATCCTCAAAAACGAACCATTACATACTTCTGACAGGGTACGTACCTTACTTATTACTTAGTACTAACACCTTGATCGTTAACTTACATGAGGAACACTCTTGAAACGAGAAGATACAAAACGGCGAATAAAACACAGACTGGATGACATTTATCTCTCTGCCTACAAAAAAAAGAAACGGACTGCTTATTGTACAATTATCAAATTGGTATTGAATTAATATTTCGACATATCACAAACTCACCCTGGTATGTATCAAACCAGACATCACAAACAGAACTACAAATACCTTACCTAACTGACGAGTACGGCAGAGATACTGTGCATTGCACAACAGACAAAAAAAAAAATATACAGGAAACAACCAAATAAAAAATTTAAACATAACACTATTATGTAAAGAAAAGATAATAAAGGCAGGATGAATTTAATGCTCTTTCTGAATCAACTTCACTTATTAGCTTTCTTAACTAATTTTTCCAAGAATCAATTATTTATGGAAAAAAAAAAAATCGTTATTCTCTTTGGGATCTCATTGCTAATTATCAATTTCTCTTGAATAACAGAAAAATTTATAAAAATAATTTACCTATTTATGTCTCATATATCAAAGACGATCCAGACAGAGGACAATTCTACCTTGGATACTGAGAATTGGTATTTATATTCCCCTATGAAAATAAAAAAACTTTTAACATCATTGCTTTTCAAGTTTCAAAGGCTAGAAACTCATTTACCTTTACAAACTTATCTGTACGATTAATCTGTTTTATATAGATGTGTGTAGACCTATTTGTTTTTTTTGTTGGTTTTTTGTGAAAATCAAAATTTATTTTAAAGCGACGTTATCGACTGTATTATACTCAGGGCGTTCATATATAATTACCATTCTAATTCATCGCCGATTAAATTTAAACCGTCATAAATTTTCATGAAGGGTATATTACCCTACTAAAGAGTCCTTTAAGCCTAATACTAATCTTTCCGTCTATAGTCCGGCCACAACTAGTGGGGACCACTCTATTATCTCGGAGCGCAAATGTTATGTGAGCAGGTAGTGCGCAGTTGCCTACTCGCTCACACATTGCCTATTTCGAAAACAAACGCGTGCACTACACGTTGTTCTCACCTGAGCTGCAAGAAAAAAATCCCAGAAACCCCGATCTTTAGTAGGCATGGTTGAGTAAGTACTGTAATCGCAAACTAACCGTAACTCAAAATACTATTTATATGGTTGTATGCCAGTTGTTCCGTACTCCTTCGGCTAACTTCCTCTATGACCTTTTCTCTCTGATTCTCTCCTTGCAGGGAGCTTTAGGTAGCCTAGCTGTCACCTTCAAAGCAGCTGTAACAAATCCTGCTGCTTTATAATAACGGAACAGTAACCGTATATCTCCTTACAGTTGTTTTTTAGATATATCTGCCGAAAGCGCACAGCTAGGAGAATAAAGTATCAAGTAATAACAAAGAAGCAGTTTCTTCATCAAATATTAGTTGTCCATTTACTAAAAATAACTAAGTCTACCGCGAAGAAGCTCGAAGAAATTTTGAGTTTTCTATAGCTTTCTACAGAATCAGAGAGATTATGTGAGTAATTAATCATCAAAATTTATTTTATTAAAGGGAGAGGCTCATATTAAATTTAGGTACATACTGTTTTTATTGGTTTCATTTTACACTATTCATTAAATATTTTGTAATATATTATATTATATAATAAATATTATGTACAGATATTTTGATAGTTGGTTAAAACGGAGTATTTTTTATAATTCAAAGTAATTACACAAACATCAAGTTTTTGAAAACTCAAGTTAAAATAAATGCAAGTAACAAACTTTCGCTTGGTGTCAATATAGGAATATTTCACTATGATTATTAATGTGCGTGTTTTTATATAAGGGATGTTATGTTTCACAATGTAAATAATAGAGGTTATTTCTAACTCTGTTACAGCAGTGCTGTGTTATTGTTTGAATTTACACTTTACCGGGCTTGAAATACCTATTTATGTCAGGAGACAATAACAGCAATCTAATTTTATTTATGTTTTAATCCATATTAGTGATTGTTATGTGTGACGACCAACTTAGGAGAAAAAATACAACTGGATCCAGTTGTAAATAGTCGCTAGATGTAAATCTTGACATCTGTTTCCAAATTACTAGGTGCCAGGTACTTTGGATGCCCCAATTCAGATTGCTATGAATGTCAAATGAAGATTAAAAAATAATATTATGATTGCAATATATAATCCCAAAATGATAAAAGCTACCCCATTTTAACTTAAAGCAACTTTGAAAGTCAGCTTTGTCATTTGAATATAAATATTTTATAAGCTATGACTATACATTTAAAATTTCTCTTTCGAAAAGCGTATACAATATAATTGAAGTTGCGAGGAAACCAAAACTTAAAATTAACAAATTGTAATAGTGTTTGGTTTAATAAAAAAAGTTTCTTAAAAGATTTTTGTGAACAATATGTCCAATTACCAATCAACTATTGAAAAATTCTTTAACAAAGTAATGGGACGAAGAAGTTAATTGAAAACCTAACAATTCTCCATATACAATTTTCTGTTATAGCAAGGCCCTCGTGATTTACTTTTCACTAACCAAATAAATAAACCCATTTACTAACTTTACCATCATTTTAATGGTTAGGTTTTAAAAATGTTAATTATATCCGTTAAGCTGAAATGCTTTAAATTAATCATAGCCCAAAGATATAAAAACAAGTGAACTTTTTTGTTTTATCGAACTAAACTTTTGGTATTGGTAATAATAATTTTTTAATCAGCAATGAGTATTTTATGTTCAGTTTTAGTCTCAGTTTTAATGAATATACACGTGAATTAAAAAATATGTCGATATTAATGCGGAGGAAATAATCTATTTTTCACTTCTATTATTCAGTCTCAAAACATCAATCATTAACCTGCTTCTTATGATAAACAATTTCGCAAAATTAGAAGATATTCCGTAACACTCTGTAATTTTTTAAGTTTCACTTCTAAACCTTACATGATTAACTAATTTCAAGTATTCAAGTACGAATGTTGTGAACCCAAGTTCATCGTCATTATTGAGCTTTCATTGGTACTTCTGCGTTCAAGTTCGATACGTAAGCTCGATTCCACCGAATGTTTGATACGAAGCATTATTTTGCTTATATGAATTGAACAAGCGTCCAATTCAAAGACTTAATGAAGTGAGCAAAATCATGGTACTTTAACATTACCTGTACCAACCCTGAACATGCGACCACTGAACGCACCATTACTAATTTTGAATATCCAGGCAACACATAGCACATTAAAATTCCAAAATCATTCAAGATTTTTGTGGGATTTTCCATAAGACACAACAGTAAATAGCTTAAATATTTCCTCAATTGATAAAATCTAATAAATATCATATCAATTGTGCATACTTATAAATACATATATTAAGATATGCTACAGATATACGATTTTATTTTTATTAATTAATGAAGACGGCATACTTGTGCCATAGATAAAAGACGAAAATAGACTAACATCTGTATACCCAGCTTTGACATTTAAGCCCCATCCTGATCTATAATGCAAAGGTTTTAAACCCCACTAAATTAAGCATGAGCTCTTAAGACGAACTTTTCATCGGGCTTATTTACTTAATCTTCTTGCTTGTCGATCGGGCAAAACCTTTTGCAAACTTATTCAGGTAGTTCCTATATTTCACTCATTTCCGTTTATTAAAAACACTGTCATTTTATTATATAATAAATATATTGTAAGGGTATCTTTAGATGAGGCCACTCCCCACGATGTACGATGTCATTCAAAAGCAATAAAATTAATTGCAAAAATTCTTTGAGTTTATTGTGTATTTGTTTATTTTCCATCTAATTACTGTCAAGCTCTTTTTAACATCAGGGGCAAATGACTTTCGTCTGACTGTGCTTGTACTAAGGAAAGTGAGAAAAACAGCTTACAAAATTTAAAATTACAGTTAAATCAGCTATCGCAAACTTAAAGTAAAATCTCAAAAGCTTTTCAAAATTCAACTGTTTGTTTGTTTTTTTATTTTATGCTAAATGGTTACTCATAAGCATTGAAGACCAATACTAATCCATTTATTTAGTTGGTCCAGTGACTTTTTGCTAACCTTTCAAGGTACGGTCATATAGTTTGAGTTGTATAATTTAAGTAGAAACTAATAAAACTTGTATGCCTTCATAATTTTGTTTTTTTGATTTGAATTATAAAATACATAGCTTATAATGGTTTTGACAAAAGCTAAGGTTAGTTAATATCAAATGAATTTAGACTACCCTCCCTATCTTTCTGTGAAAAAATAGTAATGTAGTGGATGTGCCACTTAACTTTCTTACAATGAAGAATTTAAAAAATGATTTTTTTTTAACAGCCATTTCAAGAAATGATGTACTCATTGATTTTTTTTTTCCTGATCGAAAAGTATTTACAATATTACCATTTAATATGTAGTGAAAGTGCAGGTAATATTCGTATACTAGGTCACCATTTTTTTTTAATTAGAACTATATTTTTTGACCGGATGTTTCATTTTCCTGCTCAATATCGATAAATTATTGAATAAATTCCAGGAATCTGTAAAGGGCTCTGGGCTGAAATAACTTTTAATGGCCATTTTTGACCTGCTCATTTTGTGAAATCGTGTTTTAAAAATAAACGCCACCATGCGTGTATCTTGGTTTCATTAGCAGCATTTATTTTAGGACTGAATATTACAAATAACTGTGACTTCATTTCGTCCTTGCTTATAAATTATATGCACGTAAAAATAAACCGTATTACTCATATGTTTCTAAATATTCATCCTCACATTGTTTATTAATTATTTTATATTTTTATTATGGTTTAGACCATTCTTCGAAATTCCATAATGACTCTCAGTTCTAAATACACATATATTTTGGTATAGATCAAACGTTTTTTTTTTTTTTTTTTTCCTTCATATTGTTCCCTCGTTTTAAAATGATTGTAGAACTCAACATAGATTATACAAATGAATCTGTTTACAATAGGTAATTATATATCCTGTAGCTTGGCTACATTTTATACAATTTCTGATTATCCTATTTTGCGATTTGCCCTTGTCCAAAAGTATAATGACGAACGTTATACATTAATTTATTGAACAGCATCCCAAAACCTTCAAAAACACCTTGACGAGATCGAGTATTGGTGCAACCAATGGTGAATCAAAGTCAATGAAGGAAAATGTTCCCATATAACCTTTACCCTCTGCCGCAAGTCCTGTCCGACAGTCTTTTTAAATTCAATTCCTCTCCCTGTGTCTGAGACAGTACGGTATTTAGGCTTCCATCTTGACAAAAGACTGACATAGAACCCTAACACGAGGCTAAAAAGACAAGAACTACACAGACGCTTTGGACAACTGTACAAACTACTTCGAAGGACATCCCACCTCTCAATAGAAAACTACTTATTTACAAAGTTATACTTAAGCCAATCTGGACATACGGAATGGAGCAATGGGGGACAACAAAAAAGTCGAACATCAAGCGCATCCAATCTTTTCAATCAAAAGTCCTAAGAACAATAGTAAAGGCCCCTTATTACGTCAGCAACAAAACCCTTCACAATGATCTGAATATACCCTATATTCTTGAACTCATCCCTTCCAAGTTCATAAAATTCCATATTAACCTATCCAACCACCCTAATTCCCTAGCACAGTCATCGCACTGCACCACTCACCCCTATAATCCTCCTCGGAGATTAAAACGGCAGTGACCTCGTTACCTGCTATACCCACTAAGTGATAGTGTGGGTCCTGGCAATGGCAAGTTTCTCTAATCATGTCCTGAGCGAATGTGGCTCTCGCGCTCTTGGTCAGCCTCTGCTGGTTCTTATCCAGTGACGCGACTGAGGTAGGAGCGTGGGGGACTTCCCAAGACTCCGCTTCCTCCTTCGCATGCGGGGGAGGTGACAACCTTGTGGACTTGGGGGGCCTCTGGGCTGTTTGTAAATATTGTATGAATGAGTGAGTGAATGATGAATTGTAAATATGGTATGAATAATAACATTTATCTCAATTACTTATTGCCTTATAAAAAGCAGATTGTAATTTTATCTTGATAAAAATTGTTTTAATAATAATAATTTATTGAACATCTTTAAACATAATGGGGCTCACCTTATTTATAATAGTCTCTGGTCTCCCTTCAAAGCGAATAAATATTTCGCCTTTTACTAAAGATAGATCAACCATAACGACCACTGATATTCTATTATTGCTACATTACTTTTTTTTTCGAGAAGATCTCCATTGAAAAAACTATTGCAATCTTTCCTAATAGAGCAGAGAGTATATTTTATAAATGATCTCATACATAACATATTATAGTTAACCATTTCATTCATACTACATTTGCAATATACATACACGCAACATGGACGTATCTAAAAAAAAAAAACAGGAATACCCTAAAATCGCCTGTCACCTCCCAAAGGAGTATGAAGGAATATCTCCCACACTGCTCCTGTACCCACGTCAATGCTAAATAGTTGATTAGTATATTACTATAGACTTTTCCACACGGATAAATATTAGTGAAAGTTATTTAACTAGTACTGATCAAAGAGAAAAACAAATGGTGGTTTATCCATGATCTCTATATCTATTCTCTTAGTTAGCATCGTTGATTTTCTGAAAAAAAATATGGAGATACTCATAGTTTTTCAAAGCTGCTTACAATATAGTCATTCTATAATTTAATAAAAATGATTATATTTTAATAACAATTTGCCTTTGTGGTATTTTCCTCACTGCCGTGGTTTCACAAGGTGGAGGCCTAACTAAGTAGATTTGAAACTTACTGGATTATTGCTCATGCCAAGATAGCGAAACGGAACAGCGCCCGGACGTCGTGATTCTCCCAATATACTTGATCTGCGGTTAATAGTTATTTATTTTTCTTTAATTCATTTTTATTTGATTTTATTATAAAACTGTATTTCAGTTTTAAACTGCCTTGCTAGATCTTTGTATTTTTTATTTTATAAAAGCAAATATAGGTAATAGGAGGTAATACAACAGAATGAAATACAGAATCATTAATTAACAAATGAGACAGAGATATCAAATAATTTAAATATTTATTAGCTTGTACGTACTTAGTTGATTTTGTTTAGCTCAAAGTAGTCATTTGTAGTTCATTCAATCTTATCCACGTTGACTATTGGAAAACTGATGTAATTTGTTCACTCAGTGAAATTGACCAAGTGTTGTTGGGTACCTTCCATTAGTCAGATTGATAAGAGAATTGCGGAAAGTGACTTTTGTTCAATACAATATTGTTAAAAGTTTACCAATTATTCATACAATTAAAGACAAAAATAATGCTTTCCTTAAATTTTGATAAGATTTTTATTTTAATATTTTAGCTATTTACGTTTTTGAACAAGCATTGAACAAATTTCAGCGATGGATATTTCACATATATTATTAAGATTTCGGTTTTCATATTAATTGATTTATATGGGCACTATTATCGCGTAAAACCGTTACAATATGTATTTAAAAAACAAAACTTTTAACTGCCTTATGAGATGTTATTTTATTTGGTTACATGTTTTTGTTTAAGTGTTTGAATATGCATTACAAAAATGAATAGTTCTTAACTTTTGTTTATTCTAAAAAAGGAGGTTTTAATTTCAAACGGGCACGGAACAATCATCTTTCGTCTTTACATTCTTTATTTGCTAGAGAAAATCATTCTTTCGATCTGAAATTGTGTATTTATATTCTGAATCTCCTCTACAAGTGTTACTACTCTACTTTGGGGGTTCGTTTCCTAAAATTTAAATTTATCGCAGGAAAAAACTGAGAAGATATTTTAGATTCTGCTTTTGTTTTTTTATTTTCTGGCTACATTAAGTGCTTACATTAAATCTGTTATATCAACACTTCTGATGTTTTCTATTTTTTGGGCAAAATATTTTTTGCCACAGAAACCTAAATAAAAATGGTTCCTTTTAAGATCATTCAATCAGAGTTTCGAAAACTCGTGCTTAATCCCGGACTTCAATTTCTTATGTGTTTAATTACTTTTATCTTTAGAATTACACAATTCAGTTCATAAATGACATAGCGTAGCACCTGGTAGATCTTCTGAGTTATGTGACTTTTCTAGATGTTTTTATCTTACTAAAGTATACACTAAATAGCGGCTGGCAGACACATATGTGTGTGGTGGATCTGTGTGTGTGGCTACCTGCCAAACCTTTTCAAAAGAAATGATAGGCCAAATAAACACATAAACACAATATTTGGAGGCAGCTTTTTTGTCTGCAGTATGAATCATTTTGATACAAATATTACAGTGCAAACATGTCTTATGTAAAAAATAATAATATACTATCCCGTTTTAAACAGTTTCAGTAGTCAGAAAATATCCCTATCCCAAATTAAAATTGCGATAGTGAATTAGACACGTTAACATGACGATATTGTTGTACTATTCCAAAGATCCTTGTACAAACAGTGTTGTTGACACAAGAGTTCTATTTTTACATTGCATTACGTGCTTCATCAGCGAATTGCGACGGGTACAAATATATCGCCAATACAAATTTCGCTCTATTGTAATATATTGCTGAAATTTAAGTCAAGATACATTTTATACTGCCAAGCAAAGTTATTAAATATGATTAATAATAGCATTTTGTTTTTAAGTGAGCAAATGATGCAGAAGGCATTTGATTGGTATGATAAATTACGTTAGTATTTTTCCTTTTGTTAACGATATAAATGTTGTGATACCGACAGTGTCACAAATACTCTGTCATTATACCTAACATTGATACTGCACATGTTAAACATCTTTATACACCAAGTAATCAATGTATATATATCCTGGTTAAACCTCTTATGAAATTCAAATTTTCTTTTAATTTCGTATTTTCAAATGTAGTTTTATAAAGGGCTCGCGTATTCTGTAGTACTTGGAGTAACTGTTTCATGATTTTATGGTTCGTGGTTCAAATCTTTATAGATAGTGAATTTATTTCAATTTCATAAACAAAACTGTGTGTTTGCAGATTAGGATAGCCAGCCTTTCAGTTGTACTTGACAGAACATACATATATACATTAGAGTATATATAACCTTTGAAAAAAAACACTAATAGAATAATTTCATTAAAAACCTATGACACGAAATGTGGTGGCTTAATATCTATTTTTGCATGGGCATGTAGAAATTTAAAGATTTTTAAACGTAATCGTGGTGAATTATTGATTTAATCAATTGTAATCAATTATTCAACGCTATATTCTAATTATTCAACGCCAGAAACGCTATATTTACCGATGACTGCAACTCTCATGTTGGATCAGCACATTTTCTATGAAACTTCCATTTGATAGCTCGATTACATAATAATTATAATGATAGTCATTTACTAATTAATTGTACTTCATAAGCTAAAACTGTATCGAAAAGAACCCAACTTCTTTTCATGATAAGCAAAATGAGCACACAAAAACTGAACAGAAGGTTCAAAAATGTATCCAACCTTACTACAATAAAATTTCTAGCAGCCTAGATCCCTAACGTATGTTCACTTTTCATAAATTATTCAGGGATTTTAAATTTTCACCGAATCGGGAAAGCGGGGCTTAGCTCTGGAGGGAACGAAGGAGGTTAAGTGGATTCTCCAGTTGATGCGGAGGTCTACGGTCGATATGGCCACAATCTGCTCTGATTCCACCAGTCCTGTTTTGAACTAGGAATCATCAATAATCCATCAGGGAAGATCATCAACACTCCGCTTAAAGGACTAAGCGTTCTACAAACAAATTTCTCGCCTGTATGTAGATCCCTTTTTATTCCTTTGTTATGTTAGAGGAATTTGTTAGTTGAGGAGTTAACTTTGCAACATAAAATCAAATGATGCAACCATAACAGTCAGAAATTACAAAATTAATTAGCATACCTCCTTCCTGATACTCTAGTGTTATCTCCTCCTTGTGGTAATCAGTGGATAGAATGATATTTAGGAAGCTAGAAGTTAGATGTCGGGTTGCCACTAGGGAAGTGCCTAATCACTCTAGCCTTGGTGACAAGTGTGGATTGTTGTAATTTATAACATTGACCATTGTTCCATGTTGACGTTAATATCTGACTCCATTTATGATAGGTATGTGTCCCGACAATACCCTATGTTCAAGAGAAGAGGTACAGAGGTTTCATAAAGAATAAGACCAGTTTTCATAGTTCGGGCATCATCACAGGTACAAGTCATCGGAGGGTCTGCAAGGAGGCTGAGAGACAGGGTGACAGACTCAGAGGCGCTAAAGAGAGAGTGGGATGACGAGGAGTCTAAGAGCCAGTGGCCCGGGCGTAAAGCGTCACCGAGTGAAAGCGGGTGAAGAGACTGCGAGAGTAGTAGACTGAGTGGGCTTACAGGGCAAAACGCCCTGGTTTAAATATTATTTTCCCTTCCTAACGGAAGGCGGAGTCGGTCTGAAAGGGGTATGTTTATGATGGTACACCTGTCACAAGGCGCGTGACCGGAGAAAAGGGTCGCTTAGTTTACGACTGTTTATGGCATGGCTTTTAGGTTTATGACCACCGGGAGGTTACCCTAGGTCTAACCGGGTCTGTTTTATGACGGCCAGGTGGCTTTTAGGCCGGTGTACCTGCTGTTATCTGACTTGCTTACGACTGCCGGTCCCGCGCATGGTTTATTACTAACAACTTTCAATGATTTACATACACTTAGTTCCTGTTATTTTACTTTGCTTACAATACGTGTGCACCAGAGTACAGGGTGATTTAACTTATGTAGCTAGCGGCCGCTACTGTGGACATTAAAGGAAGTTTGAGGATGTTGATGTCTGAAACCCGCCCGCTGATAACCCTGAAATCTAACTTGTACTGACAGTAAACTACTTGCTGCTTAGAAGAGGTTCTGAAAAGCTCTCTTATTTTTTTTTTTTTGCTTAACCCCTATTTATTTGTTTAATAAAAATTAAACAAACACAAATAATAAATATTGAGCTGAATTGGGCTCCTTGTACTGAAATGCTTACATGCGCATTAGGCATTTCTCGTACAACTACTGGATTACGATTAAAACTGAACTATGTACACAGGACCAGCTGGTGAAGATCATATTCGGATTACAGTGATAGGGACCTAAAACTAACTTAAACGTGTAGTGTTCCCACCTCGACAGCCTGCTGTCAGCGATGAGGGAACGAAGGTAGGGATATCGTGTTGAACACGGGGTTGGTGATATATTGCAGCAATTTCGGAGTGTTTGATGTTGCTACGCCGAATGAACTCATCTACCGTTGTAGTCTTCGAGCAGTTCATGGTTCCTTCGCTGCTGAAATAAACTATTTCGGACCATGTTCATGACTATCTCGTTTTGAAATTGTTGGAGTCGCTTTTCTGATGCTTCCATCTGATGACTAAACTGCAGTGCAACGTACAGCAGAGCAGGACTGAGTATGATCTTATTAATCATAAGCTTGTGGCGCAGAGATTGATTAGGGGGAGTCGGCAACTGTGTGAGGCATAAAGAGTTCATGCATACTTGCTACAGCTTCTGCGTAAAATTGGCCACGGGAACTGAGAAGTTGGTCCAAAGTATACAATGTTGTTGGTAGGAGAATTTTTCTGCGTTCCTACAGTGTAGGCAGCGGTTTCTTTCCCTTCTGAAAAGAGTATTTTAAGCAGTCAGTCTTATCTGCGTTCACAGCAATGACGAGTTTCCTCAATCCATGCTGCTACGTAGTCAGCGAAAGCAGCATCTGTAATATACCGGGCTCAAACGATTTCAGACGTAAACACGTTGAAAAGTACTGGGGAGTGCACGGCTCCTTGGGGTACTCCACAGGTCTGAGGCACAGCTTTGGAGAGGCCATCATTTACCCTCACTCACACCGATCGGTTTTTCAAGAAGCAAGTGTCATGTAGAACTGCGCTGGGAATTCGCAACAGTGAGCTGTCTTGGTTTCGCCACCTGATATTTACTGGCAACATCCCTACACCCTAATAAAAGTGTTTGAAGTACTAAATAATATTTTAGTCAACATGGTTATAAACTATTAATGTTTTAATACCTTATGATTTATAAATAAAGAACACTTAATAATAATTTTCACCTTATATAGTATTTCCAAGTTACCAACACATCAAAGAGGACTTTCAAGTAACATTTAAAGGATCTAGGTTCAACTGAGGACCCGCCATAAACTCTAAACTAAGAGAAATAAACAAAAAGACATATACAGGGGTAAGTGGGGTTTCTGATTAAAAAATAAATAAAAACCGAAAAGCTGAAATCTATTGAATATTGAAAATAAATGAAAAGCCGAAAAAGTTGAATGTAAATACTGATGTGTATAAGGCACAAATAATACAAAATTATAGATTTCGGTTAAGGCAATATCTTAGAACGATCGATAGACAAAGTCTAAGCTAAATGTGAACTATGTACATTGCAAAATGAAAAATAAAGTTTCATTTTTACTAATAATAATTTATCAGCGGAGGGTTGTAATAAATCAACGATAGTTCATCATGTTTTAAAAGAATTTTTATGTAACCTCTAAGAAGCAATACCAGCTTTGCGAAGTCGGAAAATTAAACTTAGCATTAAATTACGAGTAATAAATATGTTAAAACATTGCCAATGGACCGATTAGTGTGCGAATTATACAACATGTAATTTAAAACAAATAGATATTAATACCACAAAATATTCCACACAACTCCTTTCGCCACCGCAATAAGCTCTTTTTGAAAGTATATGACGCTTGAAGACACATTTCAAGCAGGAAATGTTAAAAATTCTGAGAAGGTATGTGACAAATATTATGAAAATTTACTGATCATTTGATTGAAAATTTATTATAAAACATAAGTAATTTAACATTCCTGAATCATCCTTAGAAAACTTAATAAAAGTGGGTTCGATTTAGCTGTTGCTTTGTCTTCAATTGAAAGTTTGAGCCCGAAACATACCTTTTGTTATTATCTGTGTGTTACTATCTATTATATCGTTCCTTTATTACTCACTAGCTGTTATTCTTTGTTTAATTGAGTTGTATTATTAGTAATTAGATTTTTCTTGATTACTCTTTCTACAATTGTATATATATCCTTTATATTTCGGCTTTGTAGAATTAAATTGAATAACATTGTAGTCAAATCTCATACCGAAACCTAAATTTTAGCAGGTGATATCTCAGTATTTGGGCTTAAAGTATCGTAATGTAGTGTTATTTGCCTTTCACTGGTCTATAATAATAATTCACTGCAGGAAGTGGCACGACGTTAGCACACAAATATGATTGTACGCTTTAAACCATGCTACTGGTTATTAAATCATATGAACAACAATCTTGAAGGGATAATAATAATATCAGCTGTTTCTCCGGCTTAATTGTTCATGGTTTTATCACCTTATCAGCTTCCACGAGCCGAACAATCAGGCATTGTTCTCAACTTTCCATGTAACATAATTTCAAAGTTATGTATTTCGTCGCAAGAGAGAATATGTGCTTCAATTCTCTGTATAAGAGTTCTAGCTCATTTGCAATTCGTGTAGTCGCATTAGCATGAATAATTGAAAAACGTCATAGAATTGAGTTTTAGGCAGACAGTTCTGATTTAAACAGACCAAACAACACACATTCAGGGTCATTTGACAGTTAGGTCGGGACCCAGAAAGCATAATTTATAGCTCTTATAGTTTAATCATTGTATAAAAAATAAAAACATTTTTAAAAACAAGCAATCACAAAGGTCTACAAGAAAAAAAAACAATCGTTTTTTGCATATTATTGTAGAACGTATTTTAAGAATATTTGGTGTGCTGAATCCAAATATGAAATCAGTTTGTCTCTATTTGCTCTTAGATCGGAGTTCTTTTTTAACCTGTGGTTTTAACTACATTTTGTGTGGTTTTAAATCGCATATACAAGGATTGGTTCCTGTATATTTTCCCTATTGTCAGTCTGATTTCTGGCTAGTTCCAGAAAAATCTACCAGATGGCGTAAGTAAGCATCCGGTAACTTATGTGACCTTCAACGCTTCAACTAGAGTTGAGGTTAGTTTGTGAGTTCTCGCCGTGCAGGGTAGATCACGTGATATTTGTGTTTAGGGAAGAGTTGTTATAAAGTTAACCTTAAATTTAATGTGTTGTATTTGTATTGTTGAATATAAATAAAATGAGGTCAAGTAGAAGAAGCTGATGTTTTTGCTACATATGTAACGAATACACGCTAAATAAAAACTTAGAAACTGTTAGTGAGCTTATCTTAGATACTTTGGTGTTAAGCTAGTTGATCAAGATAAAACCTGGGCACAGCATCTGGTCTGTAAAACCAGTATAGTATATGTGCGACAGTTGGCTACCGGGAAAAGTAAAAGTTTGAAATTCGGCGTACCGATGGTTTGGAAAGAATCCTAAAACCACTTCGATGACTCCTATTTCTGACCAATCAATATTACTGTATTTATGAATCAAAACTACCGTATCAATTTTAGCTGATCACCGGTCCTCAAAGGAAGTGCACATCCCAGCGTTTCGCCAGCTACTAGTGATCTGTGAGGACGAGGGTTCCTCTTATCGCCCTTATGATACTAATGAATGTGTCAGTGATTATGAGGAGCTGTCATAAATTCCTCATCGTTTCAACCAGGGTGCCTTAAATGACCCCACCAAAGATCTTAACCTGTTAAAAGAAGGTTCTGAAATACTGACTTCCAGGTAGGACAAAAATTTGCTGGAACAAGGAAGCAAAATTATTTTTTACCGTATCAGAGAAAAGGGCCTGTTACCCTTCTTCTCTCTAGAAGACAATCTTGTATTTTGTCACGAAACTAGATGACTCCTGGAAAAAATGGGTCTTGCTGACAATTTTCCAGATGGTTAACGCTTATTTATTGATAGTTCAAAGCGCAGTTCGAAAAGTGCCCTTTTGCACAACGGGAATAAATATGGTTCAATACCAAATGTACACTCAACGAAAATATTTTTTTTTTATACAACTACAATTTATTAAGATAAAATTACAATCTGCCTTCTTTATTAGGCAATAAGTGATTGAGATAAATGTTATCATTCATACCATATTTACAACATCATTCACTCACTCATTCATACAATATTTACAAACAGCCCAGAGGCCCCCCAAGTCCACATGATTGTCACCTCCCTCGTATGCGAAGGAAGTAGCGGAGTCTTGGGAAGTCCCTCAACCTCCTAAGTCAGCCGCGTCACTGGATAGGAGCCAGCGGAGGCTGGCCAAGAGCGCGAGAACCACAGACGCTCAGGACATGATTAGAGAAACTGGCAATTACCAGGACTCCCACTAACACTTGTTTATAGTAGGTCACGTGGCCACTGCTGTTTTAATTTCCGAGGAGGATTATAGGGATGAGTGGTGCAGTGCAATGACTGTGCTAGGGGCCAAAAAAAAGCTTTGGTTTTGGAAAAGATAAAGTATCATGAACATCAATGGGTGATTTCTCTAAAAATGGTAAACTTTCTCCTTGGACATTAAAGTGGCTACATCAAATAGCCTTGCTTCTTGTGCCTCTGGGATAGCTGAGACAACACTCCACTGGGTTAGAAAATAGTGGCCTAAGAAACAAAATAGGTGTAGGCGAAAATAATTTCATTAACGACCCCTTAGTGAAGGAGAGAAAATCATCTTTCTTCTACTGCATATAAAGCTGGCCCTTATGAAACAGTTTGTAAAGGCTGTTGATAAGAATGGATCATGCTTTGCATATACATATCGCCATGTACATATACATATATATAAGGGAAATGCCTCAGTTTAGTACGGAAAAAAATATAGTGTACATTTGACGGCCACAAATAAGTCAACTCATCCTTTCTTCGTAAATTCGATAAATGAGACTGAGCGAAAAGCCTAGACTTGCAGTTATCGGAAATTTTCAGGGCAAACGCAAAGCAGAAAACTATGTTGAACCGGTAAAGGAGATGGTTAACAGTTTCAAATCCCTTGGGTGTAACATGAGTATTAAGGTGCACTATTTACACAGCCTTTTAGAGCGTTTTCCTGAAACACCGCTGAGAAACGTGAGAGAGGGGAAAGAAGGCATATACCAGAATATTAAAGCTATGAAGGTCCGCTACCAAGGAAGAAGGGATACGCCATCATGTGGCAGATTACTGCAGGAATTTAAAAAAGGACTTTTGCCAAAGTGCATTCACGAGTGTCACGGAAACAAAGATTCTAAAGTGCTTAGTGACTAGTTGGTTTCATTGATGACTTTTCCCTCTAGCTTTGTATATAATAATATTAGTATGATATAATACTAAACATTTCATGTCCAGTTTCTCATTTTATCAATGGATTTAACTTAAAATAGTGTAACGTATATTTCACTAAAATGTTATATCTTATCAATTCAAGATAAGAATATCAAGCCAATGCACAAAGTAATGTCATAGTTGCTTTCATGGCATTAAATTCGTATGAAGTCCAAATATTCCGGCATCAAAACACATGTTGGCCTGCATTCCAGTGTTCTTGTGTTCCTGTATCAATCCTTCAAACTTCACTAGTGATATGGTTATTGATTTATATATTGTTACCTAATAACAAAGGTAATCCAGAGGTCACTGAACATCGTACGAAATGAAAAACCAATATGTATTTATTTTTTTCCTATTTAGAACTTAATCTCAAGATGTGGACATGATCCAGATAAAGCAAACCAAATAACATTTATGGAGCAAACATGTTTGCATAAAACTGATAATTCTCCTTCCTTAAAAATGTACATAAAAAGGAACTGAGGCAATAAAAATGAGCCGGAAGCTGTCGTTAAAAGGTTTTTCGGGGATGTTCTGGATGAAAGAAGAATATTTACCGCAGCCCTATACATCATGGTAAAGGGGTCAAGCCGGCGAACTCGTAATGCATTTTTTATGCCATGTTCCATTTGGCTTATCCATCTTTAGCTGTTCCGTATAAATCACGGAAGCAGACGTAAAACCTCGTTTACAAATGGCATCGAGCCGACATCACATGAACCATAGTGACGTAGGACATCAGGACTTAGATACGTTAGGGTGAATCGCTGATGTAGTCTGCTGAAGCTGCCATGATAGATGTTAAGTGGCACTGAGATTATCAGACATCACCCACAAATAATGGCTCACTATCAATGGTTTCCAGTGTCCGATTGTATTATTACAAGATATTAATGCACATAAATACTCTTTTTGGACGGTTTGGTTAGTTTGCCGGATATTTTATGGTTTATCATAGCCGGTTTTATTTACATATTATGCTAAACTTAAGTTTCATTAAACTGCTTGGAAGTGCAAAGAGATTAGTTCTCACGCGGGAAGGACTTTAAGGTAGATCCTGAGCCAATCAAGAGAGACTTTCTTTGTTCCTTATCAGACAACTTGAGAACTCCAATATAATCCAACTTTTATAAATAAGTTTATGATAAAATATAAATAAAACCAGCTATGACAAACCATATGTCGGATCGTCACTAGGGGGCTCAGTATACCTGGGTATCCCCCAAGTTGGCGGGCAGCTTTAATTCGCTTTGATCTGACTCCATAAGATCTTTAGAAGGTGTGTGTGCCCCGACAAAGCACTGTGTTCAGGAGAAGAGGTACAGGGTAGGTTTATAGGTAGTTTATGTGGTCTTGGAATGACCACGAATTCACACTCGGTATCTAAGGGTAGGCGAAAACCGTCCGGATCCCAAAGGCGAGTGTGAACTAGAGAGAGGCAGACTGGATTGCCATGGGAGACTTGCAGGGCCACGGCAACCGTCGTCTTCGAGGGAGAGGTCTCTCCCAAGGAGGTGCTAGTTTTAGCGAGACGAAGGCAGAGATTCCCACTAGGATGGTGTTGGTTCTGCCAATGCCGGACTACAACATAGCGAGGTTAGGAAAGAGAGATGCAGAGGTAGTTGAATGAGAAGTCCATGGTAAGTGTTAAAGGTCCCGGTTGCTTGATGTCTGGTCTCTGACTCAGGAGCTCGGGCTTATATAGGAGGCCAGCCAGTAGGGTGGGGATAACTCTCCACCTACGACTGTATCCCCACTACTTATCCCCCCACTCTCCAACTGGCGTCATGGAATGGAAAAAATGATAGATATGATATTATCTGATCGAGAAGAAAGTAATTTATAATTATTAATTAAAAAGAGGTGGTCACACCATAAAATTTACCTCCGACAAACTAACCAAACGTGAGTTATTTATCTGCATTAATATCTGGTAATAAGACAAATGGACACTGGAAACCTTTGATAGTGAGCCATTGATTGCGGATGATAGCTGATAATAACATTGAGCTGTGGTAGACCTCAGTGTCATCTAACATATATCACGACAACCTCAGCAGACTACTTCAGATATTTACCCTGATGTATCCATGACGTTTTAACGTTAGAATGTCTCTTTCAGGATCTATTGTCAGCCCGGCCTGTTCTCTGGACACAGCTCAATAACAAAATTATGTTTGGAATGGTAGTTAACTTAAAATTAAATGCTTTGAATATGAAGCATACAATATTCCATAGTCAAGGCAGAAAATCGCTGTCAACTTTCAACACGCATACTATTCTGAAACGTTTGCAGTATTTATATATTTATGCTACGATAAATTAATTGTGACTGAACTGTTCTTCCCGTAATGCCGCGAACTGTTCTTCCTGAACCCGAACATTATACTTTGAAACAGGCATACACTATAGTTCTTACTTTTTGAAGCTTTATCTAAAATAAACCATTTCGGCTAGCAGTACACTTTTTTATTTTTGGGTTTTATAAGGAATTGTTTGGATTATAAATCCTGTGACAGCAGCCGGAATTCCAAGGCTTCGTGGTATAGAAAATGGATTAGCGATAACCTTTTATCGTACGTTTGGATCCCTTTCCGTGTTTATTATAACATGTTTTCTTCTTTTTTTTTTTTTAAATTGAGCCGTGGCGTGCCAGAATCACTAGAGGGTCCCACGCTGGGGTGTGGGTTTTAATCCCACCTAAAAGGTGATTTTTGATCTCGATAAAATTACGTCCCAGTGTCATGGACACTAGCATAGGGTAGCCCCCGATAGCATTGTTCTTCTATACAGTGCCCAAATAAGAAATTATTGCTGCAGTTGTTGGAGTGTGTATGTTGAGAGTGTATGTTGTCTCTTCGCAGCTCTATTTATTTTCTACCCAAACGGATTTTGGATATGCCGTGGTATATGAAGGGTTTATGCTGATAGTAAATACTTGCTATCAAACGACGTCTGACCGGACGTAAAAAATTGCATTTTCTTCGAAAACGATTGGGTAGAAAATAAATAAAGCTATGGAAGAAAAAGTTTTATTTATTCAAATAAGGAAAGAACAACATCACCAAACCTACAAAAACTTAAAATATGAAGGTTCCCACTGCATAAAAAATATATAAAAATTTGGTTTGTAGCCGATGTAACAACATTTCAGTCAGAATTCCCAATATTGAAGCAATCAATAATTGATGTAACAAACGAAAATTGCTTAGCCAATTATCCTTTAATATATTACAGCCTGTAACGAACCTATTGATAGTTATGAGGATATTGCAATGAAAAGTAGGAAAATGTTGAGTCGTGGATCGGAGATAGAGGTTGAGTTAGAGCATTGACAGATACGAAGGAGAGAGGAAGAGGGATCTTGACATATTGACTGCCGGCGATTCTCTTCAGAAGATTCAGACAGTTTTCTTCAGGAGACTAGCATTGATTCAAGATTAAAACTAGTTTAATCTACTTAATATTCCCTATACCAAATTTTGTCTACATGTTTTCTGAATGCTTGAAATACCTGAAGGAGGAATTAAGAGTAGACATCTTTGAACTTTTTCTCAAAGAATGTATTTATTGTAGACAAAAATTACTTTTAAACGAAAGTATAAGGTGTAAATGGAAAGAGTACCTTTCATTCTTTAACAACGTCCAAAAGTCACCTTATAAATATATTTAACGTGAATATGACTTCTTTCTTTCTTGAATACGGACAAACTTTAAACATATGTCTACACCATTATTTTTATTAATAGATAAACACAAAGAAAACAAGTCAAAAAAAGATAGGAATAAAGCTGTCAGAAAAAAAAGGGACTGCTGAAGGAATAGTCACTGTGTGTCTCGGTTCCCTTTTTAAGAAAAGTGTATGACTTATCGAACGGTGGGGAAAGGAATACTGTCGAATCGGAATTCAATTCATCATAACTTTACATTTCCTTAACGTTCGAAAATAACTAACGATATTTAGTATTTAAGAATAGAGCAAAACCCCACTATTCCCGCTTGAATGCACCCGTGTTCTTTTGGGTTGTAACGGAAACAGATCTACCGATAAGAGCAGTAGAGGCAACTGATCGTGTGTTGATGATTGATATGAGAAACTTATAATAGAATTTACATTAACAGCGACAAAATATAGGATATATAAAGAAACGATAAATGCACAATGCTGAATTCAAAATCTTACAAAAATGCAATCAGAAGTTACAATTGTTCTATTTATAAAATAAATATGCCCCCTCATACTTTCCTGTTTTGATCTCTTTAGCACTGAGGACAAACGTGATAGTCTTCGCTGAAAATTATAAATTGTAAAACGTCTATTACGATCCGGTTCTATATTATAATTGATTTAAGAATATATTCAACGCAAAAAAAGACGAGGGTAACATTAGCATTCAATCAGGAAATGCTTCTTTTATAAGATACAATAAGTGTATGAAATAGAAATATTTTTACAGGAATAATATATTTTTCTTTGCTTTACATTTACTTTTCAGGTTCATGTAACGAATCCTACTATAAAAACCATGAAATAATGTATGCAATATATCGGGGTGTATCTTAGCCAAGAAAACAGAAAAAGAAAAGTAATATTCCACTATTTAGAGCACCTGTGAGAAGATTATTAATAAAGTGATGAAACCCGAACCACTGACATGTAAACCCATTTTCCTTATAGATATGTTCAATGGTGTCACCAACATTGGATGGATGGATCGCTCCAGCTTAAGTATTTTCCTCCAATGGCCGGTATTGTTTATCTTTATCGGTATTCTTTCAAAGTCAGTACTTATGTTACTTATATTATTATAGTACTTGCTCCTAGGGTCAGTTGAATCATATTATTTCCTTCTTATATTTCAGTAAAATTATATTTAAAAAAACCAGGTGTGGCCTAAACATATAGGTAATTTAATAGTAATGTTTGGGTTAAACTTTATAAAGTATTATTTGATATATTTACAAAAAAAATCTTTCTCCTCCTCTCGCTCTCGCGCACATTCGAACTTTGGCTTTTTATCCGTAATCACTACACATTATTAAACATAACAAGAACCATATAAAGAAGGCCTATCTAACTGAGGAAGTTGTTGAACGTTTAGAACGATTAGATCTTGGTTACGTATAATATAACAGAAAAGACAAGCTATGCCTATTTTGCTTGTCGAATAATTTCCTGTGACAAAAACCTATTTACTTTGTAAAACGGAATTTTTCGTATGGTTTCATATGTGGGAGTAATATACCGTTATTAGGTCGGTATTCCAAGCTGTTTAATGAGTTACACATACCTCCTTTACAGCTGGAATGTCTAATGAAACGCATTCCCGTAGCATATGAATAAGTATTGGTGAACAAAGATTAAAGAGAAAAGAATAATAAAATTTAAAAAAATGTAATTTTGTAGTTGTAGCATGAAACGTTCGGTAGACCTGTAAATGATGCAGATACAGCATTACTGGATCACTGTTGTTCACTAGGAGTAAAATAAGAATGATTTGTGTAGTGACCGCTAATTACATAAGTGTTAAATTACCCATATATAATGTATTATAATTAGATGTGAATCATGGTGAAAGTCTAGCAATAAACACAGGGGGCCGGCAGTCGTAAAACAAGTCAGGTAACAGCAGGTACACTGGCCTAAAAGCCACCTGGCCGTAATAAAACAGACCCTGTTAGACCAATCGTCGCCTCTCGGTGGTCATAAACCTAAATGGGTGAGTCCCTAGCATGCCATAAACACTTGTAAACTAAGCAACCCTTGTCTCCGGTCACGCGCCTTGTGACAGAGGTGCAGGTGTGCCATCATAAACATACCCCTTTCAGACCGACTCCACCTTCCGCCAGGAGGGGGAAAATACTATTTAATCCAGGGGCTTCTAGCCCAAAACCCCAATCAGTCTTTCCGCTTCCACTCGGTGACACTATACGCCCGGGCCACTGGCCTGGGAACTCAGTCTTCGACTCTCTATCTCTCTTCATCCGCGTTACTCGGCGTCGCTTTGGCCAGGGCCACTTGGCCCTGGAAGTCAGTTTCCAGACTCCGCGTCAACCACTCTCTCCTCAGCGCCTCTGCGTCTGGCACCTTGCCTTTCAGCCTCCTTGCAGACCCTCTGCCGACTTGTACTTGTGATGCTGCCGGTCTCCCGCCCGAACTCTGAAAACTGGTCTTATTCTTTATGAAACCTCTGTACCTCTTCTCTTGAACATAGTGTATTGTCGGGACACATACCTATCATAAACGGAGTCAGATATTAAACGCCGACATGGAACAATGGTCTATGTTATAAACTACAACAATACGCACTTGTCACCAGGGCTAGAGTGATTAGGCACTCCCCTAGTGGCAACCCGACAATTTGTTTCTTCGAATGTTCGGGGATCGATTAGTAGAACGGAATCCTTATGTGGAGTTCAGGAAAACAGTGCATGCTGATTTCACTAGTTGGTGCATCTCCTCAGTAATAGTTTATAATAACTAGCCCTTTTTTTAATTTAAGGTTTGTGTGATAAAACAGTTATACTAAAGAATATCTCTGATTTGTCGTATATATGCTACAACTACAAAATTAAATTTTTATAATTATACAAGTCTTTTGAGTTTAATCTTTATTTACCAATACTAGTCAAAACACAGATTTTCTGCATACCTATTTTAAAGTATAATATTCGGATTTAGCATTACGGGAAGATCAGTTCAGTCACGATTAATTTATCGCTGAGTTAAATAGTCTTTGTGGAGGAGAGTCTTTTAAGAGAAAAGAAAGAAAAGCTTTATTATGAAGTACCATCAATACACTGGTATATACAAACATTAAGACTGGGTGGAAAGTATAGGGGCGAGTGGGGTCTGGGGCTAAAGCTGAGACATATATGTATAAGAAAAGGGTAGCATTCTTGGAAGAGGGAGGTCTTGAAGTGATGCGGTTGCTTACTTAAAAATAACAGGAACCATAAGTGACTTCCATGAAGTCACGGGGTAGGTAGCTCAAGCCCCTTCTACTTTTAGCATTATATATAATATTGGCATTATAATATTCTTACCTTTATAAAACTGCTGGTTAAATATACAAATACTCCAATTGCTTCAAAATAGTATAAGACTAGATACGTGTTGAAAATTGACAGTGATTTTCAGCTTGGACAATGGAATATTGTATGCTAGATAGACATTTAATTTAAGTTAACTACCATCCCAAACATAATTCTATTATTTAACTGTGTTCAGAGAACAGGCCGGGCTGACAATAGATCCTCAAAGATTCATTCTTCGCTTTAATTAAAGTAGTCCGGCCAGTATTCAGCCCAAACGTCTTTTGCATAAACAATCTCTCCTAGAACCCCTTCTTTCTTAATACCCCTCGGTTAAACAATGGTTTTTTTTTTCTTTTATCCGATTCCAATAAGCCGGACCCATTGAATTAATAGTTAATTTAGTCATCTTAAGTTCAATACATTCATAAAGGAACTCAATACATTTTCAATTGAGAATAATTTTTATGAATTCTAGAGAAAATATCGATAACGTACAATTGAACGTTATACTCAAAGGCTTTCAAAAGCTATGTTTTGTGGAGACGACGGCCTTACGATCTATTTACCACTGCTATAAGCACTGGCCACCATCAGCACTTATGTCTTGAGCGTCTGTGGCTTTCTCAGTCTCACTTGGCTCTTAGCCTCATGCCGGGCAAAATAGTCAGAGAAGGAGCCCCCCGCTGTTTCCAGCCCTTCCCACATGTAAGGGCTCATGGTCTAAATGTGTATGCACATACTGCATGGCAAACAGCACTGATAACTTCTGGACATAGCTCAAGCTTTTGACAGCATTAGGAACGCAGGTTTGCTTTAGAAGCTCAAAAGATATTTACCACAGACCTTTTTCTAATCCTACACTCCTATGTTTCAAACCGCTTCTACCGTGTCCGCTGTGGTTTATAATATTCCTATTATTATCCCATAAAAGGTCCCATTATCTATAACCTATACACCGCTGATGTCCTCACCTACTCCCAATACCTTTTTAGCGACATTCTTAGATTACACTGCAGTCCCGTCCTCCCCGCCAGACACCAACACACCATCCCACGCCTCTCTCCTGAGGCACCTGGATAAAATCGCGTACTAGTACAACCAATGGTGGATCAAAGTTAATGAACAATAATGTGCTTATATTATCTTTACCTTCTGCCCCAAGTCTTGTCAACAATTTTTTTTTTTGATTCTATCTCTATTCCATTATCCAAGAACGTATCGTTATATAGGCTTCCATTTAACAGAAGACTGACGTGGGACCAACACACCATGCTAAAAAGACAAGAACTAAACAGTCGCTTTGGACAACAGTACCGACTACTTCGATGAACATTTTAACTTTCAAAAGTTATACTGAAGCCAATGTGGACATATGGACTAGAGTTATAGAGGAGGGCAAGAACGATAAACATCAAACGTATGCAATCTTTCAATCTAAAATCCTGAAAACAATAATAACGTCAGCAGCAAAAGTCACCATAACGATCTTAATACACCCCACATCCTTGAGCTCATCCCTTGACGATCTTGAAATTCCATCAAATCGTTTCTTATCATCTCAATCCCCTAGTACGGTCAGTATACGGAGCCACGCATCCCTACAATCCTCCTCAAAAGATAGAGTAGCAATGATGACACTATAAATATATAACAGTGAGAGTCATGGCAATAACCAATTTCTCCAATCATCTCCTGAGCGTCTGCGGCTCTTTTGCTCTTGGTCAGTCTCTACGCTCGTATCCGGTGACGCGGCTTTTGGCAGAGCGTTGAGTATCAACTTCCTCTTTCGCATAAGGGGGAGGTGACACCCAAGTTGAATTTGGAGGAATGGACTGTGTGTAATTTTACTGTAGATATGGTATTAATCATTGATCATAATTACTCGTAGACCAACAAGACATAATGTAATTTTATCTCAATAAAAGGTGTATAATAATAATAACATATGTTGTGAATGTGAACTCTGCATAAATACAAATGAATTCTTACATCCTGATAGCCTTATTAAAATAATTTAGCGGAACTCCTTTGCTTCTCATGTAACGTTTTCATTCTAAATACATATCCTTTCGTTGCCTCAATAAAGGATTTTGAATTTATCTTTTTTATATTTTCGATTTGTTTTGTACGGATCCTACTGAATCGAAAATATAGGAACCCTCGCTATGTCAAGGACTTAAGCCAATAAATATTACATCGGGACAACAGGTCACTGATATTAATGATTAATGTTTTATTGTTTAATATTTATTTACTGTATGTAGTCACTCTAAAAGATCAGGGACTCTATAACTGGTATCCAACTGTTTATACAACAGACAGTGGGAGCATCTAATTTCCATAGGGGATACAAAAAAAATGCCAAAAATAGGGCAAAGAGATAGCCGTTGTAGGGATACAGGGTATTAAGGAACAGCGACAAGGGTGTGGGATATTGGAAGGGAATTCTCGGCCCATCCAATCTCGGAACGCTGTGTGTTGGATGCCGAATCTAATATCTTGTGCTGGCCTGACGAAATAGGGAGCACTACTTCCACAGTTAGACCCTGAGCCGATGTATTGTATAGCAGATTCGGAAAGGGGATATCTACCTTGCCAAGATGAAATATTAGTGAGAGATGCATGATTGAATGCTTGGTCAACATGTCTTACCTTCCATTAACCAAATTATTTTATGTTCTGTGGAAAAGAAAGAAGGGTATATATTTTTATACCTGTAAGGTTCAGCCTTCACAAAAATTGAATATACATATGTATTTTCATACCAATTCATGCAAAAAAACAAATTCACCTTATTACTGGGATCAGTTTCCCACATGGGGTCTCTCCATGGGTCCGTATAACGGGCCTTGACATATGAAGTTCGATGCATTTTGTGCGCGTATTCCAGTGCAAGCGTGATTGTACCACTGTTTAACGCACCTTGAGGTTTACGCATGGGACCACCAAATACCACAAGTATCAGGTTGGCCAAAAGTCCGTTCGGTTTTTGTCGTCACGACACTTCAAGCAGTCTAATATGTAGCTAACTTCAGTCCGTCCCTTGCGAGAGCGCTCTCGTCAGATACTAGACACTTCAACGTAGTTCGACGCGAAATTCGATTGTATTTTGTGTGTTTAGGATTATCCTGAAAATGGAAAACCAAAACGAACCTTATCGACACCTCATGCTTTTTTATTCCAAAAAAGGTTAGAAAGCAGTGGAAACTTGCCAGAAGATATGCGCTGTATACGGACAGGATGCTGTTACAGAACGTGTGCGCCAGAAGTGGTTTTCAAGATTTCGATCGGGAAATTTTTCGGTTCAAGACGCACCTCGCTTGAGCACCAGCGACTTAGTCAACACCGATCCCCGTTATACAACTAGGGAGATCGCAGTTATCCTCAAAATATCCGAGTGTTGAAAACCATCTGCATCAACTTGGCTACGTGAGCAGGCTCGATGTTTGGGTTCCCCATCAAATTAGTGAGGCTAACCTTGCCCAAAGGATTTCCATCTGCAATTCGTTGCGGAAACGTGAAGAAAACAATCCTTTTTCGAATAGAATGATACAGGGGACGAAAATTGGATCGTCTATAACAATGTGGAGCGCAAACGCTCATGGGGGAAGCGCGGCGAATTACCACTAACAACCCCCAAAGCAGGACTTCACCCAAAGAAGGTTATGCTCTCGATTTGGTGGGATTGGAGGGGTGTAGTATTTTACGAACTTATTTTCACAAACAGGGCCATCAATTCGGATGTGTACTGTGACCATCTGGACAAATAAAATGCAGCGATCCACCAGAAGCGTCCAGAACTAGCCAACCGTAGGGGATTATCTTCCTTCACCACAATGACATACCGCACACTTCTTTGCAGACGCGGCAGAAGTTACTAGAGCTTGGCTGAGTTTTGCCGCACCCTCCATATTCGCCCGACCTTGCACCTTCAGATTTTCACCTGTTTCGGTCTCTTCAAAATTCATTGAATGGACATACCTTCAACTCTGAAGAAGATGTAAAAATCCACTTGGAAATTTTTTTTGCCAGTAAAGACAGGAAATTCTTTGAGTGAGGGCGGTCTGAAAAGGTTCCGACCTAACAAAGCTTTTATTTCACTAGCTTTTATTTATTTTATTATCATCTTCATGTTGAGGTCGGAAACTTTTCAGACCACCTGTGTGTTAATCTGTCTATGAGATGGCAGAAGATACGGGAACAAAACGGCAATCATATCATTGATTGAATAAATCGCTTTGTGTTTAAAAGCTGTGTCTTATTTTCGCTTAAAAAACCGAACGGACTTATTGGCCAACCCTTTACAATGCGAAATAAAATGTAACTACTTCTCATTCCATAGCAGGCAGCATCATAAAGTGAAAACCCCATCGTTGGCTCATGAGCAGATTGCAGCGAGATACACATATGGCTCGATTCTATTCCATATAACCTATCTTTGGACATTCCTAGCCTGACTTACGAACCCATCCATTAATTATCTAAGCAATTGTTGCAACGTTTTATGTTGCCATCAGTCCATCCTCAAGCAGCATTTACACATCCAGAAAAAAACAACCTTAGTTTATAATAGAGCAACAAAGTTTTTATAATAAAAAATAATAACAGTTTAATCCACTTTCGCATCCATTAAAATATCATACAGTACCATCCAACAGTATTCGAGCCTCCCTTATACTTTTATTACTCAAGTCTAGACTCCTTCTCCCTTCTAGATGAAGAACAGTAGCAATATCCTATTAAACATTACTTTTTACTCTATTTTATTATTATTTTATTTTTATTCTTCCCCGTCATCAAACGCGTATAGATTGTATTTACACGTATATTAAATACACATACATTTGTTATAAATTAATATACAACCTCTATCAAAATTAAATCGATGTAAAGTAATATTAGATGGTTTGCTAGACAATTTCGCATGTTCACCTTTGTTGTTCTCCCCATAATAAAGTTTAATTGTTATTTAATTATCAGAATCAACACCTAAGCAGAGAAGTGCAGTGAGTTTATCCTGGTAATCATTGAATTGACAATGATCAATGTAAAAATCAATGTTGACAAATGACAATGTATAAACTTTATTGACATTCAACCTGGTGCCCCAGTAGTGTCAATAGACATTTGTCAATTGATTGCTTGGGTATATCGTTGAACGGGGAAAACGATACAATTGAGGAGTATAAGTGGTAATATGTCTTAATGTATTTGTGGCGTGTTGACAACGTCAGAAGACATAAATAAGACGCCTTAGACAGAGTACAACCCCTTGCCATTAAGTCTGTGGTCGCGACGCGGTCCATTAATCACTCCATTGCCACAGACTGCATCTGTCCTCCTCTCCGTTGCACTGAATCTCGCATAGATGGCTACATGGCTGTATAGCGAGTCCGATGTCTCCAGAAAGTCAACGGCTTGGTCACTGGCCAGGAGTAGGAAAGGTATAAATGACCTACAGCTACGGATTAGAAATAATCCTTTGGCACGCTGTCCCCTCTATCAAGGTCTGCTGTCTTCGAGGAATGAACCGCTAAAGTTCAATCAGTTGAAAAATGGAGTCACTCTACAAGTTTTAGAATCATTGTCCGTTTTGATTTACATGAGGCATACTCCGCCGATCCTAAACATAGCGATAAAATTCTGTAGTTAATGTTAAACTAATTAATATATACCGTACGAGTGCGTGGCTTAAAACATAAAAATTAACTCTTTCTGGCACCATCAGGAACCAAATGCACTCAAAACCAATAATTCACATTTCTTCAAGGGACGACAAAGCCTATTAATAATTTTTTTCTCATTTTGAGGGTATGTCAACTTACCTTCTTATACCTCATAATGACAGATATAAACAAGTTCGTTTGCAGGCAGAGATCGTTCCGCAAAGAGCAACAATTAGGATGAAGTTATATCAGTTTGCTTACATATCAAAGGGTAATTTAAGATATTTTAAACTGAAGGGTTCTTTTGCAAACGTTAGATTAATACATATCTTCAACTGTATACTGTAGTCGTGCGTATAAGGAATAAAAATACTCGTTATTTCATCCTTTTTAAAATGATATATAAATAAATACCACAGCTAAATAAACACCCATCAAAGAGTTACAACACAAAACACGGAGAAAAAAATCCTGAACTTGCAATACATTTTCTTGGGCAAGGCTTGGTAATTTAACTTGTTGATGACATTGTTACTATTATTATTACTAGCTTATCACTTGAAACAGTGTCTTTCATTTTGTAACAGTGTAATTACTATTTTCGTCATAGGTTTTCATAGGTTTTTTTTTAGTAAGAACCACATTTTTTTTTTACGTTTCATAGATACAATAGGGTTATTGTGTAAAAAGCTTGATGACAGGTTTCTAATTCCTGCGTTGATGCCTTATACGCTTCAACGCGTCTTCTTCTAACAAGTTCCTATGTGGCTACATGCCTCATGTACAACTTCCCCTTTCGGGATTCTCTGGATCCAGTTCGTTCTGGTTACTTATAAAATCTGACATGAAATATTAGACTTTCAAATGTTCGTTTCATGTCATTCAGTGGATAGAATTTTTCAGAATGCCCTAAAGCAACTAATGCAATGTTCACTAGTGTTTCGCCTACACAAAGTGGTTCGTCTAACTAATATTCAACTCAATGTAGACTATAATACAGCTTGTTAAGTCAAGGGATTGGAGATCGTTTGATATCCTTAGGAATATTCTTTATGAACGATTAAATTTGTAATTACAAATAAAGGAATAATTAATAACGCTCTTTAATGTTTGTCGGGTCGTCACTAGGCGGCTCAGTATACCTGAGTATCCCCAAAGTAGGAGACGCCCGCCACGGGCTAGGGTCGCTAAAACCTCTTAGCCCCCGTCCGCCGAGCGCCCAGAAAGAGATAAGGTGGGTGGACCTATGGTCGTTCACCCTGGCTGCCGACCTAGTTGGCGGGCAGCTTTAATTCGCTTTGATCTGACTCCATAAGATCTTTAGATGGTGTGTGTGCCCCGACAAAGCACTGTGTTCAGGAGAAGAGGTACAGGGTAGGTTTATAGGTAGTTTATGTGGCCTCGAAATGACCACGAATTCACACTCGGTATCTAAGGGTAGGCGAAAACCGTCCGGATCCCAAAGGCGAGTGTGAACCGGAGAGAGGCAGACCGGATTGCCTTGGGAGACTTGCAGGGCCACGGGAACCGTCGTCCGCGAGGGAGAGATCACTCCCAAGGAGGTGCTAGTTTTAGCGATACGAATGCAGAGATTCCCACTAGGAAGGTGTGGGGTCTGACAAAGCCGGGCTAAAACATAGCGAGGTTAGGATAGAGAGATGCAGGGGTTGTTGAATGAGAAGTCAATGGTTTTGAGTAGAGCAGCTAGCGCCATCGCAGAGAGAGAGGAGAGAATTAATTATGTTAATTTGGCCTGAGACCGAGGCTTATATAGGAGACCAGCCAGTAGGGTGGGGATAACTCTCCACCTACGACTGTCTCCCCCACTACTTCAGTCCCTCCTCCCACTCTAACTGACGTCATAACCTTTATCAAACATAATGAAAACAGTGATAGATATAATCAGGATCCTCTCAACCCAAATATTCCTTTATTTTTCCCTCATCCTTATCTTATAATTAGAGAGCTAAGAAAAAAAGAAAAAAAATAGATATAATCTTATCGAGAAGAGGGTGACTTATAATTATTTGTAATTAAGAGGTGGCCACAACAATGTTTTTGTAGTTGTAAAGGGAGGAAAGAATAATAAAATAACGGAAACGTGTATTTAGTATTTATCAGTCACCGCGTCATCGAATGATATTTCGTCTATATAATCCTGTCTCTCTGATCTGTACACCCTTTCTAACAAAAAACAGGATGGGGTGTTTAGCATCCGCCATTTCTAATTTGTATGGACCTTCAAAGCCCTCCTGTTCCAAAACCTTACCAACCAAACATTTGGTTTCTAGGGAACTCTTTACCAATACAATCTGGGCCTTCCAACTCTTCTCTTACCTTCTAGGAATCACTCGAGGGTTGGTCAACACAGGATGTCCCTCTCTTCTTTCAGAGTGTGTCAAATCCAGGCATATTTCCTTTTATTCAGATGTACTTTTATATACTTTTCTCCTGCCACAGCTCACCAATGGTTATTCTTTCAGTTTACCGGAGTCCTAGAATGCCTTGTATTGTAGTGATTTATTTTTGAAATCTTGCAGTCAATAGAAAAAGAAAAATTATCAACCCCTTAGATTGCTCTTAAATCTGGGTTAGGCTTTTTTTTTTTTTTTTTTTTTTTTTTATATCCAGATCTTTGAGTACCACATTTCTTGTTTCTTAGTTTTTAGTATTGTTTATTTATCTAGTATGTTTTCTGGTGTGTTTTAAATGAATACTGTGATTTTATTATTGTCTTCTCTTTTGTTTTATAGCATTCCATTTATGAATGTATTTACTGGAATGCTTTTAAATAATTATTATTTGATTTTATTTGAAGTTTAAATTTTGTTTTAATTTGTTATTTTTGTTTTGTTACGTACATTTTTTTTTTTTTTTTTTTATACTTTATTGTATTATTCATACGAAGCCATCCGTTTCTTTCTATCTATCTTTCTATGATAAACCTCTAACTGTCGAACATCGAACTTGGAACCTGAACAGGCAGTCATAAACAAGGTTGAAAATATAAGAGCATACGTCTTGAGAATGTCACGAGCCAGTGATAAGCAGTGTTATACACTATGTAAACATTAAGTTCGTTGATGTTCGTGAGTTCGTTATCGTTATATGTTATGTGACAGGGACAGTAATTTCGTCACGCAGCGTCCCGCCGGGATTTCGGCTCAAAAGGGGCCGTGCCGATTATTCCAAACATGGAAAACCGTTTAGCAAGGCGCCGTTCGAGTCATGTAACCTCCGTCAATCGATCCATCTGCCCATATACGGGCTTCAGTGCCGTTTCGAGCATGTAAAATACTCATAGATAGGAGTATCAGTTGCCTCGCCCTTTTTTAAACTATCAAATCAAGCATTATAAAAAATTACTCAACTTTAACTCATCCCCTGTTTGACAAAGTATTACGCTACATTACAGTGCCACACATTACCAATGCAAAAAACAAATGCAAAATTATTCTATACGAACGAGTGAGAAAACAATATTTGGGCCTTCAAAAGGTCCTCCTCCTAGATAAGTAAATAACTGATAAAAATAAGTTTAAAGTTTATAATGAGCTTTCCAACCAATCGTTGGAAGGAAAGAATTTTTCTGCGAACATTTTGGAACGAAAATGTTTTCATCCCTAAGAAGTAGAAATTTACATTTTGTATTATGTCCGTGTTCTTGACAAACAACAGCTAAACCACAACTACCAACTGCAACAAAGGAAACTTAAATAAAATTTTTGAGACTACGACGAAAAATAATCATTAAGATATAACTATAATTAAGATTATTTGGTATAAATCAAGAGGAATTCTTTGAAAATGGCACTTGTAGGTAGGCAGTGTTCAGAATGATAAAAAATATATCAACAACTTACAGATAGTCAAGTTATTTCTTTCAATTGCTTTACTAAAAATCCTATGTAAAACGAACGAGTTTTGCATTTCACCTCCTTATTAAAAAATAAATAATTTGTTAATGCGTTGTAACTTATATGATTGAAACACTCAATGCCCTGATTAGTAATACCCCTTGGAACTTTAGTAGACAATAATTACAAGAAGTGAATAAAACTTATATGATCGGTTGTGTGAAAGGATTAAGATGAAAAGCTACCTACGCATAAGCCTTCACGGTGATTGCACTAGTATGTAGATAGGATATGCAGAGCTTATAAACTCCATACTTATTAGCCTTAAATCGACAGGGAGTTACTTTGTCAATTCAGCATTGCGGCTACTGTATGTATACTACACATTGAAACTAGGCTCAATTATCAAACAAGGCCGCCAATCCTGTTTATATATAGTCCATAGTAAATAAATTGTTGTGGTGGACTTTTGATTTAAAGAGCCAAAGGGGAGTCCGATATTTTACATGAGTCAATTTGAAGTCTTTCAAGCGAACCAAGGCTGTTCGGTTTTCCCTTCAGCTTTATGGGAGGCTCAGCGCAAGAGTCCATATTGACTCTTAAAGGTTTTTTTGTACTGAACTGATAAAACATCACTTTAGGTGGAATATTGAACATTTATTTTCGTCATCTTGTATTTGAAAAAAAAAAACAACTTTATTATGTGACATTTCATTTACTCCTAAGAATAACAGCAAGGACCATAATTTAAAAGTCTAGTTGACAACAAAAATACATAACATTAAACAGATTTACTAAACTTATGATTAATGCTGTGTTCAAATCTATAATAAGATGTGCTATGGCTATATACATATGACATTAATACAAAGAAACAACAACAAATTGAAACAAAATGAATGAATGAAAAAATAAATAACATCGAAATCCTCACTAAAGGGAAGAAAGCATTTTTTTGTACAAGGTTGTAGGTAGGAATGAAAAATGAATAATCAGAGTAATAACTATGAATTATGAATTTATGATGATTGCAGGGAGGTAGGAAAATGGTAACTTCTCGATTTAACGATTGGGAGAATCGAATATCGATTGGAATAGAGATACGATGGATAAGAAAAAAAAACAGTCAAGGAACAGTTTTTTGAGAAGGGGAATACAGCTCGGAAGGGTAGGATCAAGCATTGCTTGATTTAATCACTGATTTGAAGGGGAGGCATTTGTGAAGGTATTGCCAAGGAAGGATTGGCGATGCGCGGAAGGGTACAGCCCTCCCAACTCGGTGCAGTGTCGCGAAATACGATGGTCTCTAGGGATCTCGATTATAAATCTTAGAAAATAATTATACCATAGACATAATGGTGGAATACAAAAGACGAAATTCGGAGTTGGCGCGTTTGTATTGGGAGGAGATGTCGGGATCGATTGAGCAGTTGAGGGTTGAAATGGATCAGCGGGTGGTTTCGGAGTTGTGGTAGTTGCTGGACGGTGGGGCTTCATACTAAAGTATATAATTGGACAGGTTGACCATCGATGGTGAAGGCGGAAGCATCTATCAGGGTTTTGAGGAGGGGGTGTGAACCAAATACGATAGCCCTGGATTTCTCCACTTTCAATCGAAGATTACGGTGAGAGGCCCAGGCCTCAATACGGTCCAGGTCTTCCTAAATCAATAGAGAGGCCGATTGGAGCTTACTAGGAGGGAAGGATAGGTAAATTTGGGTGCCATCGGCATATACGTAGGTGGAATGATGAGTGATGAATGTGTAGAGCACATTGATGTAGACACAAAAACGTAATAACGGAATAGATGAACCCTGAGCTACACCGCCAAATAGAAAGGGTTTGGGGTAGAAGTTGATGAGGGATGAGGACTACCTGGGTCCGATTATAAGTGAATATTTAAATCAGCTAACGGTACAGTAGGAAAAGGACATCGATACAAGTTTCGAAAGAAGGTTTTAGTGATCAAGAGTGTGGAATCCCTTGGTATAGTCTATGATGATAAGGATAGGTGTATTGGTATATAGTGGATTGTAGGTCTTTCATGATTTTGGTGAGAGCTGATTGGGTGAGAAATCCTGTACGGAACCAGAAATGAAGGGGATTTAAACTGGCTTCTAGAAATAAGGAAATTTTAGATTGGACTAGTCTTTCGAGGAAAGGTTCGGAAAGGTTAGAGGAAATAATTAAATAATGCAGCTTAGATCTTTCAACAATATGGCCTGTCGGGGGCGTCACTAGGGGAGTGCCTGATCACTCTAGCCCTGGTGACAAGTGCGGATTGTTGTAGTTAATAACATGGGCCATGTTCCATCTCAGCGTTAATATCTGACTCCATTTATTGATAGGAATGTGTCCCGACAAAACACTGTGTTCAGGATGAGGTTCAGAGGTTCATAAAGAATAAGACCAGTTTTCAGAGTTCGTGCGAGAGATCGGCAGCGTAATAAGTACAAGTCGTCAGAGGTCTGCTATAGGCTGTGTGGCAAAGTGCCGTCTTAGAGGTCGGCCTAGCGAGAGTAGATTAGCGGAAGGCTGAGTAGGCGTATCGCGACGAGTGATAGCGGCTATCGGTATGTAGAGACTAGAAAAGAGTGAAGAGCGGGCCTACCAGGGGCCAAGTGCCCCTGGTGTCAAGTTACAAGTAGTGTGGCTCAGGAGACTAGGAAACAGAGTGTCTTTTTAGGGCGAAATTTACTGATATAAATATGGTAACCCCCTCCCTCGTGGAAGGCGGATTCTGTCGGCCACGGGTATGTTTTACGATACACAGGTAGTCATTTCCTTTTAGTTTTATGACCGTTGGGGTAAAAGGGTGTGTTTTATATGGCTGCTAGGGCCTCACCCACTTGGGTTATTTGACCACCTATAGGTGGTCTGTTTTATTATCCCATGGGTCCAAAAGGGTTCCTAGCATACTTTTATGACCAAGGGAAGTGACTCAAGGTCTATCCTAAGTGACAGATGTGCTTGCCCTAGGTTTTATGGCCCTCTGAGTTTCTTGTTTACGACTTCCGACCTCTCTACGATTTATTACAAGAAGTTTACACAGATTTGCATTTTCTATTATGATACATTATGAACCAGAGTGTAGGGTAATTTACATATATAATTAGCGGTTGCTACATGGACTATCATAAAATATAGGCCTATTGGGGGGGGGGGGTAGGAATTTTATTTAATGGAGAAATATTCACTAACTTTCAGGAAGAGAGAAATACGGATTTTTTTTAGGGAAAAATTAGAAATTTAAAGCAATAGTTGAAGAATTTTAGGGAGGCAGATCTTTAGGAATTTCACGGGTTAGTTATTGATCTCATAATTGAGAAAATGAGGTTGAAAGGAGAAAAAAAAGTGTCTAGGTGGAAATTGCAAGTGGTTTTGATTGGCCTGTAAGGTCGGAGTTAGTATAGACATTTTTAGACATAGACATAGTTTGGTTTAATAAAAGAAAATTTCCATAGGAGGTCCCATTTGGTGCGCGAGTTCTTTACAGAATAAAATGACTAGTTAAAGAATTTTAAATGGAGAATACCTGCCAGAGGTATTCTATACGAAGTCTCTGGGAGGGAGTAGAGGATTGAAATCCGAGGCTATCGTGGACATAGAGATAGACGTTACCACCGAACCGTTCAGACCGTACGTGGTGGAGAAGATAATAGTTGAGGAGGGAAACAGAAAATGAGAGGATATCTGGTTTAAGCCAAGATTCGGAAAAAGCGATTATGTAATGAAAGTTATCATTGAAGAATTGTATGAATTCGCCGTGATGACCATATAGTTAGGACACTACATGGCCTAAAATGTACAGGAAAGCAGGGGACCCAATGCATAGTACTTGAAAATAGACGCAAGAAAGAGCGTTGAAACAGAAGACTAAGTACATACTGTGCTGTGTCTAGAAGTAATGTGAAATAGGTTAAGGACATAAAATAGGCTAAAAATAAAGAAAAAAAATAATAGAAACTGGAATTAGAAAACTATAATAAATCTAACAGCTTTATTATGATAAAATTACAATCTGCCTCATTCGGCAATAAGTAATTGTGATATACATACATACCATATTTACAATTTTCATTCACTCGCTCATTCATACAGTATTTACAAACAGCTCAGAGACCTCCCAATTCCACAAGGTTTTATGACCTCAGCGGAGTCTGAGCAAGAGCCACAAACGCTCAGAACATGGATTGGAGAAACTGGCCATTGCTAGGACTCCCACTCTCACACATTTATAGCAGGTCACGAAGCCACTGCCATTTCAGTCTCTGAGGAGTATTTTAGGGATGAGTGGTGCAGTGCAATGACGTGCTATGGGATTAGGGTGGTTGGATAGGTTACTATGGAATTTCATGTGTTGGAAGGGATGAGTTCAAGGATGTAAGGTATATTAAGATCGTTATCAGGGGTTTTGTTGCAGACGTAATAAGGGGCATTTACTGTTATTCTCAGGAATTTTGATTGAAAGAATTGGTTACGCTTGGTGTTCGAGTTTTTTGCTGCCCCCAATAGCTCTTAATACCAATATTCTTGAATTAACTTCACAACTTTTCATGCCAATGTTTTTCATAATACTTGATTACATTGGTTATTGACTAAGAAGGCAAAGTTTAATTAATAAATTTTTAGTATCTACTTGAATATTGCTAAGGAAAATTTTCAAATGTCCTTATCCACAGAAAATAATTAAAACCCTTTTAATGCATCTAGGATGTGCCTTCAACAATCTTAAAAGTTAGATAAAAATGGTATTATTGTTTCTTAATTTTTGTTTTCATACTTCCCGTTATTCTATTTTAGCAGGCAAAATATCGGCATAAAACAGAGTATTGCTAAATATATTACTCAAATATTTTCGTTAAAAGACGAAATATTACCGCTCCAGACCTGTTTCTAAGTGAAGGCTCGCCCTTCCTCCTTGCATATTAACAGATTTCATAATATGCAAATAACAACAGTAGTTTTCACTGAGAATTATGAGGTCGTTTAAAAATAAGTTCTTAATTGATGTTTTATCTATTCACTCTTCTACTAGGTCATGTAGTCGATAGAATTGTTTGCTTCTGTTTCAACATAGCGCCATCGATTTAGCCTTTATAGCTAACCTAGTCAGCAAACAAGATGTTTCCGAGCTGAGCAACTCCAGAGTTTAAATCTGGTTTTTGATTTCTATTACGTGTATTTATCCCGACTGTTTTTATATCTAATATATTAATGTATTATTAAATTAATACATTCAAATAAGTCAAAGATAAGAAATCGACCGATTGAATCATTTCTTAATATCTTTTATACCTTGCATGCGGAAGAGGAAGCGGAGTCTTGGGAAGTCCCCCACGCTCCTCCGTCAGCTGCGTCACCGGATAAGAGCCAGTGGAGTCGACAAAGAGCGCAAGAGTCACAGACGCCAGGACTCCCACTGTCACGCATTTATAGCAGGTCACGAGACCACTTGCGTTTTAGTCTCCGAGGAGGATTATAGGGATGAGTGGTTCAGTGCAATAACTGTGCTACGGGATTACGGTGGTTGTATAGGTTACTATGGAATTTCATGTACATGGAAGGGATGAGTTCAAGAATGTAAGGTATATTAAGATCGTTATGAAGGGTTTTGTTGCTGACATAATAAGGGGCATTTACTATTGTTCTCAGGACTTTTGATTGAAAGAATCGGGTACGCTTGATATTCGACTTTTTTGCTGTCCCCTATAGCTCTATTCCGTATGTCCAAATTGGCTTAAGTATAACTACATAGATCAGTAATTTATTTTCTATTGAGTGATGGGATGTCCTTCGAAGTAGTCTGTACAGTTGTCCAAAGCGTCTGTTTAGTTCTTGCCTTTTTAGCCTTGTATGTGGGTTCCAGGTCAGTCCGTCCTATCACCGACCACTACAGTGAGAAGTTCCAGCAAAAACGTACCTGAAGAGAACAGCAACCTGATCAATGATATGGTAATGGCTTGTGATCGGTAAAAAATAAATAAACATATAATTTATATTTGTCACTTTTTCTAACTTTTTCCTTTCCAATTTGATAATAAAGCCTCTAAGTTCGGACTAAGAAACAGTAAAAATTCCTCTCTGTTGTTAATAATCTACCATACGAGATGTTGGGGTAGTTGGGGGGGTTCATTTTACCCCGCTGCTAATATATCGGTCTGCAAGGCTGGGCCGTAGAGATAGGGAATGAAATGTATCTAATCCGATTCCAATTGGATTTCTCATCAACTGAAGGAGATTGGAATTAGTCTAATACCGATGTTCCGGTAACCGTGAAACAAGTTTACCGAACTTATAGTATTAGGTACTTCTAATAACTTTATAGCTTCCATGGATTGCAGTTATTAATTTATACTAACAGTTAAAATGTGAATAGACAATAAATATTTTGATTTCTGCTATTGCTGTTTTGTCATGATATCGCAGTTTTTCTCATTCATAATACCACTAATTGAACTGTTCTCCTATTATTTCTTTTATGTGAATGATTTTTATTTTTTGGTACTAAAATATTTTATATCAATTTCCAACTAAAACAAATCGGAGAGATAATTACTTAAAAACGTTTCAGGCAAAAAAAATATCTACTTTGAAGGGTTTCAAAAATATCGACAAGATATCTTGAAATCCAGTGGACCATATACATGCATTGCATATGCTTCCTGTATATGCTTATATACATGCATACAATGCATCAAACAACCAAGCTTTTTTTTTTTTTTTTTCTAAGCTCTCTAGTTAGAATTTTAGGATAAGGGAGAAATATGAAATATTTAGGGTGATCGGATCCTTGTACTAGGAGGACCTGCTTGAAGGTGGTGTGAGAGGAGTAAGGAGTGTGGGAATCCTCGGTGGAGGTTGATTGTTACGGTACAGTGGTGAGAGTTCACTGGGACCTGGGCCTAGAGTCTTCTCTAGGCATGTAGTGCAGTCGTAGTTAGTCTGATATCAGTGAGGGTGCCCCTTAGAGGCTTGTTGTTGGTGAGCCAAGCGCCGTGATGTCCACCATAGCTTCTGCTTTACTCGATCTTGTGAGTTGCCATCGTGCCGGTAGCGGTGATGTGACGTCGTCTGATGGCTTCGGTGATGGTGGGGAGCTCGAACTTTTCGTGCATGTCGGAAGCCTTCATTTCGCGAAAAGGGTGTGTATGCCACAGTGCCGTTCGCAGGATGTTGTTCTGGAGGCGAGTTATGGTGCTGGCATGTAGGAATCTGAAGAGTGGTGTCCCAAACAGTAGAGCTGGCCTCAGGACGCTCTACACCAAGCTGTTTAGGCACTAAATTATCATGGTACCAATACCTACACTTTAAATGAGTACGAATAAAAAACATACTTAAACAAACTGCACCCTCAACTAAACGAAAACGTATAACACTAAACTCCTTCGCACTATCCTCGAAACACAAACTTAGGCCAATCCTCGCAAATGCTTCCCTTCTTTGGCTACCCACATCTGAAGCACTTGCAATTTGAAACCCCCTTTATCAAAGACTTAATCAAATACCTTCGTGAGCAATACAGCAAACAACACTGGACTGAGTACTTTGTCTATGGAACTTATTCAAACACCAACATATACCTGTCCAAAAACAAGTATATATTTATAAAACTTATTAAATGATTGTGAAAAAGTTGCTCGGATGTTTTGTGATGATCAAAATAGTTTCTGAGAAGGGACTTGAGAGATTTTAAGGTGTTAAAGGCATAACCATTTAAAATTTGAGATTTGTTCAATTATTTTTACGGCTACTCTCGTTGAACGTATAAACAGACAAAAGAAACGCGATTGCCTGCATGAAAGTAAAACCTCTTCCTTAGGGCACATCAATAATATTCAACAAATACCATGTTTTACTATACGACAGTAAACAAACTCATTATTGTTATTGATGTACAATAATTTTAATTATGAAGTCAGAATGCCCCCTGTTTGACTAAAAGACACAGATTTGTTCATATTGGTTTAAGCTTGAAGCCTGGAAGTATTTCAGTTTGAGGATCGTTTTTTAGATCTAATTTAATTTTAATTTTAATTTTAATTTTAGATTTAATCCTTCCTAAATAAATGTATTTATTATTATTATTAGGTATTTACTTATTACCTGTGGTAAAAAATATTTATATATCTCGTTGTTCTTATTAGGAATATGTTATGTTTTTGAAGGGCTTGTAATTACAAAAAATCCAAAAAAAATAGCCACTAATATCACTTTTGATCAGTAAAACGCTAATAGCACAGTTAATTAAGATTAACCATTACAATACAACGTTCTCTATTTATCAAATCAACGGAGTTTGATTTTTCCTAAGACTTTTCTTTCCTCCCCTGTTAAAAATTCAATTGGAATAATCACCGGTACATTTAAATGCCCTGAGAAAGTTGAGGGTGCGAAAAGGCCCACTCCTGAATTACTTTAAGCCTTTTGAAAGACTTTCATTGAAATTCTAGAAATTTAAATATCTGATGGTTCATCCGCTATTTCTGTCAAATAAATATGTTTTTAAGGCTCTTTGATTTTTTTAACTGCTAAAGTCTGCATACTTTATGACTAGTCCAGAAATTTAATATTGTACCCTATTAAAAAATAAAATAAAAAGGTCAAGTCAAGTGTGATGCATCAACGGTTTTGTTACACCTGCCAAAAAACGATTTTAATACCTGATTGTAATTATAGACAAGTAATTATAGGCACATACTGCCTATTAAGAATAAGAATATTGAAATATTTAATTTCATACGTTTGCTTTATTACTTCATTAGTAGCACTTAATAGTCTTTCTAGAAGTTAGCAGTATGTTTGATACAAGTGGATCATCAAATTAATATCTCCACATAAAATTGAAGGCATGTTTTGAAAAAAAATACCAATAACAATAAAATTCGTTATCCCCATCAGTCCTATTTCTAAAGGCTGAATATAACTTAGTAGCAACCTACTTTTTCAAACCATATTTATTGATAAATCCGAAAATAAAGGCTGTTCTTATATATTTATATTAATAATGCGAATGGGACTAATAATAATGTATGGTGTCTGGTTAGTAACTCATTTTTTTGAAAAAATTATTTAGAATAGAATAGAATATAAAAAGTTGTATTCCTAATGAATAACATTAATTTTCAGGTGACAAATTCATATATGGCAAATAACTATTATACCATAAACAAAATTAAAATGTAAAAAAATAATAATACGTATTATATAACAATTATATTATGTGTCGGGTCGTCACGAGGGGGGTGCCTGGTTACCCTAGCCCCTGGTGACAAGTGAGGGTTGTTTCAGTTTATAACCTGGACAATCGTTTCATGACGGCTATACTATCTGACTCCATTTTTTGATAGGTATGTGCCCCGACAATGCACTATGTTCAGGAGAAGAGGTATAGGGTAGGTTTATAGGTAGTTTATGTGGTCTTGGAATGACCACGAAATAACACTTGGTATCTGAGGGTAGGTGAAATCCGTCCGGATCCCAAAGGCGAGTGTGAACCGGAGAGAGGCAGACTGAATTGTCACGGGGGACACTGCTGGGTAAGTTTGCAGGGCCGCGACAACCGTTGTCCACTAGGGAGAGGTCTCTCCCAAGGAGGTGGTAGATTTAGCGATACGAAGGCAGAGATTCCCACTAGGAAGGTGTCGGGTCTGACAACGCCGGACTAAAACATAGCGAGGTTAGGAGAGATCTGCCCCTATTTATAGTTAGTGGTGGCTCGTTAGGCCCAATCATCTCCCTCGTTGTTATAACCAATAAGGGCTAAGTATGCGGTCGGGTTTTGTATAGGCAGCCGAAGGGCTGACCCAGCAGGGTCGTTTCTACCTGCTGTAGGGTAGCGGTTATCCACCCGGCTTCCAGCTGTGACCTCTTTATTATTTACACATTTATAATGACTTATTTATATTTGTTTTTAAAATAATGTGTAGGAAAGTGAATGGTTTTCCGTATGTACTATGATAGAAGCCCTAAAAATTGATCATATCAAACTGGCATTATAGGTATTTTGCTAGGTTTAGGTTGGAGCTCAACATAATAAGCAGTCTTGCCAACCAGTAGTCAGCGAAAGATCCTGAGATGTGAGCTTGTTGAGAAATTGCTGGCAAAATCTGTACGAAGACAAGAATACTTGCTACATTTTACAAGTTTAATCCGCTATATCTAGTTGCATATTCGTTAATGAACAATAAGAGCAACTATGAGGTAAAAAACTATATGTACAAGAAAAAACTACATGTACAAGAAAAAACTTTCACCCAGAGCTCAGAAGCTATATATTCATTCCTGCGTAAATAGTGACACGTAAAAGTAATTCAATGATATTCCAAATAAACCTATTGCGAGCCAACAGTTTGCTTTCTTATAAATAATATTATTACAGATTTAAATGAGCCTTTTTTTTATCATAATTCACCTACGTATTTTTAACGCTTTGATCTGCCTTTCCTGGGTATTTTGAGCATCTCATTTATTTTAAAGTTTTATTGATGTTAGTTTAGCAAAAAAACAATATTTAGAAAATCCCCTGACACAAAAATATACCAACTCCATCAATTCTTCTTTCCTATATATTCATTGTATATACCCTTTTCTAATTAAATGTTCATAATTTATGTAAAAGTTCAAGAAAGAAGCCATAAGATGGATATAGTAAATTAATTTTTAGTATAAATGTCATATCTGTTCTTTATTAAGTTATCAAATATAATGCACAGATTTGTGTTCTAATTTTTTTTTTATATTGCTACATTTTATTAGTAATAATCATGATACAATTATTATCTAACGTGTTAATGACTATCACTAATTAATCTTATTATTATCTAACGTGTTAACGTCTTTCACCAATTAATTTTGTTCATCTCCTTTTGATACATGTCATCTTCAGTGATTGACCGGTTATTTCCTTATTATTTCTTACGGCTTGATATCTTACCATCTACTATATTACTTGTAATAGAATATTTAATTTCTTTAAAAATTATACTTGCAAGTCATTGAGTTGTATTTCTGGAGTGTATTTTTATTGTCAGAATAACAAATCAGTCTAATCATCGAGAGCAGTCATATGTATCTTTTAATCCGACGTTGGATGAATTCAATATATAATCCGACAATATGGTGACAGTGTTTTTTCCTCTTATGATTGTAGTAATTAAATATGATAGCACAGGGTGTCGAAAACATTCTTTCAAACAACAGATATTGTATAGAGATCAATAAGATGACACAACATTTTTTTAGACCGTGACAATAAACAATTCTTTGATAGGTTAAAAAAGAATATGGTGGGGCGATATAAGCCGAAGAAAGACGCCGACCAGAACGGCACTATGTCATACTGTACTCAGTGGACTGCGCCGACCGGATGACCCCCCTCTCCCCCTGGGGGGGTCAGAAGAGAAAGTGTAAGAGGAGATCCTGTAATCTAATTCCGGCTGGTAATTAGAAGAGCCACAGCCACTCCCAAGTAAATAGACGACTCAGGCCCAATTGACAGTTGGTCTGCGATGGCCTACGTCTCTGGTGCAAATTGGAAAAGTGATACCGTCCCAGATTGGACCCCCTGCCAAGTCTCCTTAGTGGTAATTTATTTCCATCAGAACCCAATATTCTCTCTTCATTGGTTCCTTAGACAAGGGTGAATAAAAATATACACCCAGTTTCGGGTGGTTTTAAGGTTGAGACACTTATTTTTTTGGGCTACTTGTTCTGACCAACACAAAAGTGCGTCTTATCCAATAAGTAAATTTAAGCTGAATGAAGAAGATATAATTGGAAAAGAAGAAATATTGAGTAGAAAACTGTTAAGAAACCCACTCCTTCCATACCTCCTTAATAAATAAAGCCAGTCGTAGAGTCAAGTCGGTCCCAACATAAACCCTTTTTTTAATCATCCGTTATTTAAATAAATTACAATTATTTTAGACATTTAATTGGGTGAGTAACATTAAGGTTATTATTTTATCGGTTTATTTTTTTGAGTTTGTCGCATTTTATTTTATTATACTTAAAACTCTCGCGCTCTTGGTCAGCCTCCGCTGGCTCTTATCCAGTGACGCGGCTGACGTAGGAGCGTGGGGGACTCCCCAAGACTCCGCTTCCTCCTCCGCATGCGAGGGAGGTGACAACCTTGTGGACTTGGGGGGCCTCTGGGCTGTTTGTAAATATTGTATGAATGAGCGAGTGAATGATGAACTGTAAATATGGTATGAATGATAACATTTATCTCAATTACTTATTGCCTGATAAAAGGCAGATTGTAATTTTATCTTAATAAAAATTGTTTTGGACACTAAAAAAAAAAAAAAATTATACTTAAAATAGAGGGTCTTTTATTAACTTGCTGAATTTAAATACAGTTTAGCACTTATATATATGTATATATACACATAACTTTTATTTATTTTTTTTTTCCTTTCTCTGATTAATTTTGTTTCCCTCCAAATCAATGTTTTTTTTTTATTTTAGTATCTTAGGAAGGAGGAGCTTTTAGCTAAAAGCCGTTGATACCTTTCTTTTATAAGAAACTATATTGAGAAACGATGTGGATAGAAATACATCTCCGAAAATAAATTGAGCAGTATCACAATATCGAACAATAAAACCCTTGCAATAGCAACAATACCCCTTCATTAAGCACATTGCATAATGCCATATTTTCATACTTCTGTATGTAAATACATGTCTGTAAAAGTGTACAGTCGTTATTTTTGTCCCCTGTCTCTAGCAACCCTAGAAGAGAGGGAGTTTCCCACATTTCCCATGTACAATGGAACTTATAATTCTTACATTTTTTTTAATTTACAATTATTATACATTGGTTCAAGATATAAATATTAAAACAATATGAAATGACAGCAATAAAAGTAAATAATAGGTCGAGTCATAAGTAACCGATGCAGCTAAGTAGAATCTATTGTTCGTATCTACCCGCTATGAGTTACCATGACAAGTTTTTGTTTTCATTATATAGACGAGGCTTCAGTGAGTCTTTTGTCAACTGTTTTGTATGATACACGTTACGTTAAACTGTTGTTTTTTTTAACCTCTGAAATGGAGAGTCAAAAAGTAGATATTCGTCATGTAATATGCTTTGGGAATTTAAACAAGGCAATAGTGCTAGGGCGGCAGTTGAAAAAATATGCAGTGTGTACGGTGAAGGATCAATACTGATCGGGCAGTTAGAAATTGGTTTATAAAATTCTGTTCTGGAGATACGATCTTAAAAGACGAACCGAGGGCGGGACGTCCTTCCGACTTTGACGACAATTTTTTAAAGGCAATATTGGAGCAAAATCCATGTCAATCAACAAGAGGTATAGCAGAAATGTTGAATACATCACAATCAACTGTTAACCGCCACCTGGAGAAATTAGGGAAAGTCAGCAAGTTAGGAGCGTGGGTACCTCACAATCTCAGAGAACGGAATAAAGAAGAACGCATGTCAATCGCCACATGTCTGCTCTCACGGGTAAAAATTGAGCCTTTTTTAAACAGGATTGAAACAGGCTATGAAAAATGGGTCACCCCTACCAGATCCGTAAGCAAACATCCATGGCAAAAAGATTTTATTGTGTGTATGGTGGGATTGTCAAGGAATAATTCACCACGAGTTGAAGTCAAATTTAACGATTACTGTGGATAGATACGTTCAGAAGTTGCAAAGAGTGCAAGATAAACTCCATGAAAAGCGTCCAGCACTCGTCAATCGCAAAAACGTAATTCTTTTACACGACAATGCGCGACCACATACAGCAAGAGTGACTCAAGAAAACATTCTTGAGCTTGGATGGTCTGTTTTACCACATCCACCTTACTCCCCGGATCTTGCCCCGACAGACCACCTTTTCTGTTCCTTACAAATCTTTTTGAATGGAAAAACCTTTTATTCTGAAGAGTACTTCTTCCAGTCCAAACCAACCTTATTTTACAAGGAAGGAATTGATAAACTGCCAGGAAGACGGGAGAAGTTTATAGATAATAGTGGTGAATACATAATAAATTAATATAATTTTGTTATTTAATGAGAGCAAAATAAATGTCTGATACTTATGACTCGCCCAATAGATGGATAGTGTAATGGATGATTACTATTGTAATTGATATGGTTGTATATACTCATACTTTTATATTTTTTTGAGCTCCATTTTACTTATAAATAATTTATGGAATTGTTTTTTCTATTGAGTTGCCAGTAGTTGGAGTTCCATGGTCCAGTATTTCCCAGTTAGCAGGGTGTACTTTGTTAAGCTATGGTGTTGTACATCGAATATTGGACAGTCATACAGCAGATGTTGCCAAGTTTGTTCGTCATGTCAACGCCGACACTTAGGTATATTTACTAGTAAAAAAGTATGAAGTTATGTCTTACTTTTGCCATCTCTACTGAGTACTTGTTATATTTGTAGACCGAATATGAGTCATTTATCCATTGCAGGAAAATCTTTTTTGTGTCACTTCCATTTTTCGTTGATGTCCAGGCTTCCCATCTTTCATTATGTTCAATGTAAGTGACAGGTGGCTTTTCAAAGCTCTCATTGAGTGCCCATTCATATTCGCCTCTTTTGCTTTTTGGTCAGCCTCTTTATTTCCAAGAGTGTGCGCTTTTACATCTGATTTTACCCATATAATTGCGATTTTCCATCCAGCTTGTTGGATATTATGTATTATTTTATTTTTTACAATCGTATAGTGAATTTACTTATCATGAGAGAGAAAAAATACTTCATCTACGTATACATGGAATTTCATGAGTAAAAATTAAACAAAGATGACTTTTTAATCGAAACTGATATGTAAGTCGTTGATATTTCAATGGTATATCCTGAGTAATGATTTTTTAGGGTTTGGCTGGGTTTTTTCTCAAAACAATAACTCATCCGGCTGCCCTATGTTTGAACCCAGTGACATATTTTTAATTATACATAATTATTAATTGGTTTTTTATGTTCATTATGATGAGTTCACTTTGAAAAACCAAAGGTCTGAAAAGTTTTTAATTTGAAAAAAAATGTTGAATATGATTAAAAAATAAATTAACGTTTGTTAAGTTTTAATGAGGCTCTCGCACGACATCTCGTGGAATTTCCATGATAATTTCACTTCAAAAACGGACTAAAAAATGCTTTAATGACGATCGTTGTTAGTATTGAGGCCATCATCAACCGTTTTAAATTTTATTATTTAATTACACTGGGTTCGTTGTCATAAACAGCACAAATTTTTGTTGAGGATTGAAAACTCCATTTCCTCTCTTTAAGGGGAGACATGTTGGGTTCAAATAGTGTGCAGTCGTTCTGTAAACATTAATTAGGTTAAAAAAATATTTAGCTTGACTCAGTAGCGTCAAGAGGGAGGGCTACCTCCTCTACCTAGTAGATCTACCCCACAACATATTTTAGGGCGGCATGTTTTGTTATTTTTGTGTAAATTATGTATAAAAAAATAAACCATACAATAATGTTGTAATAAACAGGATCATAATATGTCTCCTAGCGGATAAATCGAAATCTAGCAAGACTTTCCATTAACAAAAACAACTAACATAGGAGTATATATAAATTTATAAACACGCTTATATTTTATCATTATGCATATTATCTTTTTAAACAAATAAATAAATTTATTGATTTATGTTCAGTAATCGTTCATAACGTCTCTTCGTTTTGATTAACCTAAAAAATAGTAACAAAACTGAGACCTCCTCAGGCGGCAAAGGTACGCCACTGGTTTGACTAAAAGATATTTCACTTCACGAAAACATACCAAGACCCGTACTCAACGCCACTAACAATCACCATATGTTAGCCACAATATAAATGTTAACTTAGTTTGTATATTACAGGGGTAGAGGGGTCCAAAAAAATGTATCCACTGGTTAACAGTCCATAACTTGCAAACTAATTGACGGAGTTGTCTCATTTTTGGTGAAAGTGTAGCTTAAAGTCCAACTTAAAGATATCACTGTAGGTGTTCGAAATGGTCACCATTAACATCCACACACAAACAATGCCGCCGAACTGCAGCACGAACTACTGACTGCAACGTGTTCAGTTGGATATTTGCACGTGAATGTACGATGGATTCTCGAAGTTCATTTAATGTGCGTGGCTTTTGTCGACGACGTCCTTTAGTGTTCCCCACAGGTAAAAGTCCAGAGGAGTTAAGTCTGGGGAACGTGGTGGATACTCTGTTTGACACACATTTCGCCATTGCCGTTGAACCTCATTAATGTTTTCGTACTTAAAATACCACTTTAAAACTTCCTTTCATCAAATGTAAGCCTTATGCCAGCCATGTTTACTCGAGTAACAAGGTACAACTAACAATAAAACACTAACTATCTGGCGACTGTCATCTGACAAAACAAAACAACGCAATACAATGCTTGTATGGCAATTGCCGGAACTACAAACTATTACACTACCAAAAATGAGACAACTCCGTCAATTGGTTTGCAAGTTATGGTCTTTTAAACAGTGGATACATTTTTTTGGACCCCTCTGTATAAATACAATTATAGACTAACCCAATTGCATTTATCGTAAAATGAAATTGCTCAACCATAAACAGAACTCGCTATTGTAAGGTATGCATCGTAGAACAGTCGTAAAAAAACGCCGTTTTCCTGAAATAGAATGTTGCGTGTTTTGCCGTTGTGTTCTTGAACTTATCTAAAACTGTTTAATTACAAATCGACCTTCAGTTCCTCTATAGCGTTCCACTTTTATTTTCCCTCCGTTGAATGTAGCCTCGTCGAAAAGGAGGGAAATGTTAACACGGCTGGGAGGTAGTCCAAAACAAAGCTACTTTTAATCTCCTTTTTATGTTTGATCTGATTGCATGGAATCTTGCCAATGCAGTTTGGCTTGAATTATCCAAGAAGGGGGCGCCTACTTCCTTCTTTTGTCCGCACATATTATATTCAATGGCCACCACATCAAACCCATCCACTAATACAAATAATAAATAGCATCCATACCTAATTAATATTAGTTTACTCTGACGTCAACGACTATTGGTATATTCCTCAGAACCTTACTGTTATATTTTTATCATCTGAGAGAGAGAGAGAGAGAGAGAGAGAGAGAGAGAGAGAGAGAGAGAGAGTAATTACTGAAGCGAAATGTTCTTTTTGATTGAATCTAATTGACTTTAATATTATATTAATTACAATATGGCAAGAGCATATTCTCCGCTTTTCCGTTTTCTCCACACGAGCACCATAACTAGACTCCAGAGCTTCCAGTGCGTCCATCCTGCGCACGGGACCCCTTTTCGTGAAATGAAGGCGCCTGACATCCACGAAAAGTTCGAGGTCCCCTGGTGGAGGGTTCACCGAAGCCATCAGAAGAAGACACATCAAATTCTTCGACTCGACGAAACATTGCCAAAACCCCCTATTCCAAGACCTGACACCCCCACCACTACCGGCAAGATGGCAAATCTCTAGATCTGGGAAAGCAGACCAAATGGTGGACATCACGGCCCTTGGCCAACCAACAACAAGCCTCTGACAGACACCCATCACTGCTTTCCAACTGAATGAGCTTCCACTACATGTCTAGAGAGACTCTAGGCTCAGCCTTCAGTGGACTCTCACCACTGCACCGCAACATTTCCACCTCTACCAAGGCTTCCCACACTTCTTAATTCCCTCACTCCACCTTCAAACAGGTACTCCTAGTAAAAGGATCCGCTCACCCCAAATAAATTCCCTTTATTTTTCCCTTATCTATACTCTGAAAAAAAATTTGAGAGCTAAGGAAAAAAACCAAAAAAAAACATACAATTGTTTAAAAATATTTTTCTTTTCTTCTTTCACCATAGGTAGACTCTCACTACCTTCCCAAACCCAACCGCCTCCTTTAGGCATCCCACACCCCATATCCTTATCATACATCCTTAAAATAGGACTCCCCTTAGTGAAAGGCACCCATCAATCCAAAGTAATTTTCCTTTTATTTTTCTCACATCCTATTTTTTATAAGTATAAGAGCTATGAAAAAAAAAAAAAAAAAAAAAAAAAAAAAGCATACAATTGAATCTAAACGATTTATTTACCTGCTGGGTAAATGGCAACTTACAATGTTGTCTGCTTTGAGGAAAAATTTTGCATTAGACCACTGTTCGTACAAATTAACTTGACATTGAATTTTGAGCTTTTAACGGAACATTCTATCCCTGAGTGGGTAACATCTTTTTTTTTTTTTTTTTTTTTTTTTTTTTTTCCCCGAAGCTCTCTAGGTCGAATTTAGGATGTAGGAAAAATATAAAATATTTGGGGTAAAAGGAACCTTGTACTAGGCGTACCTGCTTGAAGGTGGTGTGAGAGGAGTTAGGGATGTGGGAATCCTCGGTGGAGGTTGGTTAAGTCAGTACAGTAGTGAGAGTCTACCGGTGGCTGGGCCTAGAGTCTCTCTAGGCATGTGGTGTCGTCGTTGTTAGTCAGATATCAGAGTGAGGGTGCCCCTTAGAGGCTTGTTGTCAGTGGGTCGGCGTCGTGATGTCTATCATCTTCTCTGCTCTACCCGATCTTGCGAGTTGCCATCGTGCCGGTAGCGGTGGTGGTGTCATGTCTCGGAAGAGCGGGTTGAGACTGTGCTTCATCGAGTCGAAGAATTTGATGTGCCGTCGTCTGATGGCCTCGGTAATGGTGGGGAGCTCAAATGTTTCGTGCATGTCGGATGCCTTCATGTCGCGAAAAGGGGTATGACACAGTGCCGTTCTCAGGATGTTATTCTGAAAGCTCTGGAGTCTGGTGATGGTGCTGGTATGTAAAAATCGAAAAAGTGGTGTCCCATACAATAGAGCTGGCCTCAGGACGCTCTTATATATGAGGAGTTTTAGTCGGAGGGATATGGCCTGGCTGGTGATAAGATGCTGCAGAGAGTAATATGTTTCGCGGACCCGTTTCAGTTTCTTTTGCAAATGTGTGCCGAACGTCATGTGCCTACCTAGGTTGATGCCTAGATAGCAGATGTTGTTGGCTAGTTTACACGGAGTCCCATCAAGGGTAAAGCTGGGTGGCTGCTTCTTTTTCCCATGAGTAACATCTAATAGTTATATCAAATAATAAACCAGATTGAAACATTTTATTTATTCGAGAAATATTTTCAATATCCAATAATATGTGGGCTGCCAAGTTACAATGAGTAGCTGTAACAGTTTACTTACTCTTTAGGAGGAAAAAAAAATTAATTTTAAATTCATAAATTTTTGAAGCCATGGGTGTACCAAAAAATGGTACTGAAAACCTCTTTTCCAAATGATAAAAATTAATGTAATTAGTGAATATGGAAACTCGTTTAAAAGTAAAGTAGCTTTTAACGAGTTGTCTAATAAATTTAAAGTAAAATCCTATTTAAAAAAAAAGAAATCATTTTTGAACAAATTACCTCATAAGTCCACATAATTAAAACATATTCTTTATACGTTTTTATACATTTTCGATGTAGGTAATTTTTAAGAGAAATATTCATAAATGAATATATGAATAATAACTACCTACACTTGTGTTAGTTAGGAACACTTGATCATTACAACAAAATCAATTTTTCATAATAAAACTGATCAACTGAGTTCTGGGTTGTACACTTCCATTTACTGAAGCATCAAATGACCCGTTAACTTTACGAGTGCTATTGTGTTATTTAATGCCTATAGCTGCTCATAAAAGTGAGGTCGAAAGGTATTTATTCGTGTCTTATAGGTCCAATCTTTATGGGCTGTCCAAGTGTTGAAATATATGACCCATCCGTAGTTTATAGCCGCGAGTTATTTAATATTATTTTCTTATTCCATTTGTGTTCTCCTAGTAATCCAAAAAAAATGTCACCCCTTTAAGTATTTGTTTCACATGGTTTACTACTTGCAAATATAACAAAATATTTCTTCAAAGTATCTTCACTATATCAACAACATTACAATGTACCACTTGTCTAGTAAACATCTACACCGATGTGACTGAATAGTAGTTTTCATTTATTTAATTAAGGATAAATAAACTTGTAGCGACCACTAACTACATAAGATAAATCACCCTATACTCTATTGCATATATATTGTAAGCAAAAGTAAAGTAACATGAACTAAATGTATTATAAACAAATGTAAATCATTGTAAAAGTGTTAAGCAATAAAAGGCGGAAGCCAACCAAGTCATAAACGAGAGACGGTCACCAGCTGGCAGTCATAAACATTAACAACCCATCCAAGTCACACGAGAAAGGGTCGCCAGCTGGCAGTCATAAACATTAACAACCCTTCCAAGTCACACGAGAAGGGGTCACCAGCTGGTAGTCATAAACAGTCATAAACATTAACAACCCTTCCAGCCCCTCCAGAAGAGAGGATACTTAAGGCTGGCTCCTGGCCCTGTTAATCAGTCTCTCTCGCAACCTTTACTCGGTGACGCTTGCTTGGTTTCCACTCGAACTCTGAAAACTTGACTAATTCTTTATGAAACCTCTGAACCTCTTCTCTTGAACATAGTGCATTGTCGGGGCACATACCTATCATAAATGGAGTCAGATAGTAATGCCGTCATGGAACGATTGTCCAGGTTATAAACTCGAACAATCCGCACTTGTCATCAGGGCTAGGGTGATCAGGCACCTCCCTAGTGACGACCCGACAAAACTTAATGTTGAAGATTATTACCGAAGTATTCGAGCCGATCCCTGTCCACTTCAGTGCCTAGCCCAAAATATTTCAATAGATCTGTGCTTTTTTAATTAATTAATAAACAATCTATGTAAAATAAATCCAAAGCAACTCGTCCTTAAATCAATTAGTGTATTTTATTTTAGTATCAATTATTTATATGAATATGAAATACCCAATGACCTATTTGGACTAAAATCGATTTAAATAAATGAAAAATTATACCTATTAATGTATAAATAAATTTTTATCATCCCCCATCGCAATATTTGAAAAACTTATAATGTCAAAATGTAGTATACAGATCTGTGGGGTGGTAGTGATCCAAACTCACGGTGAGATATGATTTGCACCCGTCTTTTCACCCTTCAAGCTCAGGTCTTCCCGAATATTTGACATCCAGCACTTCTCATGTCAACGCAGCGCCTACAGAACTTACATCTCTGTCAACCAATCTCAGACAGACTTAAAATACATTCGCACATTCCCATCTAAGTCGTGCTAAAGAGTACTTTAAAGATAGTTAATTTATTTTAAAGACACTTTGTGTTGGAATAAAGTTTTAAAAGGGATTATTTAAGTGATTTCAATCATTCAGATTTCTGTTGTCAGACCACAGTTATATATATATATATGTTCATTAAATAGAATTATATATATATTCTCACCTATAGACGATATATATGCTGATCTACGTGTGTTTATATATGTATTTATGGCTGATCGATTTCATAATATATACTATTTAAAAACATAACAAAATATTATATATAGATGGGTTTTCTGAAATCGTTACAATCAAATATAACACCAATCGATTATCAAAAATATAGAACGTAAGTCTACTGATACAAGGATCAGTTGCCTACCTACTTTTGTTCTTAATTATTACTACCATCAAACGGGGTGGCTATTGCTCGTGTGGTGAGAATTGTAAGGATAGTTTCCTGATAAAGTAGCAATGCCGTCGAGATCATAAGTTGCCTCTTTGTCAAGTAACTATTGACTATTCTCGACCTATAAGGAAAAGTCACCCCGTTTGACCCGTGGTACACGTACCACTCGATTACATAAATTACGAGATAAATATGAACAAAATAATCGGATTCAAGAAACATGAAAAATTTTAAATAGCTAAAATATTGATCAAATAAACAAAACAACTTATACTAGCTATGACTAAAATAAATACGGAATTTCTCTTGTTTTTTATCATGAGTAAACAGAATTTTAATAATTAAATGGCTTCTTAGCTGAGTCTTAAGAAATCCTCAAATTTAGTGTAATGACTCAACGTTTTTAGTGTTTAAAATATTTCGAACACCGAGGAAGTTTAGTTTAAAATCTTTGACCAATATACACCTGGCCACCAGCTTTCTCAATGCACTATTTGGCTATAAAAATGGATAGGCATCTCCATTTCTCTACTCATTTTAGTAATAAAATAGAAAAAGTACGACAAAGGTCTTACCGGCTATCGCACTTGCTAACTTCACCTAACCTGTCGCTTAGTCTCAAACTGATGATCTATAAATGTCTCCTCCCGCCAGCTCTGCTGTACGGTGCCCCGCTATTTACCCACTTGACTGACAATATAGCCAAATGTCTCCAACATTTCCAGAATGGGATCATGCGAAAAGTGGTCCGACATACCTCTCTCGAGTGGTTGAAGAACGCTGACCTGCACCCGTTGCTTGGTGTGCCGTTGGTGGGCGAGTTCACCCGCCGAAGAAACATTAAGTTTTTTGACTCGTTGCAGCACCTAACCAACCCAGTGTTTAACACTATGACCCCACCACCCCTCCCGCATCGATGACAACAGACTGTCGGGGGAAAATTAGGTTAAGAATTAGTATGTAAGTTAGTTATAAGATTGATCAAAAAAGTTAGCCCTTTATTAGTCAGTTTAGTCCAGTCACGTATAATGTATATCATTATACTTGTTTATTCATTATAAAATAACAAAACCTGTATATAATGCGATGCTACAGGAAATACAAAAATAATTTGTAAATAGATTCGCCTGAGGATCTATAATTATCTGTAAATTTAAAGGGGCTATTAAAGAAAAAAAAGGAAGTTTAGTTTCAATTTAGTGAAAACACTGAACTGGATTTCATTAACTCGTCGCAAGAGAAATGTGAACAAAATGAACAGTTTTTGAAGTAATTTCTTTTAATCTTCAAGAAGAGTCGGCTAATTAGAAGGAACATGCCATCACAAACCAGTACACGTCAACATTCATCGACTTAGATGGATAGCCATGAAGTACGCTTGTCAATACAAATGACTTGGCAACCTGGAACCGTTGCACGATCAACAACAAGCAGGACATCAAAACGACATTGTTGTCTAAACACTATGTACATACCTTCTTTTGTTTTTCTTGACATTCTTAATATATGCGTCACCTAGTCTAAAAATTGAAGTCATGGGCAATCATGACTCCGTAATGCATAGTACAGTGTAAGGTTTCGCTGAACCAGCCAATACGTTTTCCAATTGATTTTAATGACGTTTCATAATTATACTTCACTTAAGTACTATTGCAGGTTGTAACTTATATTCAGTAGATGTAGATCTCTCAATTACTACCTTAATCCATGTGATATTTTCAATGCACATTAATTAAGTAATTTATTTTCAATGGGTAACATATTATTCATGTCATCGAGTTCACTTTTTTCATGTCGTCGAGTTCAAACAAGAGACTCGAGATCGCCAGACGAGACAGACAGACAGGCGTGATTATAAGATTTTTTCATGTCCTTCAATTCTTAAAAGAACATAGGGCGGGAGCTCACAGAATCACTCCACCTCTCCCAAGGTCCTCCCCTCGTCCTGGAGCTCTCTCTTCCCCTCGAGGGCCTCATACCTCAGGTTGTCTCTCCTTTCATAGAGAATGTCCAAGCCGCCGATACATATTTTACAGCTGTGCTTCAAGGAAATATTATATAAAATATGTTAATGAATTACTAAGCTCTGCCTAAGTCCGTTGTTCGCAGAAAGTGGCATGGCCGGGGAGTTTTGATTGAAAACAAACAAGCAGGTAATAAACCAAATGAGTTATTTTAATGATTGATTTAATTAATATTTATCTTCCAGCCCTAAGGGAGAGCTTTTATTTTGAAATAGTTGCGAGGCAGTCATCGCTCTCCTATTTGCTCGGTATTCGACGAAAACCATAATGTCTTTATTTATGAAGCAATTATTGTTAGTATTAGTTTGTAAGTTAAAATATTAAAACCCTGTAGTGACTAAATCTGCCCGGAATGCATTACATACATAGATAAGCCCCGTTTTCTACATGTTTTTATGTTGTTTTCACGGATCGCCATCTTTCGCAAAATTTTATTTACTTGTCTGATGATATAAAGTTGATTTTATATGTTCCAGCCGTCGTATACCTATACTGTAATGATATTTTTTGAATCAAAATTTATCTAACAGAAGCAGGTTGATTTAGGGGGTGAGCTGTGGCGGTTAAATCCCCCGTACAAGGGCTTTCGTAGGTTTCTTTGCAGTTACGTAGCAGAGGCCCCTGAGCTATAAAGTTTTTGCACTATTTTTGCCCCTAACCGCTGCCCCTTAGGTCGTTTTTTGACCATACAATGATTGCCATAGGTAGGATATTACAATAGATCCTTACTTAGTTGCTAAGTAAGTTAAATTAGTATGAGCTAACTTTTAATTAGGTATCGTTTATGTTGAAAAATTAATACTTAAACTAGCGTGCATACATTTTTTTCTACAGCTTTTAAAATAGAACAGATGCTATAGATGAAATTCCCAAATATACCATGTCAACCTGGCCAAATAAATAATACAACAAAAGTTATTTCATAATATTGACCGACATCAGTCGCCTAACTGTCGTCATGGCCTATTATGTTAGGGCGGATGTTACAAGTGTATTAGTGGCAGCAACAAAGAATGATGTATCGACTGTCGCAACGATATTTATGTATCGATTTCCAATAAGCTATTATGTCGATGGCTTCCTGTCTCTCAGCTATTCCTGGGGAGGTGGCCTCAAGGATAGAGACGTTTTCGTTCCGGCACAATTAAGAAAATCACTTTGCAATTGGAAGCTCTTCAAATATTATTCTAAGGCTTCGATTGAATTTCATGACAATGTTTATAGCCATTAGCTCTTAAGTACGAACCCTTTCCTCTACTAAGGCCCCTTCTGTTGCAAGGAGATTGGTCAGAGCACCAAGAGTAAAGTCATGACAAAGTCATCTTCCAGTGTCTGCGTTCTCTCTTATAGGATTAAATTTCTTGATCCTAGAATAAGTCGCACCAAAGTTTTTAAGGTTTCATTAAAAACCAGAAAACCATATGTCTGTAAAGGTGGTGTAAAGTAATTACAAAAGTCTATATGTTGAATACGGAAGGATTATTGATTATTTAAGGGTACTAAAATAAAAGCTATCTAATAAAAATTAATGCAGTTATATATATATATGTTCATAACATAGAATAATATATATATATCCTCACCTATAGACGATATATATGCTGATCTACGTGTGTTTATATATGTATTTATGGCTGATCGATTTCATAATATATACTATTTAAAAACATAACAAAATATTATATATAGATGGGTTTTCTGAAATCGTTAAAATCAAATATAACACCAATCGATTATCAAAAATATAGAACGTAGGTCTACTGATACAAGGATCAGTTGCCTACCTACTTTTGTTCTAATTTTTACTACCATCAAATGGGATGGCTATTGCTCGTGTGGTGAGATTGTAAGGATAGGTTCCTGATAAAGTACCAATGCCTTCGAGATCATAAGTTTAATACTACGTGGTTTCACATAAACTTGCTTTAATATTCTTTCTGCACTTCCATAATTTGTAAAGACCATCTTTTATCACATCAATGGCAATCGCTAGTCTTGGCCTTCGTCCACTTAAGAGAATGGGAAATCAAACATTTTCTCGCATGAAATTTAAATTAAACAAATTCCTGACAGATCTAATTTGCAAATTTAAATTCTATAAGATCCAAGAATCAGTTACGTCGTAATTATTTTCCCATTGTAAAAAAAATTGAAAGCTGCAAATTCATCTAACTTACTAATGACAACAGTACAGAGCATACTACCAGTTACTAAACTCCCCGTAGAAAAAATCCCAGCACACCTAGAATTTGTTTAGTTTCACGAGCCGGTTTTACATTTACAAAAAGGCTCATAAATTCATAATAAACAATCCTTATCAAACAAAATATTAAAATTGAATGCAAGAGTGAACAAAATAAAACGTACATCATTTTTTTCTTGTTTAACAAAATGTAAATTGTATAGGTTTATTAAGGCATTTATTAAGAAGTATTACCTCCTCTAGATTCAATACCTGTTCCCACTCTTTTAGCCATACTCAAAAGTTAATATTTGAACGTTTTTTAATAAAATCTTGGGGATTTTGTCCCAGTCCTCCGATTCAGCCGTCTTAAGCATTTTAAGCGTAGTAGGGAGAGTTTGTGCCACACATTTTCGATTGTGATAAGACCTGGACATCTTGCTGGCCACTCTAGGTTACGGATATATGTTGTGTTCAGGTACTCAGAAACACACGTTGCCTTATGTTGCCGGGCATAATCATGCATAAGCAATGGTTCTGTGACAATGAAAGGCTTGTAAGGCACTACATGATCTTGTGTAATCATCTCCACATGCATTAAACCATTCATGGCCCCTTCTTGGACTGGTACTAACTCGGTACGTGCCTCCTCTGAACATAATAGAGCCCCTTCCAAATCCCAGTGTCAGAACACGCAGTACCTCTCCCCAGGTCTTCTCTAGACTCTTTCAAGGTTGTCTGTACTCTTAACAGCCACTCTCGTCTCATCAGTGAATAGGATACTTTTCCCTTCCTCTTCAGTCCAAGATCGGTGTTCTTTTGCAAATCTTAGTCTCTGTCTGCGGAGTTCTGCAGGTAGAGAGGCCCATTCACAGGTTTTCTTGAGCTAAGGCTTGACTCTTCTAACGGTTTGCTCAGAGATTATCGTCCCTCGAATAACAGCACCCAAGTTTCTAATGTCAGAAGCTGAAGAATTGCGTTTCCTAAGCGCATGCATTTTAATAAAGTGGTTTTAAATGGAATCGTTGACTTTAGGACATCATGAATTTGAAGTCACTCAACTCCACCCGGTCTCTTTGTACCTTTTTTTACGGCCTTTTAAACTTTAGAGCAATAAAAAAGAAGGTGAGTATCGATGAGTATTACGCAAAGACTTTCCTTTTTCGTGAAGAGTAATTATTCCTACTGAATCATTGTGGCTTAAACCACACGAATATAGCACAGAATAAACAGGTAAGAGAGAAATTTATGTACGGGACAAACAAAAGGTAAAAAGAAAGTCAAAGGGGAATTGAAATCAACCGAGAAAACAGTTAATCCTTCGTTTGATGACAAATAGTAAATACCAATGATATTAGTAATCCCTAGTGTCTCTCATGTAACTAATCTTATTACTTAATAATATTACAAACAAAATAAAATAAAACATGGGTTTGGCTCCAAAACTAAAAAATCTTGATATTTATAGGCAATTTTTTAGACAGATATTGTATTTTAGGATAAACTAATAAGTTCAGACCAAGGCGGAATTTAAAAAAATAGTATTAAAATGTAACACATGGCTTGGTCGGATGCAGAGGTTAATTAATGATCACCTTTAAAAGCTTTTTTTCGACAACAAAAATTTATTAAGATAAAATTACAATCTGCCTTTTTATTAGGCAATAAGTAATTGAGATAAATGTTATCATTCATACCATATTTACAATTCATCATTCGCTCGCTCATTCATACAATATTTACAAACAGCCTAGAGACCCCCTAAGTCCACATGGTTGTCACCTCCCTCGCTTGCGAAGGAGGAAGCGGAGTCTTGGGAAGTTCCCCATGCTCCTACGTCAGCCGCGTCACTGGATAAGAGCCAGCGGAGGCTGACCAAGAGCGCGAGAGCCACAGAAGATCAGGACATGATTAGAGAAACTGGCCATTGCCAGGACTCCCACTAACACTTAGTTATAGCAGGTCACGAGGCCACTGCCGTTTTAATCTCCGAGGAGGTTTATAGGGATGAGTGGTGCAGTGCAATGACTGTGCTAAGGAATTAGGGTGGTTGGATAGGTTACTATGGAATTAAACCTTTAAAAGCTAAAGGCATTCGTTGACCTCAAAAGCGGCTGTGATATTTCTTACAAAGGGAGCCATGTATTTTTAATAAACACATAAATATAATAGTGAGTTCTCATATAGTATTTTGGTTAAGGTATCTGAAGGTTTTTGTTTCAAATCCCTACATATTTAAATAGAAGTGGATGATGTACTCCTGATGACCTTTTCGTCCCTAGCTGTAAGGAAATGAATAAGCTGAGCTATTTAAATATAAATGTATACCTTGCCAGCTCATAATTAAACTTCCACACAATGGTGAATTTTAACATTTTTTCGTTAACAGATGAAGATTCCCAAAAGCAAACAAAGTGGACAAAAAAAGATACTACCACATAAACTATAAATAGGGAAGCTAAGCCCACGTGTGGGTGGTTAATAACCCAGAAGTGGGATCGATTCGGTGGCCGGCTGACCTCCTGAATTCTTCAACGGCTGACCAAACGCTTCCATCAACAAGTGAACAGCCTTTACTCAGAAATTGCTCGGTATTTGCTCTCGAGGTTTGCTTTCTGATTCTTTGATCCAGCCTGAGAGAAACCTCTAGTGTCTCGTTCTTTTGTCTCTTCTTCCCTTATGTCACAGGTAATCGTCCTATATATATTTTACCCAACTGTCTTTCTGAATGTATTTTCAGATACTGAAATTTCAGTTACTCCCCATATTAGTTACCTGTCGAAATATGTTTTAGTAAATTTTATGATTTCATTGATAAAAGTCCAGAATCGGTTTTGAGCCTTGATGTTCTGTTGTTATTTTTTCAATGGTTGAGGGAGGGTGGATTAAAGTCGGTAGCACACATAAAAAAATCAATGATAAAAAAAACTAGAGGATCGACAATGAGTTCTGAGCTGATTTTAAGTTTTCTTCGTAATGGTTGAGATATTTTCAATTTTTTCTAGAAAATGTGATTTTTGGTTACCGAGTTGGCGCAACAAAAAAAATGGCCAATTAACACTCTAATGCTTGGTTTCATAAGAATATTTATATTCTCCACTCTCTTTGTCCTTTATTTTATTCGTATTTATTTTAAAACTTCTTTAGTTTATTATTGGTATAAACTAATTTAAGTCGCTAGTAAGATCAAAAACGAATGGTTAGGCTACTGATCCTAGGTATTGTTTGTTGTAAACTAGGTACTGTTTATCTTCCTTCGAGACAAACCCACTGTAGCGACCGCTAACTACATAAGATAAATCACCCTATACTCTATTGCATATATATTGTAAGCAAAAGTAAAATAACATGAACTAAATGTTTTATAGACAAAGGTAAATAACATGAACAAATATAAATCATTGTAAATGTGTTAAGCAATAAAAGGCGGAAGCCAAGTCACACGAGAAGGGTCAACAGCTGTCAGTCAGGTACCCGCTGGGCCTAAGAGCCAGATGAGCGAGGGTACCACAGGTCATAAACAGTCATAAACATAAACAACCCTTGCAGCCCTTTACCTCCAGGGGAGAAGGCTGGTCGGCTGATCAGGTGGCGGTCGCGGTTCCTCACCACATGTGTGCGTGAGAACCAACCGCCTGCCTAGGCCCTTGCAGCCGTCCCAGAGAGGGTACTTAAGTCAGGGCTCCTGGCCCTGTAAATTAGTCTCTCGCGACCTTTACTCGTGACGCTTGGTTTCCGCTCAACTTCTAAAAACTTGACTAATTTTTTATGAAAAACATCTGTACCTCTTCTCTTGAACATAGTGCACTGTCGGGGCAAATACCTATCAAAAATGGAGTCAGATAGTAAAGCCGTCATGAAACAATTGTCCAGGTTATAAACTCAAACGACCCTCACTTGTCACCAGGACTAGGGTAACCAGGCACCCCTCGTGACGACCCGACAATGATCTTTCAGCCCTCGTTGGCCGATGGGGTTTCTTCATCAACTGAAACCTCTAAACATAAGACTTTTTTTTCTTTCCATGTCTACTTAACAATTTTGTCTAAGATGTTTTCCCAGAAACACATTTTCAAAGGATAAAGAAAAGAAAAGTTAAGTTTTCCCACGCTTTCAGTAGCTCATGCAGCCATTCTCAAGTGTTTTTTGGAAATCAGACCAAATCGGACACCTTACTGTTACTGGAGTAAGCGGCCATGACCCCTGAAAAATTGGCTATTTTCTTTATCCTTTGTGGTTTTGTGTGGTTGGGACGAATATTATTTTGTATGTATCCGTTTATAAGTTTAGATAAAAAAAATATTAGTATATCATACCACGTTATTGGGTAAGAATAATTGGAGAACCACTTTTTTTTTTTTTTTTAATTTCAAAGCCTCTTTTAATTTTTTATAAGTATACAATGAACAAAAATTTATATTGTTACAGTTTGCTCCTCTTACTGCGATGCGCTGATGCATTCGAAGGAGGGCATAATATAAAATACATTTCGATCTGTAGTAAAAAGTCTATAAACACATCCACAACACTAGGTGACGAGGCTCACCTTCGGCTTGTTACCGACAATAAACACTAAAAACAAAACAAAACAAACTAAAACCTATACCTAGAACCTAAGACTAAAGTGTTCCAGCCACGACAGCGTCCTTCCATCGATGGGGGAACGGAGCGGGGGTTATAGTGTTAAACACCAGGTTTTTTAAATATTGTAATGAGTCAAAAAATGGAATGACCACGAATTCACACTCGGTATCTGAGGGTAGGCGAAAACCGTCCGGATCCCAAAGGCGAGTGTGAACCGGAGAGAGGCAGACTGGATTGCTCCTTTTTCAAATGGAGAGCTTTGAAATAAAAAAATCGGTGTTACTTGGCAAATGGAAAAAACTAATAGACTGTTCTAAGGAACTTTCATTGAGTGGATTGCGGAGTGCCGGATGTAGTGAATATAAGTTACAAAGTTTGTTGATAACAATCAATCGAGGGAGGGGGAGTGCAAAAAAGGAAAGAGGATATGCTAATATTGTCATTAGGTGTCAGGGGCAGGAGTTGAGTCTGAATATGCACCCAGAGCGCGCTCATTAGACCCCACGGCCAAGTTTTAACTGAGTTCACGTCGACTGCAGCTCTCTCTCCACGGACTCTGCTAACGAAAGCCTTATTCAAATGTTGTTAGCCCTAATGCGGTCCGACAGTGGCAGATGGTGAAGGTCCCTAACACGGAGCCTCTGTTCTCTGAGGTTTAAGCACTCAGTCATCAGTCAAGTCTGCTTGCGCGTACTTCCGACTTCATTAACTTTCATGGCGCATAATGTCAACTTAAGAGTTACATCATGTTAAAAAATAAATCGAGTAATACGTTACACGGTTTTTAATGTGTTTGAACGAAAGTGATTTTAATAGTTATATCCCATTACATATTACGTGTAATTACCATAAGATCCTAATCTTCCTAATAATAATAAAGTGTATACCCTACTTGAAATGATGTGAAAATATTTATTTTCATTTAACGTATCTGTTTAATTAATGGCATTTTTTAATTTTTAATTGCCTTGCTTTTATTGTAAGGATCTCTGAAGCATAAAATTAAACGACAATCCAAAATAGTATGCCTTAAAAAAAAATACTTTTGTCAGGTTGAGTTATTGACAGTTTAGTAACATTTTTAAAAGGTGTTTTGAAAATACATGTTGCTTATCAGGGTGAGACGTTTAATCTAATAGTCTACGAAAAATCATAGAAACATATTTCTGTTTTTAATACCAAGTTATTAATTAATTAATGCCACTTAAGGGTTCCTAATTTTTTTTTTTGTAAATCATAAAAATGCTAAAAACGTTTTAAATTATTATTGATAAAATACTTTTGAACTATTTGATATGTTTTATCAAAATTACTCCATTTCATTTTTTAGAGCTCGTAGTTACTAAAAAACCTTTTTTCATCTCCAGCCTCACCCACCATACTCGCCCGATATGGATATTGGATTTCCATTAATTACGATCGCTAAAAATTTTAAAATTCGGATGAAGTCCAAAATGCCACCTCCAGATATTTTGCACAAAAACCAATTGATTTTTATCAATTCGGCATTGAAAATTTGCACACTAGATGGCAAAAGTTTGCTGATAACGAGGGTGATTATATCATTGATTAATAGCAAAAACTTGTATTAATTTATTTTTTGACTTTGATGTAAAAAAAAAAACATTTCTTTCCGGTCCCCCTATTATTTGGGGTAAATACCATTTTGTGGCGTTCTGACCCACATTCGCTGTGGCATGCTCAAGTGACACTATCTGATTTGCGGAATTAAATGAAAAATATCATTATTCTAAGATGAAGTCTAAGAAGAATAGCTTAAGTTAATTCAAAACCATCATTGTTCGTGTATAATTCAATAAAAAAATTCGTTGGTCTACGATAATTGGTTGTTTGTAATTTTATTTCTTCAGAATTAGTACAGTTTGCCATTTAAAAGCACATGTTTCTATAAGTCGAGTAAATAAACATGTATATGGTGTCAGTACTTTAAAGCAAATGTAGTCTTTTAAAGCAAATGCCAACAATTTACTTAGCCCGAATGCGATAAATTTATAAGACAAGTAAAGAAATAATGAATTTTTAAAGGAACCTATTCTCAAATATCATTATTCTTTATTGATAGAACAGAATTTTATAGATTCATCTGTTCGGGTTGTCTAGGTGGTCTCTTAAAAAGTTTAAGATAAACGAAAATGTGTGGGCTTTAGCGAAAGATTTAAATCCGAGCACCCAAAATAGAAGCGAACTTTATTTTTAGCCGTCTGTAGTTCATAAGAGGCTGTATCAGCGATCACAAAGGATTCAAACTGGGTCGTGACGGGCTCTAAGGTGCTTCATTCCTCCGCTTCATTATTTCACTTCGTCAGACTGTGAATAAATTGTACCTTCGTAATTTTACATTATTGGAAAATGTACATTAACCACTACCCATGGCGTTGTCAATTCGTTCATGTGTATGAATCAGTGCGTTATTGTTTTCACTCCTGCCTATATATATATATAAGTTATCGTCTCCCGGCTTTAGAGTATCAAAGAAAAAGAGAGAATACGGATGGTAATAATTCACACAGGTTCGATTGTTAACTGACTTTATTATCTTCTCATCCTCTATATATACACAGCCTATGTTTACACTAGGCCCTGTGGTATTAGGCTTAGCATTGTCTTGCCACTAGCCATAACATATACCATATATAACATATATATATATATATATATATATATAAAGCACACCCTTTTGGACCAACGGGATAATAAAACAGACCACCTGCAGACAGACTCCGCCTTTCACGAGGGAGGGGGGTACAATATTTATATCGGTAAGTTTCGCCCTGAGAACCACTCTGTTCTTAGCCCCTACAGCCGCTAACTAGTCGCGATACGACCAGGGCCTCGGGGCCCTGAGAGTAAGCCCACTCAGCCTTCCGCTAATCTACTCTCTCTATGCCACACCTCTACGACGGCACTTTGCCTCACAGCCTCTAGCAGACCTCTGACGACTTGTACCTATTACGCTGCCGATCTCTCGCCCGAGCTCTGAAAACTGGTCTTATTCTTTATGAACCTCTGAACCTCATCCTGAACACAGTGTCTTGTCGGGACACATCCCTATCAATAAATGGAGTCAGATATTAACGCCTACATGGAACATGGTCCATGTTATTAACTACAACAATCCACACTTGTCACCAGGGCTAGAGTGATCAGGCACTCCCCTAGTGACGCCCCCCCCCGACAATTGTTCACCCTTTACCGACATATGTATATATATATATATGTAAGATCTAATTAACCCATTGGACCAAGGGATAAGTTACCATGCATTTTTCCTTAATTCTATATTAAATATGTTTTTTTATTATTAATATTTTATATTGATTGCGAACTAAATAGGAAAAATACTCTGTAGGCTTAGCGTGTACAAAATAAGAAGTAAATATCGGAAAATTATCGCTCTGCTAGCGATGCTTTGTACGTGATTACCTTGTGATGTGGTAATTTGTTTACCTAGAGATAACAGAAATGCCGACCTGAGGATTTGCTTAGGTATTTACTTAAGACTCCCCGGGAAAGTATCCATCAGGAGAATGAACACCCCCCTTTGTTCTCTGGGTCCAGGTAGTATCCTAAAGTCGACCGAATCATCCTTGATCGGCCACAAGCGGTAACCTCAGTACGCAAGTAAAACCCGACAGTCATATTCTTTGGGAGCTTGTTTCAAAACCCACCATGTACCATAGCTACATACCGTGTCCCTATCCACCTTACCCATTCATCATGTATCAATACTCGTTACTACAAATCAAGCCATTATTATGTGTTTGTATGTCTTTCATGTTAGGCTATAGTTTATTCTACGAAAAAACGCTATTTGTTCATCTTCTAGCCCCGTGGCAGCAACTTTGACATTCCCACCTTGAAGTGGTATTTAATAATATAATAAGAGTTTGAGGTGCTATGTCTCACAGATTTATTAAGTATGAAAAATTAACATTTCCTCCGTATTCTTGATCTAAATTGTTTAATTGTATTTGTTAAACCACGCAAGTCACTAAAAATCTCCGTTTTAATAAATATTGGCCAAAAATTCCGTTCCATGAGGTGTTCGATACCAGTAAATACGCAATCTCTATTGTTAAATTCTTAATGAGAGATTTAAATCTTATAGAACTTCCAATTTATAACATGAGAACTTGAAAGTAAGTATAACGGAACCGACTTTTTAATTTTTTTTTTTTCATATTCTTTTGTTACTGCATTTAAACTAAGAAATAATCTGCTTAGTTCAATTTGATTTTGTTCAAAATTATAGCCGGGTTAATGTCTCTCGTGACCTTAAAGCGTAAAAGAGTTCCAACACAGAATGTTATATTAGATTTCAGATTTAAATGATTCGTCATTTAAATAATATTTAAACTGAAAGAAATGAATTGTAATTACCAGCCTTAGCGAGGAGATTATGATTCCATTCTGTATAAAAAGAAACAAAAGACAACATTTGATGGCAGTTTGTACAATGCTCGTTCCATATTGAAAACTTCATTTTTTTTTTAATTACCTGTACTAGAGGTGATTAACTTTCTTTAAAAAAAAATGTTCAACATTGTATAATTATTTCAATTCGGTTGTGATCGGGTGAAAAACATGCTGACAAGGGTGTTATTTTTATTTTTCGATTTCAACAACCAGAATTATGTACAATATGAAGCACCCATATAAAGCAGGATGAATAATTCTCAAAAAGTAATATGATTAAAAAAATAAAAGGAACATAAGTTTACTCTAGAACCCTAGTTTATAACCGATCCAACCTTAAACCCCTCTCCCCTGATAAATTACAACCTTCGATAAGGCGGAAAAGGCCACCGTACTAGTTTACCTTATCGTGTTACAGTTTAACGTGGATCAGTTGGAAGATGTTTGTTTCCATGACGGCTGGCCGACTTCCATGAGATGGAAACTAAATTTACACCTCATGGTCTCCCCGGTGAAGAACAATAGACCATTGAGACAGCGGCTCCATTGAAGGGGCCTCAGTGAGCTGTTCCGGCCTCTCTCCATGTGCCAGCCCTCACAGCAGTCCATGACTAATTGCTCCCCTCTTTCCATCTGTATTACCTAACGACCCCTATTCTACATTTATTAAGAAATTTATGATAGAATTTGTGAATTTATCGGTACCTGTAATTGTTTTTGTACGCTCCATACGTGGATTAAAGGGAATTAAGACCTCCAGCAATGATGAATATTTAATTCACAAATATAAATTAAAAAAAAAAAAACCCTCCATTAATTTCTACACGAACTAAATGTACGTGAATCAAAAAGTTAACAATATAAAAAAATACAATTAACTTATTAACCAAAAACATACAAGAAATCATATATAGCGACCACTAACTACATAAGATAAATCACCCTATTGTATATATATTGTAAATTAATTTAAACAAATGTAAATAACATGAATAAGTCATTGTAAATGTGTAAACAATAAAGAGGTCACAGTTGCAAGCCGGGTGTTAACCGCTAACCCACAGCCTTCTGCTGCCTACACAAAGACCGACCACTTACTTAGCCCTTATTGGTTACAACAACGAAGGAAATGATTGGGCCTAACGAGCCACCACTAACTATAAATAGGGGCAGATCTTGAGCTGTAATTCACTCTCCTCCTAGCGAAGCTACCCGACTTGCAGCTGCGACAGTATTCAAGAATTTGGTCGTCTTCCTTATGAAAAACCTCTACATCTCTTTCTCTCCTCACCTCGCTATGTTTTAGTCCGGCGTCGTCAGACCCCCACACCATCCTAGTAGCAATCTCTGCCTTCGTCTCGCTAAAACTAGCACCTCCTTGGGAGAGACCTCTCCCTAGTGAACAACGGTTGTCGCGGCCCTGCAAACTGACCAAGCAGTGTCTCCCGTGACAATTCAGTCTGCCTCTCTCCAGTTCACACTCGCCTTTGGGATCCGGACGGATTTCGCCTACCCTCAGATACCGAGTGTGAATTCGTGGTCATTCCAAGACCACACAAACTACCTACCTACCTACCCTATACCTCTTCTCCTGAACATAGTGCATTGTCGGGGCACATATCTATCAAAAAATGGAGTCAGATAGTAACTCCGTCACGAAACGATTGTCCAGGTTATAAACACAAACAACCCTCACTTGTCACCAGGGCTAGGGTAACCAGGCACACATCATATCAAATAAGCATAAATGGGAAACATCTAGTAAGGACGGTAAAGCTAAAGTGGATGGTATAAAAAAAAAAAACGCCTCTTACATTTTATGATTGCAAACATCATATGCATATATCTAACAAAAAGGAATCAGTTTTTGGAATTAATTATTAATAAAGTTTTTACTTTCTGCTTGTGGGAACGCCTCAACCGTAAGGTGTATAAACAGCTAATCGAAACCGGTTGATTTGATTTATCACTATCCGTCTGTTGTCCATGGGCTCCATACGAAATTTACTTTTGCAGATTTAATTGTTTTGTTGTTTCATTATGTTTCGTGGATTTTAATCTATCGTTTTATCGTTATCATCTATCTTATAAAGATATTGCTAACTTGTTTTATTTAATTTTAAATCAGTCCTTTCATGTCTACACATGTAACAGCCAGGCGGGTTGCAATTATTTTAGTTCAGATACAATAACTATCTGTAAATAAATTAAATACGAATGTCCCCTCCATTCTTTTCATTTGCCTATCAAGCCTTCCCAGGTCACAGTTCAAAACTTGTGTTTTAAATATTAAGGTCTTGTCATATTTAAGGTCTCATTACAGGTGGTAAATTAAACAGAATTACAAAACATGTTGAAATCGATGTTTTGAGTCCCTGCTGATTTCTGGAAAGTTTCCATTGCTTTAATGGGTAGCTGATATACACAGTTCTAAATCGTCCTGAAAAGTAGATATGATCAGAAAGATATTTATAAGTAACTTATAACCTTCCGCTTATTGCACTGCAAGCTTGCTAGGCCTACTCAGCTGTAGCGATATGTGTTCAAGAGGGCAAGTACTATCCCCCCCCCCCTCTACCGCAGATGGGAAAACACGTTCGAACTAATAAGTTCCACGCCGGGACCAAGCGCTATCGAATCGTAAAATCGATATAGAACCTCATCCAGCCCACTCTTCACAGCCGACTACACAAATCTGTCCACTGCCTACATGATCTGATGTTTGCTAATGTATTCGTGCTCTCGTCGTATCTGTATGCAATATATTATCAGTGACATATTAGCTATTGAAAATAATCTACAACATGGTGATACAAAATACCTCTAGATTGTGATTCCCTTAGGACCAGTGCAATTATAGAAAACACACACGAAAACTAGGAGGTATTTGTCCTATATGTTCGAAAGTAAAGACTTCACGCGCAGTATATTCAAAACCGTGCGATTTCTATCGATCTTAGACATGATTGATTTTCTTTTTCTAAAAAAAAAAATTGATCCAATTCGTCACTAAGAAAATTGTTGAGCATGACTTAAAGGAGACAATTACGGACTCTCTAAACTGGTACTTAGTTTCTAATGTTCTTTTTCAGTGTGAAATACAATGCACCTTGGCGTTCAAGAGATGTTACATCATTATATACCAGAAGGTATGGACGATACCTTGGAGGTACATTTACTATGTGGTATAACTGGGAACGAACAATCACACAAGAGATCATCCAATGTAGACATATCAATTTTTTTGACTCCTTGCAATACTTAACAAACCCGGTGTTTAACACTATAACCCCCGCTCCGTTCCCCCATCGATGGCAGGACGCTGTCGCGGCTGGAACGCTTTATTCTTAGGTTCTAGGCATAGGTTTTAGTTTTTTAGTTTCCCGGTTGTAGGCTGATGTGACTATGGACTTTTAACTTCAAAAAGAATGTATTATATTTATGCACTCCTTCAAATGCATCTGTGTATGCAGAAAGAGGAGAAATATGTAAATCATAATTTATCTATTTATTTATTTTGTTTATTGTAATTTTCAATAAAGAGGATTTGATATAAAAAAAAAAAAAAATACAGGAGAGCGAAACGAACTTGATTCTCTCGTATGCAAGTGCTGCAAAATTTCGGATCACAGAGTGATAGAAAATTGGAAGGAGTATAACAAATTAAAAAAAATAAATAAAATAAAAAATCTTCAAACGTTTCAAGATATGTGAAATCCGATGTGAATGAACTGTTATCTTCACTTGAAAATCAATAAAAAATAAATAGTGGTGCGTCTACTGTGACTTCTCACACAGTTATCTATCGTTCGGACCAGATCACTCTACTCAAAATTTATGCAAAGAACATCCAAGATTGAATGTGTACCGAATCTTAGTAGACTACTACTCCACACAGAGCTACGAACCCCACACGCATATGCCAACATCAAGAGTCTGTATAGACCATTCCATTAAAACCATTCCAACATTATTTGACAAAAGACATTCCAACCAGACTACAACAACACAAGACTTACGTGGCACGCCACGACGATACTGCAGGCACTGGAGTAGGGATTAATTAATTTAAATTAATAGCCATCGACATAATCCGTCATGTGGGGGGGCACCACTGGATGTTCATGAATATTTGTTACTATCATTCACTCATTATCTCAGTATACAGTTGCGAATAATAAAAAATATGGATGCTTCTGAACCATGGATAAACTAGTATATAACATAAAATTGGTACAAGTGCTCGCATACATCAATGCCATTACCTCCATCAGACAAAGCACCGCGAGCACATGACATTTACTGGTATATAAACCTTTGTATGTACTCCCGCTCCTGTGGTGTTTATGTGGTTTCTTATGTGTAACATTGGACCACTCCCTGTGACCTCTGCAACATGGTGGTCACATTTTGTTAATATAATTTTAACCTTTTTGACCGTTAACAAATTTTTTTTTTTTAATTGTAGCTATTGCCCTCTTATACTACATATGTATATTATTACAAATACGTTGTTCGTTCTCAAATGATTCCTACTAGTCTGCAGTGTTTTGTATCACATAATGAGTTTTAATTTTTTTTCTAATGCTAGTGTGAGCTTCCCAAAGTGCTTGTACACGAAACGTAACTTGTTGGGTACACCTACAAATGACTTTTTATTTCAACACTAAAATTATTTGTTTTGTGTGAACATTAAAACAGCTATCAACAAATGTTTAGACGGTTGGTCGATTCCTCACGAATTCTTTAAACCCGCTTATCAAACACACAGGCTGTGAGCACAGGCAAGGCTGAGCTCCCATACATACGAAATGGTTTGTGCATACCGATATGAGGCCTATTGCACGTTTCCCAAAATTATCACCCTCCATTTGAATTTCAAAAACCCCTGAGCATAAACGTGGATAAGGACCGATTTATGAGAGCGATTGTTTCAGCCAATCGTGTGCACAATGGTGACATCAGGTTTCAAGCGGTTCGCTTTCATTTACGGTATAATGAGGCAAAAGAAAGTTTATCGTGTACTGCCTTCATTTAACTGTCGGAATGCGATGTTGGGTTCCGTACTCAACATAATTACGCAACCATAGTTTTAGTAGCCACCATCAGCATAGTTTTTTGGGGTAGAACTTTATTCCGGGTGCCCGTTGCCAGGGAGGGGTGGGGGTTAATCAATGAATCATTCATATTATTTTTAAAATCCCAGAAATAAAAAAGAATAACAGAATAATAACGCAAGGTATCGAGAAGTATTTTACTCCTAAATTAAACGAGGAAACAACGACCTATTAGAATAAACAAAACGTGAAAGTAGAAACCAGTAACATTTTTATCCTGTCAAAAAATCTGTTATTGAAAGGTGGATGAAATGTTCCCTTGCAAAAGGCGTTCCCCGCCCTATTCGCTCACTGCGTTGCCAATAATACGAACGAGAGATAAAGTGGAAGGGAAGAAAAATAACATTTCGAGTGTAAATCGACTCAAGATTGCTTTTAGAACCATGCTACAACTGAAGGAAATTCTTTGTCTTATTAACTATCACTAAATCTGGTCTTTTCTCTGGTCTAGAATAGGCGCATCATTTAGTCTGACTCGTATTTATGAAGCAGTATTGTGATTTTTATCGTTGTTCTCATATCGTTTGTTGTTTACGTCTTGCGCTGGGTTGACTCGAACCATAAGTCTACCTCGAAATAATAACAGAAGATATTCTTGTATATAAGTGAGAACTCGTTACCGGTATGTGAGAAATACTTATAAAAGTATGATAAGACTATAGATGATCAACATAATAATGAATAGGAATTTAACTGTAAAGTCTTCAAGGATGATTTAATGCTTCATTTCTCGTCATTTTAGATGCCTAAAAGAAAGGCAGCTGGCAGGAGAAGAGCGTGACGATTCAATGGAGACATGCCCTAGTTCCTAGAAGACTTAGCAGACGAGATATACTGATGATGGGTGTAAGATTCGCCGACATTAAAAGAAATCGTCTAAATTAGCATAAATGAAAGTAGTCCTGAATGTTGCAGAACCACATAAACAAGAATGGATTCGAATGCAACACAGACGAAAAGTCTGATCTTCTCCACTCACCTAAAGAAGAGTGCATGTCCATGCTTGTTCGTGCAAACTAATTTCTTCCCCATTGCAATATCAAAAAAAGAAAGTGGAACTGCATCACCCACACGTGGAAAAAAAATTCACCCTTGACTGGACCAGGAGCAAACCACAAAGGACCCTGATGGCAACGGACAGTACAAAAGTGGAATGTCCTCAAAGGAATTGAAAGAGAAATAAAAGATAGTTGGAGACCTAGTCGCTCTATTGGGAGTCGCAGAAAATGTATCGTATACCTCATAAAGGTTTAATACTGAAAACTCCAGTACTTGGGTTAACTCTACCTTCAAACTTTTCTCGACTATATAACTGCTTCAAACGTTACCTTCAAAGATATTTTTAATTAGCTAAAATCTCTTTTTATTTCTTAATAATATACTCAAAGGTTTAAAATCGAAAATTTAATGAGTGTAACAATAATGAGGCTATAATGGTAAACTATCAAATATGAGAAACCGCATTTCACTACAAAGCCCTGCTTTAGCGATATAGAAAAGTAATAAATAATAGGCGCATTTAAGTATGAAAAATTAATTTGGTGTATCTAAAAGGTTAATTAATTGCTTTATTTCCTTACTAATGTACACCTCAGCACGTACTTGTAGATATATATTTGTGCTCTTGTAAGCGGAAAAACACATATTTTTTCATTGTGCATCTGTAATTATATGAATGAAAAGCATGCGATCCTCTTTAGTAAGATATCCCTAAATCAGGCTTGATTCTATGATGAGGAATCACTGATGGATATTGTGCTGTACAACAGAAAGCCATATATTCGAGACTATCCTTGTTCACAATCCCGAAGGAGGGAACTGGTAGCAGGAGTCAGAACACGTTCTGACCTAGATAGAATCCATCTTAATTAAAGTGACGTTAAAGAAGATCAAATAACTCCCTGTGCATACCAAATCGAAATAGGCCTCTACCTTCCGATATTCCACGAATAAAACCCTTTTTATATATTTTTTGTTCTAATGGCGTTGTGTGAGCAAAAATATGAAAATATCCAAAGATGTCTCTAATTGTAGTTTACGTCTAATTAGGCATGAACAACCCGACGAATGAACAATGCGTTTAAACATATTCCTACACATCGACTAGTGTACAATAGGATAACAAATAATTTAAATCAATAAATTAATCTTCAAAGATAAAAAGAGAAGAAAGTAAAGACAAATTGAAACAGCAAGCATCTTAATGACTCTATTATAAATGGCACAATTATAGGACAAAGAAATTATACCAAAAGTTAACCAATGACTAAAAATTATTAATTTAAAATGGAAAACTATAATGATTGAATGGTATACTTTTCAAGCTCTACTTCGTACAAAATTTCTAGGAACATTATTTTGTTGAATTCGTAATGTTTCATGTAACAACCGTTCTGTATAGAGAATAGAAAAAACCTATCCTCAAAAAATGCATCAGAGCAAGTAAAACATTTCCACTTTTTTTCCTGCAAAAATACAACTTTTTCTTTTTGCATTTAAAAAAAAAAACACTTGTTTTTCATGTGGCTCGGTTTTGTTGGTAGGACAGGCATCAGCAGTGTGACCTATCACCGCTCCAGTAGTTTTTGGTCTGAACTGATGAACCTCCATAGACTATTACTGTGACATTTTTTTAATATTTAACGTGTGGATTTAATGACCTGAAAAGTTAAGTAAGTAAAAGCATCTCATTACAATTTTATGTTTAACACAAGCAGTATTGACAGATCAAAACCAAAGGAGGTTCATACAGCAGACTAGTGGGAAAAGCCTGAGGCATCAAGTATATTTATAACTATCAGGTTTCTCTAAGTAACATACAAACTGATAGTTCGTAAATAGCGTCCTTTGAACTGAGGTTCCCAGGAGGGCTTTTATAGTCCTGTTTCAAAAATAGCCGTCTCTTACTTATTCCAATGAGAATCGTTATAACAATTATACACTTACTCTGTGAGGCCATTCTGAATATAAACAAGTAGTTGGTTAATTGACAGTTATTTAAATTAAACCAACTCGAGCCGAAGGAAGAATCTAAGGCATTTCCAATTGGGTTTAAATCGATTTCCTTAAAGTGTGGTGGGTGTTTAGGGTGGGAGTAGAAGGGTGGACTCCGTTAAAAGCATTTCGGACAATATAAAAAATTCAGAAGATAATAACGTTAAATATTTCCTCCCTAAAACTCATTATAAAAAAAGAAGTTCCCTTTGTGAGCTGACATTTTTTCCTGGGCTTGTTACTAGCTTATATTTTATAAGTTTAATTAAAATCTGGTATGGCTGAGTGACTAAACAAATACAAAGGCTAGTGGTATTTATTGAGAGTGAATAACGATGTTAAATATTTCTCTTTTCTTTAAAAATTAGCATTGGTGCCATAAAAAACATTTGCTGGCCTTAGTGGCCTAGCACTGATCTCGCCTTCTGCGCCACCCATCATGAAGTGGCTGTTAAGTATTGCAAGCTTTCAACTTTTTTTATCGCTCCTTAGTCAATTTGCACCTTATGATGTCCTCTCGTATATATAACCACACTGTGGTATTCCCTTCACCTTTCTCATCATTTCCTTCGTTAATTCTTTGTGATTTAAGTGGCGGCTAACACCACATGATGATTGTTCACTCTTTCTGAATATAGCGTCAAAATGAAGCAAACTCACCCGTTTATACGGTTAAAGCCTTAATAAATCGTTGTTTAAAAAAATACTAGTTTCATTCCACAAACCAGGGTTTATAGTAAAATGTTATTCCTTCCATTGTTTTGTTTTTTTGTTGACGTCTTTAAAAAATCACTGCATCCCCTCATTTCTGTTTTATATATGTAATGGTAAAGACTCTTATTATTTATAGATCCACTTTTATGTTCATATTTCTCAAGTCTACAATTGTATCTTTTTTATTATCACATACAATACACTTATTTTTTTTTTATTTCTTTCATATCACTAAGCTCCTGCCTAATTCCTAGCTAAACATTACTTATCACACTATCTGGGTTTCAAAAATTATGTTACCACTAATCCAATATCTAACAACCGAGATAATTTTTTTTTTTTCTTTCAAAACCTCTTTATTGATAATATATATACAATGACAAAAATAAATAAATAAATTTGGAATTACAGCTGTCTCCGCGTGCGCATTCACAGATGCATTCGAAGAAGTGCATAAAATAAAATACTTTCAGATTGTTGTTAATAAGTCCAATACACATACACTCACTAGGTGATGAGGCTCACCTTCAGTTTTCAACTGTGGAAAACACTAACACTAAACCTCAACCTAGAACCTAAGACTAAAGCGTTCCAGCCGCGACAGCGTCCTGCCATCGATAGGGGAACGGAGCGGGGGTTATCGTGCTAAACACCGGGTTTGTTAAATATTGTAATGAGTAGAAAAATTTGATATGTCTACGCTGGATGAATTCATTCACCGTAGGCAGCTCAAAGATCTCGTGAAGCTCACTGTTACTCCGCTGCTGGAATGAAGTACCTCTTTCATCAGTATACCGTTTTGTAATTGTTGGAGTCGCTGAGCTGTTGTATACCTCAGATAACGGAAAAGCGGTGCACCATACAGCAGAGTAGGCCTGAGTATACTCTTGTAGATCAGTAGCTTCAGACGAAGTGATAGATTGGGGGAAGTCAATAAGTGCGTAAGCCGGTAAGACTTCGTGCGTGTTTGTTTCAACTTCTTTGTAAAATGAAAACCGAGATTAGAATTTTTGATTTTGTCATGCCCCCCCCCCTCCTTCAAAGGCTAATGAGTGCATGAGTTACTTAACCACACAGCCGAGTCGCTCTATTTCCTTCCTGTAAGTTCTGAATTCCGGCTAAGCTTAAATGTTGGTTCCCTGCTCACAGCAATAAGGCAGCAGAACTATCGAATGGGGTGGAAGCGGTGATCACGCGATGCCCACCAAACAGGCACTCACCCCTAGGCTAGGTTATTGCTCCCTCCAATGCTGGCTAGTCCACCAATCTAACTCGGGAATTTTGTTTTTATAGTGACCTGAATTCGTATTCTAGTTGTATAAATAGGTATAATCAAAATTATGAACTTAAAATATTGTAGATAGCTAAAATAGTCACAAAAAACACCTTGGGGCGGATTAATTGGGTTATATTATACACATATACTATAGTTTGGCTTTAAAAATATGTTTTTTTCATGATTTGTTTTTTAATTCTTTTTTACCGTTTAATACACGTTCTTAACTTTGAGTATTGACTTCAGAAACCTTAAGAGAGAGAACAAAGAGAAGTTAACCAACAGTAAATGTCGTTACTTAAGAGGCCGACTTTTTTCACTGGCAATTTTATTCCACAGACTCTCGGATCTTTTATCTTAATAAAATTATATCCTGGATAGCCTGAGGCGTTGCAGAATATTTATTAAAATTTCAGATCGTTGCTCATAGATTTTATCATAAATTTTATCCATTAGTTGTGAGATACTCGGTTCTTAGACTAAATTATTCTTGATGCAAAAATTAAAGTTGTGGTTTTGTGCGGTGGTTAAGGATTAATTTATTATTTATTAATTAAGAACTATGACGTCCCAAAAATCGGTAATTTATTATACGCACTACCACTTTCAACAGTTCACGCCACCATTATTAATTGCTATAATAACAAGATTGTTGTTAATGAATAATAAAATAATAATTATGTAATATCATAACTGTGCCGTTTTAGGAAAAGTAGTTATGCCGGCAGATCTGAGGCACATTACTCCTCGTGGTATTATTTGTATTTTTACATCAATAATGAATTAATTTTTTCGAATTATATTTAAACAAAATAAAGGATGTCTAAATTACTTAGGACATTTCACATTATGAAGCTTGAGTTTCTTAAATACTGAATCAAATAATTGTGAAAAAAAATAATTCATTTTATTTTTTTAATCATCTTGGTCCTTAAAAATCGAATCTCCTGTACATTTAAACAGCTGTTAAATAAAGTAATGACTGAAACAAATATTGAAATATTTTATTTCATTTTATATAATAAATATTTAAAACAACATTGAATAGACGATTTATTTTGTTGAATACAACAACCGTACATCTTGTAATATCTAAAAAATATTTCAATGTGTCATAAATAATTGATAAAAACTCAGAGTAAATCATAAATATCTTTTGAGTAGTTATGAAAGCACAACAATCAGATGTTTTCCAAATCTAATTTGAAATATAGGAAGGAGGAAAATGAAATAATCAGTGTGACGTTGGTTAATAAGTTCAGGGGGTAAGTTCCAGACCATTTTTTTTTTTCAAGTTCAAGTTTTTTCCCCATACAATCCATTATCATATATTCAAACAAATTTCCACAGCACAAGCCAAGGTGTTAAAGAATATACTCGTAAAATTATGACGTATTGGGTCATTTTCATGCCTACGTATCGTATAACAAATATATATACCAACGAATGAAGTTCGCCATGTACACCTTTGTAAGTAGAGCCTCTCTCATCGTTCTAGGTAATTATCATTTCAAAGAGGGAAAGACTTCAATTGTAACACTGTCCAACTCACGATGTACTAATATATCTGTTACAGACACAGGGATAGGTTCCTGTTTTACCCTTTTCATCTTTTCGTTGGCAAGTTAGTAAAGCTGTGACTCTGATATCATTGACTGAAATTATTAATGGCCTTTGAATATATTTAATGAGCCTTGGTTTCATTGGCCGTGACACGCTGGTTTCGTACTCAATGAGGTCTACTATGTGGGCAATTTCACTATTAGCCTTACAATGTGTAAAAGTCGGTGCTTTAGACCACTACAAGACATTGGAAACCTGCTTCATCGTAATTTGTTTTGATGATTAAATTGCTAAAGACAACGTCATCGAGCACAATACAAAAACTTTGTTCAACTACAACAAGCTACTGAGGCAGTCGCCTCCTTTTTTCGAATGATTATTCTGAATTTCTACTGGATACACGGAACAAACAAACCTGGCTTAAAGTGAGTCAAAACTTTTACGTGCCTATCATGAAGAAATTTTTATTTTTAATGACTTTCGAAAATCACGAATAGACAAACTTTAGATTACATAGCACGAATACAAAGACTTTTGACTCATCGTTAATATTTACTCTTAAGCCGCAAAAATTTATTTATGTCTGCATGCTTTCAACAGACTATAAGATTATAAAAAGATACTTAATGAGATCATTCAAGTTAATTTAAATATATAAGGACTAAATTCTAGATTTTTTTTATCAAATTTTAATCAGCAGACTGGTCCGCGTGAGACAACGTTAGATCTTTTGATATAGGAAAAAAAATTATCATATGTTCTGTTTTGTCTGAATCTACCATGCGATAACCTCGACTGGGTGAAAGAATCGTCATTTTTATCTAGTAGGATTTGCTACACTGTGATATAGCCTAATGATGACCTTAGTTGGCATGTTACGGTCATAGAATTAAGCGCATTAATTATTCTTGCTGTATTTGAGAAATAATATTGAAATAAAAAACATTTTAATTGAAAGTGGAGTTATTATTCGTATCTGTATTACATGGTGTAGTCCTAATCGCCCAATCATGGAATTTAATAAGCCTTCCACTTTGAATCTTCACGATGACAATCTCGTCGAGAGTTATCGGCAGTTTTATAATGCTAAGAACAAGTAGAAAAGGTCTCCTCTACAAAGATTATTTAAATGACGATACCAGCGAGAGGTTGAGGAGTTTTGTAATACTGTGAACAGTGGAAGTGTCTTGAGCAGGGCTGTATACCTGGCTTGTGACTTGATAGAAGTCACTGATGGTTCCCTGTTATTTTTAAGTAAGCAACTGCATCCCTCCAAGACCTCCCTGCTTCCTATGCTGCTGTCCATTTCTGGGTCTTAGGTCTTGGATCAGCCTAGGTTCAATAACAGGCACTAGCCCCTGCATATAACTAATTTTTTGTGGAATTTCATCCCTATTCTTTCTGAGTCGACCTTTGACGCCATTATTGAAAAATAGATTCGGTTTGGCTTTGGACTATCATAATGATGTTTTTATTAAATTAAAAAAAAATTTTCAACCAAAAATATATAAATTCAAGCTGATTCAAGCAGTCTTGCTTCAGGCCGATCGTTAATACAAGGAGGGAAGCCAATCATGTATGCTAGCAGAGCATTGACCCAATGTGAACAAGAATATGATCAAATTGAGTAAGTTATTAGCTGATACATTTGATTTCTCCAAATTCCATAATTATGTTTACGGTCACACTAATGTTCACTGATCATTCCCCTATAACTTCGAATGTTCATAAAGATTTAGAGAAAAAAAACAATAGGCCTAAACGACTCGACTCAGATTAAAGCTCTTAACCCTTTAAATTTATTTGCCTGGAAAACTACTGGTGATTGCTTACCAGCTATCTAGAGACTGGTAGTAATTTACGTAGAGAATATATCAACTACGATGACCCTAATGTGAAAGTGTAAACACCTCTAACAATGATATAATAGTCAATTATCATTTCTCCTCTTTCACAGAAAATAATAATTTAACTTAGAAATATATCTGTACCTCGGAGGGATACAACACTATGTCCATTTTCTTAACTTTACAGGAGAGGAGTTTTAAACTTTTTTTCAACAAAAAGTGTTATTGGCACAGCTATATATTGAGATGTTGAAACAATATTTTACCAGAACATTCTATTTATTGTTATTTACATCATGCAGTTGTTATAAAATGAAAAAAAACCTTTTTTACGGACGGAAAGTCAATATGGAAAAAAATATGGACATAGTGTTGTATCCCTCCGAGGTACAGATATATACTGGTTCGACTATAACCAGATATGGTGGCATAGGTAGAAAACCTCAGTCACTCGAATTGTAAATTGAAAAAAAATTGTATTGTATCATTATCTTTTTATTTTATCATTTCTTGTATTATATAGAACATTATGTGGTTAACTTGAGGAGGGACATGTTAGGGTTGGGTACACTGTGTATAGCCTAATAATAATGCCTACCATAGCATTAAATATTGTTATAGTGAAAAAAAAAAGCATTTAAATTGACTTTGAAGTGTTTATTAATACCTACAAATACTATACTATAGGTTATCCATTTCTAAATAAGCTTTATTTTAACATGACCATAATAATGATCCATATTTTGATATTACTCCAAAGGATTGGTTAGACTTTTAAATACGGCAGTCGCCTCGTGACCTGCTATAATCGAGTGACAGTGGGAGTCCTGGCAATGGCCAGTTTCTCCAATCATGTCCTGAGCGTCTGTGGCTCTCGCGCTCTTGGTCAGTCTCCACTGGCTAGTATCCGGTGACGCGGCTGACGGAGGAGCGTGGGGGACTTCCCAAGACTCCGCTTTCTACTTCGCATGTGGACTTGGGAGATCTCTGGGCTGTCTGTAAATATTGCATGAATGAGCGAGTGAATGATGAAATGTAAATGTGGTATGAATGATAGTATATCTTAATTACTTATTGCCTAGCAAGGCAGATTGTAATTTTAGCACAATAAAAGCATCTCTCTCAAGACTTTTAAATAATTCTTTTGATAAATTAGTCGATTTGGCATCAGAAAAGCAGGTATGAAAGTGAGGCCAACTTTTTAAAATATATCACAGACGGTAGATGCCCTCTGATCAAATCTGAACACTTGGAGTGAGATTCACTCACATTTCCAAGACATCTTTGTGTGTCAGTTCTCTTAGCAACCATTGAAGAGTTTGAAGAACAAAAATTTTTTTTATGTTATGTAACTTTTTCTGAATATTCAATATAAAGTCTCTTCAGAAACAATCTTGCAAACCAGAGCAAAATTCTACAGCGAGGGCAAAAAAACATTACTTTAATGATCATCAGCTGTAGTAATCAATTCTAGTGTATTAATAATTATGCGTTACATAATAAAAAAATAAAGTGACTGTAGCGACCGCTAACTACATAAGATAAATCACCCTATACTCTATTGTATATATATTTTAAACGAATGTAAATAACATGAACCAAATATATTGTAGACAAATGTAAATAACATGAACAAATATAAATCATTGTAAATGTGTTAAGCAATAAAATGCGGGGTGCCAAGTAGTTAGTTACATGAGATGGGTCACAGCTGTCAGTCCCTTCTACCTGGGACTGACAGCTGTTGCCAGGTGAGGCCACAAGACCCTGCCAGCTCTCCCAGAGGACAAAGAAGTCACGTACCATTGGTTACACCAATCTCGATGATGGTTGGCTAAGGACAAGGCTGGCCGGGTACTTAAGGCGGTGGTCTAGCGCCGGTAAATCATTCTCTCTTGGCAAATACTCACAGACGTGGCTGCCCTGCTTGAAACTCTGAAAACCTGGCTGCTTCATTATGAAAAACCTCTATATCTCTCTCCTAACCTCGCTATGTTTTAGTCCGACGTCGTCAGGCCCCACACCATCCCAGTGGGAATCTCTGCCTTCGTCTCGCTAAAACTAGCACCTCCTTGGGAGAGACCTCTCCCTCGCGGACAACGTTTGCCTTGGCCCTGCAAATTTTCAGAGCGGACCTCCTGCGGTAATCCAGTCTGCCTCTCTCCGGTTCACACTCGCCTTTGGGATCCAGACGGCCTACCCTCAGATTCCGAGTGTGAATTGGTGGTCATTCCAAGACCGCATAAACTACCTATAAACCTACCCTGTACCTCTTCTCCTGAACATAGTGCACTGTCGGGGCACATACCTATCAAAAAATGGAGTCAGATAGTAAAGCCGTCATGAAATGATTGTCCAGGTTAAAAACTCAAACAACCCTCACTTGTCACCAGGGCTAGGGTAAGCAGGCACCCCCCTCGTGACGACCCGACAGTGACTAATCATAGAAAATTAGAAACACTTGATTGTAGTACAAGCGACTTGTGTATTCTCGGTATTTTATCTGGTAAAATGTACTTCCAGTATTTGAGGCAGGGGTCCCTCGTTTGAACGGGGAGACGGGACGAGAGTCCTGTTGCCAGCATATTGGTAATCCCAGTGTCATTTCCTTTTTACGGCTTGGTGAAAATTGCTGGCCAGTATAGCTCTGTGCCCAATTCTAGACATTTATTAAAGCTTTTATTAATTGTTTGGTAAATATACCTAACAAAGCTTTTATTTCACTAGCTTTTATTTATTTTATTATCATCTTCATGTTGAGGTCGGAAACTTTTCAGGCCACCTGTGTAATACCCAAACGGTCTGACGTATGTTAGTGTGCAGAGGAAACGCACAATAAATATCTAATCAACTCCAATATCTCTATATTGATTCCATAGTTTATCGTCACTTAGTTTTACTATGTTACGAAACGGTAAAAAGGGAGAGATGTCGAAAAATTTGAACGCTGAGGAATTTATTTTAATTACTATTTTATTTTAATGTTTTTTACTTTGCCACGAGAAAAGTTGGATAGTTAACATTTCCAATCAAGGCCATACTGTTTGGAGAGGGAGCATGTTGACTGAGACAGCAGGTCGAACGAAATCAAACAAACACTCGACGAGGTGCCCTTTGATGGTGCGAACCCACTCCCTTCAGCCCCCAGCAATTCCCTTCCCTCCTGCCTATATCAAATCCCTCTGTTTATGTATACTACTTTCTTCTGAGTGCAATATTTTAACGTAATATAATCATTTATTCGACCTTTGTGTTCGTCAAAGTTGTTAGAAGGAAGGCAGCTCTAAGACGAGTCCAGTGTTTTTCATATCTGATGAAACTTATTTTTACTTGTGATGATATCGCGATCTTGCCGGTTCAGCTATAACATTTTCTCGAATCTCTTGAGAGCATCCGTTGTTAACTGGCTGGTATTAAAGTAGATTCTATGAATGTTATAGGGTAGATGGGATATTGAATTTTAGTCATGGGCCAACGCCAGCAATATTCATAACGATATATTTAGATGATAGATATAATAAAGAGTAAAAAATAAATAAATGGGTAATTCGCGGAAATTCGTTAAACTTGTTGGTGGAATTAAATGAGGTTTAAATTCGTTTTGTGGCAGTATGTTTTCCAGAATGCTTGCTTTCCCACCTCTTCATCTCTTCTCGCCTGAATCTCCACTTTAGTGTGTAATGGATTATTCTAAATTTTCTTGGAAATTGATGCTGCATCATTCTGAAAGCCATTGAAAGCCCGGGAAATGGGACTTCCATTGTTCCCTTGTGGGGAAGTATGGGATTGTAGTCTGATCTCTGAGAGAGTGACTTCGATTAGGATGCAGTACTAGCGTGTCTGTGATCTAAGTGAAAAGCCTTGGTAACGCTTTGGATAGTAGTGATACCAGAATATCATTAATTTTACATAAAGAACTTCTTAAATGTTATACGTACTACTTTTATCGTAATGTCCAAAAATTCAAGTAGGCTAATAAGGTCTTCATGTTATCCATGTAAAAATATTGGGGGAACCTAATATTCAAAAACTATGTATTGAGATAAAAAATGACAATTGAATAATTTCATAATTTTGACTATATTCTAACTTAACATTTTTATTATTATAACAATTATTTATGAGAAGTGCTATTAAAAAAGAAATTAAAAACCAAAACCATTGTAAAATTTGAATTAATTTAAGGCACTTATGTAATAGGTAAATATATCTTGCATTAAAATAAAATATTAAACCCCTTTCTCTCTTTAACTTGGAAGGTTTCATGACTAAGGTTCAACCTAAAAACAATCACGATCCTCATGCTCCGTGCGAATAGGTGGTATACAGTTATTTTACTCCCAAGATAAAACTCGTACATGCTAGTAGAGTAAAAGGTTTACACGCCAATAATGTCTCTGATAAGCATCTTTCGACGACGTAAATTGAGTAATTAAAACTTAGCCTACAAATGTTTATAACTTGCTGACATGATAAAACCTCACTGATAAAAACAAAACTAACATCACAGTGGAGTAAAAGGAATAAAATTCGTCACGAAAAGAATCGATTCATTAGTCAATATTGTTTCTAAATAAAAAACCGCATAGCTTGGTATACACCAGTAACAACTTTACCAATATTTGTGATTAAATAAGTAGAAAACAAGCTGTAAATCATTTTTTTTTTACCAACCACAGTTATTTTTTTGAATAATTAAAAATAAAACTTTATTCTGGAATATTAAATTCCTAAGAATAACGAAAATGGACATTTACGTGTCCAGCCGACAACCATAACGCCATATTTTAGTATTTTTATTTAACTAAGAACACATAATATCATTTGAACAGGAATATTTATTTGAATATAGTTTGGTAATTAACATTTCAAATCATTGTACAGATTAATTCGAAGAACATCCCATCTTTCAATTACTATCCCAAATTCAATTAATAATCTACAAAGTTATCCTAGTCATATGGACATACGGAATAGAGTTATGGGGGACATAAAAAAAGTAGAACGTCAAGTGTATCCTATCCTTTCAATCAAAATACCTGAGAACATTAGTTAATGACCCTTATTACGTCAGCAACACCCTTCATAACGGTCTTAGTATACCCTACATACATGAACTCATTCCTTCCAAGTTCATAAAATTCCATAGTAGCCTCTCCAACCACCCTAATTCCCAAGCACAGTCATTACACTGCGCCACTCATTCCTATATTCCTCCTTGGAGCCTAAAGCGGAAATGGCTTCGTGAACTGCTATAATGTCGTGACAGTAGAAGTCTGCCAATGGCCAGTTTCTCCAATCCATGTTCTGAGCGTATGTGACTCTCGCGCACCTTGATATGCCTCCCTGTCTCGTACCTGGTGGCGCGGCTAACGGAGGAGTGTGGGGGACTTCCCAAGACCGCTTCATCTTCCGCATGCAATGAAGATGACAACCATGGGGACGGTCTCTGGGCTCTTTTAAAAACTGTATGAATGAGGGAGTGATTGAAAATTGTAAATATGGTATGAATGAGAACAATTAACCCAATTACTTATCACCATTGATAGAAGAAGAATACCAACTGAACCATGATGATAAATAAACAATACACACTAATAAATAATTTTCTTGAAAGGAAATAAAAAATCCTCAGTTAAATTGTAGGGATAATTACTGAAGGGAAATGTGAAAGAGCGGGATCATGAACATATTAAATTAGGAAATGGATTATATTACAATGAGAAAGAGGGATCATGAACATATTAAATTAGGAAATGGATTATATTACAATGAGAAAGAGCGGGATCATGAATATATTAAATTAGGAAATGGATTATATTACAATGAGAAAGAGCGGGATCATGAACATATTAAATTAGGAAATGGGTTATATTACAATGAGAAAGATGTTAATCATTATATTGAGGATAAATAAGGAACTGATAAAATATTTAAAGATTAGGAGTCATGAGGATTGACGAATATCATTAGGAATGGAGTTCCATAGGCTTGTGACGGGGATTAAAAAGAAATAATGTGATAAAACTGCTGAATCGAAAGGGAAATAGATATTGGATGGATGCGATATGTTTGATAAATAACAAGTAGGAGAAGGTAAAGATAATTTTCTTATTTTTTTTCACCCTCCGTTTCAAAGGACATCTTCAGAGACAATCTAGTTTAAGGGTCTTTTCAGTCATGATTGGGTAATAGAGGAGGGATCCAAAAACCCATTGTCGACGGTCTGTAGCGTACAACCATCACGACTGCAGTGCTGTGAAATTTTACAGTTCTTAGCGAAACAGAGTGCCTTGCCAAGCCCTTTCCCTATTTACTCTCCTTACTATTAACCACCTTACCTAACTACAGGTATTCTGATATAGAGGTGACTTATCTATAGTAGCACACTGTTCGGCCAAAAATAGTTATTTCGAGTTTATTCTGCAGCCGCGACAAGGTAGAATTTCCTTTCAAGTGTAAGACTAATACAAGTCGTCCCTACAGCTCATCCTATCCCTGCAACGGGAGTTTTGTCAATCCATGTGTTATGGGAGATACTACACTAAACACGGTATCTCTATTATTAGCTCACAAATTTTTTGGGGACATTTTCTGCTTTACGGTATCATTGGAGATAAATCTTAAAAGCTCTCTTTTATCTTTTTTTTTTTTTTTTCCTCCCATAACTTTCAAACTTAAAAAAAATAGGATGTGGGAAAAATAGGAAAGGAAAGTTATTTTGGATTGATGGTGCCTTTCACTAAGGGGAGTCCCATTTGAAGGATGTATGAGAAGGATATGGGGTGTGGGATGCCTAAAGGAGGCGGGTGGGTTCGGGAAGGTAGTGAGAGTCTACCTATGGTGAAGACTAGGGGTACTAGGCATTGGTTTGTGGTCGGCTAGGTCATATCTGGCCCCACCCCTGGAGGGGGCCGTAAAAGCTCAAGTATTTTTTTTACTATAACTAGAGAAATCTTCCGTTGCGCTCAACGGGTCCAACTTTTTTCCCTTTAATTATTTTGTTGTTTAATTGTTATACTTCCCGAAATTATACTTTTACCATCAGACTATTTAAAAAATGGATGATTACCCGTTTTTAGGAGGAAAAAAAAAAAAAAAAAAAAAAACCGTTTTTAGGACATCTACCGCAGAGAACATGCGTACAGGTAGTCACTCAGTCCCTTCAGACTCGGAAAGTAATAATATTTGGCAATAGGATACTGCCATTAAGACTACACATGCTAAACCCTGACGGAAATAAACTCAGAGCCTAAGCGTAGCTAAATATATACTCAGCAATGATGCCTTGATCGCATAAATAAATTATACTGGACACTTCCGAGTACTGTCTTGCGGTACAGTATACACAGCGCGCCGTGCTAATGGGTTCTACTAGCATCACGTTCATAATAATTTAAGGTTTTGTTTTTAATTACATGAAAAATGAATTCAGTTTGTTTACTAGATTTCAAACTAGAACTAGAAGGTGGGTTGCCTGACGAAGTTACTTAATACTTTAACTTTTGAATAGATTCTTTACATCAACCGTCAACTATTTATAAGCGAAATAAAGAATTTAAATAGTTACTAGTAGCGATACTTTTGAGAATCCGACTCAGTTATACACTATTATCAGTTTTTTTTTATACTGTTTAAATAATCGTTAAATACTTTATTTTCAAAACTGTTGCGGTAACTAAAAATTAAATTTTCCTAGAAATAAAAAAAAATTGTAGGTGTCTGAAAATAAAGTGATTAAAATAAAAAAAATCGGCTTAAAAAACATTAAAAAATTATCAACTACTACTAGCCCCCGGGAATCCTATTTTCTAGAATATCTATGGATTTGATTTTGCGTTACCACCGGTGACAACCATTGGTCAACTTCCGAAGACTGAATTGCCACCATAACATGAAAATTGAAGACAGTGCCAACTACCCATTCCCAAAGCTGCGAATGATGTCGTGGTGCCAAACGACGGGGGTTAAAGTACCCAACCCCACAGCATCAGTAGACACCCTCGTCTTTATGGTGTGGTGTAACCTTCGATTCAGGTTATTACCAATGTTAGAGAATATTTTAGATGTATGATACAAACTACGTAATGGCTTTAATATTCGGCCCTGAGGTTAGGCGGATTGAATGAATTAGAGTAAATTATATTAACTATGAAGATTGATACTGACAACCTTGATTATTATCAACTAGTTACTTCAAAAGACATTTTCCTTTAAATTGCTGTTGTTTGTCATTTACATCCTTAAAAAAAATATGTATATTTAATAATTATGTTTGAGAAAAAAATAAAATGCATGGTATTTTGCTCACCAAACTTCTATCATCTTGTTTTATGATTGTCTAGAGACAGTATTAAAACTACGTGAATTGATTAGTTATTAAAGTAATGATAATAAGTATGAGCGAACCCCAAAATGATTTTTAATATGTAATGTGTGGTTTTTTTTTTGTACATAATGTACGAAATAATCGTATTTTTGTAGAAGCTTAACGTTCTTTCGCAATTTCGTATACGTTTTTCATTCAATTAAATTCGAAATCGCAATGTTAAGTGTACTATTCGAAAGCTTATAAAAAATAACTTTTTGGGGTACGTTTATTGTTGTTAAAGATTTTGTTTACTCCTTTGCTTTATGCCCAGGTCGACCATTGTTGGGATTGAGTATTTGGACCATTAGCTCTACCACTCTACCGCTGTGTGTTCTAATATAGCCAATTTAAAGGGAAAATATTTATTAACATAACCTCTTCGGTCTATTTTAAGTTTCTCAAAGCTCTGAAGAAATTTAATGTTATAAATTAAAAAAGAAAGTGACAAAGAGCGAATAATATTAGTACTCAGTAGCAAAGAGTACAGCATGATGAATGAGTAGGAAATAATAAAATAGTTATAGATTGCTTGAATATAATGATTAAACTTTGACATTGCTGTGCTATTCCGGAAATAGCTGTGAAAGTTTAAACCGGTCTCAAGCATTGTGAGCCAAGGCCCAACGCCCTAGCTCCTGAGGTGCTCCTTATCAACACTTGCCGACCCAGCACCAATGAAGCACTTCTTTGTCCACCCTAGCTCTCCCACCTCCGAGTTTATAAAAGGGCTTATTTCCGGGAATAAACTGCTTCTTAGGAAGATGGGTTTCACAAGCCTCATTGTCTTAGCGGGAGTCAATCGTTGTTGTTATTATACTTATAAAATCAAACCATAATTTGTTGATACAATAATTTTATGACTAATATTCCAGACTGCAGGTTCCGACGAGGTTGTTTATATAAATTAATTTTTTTCTTTCGAAATATATTTTAAAAACTAAGAACGTAAATAGTGATTGACTGAAATTGAGAGATGTCCATGTTTGATCGGTGAATATTTGACCTAAAACACCTTATTTTAATTGTTAAACCACCTCGATCGCTGAAACTTTCCTTATTGAAAAGGCAACAGATAGCCAAAATATGGATATAAACGAACTATTGAAATCCATTCAAAATGTTATCCGGTTCTCTAGGTGCCCACAATGGTTTATTACTCAGATTTACATATTAATTCCCCGTTTCGTATCAAATAACACACTTGTCACTTGTACTTAGTTCTCATTTTTGTCCCGGAACTTATTGCATTGAAGACAACTCGTGAAGAAACCGAAGATATCTCATATCTCTCGAGCGCTTTAAAATCCCTAAAATGAAGAGAGAAAAATAATAGCTATGGATATAATTTTTTTTAGAAGGATTGTTGGCACGCCGCTGCTCTAGCTAGAACTGTCTTTAGCCAAGCTAAAAATTAGCCATACGCAGCAGACACAGAACTATGCTAAAACTATCAGAAAAGAAATATCATCTCATTCTGCAATATTTCAGATTCCAGGTCGAAATTCTGAAAATTTTTAATTAACGACAACTTGTGAGCCCTCGCCACAGGCACCATCACATAAACCTAAATTTAAACCAAAATTGTATGCCAATTGAACTAATGAATAAAGCATGGTTCAAATCCATTCGATCTATTAAAAATTTGTCAAAATCTTCCTGATCTGAAGTGGCCCCGAACCATGCTAAAGTGGGAGACTGTAAAGTTATAAAAATTGTAGGAAGTGATTTATCAAGACCTGGCTGACACTGGTAATCTCTGGGTCCGAGCCAGACCCCTGCGACTTTTATCTCGTCTGCCTACACCACACTTTATATATCGTTCCATCTTCTATATGTAGCTTAGTGTGAGATACGTCCCTCCTAGGTCCAACCTCTGGTTTATTTAATACAAGTGAGATCCGGCTGTCAACCTTCTTGTAACCTATAACTATCTGTATAGCATCAGCGATGAGAATTACCGATGTACAACGACGAAAGTACAACTTTCCATCAATTTACTTCTCTTTAAACATGCTTAACTTTTCAGTTTCCAAGAAAGAAATAATTATATTTTGCTGGTTGTCTTGTCTTATGTTCAGTATTTTTATGCTGGCGTTTTATGTAAATTATGAGAAAAATTGACTTTTTTTTAATGTAAATTAGTTAAATAAAACAGAAAGATACAGAAACTGTATTGAGTCGCACCTTTGCACTCCGAACCGAGAGGTTCTTTAAAACTTTAATTGAGAAAAACTATTGCATATGTTTGATAAAAAAAAAAACTGTTTAGTTTTAATAAGTAAACTAAAGGTATTTTAGATTACTGAAAAACACAATACAAAAAACTTTATTAAAACTAGTGACGAATTATACACGCGATTTCTAACGTCGGGTCTCGAAAGTTTGTTTTGTGGGATACCGTTGAAATGTTTTTTCGCATTGCTACCTTTAAATGCCATCTTAACTACGGGCTATAAATGAGCAGTCAAAAAATAACCCCAGTAACTATAAAAGTACAGCCTCTGCCTTTGACCGCGGCAATGATTAGCTAAATGTCAGAGCCACTGATCCTTTGATCAACAATAACAATTACCTACAGCAGTTCCAACCGAGTAAACGTTTTCATTTGTTGTAAGTTGTTTGTGTTAACTAAACCAGCTAAGGGAGAGAGTGGGAGACATCTATCTTGCCAGCCCTTAGCGTCTATCAGGGCCTCACTAAATTATCTAATTATCGCTGGATCTGCCTCTTAGGTGAATGAACTTGCCTGAACTTGTTCTGTTCTGCTCCCTCTGGTCAATAGTCCTCAGGCGTTCTGTCTTGTCGTCGACTGTACACCGTTGTGGATCGGGACAAAGCATAGTGTCTAAGGCGCTTCTAAGGCACCTCTTCAAGTGCTATTATTCATTTCATATTTACACATTTGACATTTCATAAAACTTTTTGCCTTACCTGATGGCTTTACATGGAGACAGAAAAGGGTTTTACGCCTGTTTTTATGGTAAACAAGCGTAAAAATGATCCGTGTAAAAGGTATATTGTAGATCTCTGATTGCGTTTCTAAATGGTTGCTTAACTTAAAATTACAGAAGGTATGAGAAAAAATATTTTTTGGTAAGATCATAAGACTAATGTTAGCAACTATTTAGGATTTATTGTTCTGATTGTTCACCCGTGATTACACATTAGTGACTTAGACACAAAATGAATTTCAAAGACGCTCCAAAAAGTTTGCGTTTGAGAGGCAGAAAGGCTCCTTCACACCAGTTGTTTTTTTAACACTCTCTCGAAATATTTCTCCAAGTCATCTTTGGGCCTTCTTCCTCTAGATGCGGTGTTTACTGGTTGCTAGTAAATTCTCTCGTGAGATCTTCACCAAAAAAAAAAAATGTATCAACATTTATAAAAACCTTATGATTAAGTAAAACGGTCATTGACGTCACATTTTCCAGACATTAAATGCAAACGGTTTGTTTTGTATAAAAGATACAAATTATTTTAATTTATGTTAAAATTATTAATCACATTTCTTTGATGATGGTCCCATTGTTAGTTATTTAAAAAAGAAAAAAATTAATATCAACAAAAGCAGGTTTGTTAAGGTTTAGAAAAACTTCAGGACAGTTATTTTATAGTGTTAGACGTGGATTTTTGGCTGTCGTAAAACCAATTCATACACTAACTGAATTGTAAGCAATACTCAACGCAGTAAATCTGTGAGTCCTTCGTCGTTGTATTATGACTAAAACGCAATCAATTCTGGTAATTTGTCGACATTTCAAAAATATAGCTTAAAATAAATAGATGTTACCTGCATTTAAGTCTGCTAATGGACGTTTCATACTATCTGGTTACTTGGCCTATTCTTAATTGCAGTTTAAATTAAGACGATTGATGAACATTAAGATAAATGAAATGACTTTTTGATGACAGTGGCAACATTATATAATTATTGTACTAGTTGGTTTTAGAGGTTATTTTTTAAACAGTACGAGCACGCCCCAAAAACAAAACCTAAGTTTCATCTAAAACAATTGAACCCAATCATTAATAGTTTACCTTATCCACATTAATGTTGAGTAGTTGTGGTAACATAAAAAAGTGTCAATATAACATTCCATCAAGGCACACTATTTTCTAAATGAAATTACTAAATAATAAGCATAACCTAAAAAAACAATTTAACAAGATACAACCAGAACTTTAACACAACCTGAGAAATCTACTCACAAACTTCTGTTCGTTTACTTCCAACGATCAAAAACTAATTTTAAAAATTGTGCGATATGTGAAAGCTACACGAGTACTGTGGTAAAAGTGCCTACGCACCCAAGGGCGTTATGTTGCTGGCTAACGCTTCCTCGCCACTAGCATTGTAACACATTCAGCCTTTTATAAAGATTGATAATACTGTAACATTGAATAGAAAAAATAAAACAAAAAGGAAATATGTTTGATTGGGATCGATAATTAGGACCACCTTTCGTTCACCAAAGATATATCGGGTAAGATAGATCAAAAAGTATTTATTTGATGCCCTCAATTTTTTTTTTTTTTTAATAGGATTTAAAATAGGATGTGGGAAAATTTATTTTGGGCTAATGAGTGCCTTTCACTAAGGTGAGTCCCCCATTTGAAGGATGTATGAGAAGGATATAGGGTGTGGAATGCCTAAAGGAGGCGGGTGGAATCAGGAAGGTAGTGAGAGTCTACCGAGGGTGGAGCCTAGGGGTATCTAGGCAAGGGTTTGTAGTCGGCCAGGTCAAGCCTGGCCAGCCCCGGCAGGGGCCTGAAATAAGTCGGCCTCTCGGCGGGAAGTCGACCCTGCTTAAACAGGTAGATGGGGTCTTGTAGCTTCGGAGATCGGCCTCGATCTCTCGGCTGGGTGTAGATCTTCAGTCTCCGTCAGGGGGCTAGGGTTCGATCACGTCCATCTGTCTCCAGGCTTCGGCGGTCCAGCAGTGCTTCCATCTGACGGGCATTGGTGGTGGTTGAAGGTCGGAGAATAGTGGGTTGTGGCTGTGTCGGAGTGAGTAGAAAAATTTGATGTGTCTTCTCTTGATGAAATCTTGAATGGTGAGCACTTCAAATTTTTTTATGCATCTCGTCTGCCTTCATTCGGTCGAACGGGGTATGTTTGAGGGAGGTGCGGAGAACTCTGTTCTGAAATTGCTGGAGCGTTTTGAGAGTGTTAGGAGTCAGATACTTGAAGAGAGGGGTCCCATACATCAAAGCAGGTCTTAGGACGCTCTGGTATATCAGCAGCTTGAGGCGTACCGATAAAGCCGGGCTGTGAAGTAGGTGTCCGAGGCTGAAGAATTTCTTCCTAACACTCTTTAACTTCTTGCCGAAATGTGTTGTGAACGACAAGTGTCTACCTAGGGTAATCCCAAGGTAGCATAGCTTGTTGCTTACATGGCACTCTTTGCCGTCTAAGACGAAGGATTTCGGGAGCTTCTTTCTTCCGGATGTATAGCTGAATATAATTCCTTGCGTCTTGGCCGGGTTGACTTTAATGTGGACGGCATCGAGTTTTTCGGCGATCTGTTGACTGGCGCTCTCAGCGAATTTCAGGGCTCTGGTGGGATTGATGCTAGTGCTGTAAACACCAATGTCGTCTGCATACGCCGATACCTCGCAGTTGGGGTACGAGGCTCCTACGATGTGGGCGGTGTAAATGTTGAACAGCAGGGAGCCTTGCACCGATCCTTGGGGGACACCGGCAGTGTAATTTCTTCGGGTCGTAGACGTAGTGCCTATACGAACCGAAAAAGTTCTGCCTGTAAGAAAGGATCTCATCAGGTTCTGCAGCTGATCCGAGAATTCATATTCCCTCAGACGTTGGAGTAGGATGTAGTGGTCGGCAGAGTCGAAAGCTTTCGAACAGCCCTCAAATAATGATCAGAACAATTCTTATGTTACTTCTTGTTATTTCTAGCTAATGGGATGATAGAACATTAATATGAATAAATCAGCTTGAGAAAAATATAAAAAACAAAATGTATGAAGAACCATTAACAATAAGATTTTGTTAAGTAAAATGAATATATTATAGATTTAAATAATGAATAAAGAAACTATTATGAATATACATGGTAGATTTAATGAATTATTCTCTTCTAGTAAATAATATAAAAAAATACCATATTTTATTATATCGAACCGTTCTAATGGTTCGATTATTTATATTCGATAATTTCGAATCGAATATTTATTCTCTTCTAATCAAAAATACGGGATGAGCTTTTTTTTATCGTATCAAACAATCAAAATCATTATTGTCTTCTTATAGAGAATTTCAAAATGAACATATTCTATTATTTTAAAGAAAGTGCTACTGTTTTATGATATACAGAATAGCAAAAGGCTAATCAATTAGCTCTAACCATACGCCTAATAACTATTAACTAAATATAACTTTAAATGAAGAACAATTGTAAACAATTGACCATAACTATTGCATTTCCTTCAAAATATATTAGAAAAACTAGCATATCAGCATATAAGACAACTCAATTAGTCTCTATTTATGACATGGCATTAAGATTTAATTGGCAATGCCTATGGCACATTATTAATTAAAACTCACTGTGTCGTCGATGAACAAGGCGAACTGCAATCTATTGGAGCCTAAGCAGATTAGTCCTGCCGTGTAAGTGATGTCATCTCATTCACGTTCAATAAGCAAGTGCGCCACAACTACCCTTTCAGTTAGGCAGCTATTTTAACAGGGAGTAATCATCTCACATAGTCCCAATTCGTTTGAGCCATCTACCCTTAATACATAAATAAAAGGAAAATTGAACTATACAAAGGAAATTCGGTGTTATTTAAACAATTTCCCTTAAATTGTTTACTTATAACCTAAAGATATCTATACGCCATGGGAGGAATGTAGAGGCGGCGGGGGTTCGTAGCTGCCCTCTCAGCACTTGCCACCAGGGGCCTGGAGCTATTTCATTACAAATACATCACATCACAATTAATTACAAAAATTACATTTACAATTAACATAAAACAAATTATTCATTAAATATGGGGGCACATATTACACCATATCGTAACTGCTTTCAAAACGACTGTGGGCATCTAAAGCTGAACAAAACCTAATTCCGAATCATATATCATTGAATCAGCGTACAACAAATGTCATCATGTTGCAAGTATTATTACAGCATGCTTTATAAATAAGTATGAAGATCTACCTGAGCCCATGTTCATCAACCCATCCTCTTAGGAGTAGTGTCATACAGTATATTAGTGTTTTCTGTTGTACTTGATAAAATTCTGCTGTTGAAAAAGTTATATATAATAATCGATGAAGCAAAATCATTTTAGTGTTTTGAGCACAATTAGATTCGGCAAAAAAGGGCTCACTGGAACATTCTTTTAAAGCCCTCCCCCTACTCCAATCACTTGAAATTCAACCCTTATCTCCTTTGAAAATAATTTGAATTGGAGACACAGGCAGAGGTGAAGTTGGAATAATCCCCTTAGGAGAAAAGCCCCTACTCAGCACGAGATTACCTACACCTAGGACAGGGGCAGCTTAGAGATAGCCACATCTGGGAGCACTTAACTTCTTGATAACTTTAACTATCACCCTATGAAGTTGTGCTCGTCAACTACTAATCCAAGTTCGACTGTTAACTGGAAAATAAAGCAGAGAAACTATGTAAGAGGAAACACGTTATAGATTTCTAAAATAACAATTAAGAAAAGTAAGGAACAAGTTGTGATTTCAGTCAATTGTCTTGATCAATACCTTGTTATTTACTTACCATTTAATTTAATTATTTGAATGCTGATTTTAAATGTTCAAGATGGTTTTAGAGATAAAATTATAAGTATTTAAAAAACTCAGGTGGAGTCCCATAAGCATATCCAGGTATCTTCTTTCACACAATATGTATATTCTAGAAAATTAAACCATATTATAAGTTATGAAAACAGCTATCCTAGTCATATATAGATCAACTGGTTGATAATTATCATACCAGGATATATTTAGTGTTGTTGGACTTTACATTTTTAAAATGTTGTTATTTGAGCACCAATGCTTTATGAAATAGTTAACATTGAGTAATTGTAAATTTTTTAATCAACTCTAAAACCCAATCTGCTTTAACTGTGAGAGCTGAAATAAATACAAGGGCATTCAGTGACTATTTCCACATTGAAACTAAATATCAAGATACAACAGATATTAAGAATATTAATTTATTTGAAAGATTTTACTAAAAACATAATAAATATGACAATTTTGTTGTTCAGAATCTACTGATTATCTTTCCAGTTCTTAGAGGATTGCAAACCAAAGAATTGAAATTTTATAAAATCAATTGCTGGATTTAAAATTTGAATGAATAGACGGTTCACCTTAGACATCTATTCACTGAAGCAGAAGACGGCCATTAAGGGTTTCTATGAAGGAAGTTTGGAGCTAGTTCCGATACTCTATGTTTGCTCTTCTCGGACCGAATTCTATAAAACTATACTGTACCATTGCGTGCACAACTTCAACAAACTTTAGCTATACTTTTCATATGTTGGGTAAATATTAGGTTGGTGCGTAAGAAATGTCGGATTTTCTTTAAATGTGAACGTTCTTCTACTTGTTTTTGTTATGCTTTTGTTTTTGACATAACCTGGTTTATAGTCGTACTGCCCATTGCCAGAGTCACAATTTAGCAAAGAAGATTTTCTCAAAAGTGTTCCCTTTTGTTATTTGCTTTGAATTTTCCACCGATATCAATTCAACCGATATTCGTGTAATTTTTGATTTAATTTAATTAATTAATAATAATTTGAAAAATTTCGGTCTGGTGATTTTTCCCTGCAAAATGAGCCGCGTGGAAGACCCGAAACGTCTGAGAAAAATGATGCTCTGAAAGCATTGGGAACAGGCTGCCAGAATGGAAGTTGACCATACAACAATATTGCGACATATTTCTGAAATTGGCAAGGTGACAAAAATGGATAAGTGGATACCGCACGAACTAACCGAGCGAAATAAGCTGGATCGCTTGAACGTATGCTCATCATTGCTAACCCGATTTAATCGAGATCCATTTTTCGATCGGATCATTACTTGTGATGAAAAATGGGTTCTTTACGACAATAGGAGAAGGTGTGCTCGGTGGCTTGATAGGGATGAGGCTTGTGCTCATACTCAACGGCCATCACTTCATCCACGGAAAATTTTAACCACAATTTGGTGGAATGTGACTGGAGTAATACACTACTCATTCCTTCGAACTGGAATGACAATTACAGCCGAAGAGTATTGCCAGTACATTGAAGAAATTCATGAAAAATTGAAAATTATACGCCCATCACTTGTTAATCGGCATGGCCCAATACTTCTCCACGACAACGCTCGGCCGCATACATCGTACAAAACTATTGCGAAATTAAATGAATTAAAATATGAAATTTTCCAGCACCCACCTTATTCACCGGATCTTTCGCCAACCGACTTTTATTTATTTAAACATTTAGAACTGTTTTTACGGGCTAAACAGTACGAAAATGAAGACAGTCTGAAAAATGCCATATCAGAGTTCATTGATTCTAAAGATCTGAATTTCTTCAAGACAGGCATCTATGCATTAAAATCTCCTTGGGAAGTGTATTGAAGTAAATGGAGCATATTTTGATTAAATAAACAGCTTTTGGAAAAAGATATGCAGTTTAATATATTCACTTAAGAATCTGACATTTCATTCGCACCAACCTAATAACATTAGGTTTTTCTGTGACCAAAGTTTATTATGTTCGCAAACGGTTTTAAACGGTTTAAACCGTCATCTTCACGTGGTTGAACACGAAATATACAACAGGTATACACAAAATATTATATTATATTAAATTTAAATATTTAAAGGAAATGAAACATACAAATAAGTTACTGGTTCATCCAAGGTTCATCGGTCTTGCCACTATCTACTTTTATTTAAATGATTTTTATTTTGAATTTTTACCTTCTAATAGTTTTTAAAAACATATATGAAATATATATATATTTTTTTAATAAACTAAATAAAGTACGTAAGGTGAAAAATCAATACCGAGAAATACTCACAGGTTTCTTCAAAACCAAAATATTGTGAAATAACTGCTGGGTATTTTTTTAATCAAAAATACTTCATTTAGTTTTTTAAACCATCACAGTCATTATAATTACTTATAACCGAATCACAAATATAATAAATAAATTACTAATCTAAAAAAAAAATATTGTAATATTTAACTCATTCTTTTTCTTTTTCTTAAAAAGTGATAGAAGTATCTACGAAATTCTTGTTGCTTTGCCTTATTTATTATGCCATTAATCTAGCGAACAAAATAACAAATTTAAAGTTTGAACAGCTTCAAATATGTGACTCAGCAAACCGGCCTCTTTTTTCTTCTAAAATTAAATATTATATTTTAGTAGTTGATTTAAAGATTTTTTCAGTACTGAATGATTTTTATATAATACATTTAAATGAAGCAGGTTGAAGGTACATAAACCATGCAAAGTCATAGCTTTGGGACTCCGAGCGAGGAGTCATTTAAAACTTTAATTGAGAATAAGCTATTCAATATGTTTCATCAAAAACATATCATTTTAACTGTAAAACTAGTGTTTGAAATTTCACCAGTTGAAATCGCAACCGGCAAACGAGGCGACTGATTCGAGAAACTAATTAGCCTGGGGATAATTAGCTATACGTTTGAGTTTTAAGTGGACTGTAATTCTTTGAGAGTCTCGTTAGAGAAATGACAATATCAAATGTAAACACAGTAATGTAAATTCCTACCTGCTGTGATGTGACGACAGCGTGCGAATCTCCCTTCTTGAACTCCGACAACCTAGAGATTTGGGCCCAAACTCCAGATTTATCCAAGTCCCGATTAATCCAATAGCTGTCTGCGTTTAATCTGAAATGTCACCTCTCCAAGACTGCGTAATAGTGAATTGAATAATGACTAAATAAAGATAATGGCGTTGAGAATACGCTTGAAAAACAGTGTGAAAAAATGACAACTGTTGAAGACAAAAAAGGACGCTATAGTGAACATGAAGTTACCAGTTGAGGGTCGAAAAGTGGGGGGGAAAACTCTGATCGAGCCGGCAGGCAGCGCCAGCGTCTGTGATTCACTGAAATACCGAATGGTTTCGGGTAATTAGTTATTGAATAGCAAATTCAAATTAAATGAAATTAATTTTACGCAAATGGCGTAAGCAACTAGTGATAATTAAATCACGGAAAATGCTGTTTTTAGAATAAGAAAAAACTTATAAAAACTAGGACAGACGTGTATTATGTACACAACAAATGTTGGCTCTCAATTTATTTTGTTTAATGTTTATTTTGTAGAATATTTTTGAAATTGTTTTTTGCGTTACCACCTATAAATTCGTCCTTAACTATAGGCTAAAGGTCATCGACTCTAATAAAGAAATAAACTAAAAAATAATAATATATAAAAAATAAATATTTTAATAAATATTTCGCACAATTTTTCTTATAAAGAAGTAGAAATATATATAATTATGGTTGTTTTTATATAACGTTCATTTTTCCTTTTTATTTTAACCATCAACTTAACAATGTACGTCAAGATTTTTTGGAATGTCCTCTTAAAATTCCAATTAGATTTTACCAATGGCAGCTATCGTAGATCGGTTGAGGCAGTTAGAATAGAGATAATATGTCTTAGAGGTAATATAGTAGAATAGAGATAATATGTCTTAGAGGTAATATAGTAGAATAGAGATAATATGTCTTAGAGGTAATATAGTAGAATAGAGATAATATGTCTTAGAGGTAATATAGTAGAATAGAGATAATATGTCTTAGAGGTAATATAGTAGAATAGAGATAATATGTCTTAGAGGTAATATAGTAGAATAGAGATAATATGTCTTAGAGGTAATATAGTAGAATAGAGATAATATGTCTTAGAGGTAATATAGTAGAATAGAGAGGGAATACGTCGACTGGTCTCACTAGTTTCACACGTGATCAAAAAGTTTCGGCAGTTATATAATAGTAATTGAGACATATGGTTTACCCTTTCTTTGTCTTTTATCCCCTCCTACAAACCCTTTGCTACCTGCTAGGGCAAAAGATACCAACACTTGTGCTTTAGCCTTAGCCAAAGAATGTCCTAGTGCTGTAATTGATTAATATTTGTATATATACCAGTGTTTTGATTGTTATTCATAATAAAGTTTTTTAAAATACTCTCCTCAAACAAGATTGTTTAACTGGGGAAAAATCTACAGCGGAAGGATTGGATAAATCAATCGTGAACCGTCAGAGGAAATTTTCTCTGAATCACAGAGCGCTGTCCTGTCCGGGTCTATTCCCCAATGATCTGTACAAGTCACCCCCCCCCCCCCCTCCCGGCTCAAGACCTCATCTTTTCTACCAGTCTCTAAATCAAACTGTCACCACAGAATAACATAAAACTCCCCTCGTTTTATTTCTTTTCGAATACTTCCTCTTTCCACTCTATAAATTAAAATGTAAAATGGTTGTTACGCTGAGATGCACAGCTGAGCGGGACAAGGCCTGCCCTGCCAAATGAGCTTGGCCGAGAAACAAGACGCCTAATAGATGACTATTTCCCTGCACATTTCAATTAGCGCTCACATCTTGGCAATTCAAGGCGGATGTTATTCCCATCCTTCCAGCTTTTTCCATCTTTCCCTTCCTTGACAAATTTATAATTATAATCAGAGCTTAAAAACATACGACAGTTTGTTATTTGAAAATGTCTACCTTGTATAAGAACGGAAGAAGAGGCCTGGAAAGTTTCCAAATATAAATTTTGAACTTTTTTCTTTCAAATGTTTCATCAACTGTTTGATCCATAAATTACACAATAACCTATTTATGGTTTTTCTTAAAGTTTTTATTAGACTTTACTTTTAATGTTTTAAAAAATAATAATATATAAAAAATAAATATTTTAATAAACTTCAACTAGATATATTTCGCACAATTTTTCTTATAAAGAAATAGAAATATATATAATTATGGTTGTTTTTATATAACGTTCATTTTTCCTTTTTATTTTAACCAACAACTTAACAATGTATGTCAAGAATTTTTGGAATGTCCTCTTAAAATTTGAAGTAAATTTTACCATTTAAATCTTAAAGACTGACCTGGAACCCACATACGAGACTAAAAAGACAAGAACTAAACAGACGCTTTGGACAACTGTACAGACTACTTCTAAGGACATCCCATCTATCGATAGAAAATAAACTACTTATTTACAAAGTTATAATTAAGCCAATCTGGACATACGGAATAGAGCTATGGGGGACAGCGAAAAAGTCGAACATCAAGCGCATCCAATCCTTTCAATCAAAAGTCCTGAGAACAATAGTAAATGCCCCTTATTACGTCAGCAACAAAACCCTTCACAATGATCTGGATATACCCTATATTCTTGAACTCATCGCTCCCAAGTTCATAAAATTCTATAGTGACCTATCCAACCACCCTAATTCCCTAGCACAGTAATTGCACTGCACCACTCACCCCTATAATCCTCCTCGGAGATTAAAACGACAGTGGCCTCGTGACCTGCTATAACTAAGGGATAGTGGGAGTCCTGGCAATGGCCAGTTTCTCTAATCATGTCCTGGGCGTCTGTGGCTCTCGCGCTCTTGGTCATATCCGCTGGCTCTTATCCAGTGACGCGGCTGACGTAGGAGTGTGGGGGACTCCCCAAGACTCCGCTTCCTCCTTCGCATGCTAGGGAGGTGACAACCTTGTGGACATAGGGGGCCTCTGGGCTGTTTGTAAATATTGTATGAATGAGCGAGTGAATGATGAATATGTAATATGGTATGAATGATAACATTTATCTCAATTACTTTATGCCTAATAAACAGCAGATTTTAATTTTATCTTAATAAAAATTGTTGTTTAAAAAAAAAAAAACTTTTAATCTTACCAACTAAAATTTGTCTCAGTAATTAGGGTTTAAATTTTGTAATAAAAAAACAAATGAAGGAAAAACAATACGGAGAGATACTTTCAGGACTCATTAGGAAACTTACGTACAGTACTGAGCATTTGTGGTAAAAAAAAAAATTTCATTTAAAAAAAATATAATTATTGACCAAAAATAATTTAGTAAAATCAACTGGAATGGAATGATTTCTATCGTTGACATTGGGTATCGTTCAAATTCTATTCCGGCTATCGTCTCTAAGGTGGGTAAAAAACGATAACCGTAAATTGTAAATATCTTCCAAGCTGCAACTTAAGAAATCTTTAAGTTAATTTTTTCTGTACTTACTTGTCAGTGTGTTTAAACAAAAACATACCTTTAAATTTAAGATCGATGGAATACAAACATACCAAAGAAAAACAAATTCAACGTACTTGTCTCCTAGTGGCAACTCTCCTTTCAGGTTCAAATATTCAAGAATAACTATAAATTATTTATTTCTCGTACTTTTTTTTTGTAATTTTTTTTTAACTATAGTTCCAACTATTCAGTAAAGTATCAATGTATATAGTATTAATATATAAGTTCATAATGCAAATTCACTCACTATAGATAGGTTAAAGTTCTTTCAAGTTCATGTATTAATAATTTATATTATAATTATCATGTTTGTATCTTACGTGGTAATAAGGGTGGTAAACTTAGGAATACACTATATAATTAATGAAATTAACAATCATATTTTTACGGTTAGCAAAAGCAATCAGAGATAAATGATAATGAAGATATGAATATTCTGAATAACATAATTCATAACTTGACTCTTAAATAAAACCAGTAAATGTCAATAAAAATGAAACCTGACTGTTACATAAAGATAAAAGAATTGTACAACCTATTATTAACAAATTTATGTATTCGTATGTAATACGGGGCTTCCAGTCTTTGTGAAAGCTTAGTCGAAGAGCATTAAAATGGGGAAGATTGTTGAGAAGGCTAGAGTTTCAGCTCAGTAGGTAGAGCACAAAACTATATGAAAGAGTTCTGGGTTTAATTGGTTATAATTATATCTTTTTAATTAACAGTTTTCATTGCTACTCTACAGCATATATTTACTAAAGTTAGCTATGTACCGTTATTTGCAGGTTGGGGGTAATGTGCTCCTATTGGCTACGGCGAACGTACTCGGTCTGGTGTCCTCCTACCTGGAGCAGGTACAGCAGAAGACGGCCTTCCTCGACACGAAGCAGTGCCTGGAGATGAAGCTGGTCATTGAAGAGCAGTCGGCAGAACAGGTAAGCAATCAATTATATATTACAAGAATAGTCGTTTAGCTCGTATTTTACTTTTCTCGATACATAGCGATTTGACCATAGCCAGCAAAGTAGCTAGTTAAGGTAGATCATTTTTTCCAATAACTATAAAGTAACAGTGTATTACATAGTAGATCGAAACGTACCTTTTTGTAGACATCAAAACAACAAAGTTGTTTGGTCTGATACCTGGGCAAGGTGGTCTCCTAGCTTCCAGTTGATCTTAGCCTTGTATTTTTATATACTCTGTACCCACTTGTGATTTGAACAGCAGCAAGTGAAAAGAAACATAAACATCAGTACTGTTTAGTAAAGAAAATATCATAGTTTCAGGGTCGGGATTCAAACAGTTAGCATCTGAATCTCCGGCAGTGCTCTTTCCCAGTGAGATCATGCAAGAAATTCTATTAGTATCAATTTTACTAAAATAAAGCATAATAACTCTATAGAACTCTTGTTCGAAATTCTAGAAAATAATCTCCTGCTTATGTTTAATAAATGGAACGTACTTTTTTAAACCAAGAAATTTCAGAACAATTTATTGAAACTTATACAATTCTAACCATATTCCAAATCCACAACAACCGATTCAGAAGCCATATTAGTACCAAAGAACCAAATTGGTCTGTTAATGAAAAAATGTCTTTGCGAATGAAGAATCAAAAGAGTCTATGAAAATGTCTATGGTAAAGGGGTGTTTTGTGTGGAGTGGGGAAATGTTTCTCTTGAAATTATTTTTGGTAAATCTAGGTAAGTGAGGTAAGTTTTTTGAGTATTTGTAACGCTGAAACTAACGAAAACAAAATCAGGACAACATAATCACTCTAAAAAGCTGTTTATATACGAAAATAGACCTATTATTTATTATACGGTTTTACCATTAAAAGGACGTACTAAATAACTTTCAGTATTAGCAATAAATAATAGGTAATTAATTAAGATACAAATTTATAGTAAATCACTAGAAATCGCAGAAAACAACGAGTTTCGTATACTAATCATCTCTTTCTGAGTTGAGGGACAAGACCTGTCATGAGCACAATTATATCATTATCCTGACTAACAGTTGCTGTTTGAAGCTCTTGGTACATCTCAATTGTAGTGTTAAAAATTAAAGTGTCTGCGTCACCACAAGCTTGTATCACTTCAAAATCCTTTTTTTGGTGTGATGTTATCATCATTTCAATCAGTAACTTTTTGTTTCCGGAGTTAATGAGAAATCACTTTTGACTACCACACACTGTGGTACTTTCTGTTTTCAGAAATTGAGGCGCGACATGTCGTATATATCATGTAAATATATAGGGTCTTTTATTTTAAGCACTTCCTATCTTTAAATTTAAATAAAACAAAGTATGTGCGAGATATCATCAAAAAAAAATTTTTTTTTGAAAGGCCTATTGATGCAATTATGTATGGAATATAACATTGTGCAAATGTCCCCCGCGACTTCGCTTGGAGCGCGTATCCGAAATGTCCAATTTTCTATGACTCTGGTGCATAAATCAGGCTGCAGTTGACCGATCGCATGGGTTATGTAGGCTTTAAGGACCGCTGTGATTTGTGGCTTATTCAAATGGACCTGCGACTTAAGAAACCCAACAAGAAAATGTCTAACGGGCTCAAATCGCACGATCTCGGTGGCCAGTTCACATCACCTCCACTTGAGATAACCATGCCCTCAAATCGCTCGTGCAGAATGTCCAATGTGACATGAGCTGTGTGCCACGTAGCACCGTCCTGTTGAAACCACATTTCGTTGATGTCCATATCATCCAATTCAGGCCAAAAGAAGTTGGTATTCATCGACCTACAGCACTCGCCGTTGACGGTGATTGCCTGGCCAACGTCGTTCTTAAAAAAATATGGACTGATGACGCCGCTAGCCCAAAATCCACACCAAACAGTGACTTTTTCGGGATGCATTGGACGCTCTTGGATCTCATGTGGATTGGTATCGTCCTAAATTCGACAGTTTTGTCCAGAAATAGGCCTCGCCACTGAAGATGATTTTTCGATGAAAATTAGGGTCAGTTTCCAACTGCTCCAGGGCCCATTCAGCGAACACACGTCGTTTACCTTCAGCTCCTGGGTCAGTTGAATTTTGCACGGGTGCAGCCCCAAGTCACGACGCAAAATTGTTCTCGACGCAAGTTGTGGTCTGGGAAAGACCGAGTTCTTGTGAGCGACGCGAAATCGACTGCCTCGGATTCTCCTGCACACTCTCACGGACAGCGGCGATGTTTTCGGCAGATCTTGCGTTTCGTCGGCGCACAGGTGTTGATTGATTGTTTACTGAAGCAGTAGACTCAAATTTATTCACCACACTGCGAATAGTTCAGTAGGACGGTTATGGTGACCGTAAGATGGGCCAAGTGCGCGGAGCGTTGCCCGAACAGAACACCCATACAGATAAAACAATTTTATCATTGGCACGTGTTGTTGAACGCTATATCCGTCCATGGTGATTTGGTGAAACAGACTGAATAAATGACAGCCTATTTGACAGATGCAGCTTCAACAATATGGCCGCTGTCAACTGTCAAAGTTTGGAAGTCCCTATTGGAAGACGCTTTATATATATTGTAACATTCATGATATTTGAGAATATCATGACCAGCCACCCTCCCACTTTGTCCAGCATCAGCCCTTATGCTCTTAGGAGTGGGGATGAGATAAAGGTCAGTCTTAGCCTAACAGCCAGAGGGCAAACAAGAGCAAGACCCCGACTTGGCGGTATCCAACAGAAGAAGAGGAGAAGAAGAAGAAGAAGAAGAAGAAGAAGAGGAGATCAACAGTAACGTTGATTGGATTAAACGGAGATCATCGATTGGGTGATATAGATATTGTTTTTTTTATTATTATGGATCCATTAAAAAGAGATTGAGCTCAATTTTCATTTTTTTTTATATAACTAATTAGTAGTAACTATCCTTGTTCAAAAGGAATTGAATATTTTTTTATATAATTAATGTCAGCACTATTTATAATTATAATTATTTGTTATAACCATTTTACTTGTATATATTTCACAATTCCCAGTTTCTCAATTTATTAATAACTATAACATTAGCCTTGAGATCGGGCGATTCAATCGGGATAATTTCCTATGTCGAAGACATAAAAACAAGTTGAATTAAAGATCTCATGACGGACCTACCAAATTAGTTAAGGTCAATTGATATAATAAATTAGAAAATAAAATGGTAGAAAATGAGGTAGGTTACAATGGGGGCCGCTCCGGGATTAACTTCAAAAATTCTAAAGAAACCAAAGGAATTGTGAGGTATTGCATGTTAGAATAATAACTAGAACTAACCAATAACAAATTATATTTTCCTATAATTTTACATTTGTTACACAAACACAGACACAAATGACGAACACAAACATGTCCGGGTCAGACTCAGGTATACTCTCCAGGGTTGGGTCAAACCCAGCCTCTAAAGGAGACCCCCCAGCCCCCGACCCCGAACCCACGATAAATCATGCCAAGATGTTACAACTAATCCTTGCCCAAATAAACAGTCAATTTAACGCAATTAAAGAAAATAATAAAGAGTTGAGCGGGAAGTTTGATCAATTAAAGGAAGAAATAAAATCGGGAAGATCGGCTAAATTCGAACAAGGTTACACGGATGTAAACGATAAATTAGATAGACAATTACGAATTTGTGAGGAGAGAACACTCCAAGTAAATAATAATGTTAATTCAAAATTAAAAGAAGAAATCATTCTATTGAAAAATACGCCAGATCATGAAAAAACAAATTTAACAAAGTCACAACTAGTTGATGCTGATTGTCAGACAGATCTTAGCTTATATTCAATTAAGGATAATGAAGAGAAAATGACTTCATTGGAGGATGAACAGAAGATTGCAGATAACAATGATGAGTGTACCTCACGTCAACATGATCTAATAAAGCTTGACTATGAGAATAATATGAGTTTGTTGGAAAATAAATTTTCAGAGTTAGAAGATACAGCGAATATTAAGAAAGGAGAAGTGATTTCATTGAAAGATCAAATTACAGAGCATCAGCAGACAACCAGCGATAACGTGAAAAATTTAAAAATATTTCAAAATAAAGTTTTGGATATGAAGAAATTGGAATCTCAAGTTCCAACTCATCTTGATGAAATTCCTTTTTGCGTGTTTGATTTGAACAACATTAAAATTAATGAATGGAAGGCATTTAAAAATAATTACAGGGATGTTTTTTGTTCGATACAATATGACTTCAAAAAAAGAAAAAAAAAATTATAGTTTTCTTTTATTATTTTCATTATTAAATGAAAATAATACTGATCGGATGACACATAAACTTTAGAAGTTTATACAAACAAAAACAAAACTATTATTAGAAGTATTGACCCTAGTAAAGTCTATGGAATTATCAGCAAGTGAAGCTTTTGCTTTCATTATCACTTAATCTATAAAACAGATCATAAATATTCTTTGAATGCTTAAGTCCATTATAATTAATTTTATAGCAAGGAAATAAAATGAGCTCATACAATTTTATACACGACAACGACCTCCCTATCTTTTCGTAACATTTATAATTTTTTTATAAACACTATCTTTTCACTCAGGTAAAATATTCAAATCACACACACACACTCAACAATTTTTCTCTATTGTTACTAATTACCAGTAGAATTGTCTAGTATTTTAATTAAAAACCAATATGTATTACTAATCACACTCAACCGTCTTTTCCACAAATGTTTTCCAAATCGCGTTATGATCCATAAAACAATGTACCTTCGAACTAATCCATACTAATTAGCATAATAATTTAGTTAAGTAAAAAAATTAAAACAACTTGTACGCTTTTCAAGCAATTTAAAACCTTGCAAAATTTGAACTATTATTACTATAAACTTTGTAAAATTTCAACACCCGTTATAAACAACCAATTCAACAAACCGAACACAGCAACATAATATTGTGGATCCACTTAAAAAAAAAAAAAAAAAAAAAAAAAAATGTTTCATAATTTTTTTTTTATTTATAAGGGAAGGCAATTGTAACATTCATGATATTTGAGAATATCATGACCAGCCACCCTCCCACTTTGTCCAGCATCAGCCCTTATGCTCTTAGGAGTGGGGATGAGATAAAGGTCAGTCTTAGCCTAACAGCCAGAGGGCGAACAAGAGCAAGACCCCGACTTGGCGGTATCCAACAGAAGAAGAGGAGAAGAAGAAGAAGAAGAAGAAGAAGAAGAGGAGATCAACAGTAACGTTGATTGGATTAAACAGTGATCATCGATTGGGTGATATAGATATTGTTTTTTTTATTATTATGGATCCATTAAAAAGAGATTGAGCTCAATTTTCATTTTTTTTTATATAACTAATTAGTAGTAACTATCCTTGTTCAAAAGGAATTGAATATTTTTTTATATAATTAATGTCAGCACTATTTATAATTATAATTATTTGTTATAACCATTTTACTTGTATATATTTCACAATTCCCAGTTTCTCAATTTATTAATAACTATAACATTAGCCTTGAGATCGGGCGATTCAATCGGGATAATTTCCTATGTCGAAGACATAAAAACAAGTTGAATTAAAGATCTCATGACGGACCTACCAAATTAGTTAAGGTCAATTGATATAATAAATTAGAAAATAAAATGGTAGAAAATGAGGTAGGTTTCAATGTATATATATTCAATACTTACTATGGCACAGATAGGCGCGACATAACTATGCGTTACAATATATATTCTATATAACTTTGTTGAGAGATAATCTTATTTTTTAAAAGTAATGTTTATTGTGTAATAAGTTACTTATAACCAATGGAAACACCAGGAAATATATACTACTAGAAAGCAGCAATGCTGTAAAACAATGTTTAATCTCTAGCGTTCAGAAGAGCTTTCAAAAAATATCAGAAAATAGTTCATGTAAAAAAGCATTATGTTTGGGGCACAACAAACACTGAAAACCGGTGAAAAAAAAGATCAAGAGCCGGTTAATACAAAACCAGCTTGACTGTAAGAGGTAAAATTCCATTCTGCTGGCTTCCATCACATGCAAAGACACATTGCAACGAGCTAACCGGTCGATGTGAACCGGCTACTTCCGATTCAAAAACTATGAAAGAAAATACATCGACACACTACAGGAAGAACCAACAGACATATTGGTGCGACAGTGAAATGAAGTTAGGCATGGGTCAAAAAAGAGACACAGGATGGAATGACCCAGAATCAATCGCAAGTAATTATTTGAAATAATTCTTTATTGGGCTAAAATTACAATCTGCCTTATTAGCCAATACGTAATCGAGATAAATGTTCTCATTCATACCATATTTACAATTCATCATTCACTCGCTCATTCATACAATATTTACAAACATCCCAGAGGCCTCCCAAATCCACATGGTTGTCACCTCCCTCGCATGCGAAAGAGGAAGCGGAGTCTTGGGAAGTCCCCCACGCTCCTCCGTCAGCCGCGTCCGCAAGTAATTAAGAATAGGACTTACCGCATGTTCCTTCTTTTCAACTTCGGCAGACCAACTTGCAACGTGGGAATCATGCACTATTAACATCACGATAACACTGATTCCTATAAATTCAAAGCTCCTCCACAGAGAACCGGAATAGCATAACAATTCGAAGGAATTTCATAAAAACAAACTGAATCAGACGAATTCCATTTTTTCGAGAAAAAAATATTCTCTGCCACTTAAAGACCACTGTCATTTTTACCATGTCTATATGTATTTAATTTAATGTAATAAACTATACAAGCTTTATTATCAAGCCTCCCATTTCATATTTGATTTGAGGCCATTCAATTTTGCCATCATCAACTTCAGAAGGTCGACCAGAACGTTGGTCATCTTTGAGTGAAAAATCTCCAGAACGAAATTTTTTAAACCAATTCTGACACGTGCTTTCTGTTAAACAATCAATACCATAAACTTCGCATATCTCTTTAATGAGCCTCAGCCGCTTTATTGCCTTTATGAAAATAAAAAAGTAAAATGTGTCGAAAATTATTTTTCCACACCAGAAACAGACTGAGCTGCAACGAGGTCTTGTCATGACCGAAGTTGTAAAGTCCCAGGACGAATAAAATGTCACCATGAATCATGGAGAGGCTCCAGCGGCCCACTATCTGGCAGTGTGCATCATCCGTACGGATTAGGGAGATCACATGAATATTGCACAAAGATATCCCTGAAAAATATATTTATATCTTATCAAGCTGGAATGGATGAGTAGTCGGAAATAGATCCAGTATAGATTGGATTGTATGCGTGAATTCCTTCTAAAATTAAAATAGAAAAATAGGCTTCATTGGCGTTTTAACCAAACAGGGTCAACAATATATTTACTAAGAAGTAGAAAACAGATGATGCTCGATGGAAATTTAATCATAATTTTTATGTATCAATTATTTTTGAGTTTTTTACGGGTTTTTTTTTTTTTGTAGGGTTTTTTCTTTCATAAATTTACAGATAATTATAGATCCTCAGTCGAATCTATTTATAAAAGGTAAAAAAAAGAGTTTACCTTTTACGGTTTCGTTGATTTTTTATATACCTAGTGAGTGGCCCATTTGACATATTGAGAAGAATAAAAAAATATGGCCATCTCTAAAAACACGCGTAAATTACATTAATTAATTAGTTGGTATCAAAAAGTAATATTTTTCTATAACTCTAGTTAGGCATCAAATTAAAAATCTCGCCACATGTAGTTTTACAACAATTAGTAATAACTTGTGTTGCAATTTTTCTAACAATCATTACAAATAGTCATCAATCAACTCTTTCTTTACAGCAAGCACTACTACAAATACTAGATAGTCGTTGTATGACTAAAATACAATAAATTTTGCTAATTTGTCGACATTTCAAAAATATAGCTTAAAATAAATAGTTGTTACCTGCATTTAAGTCTGCTTATGGACGTTTCATACTATCTGGTTACTTGGCCTATTCTTAATTGCAGTTTAAATTAAAACGATTGATGAACATTAAGATAAATGAAATGACTTTTTGATGACAGTGGCAACATTATATAATTATTGTACTAGTTGGTTTTAGAGGTTATTTTTTAAACAGTACGAGCACGCCCCAAAAATAAAACCTAAGTTTCATCTAAAACAATTGAACCCAATCATTAATAATTTACCTTATCAACATTAATGTTGAGTAGTTGTGGTAACATAAAAAAGTGTCAATTATATTACATTCCATCAAGGCACACTATTTTCTAAATAAAATAACTAAATAATAAGCTTAACCTAAAACCTCTAAGAATTAGTATTTAGTTGCACTTCACCCGGGATTCAATTGTCGTTATTGTTATCATCAGAAAACAGTTCAGAACGAGAAACAAAAACAAGAAAAAATCCATAACGCCAAATTAGTAAAATATTACTTACCACTGTCAAAAATAATGTTTTGGGAACAAAACTTTCTAAGGATCATGGAATTTATGAACTTTTATTTATTTATATTTTTGTTTACTCTTGAAAGTTTTACTGTCTACCTTCTAAGGCATGATTGTAACATGATCCGAACAGCACAGAATCACCTGCAGCTGTCATTTGTTACTTGATTGTCTATAATTAAGTTATATTAAAAAAATATATCCTCACCTCTTTGGATTAACCGTGCCCCCCCCCTTTTTTAATCTAGAGTACTGTCTATTTTGTAATCTGAATGGTAAAAATTTTGGGGGAGCTTCCAAATTGAAAAGTTGTGAACGGAATTCAATTGTATTTATGACCGAGGTTTGAATGTTTTGTTATGTGTATTTCGTGCTCCTTTATGAACGAAGTAATAAATTTAGCCATACATTCGGTGACATTGTCAGCTAAATAGTTCATTTTCAGCTAACGCTCCTCTCCTTCCTCTGACAAAAAAAGTTTTCCTTAAACAATTTCAAACGTTGTAAGAACTTTATGAAATAACATAGCGAGCTATCCCTCAAAGTTTTACACTTATTATCATATTTGTCCAATAATCATCATTTTTATACATCTTGATTAAATAAACAATATTTAATTCGTGTTGAGTGTTAAACCTGTAATTAAAATCATTTATTCATTATACTTGAAGAAAAAGTTCTTTAAATTACTCTTATTAAAACATTTATGAGTTAATTGTCTATTTTCCGTTGCCTCAATGCGTGCCTATGATCCTTTAGTCTAGTTACTAAAAATAAGATGAAAAAGTGATTATTATATAGGAAGTAAATTTAAAAAATAAAATAAAAATGTTATTTTTTAAATAGTAAATAATTTCTGTTTTTGCCCCAGTTGCCTAATGGAAATTAGAAACTGAATGTTAAAAGAGTTATGAATGAATTTATAATAATTGAATTATTTATTTTATTATAAGTAATATTAGTGTTATACTAAAAAAAAAAATTGTCAATAAATCTTTTGGTTGGTCACAAATAACCAATAATTTAGGTCATAGTTTGCTTATGTGTACAGATTTTTGTTTCAAGGGAAGCATGGTCAATTGCTATAGACATATTAGTTAGTAGTAAAGAGTTAAAGAAATTTCACTGAAATAAAAAGACGTTTTTTTCCTTTGACCTACTAACCTTTCTGTCACTTAACGCTTTTTGGTAATGGTTTTTGCTTTTAGTTAAGTTTTTCGGTTTGACGCATAGACACATATGATCTCACCCTAACTCCATAAAACATAACTGAAATTTAATAATTAATCAATTAATTGGTAGGGAATCAAATTAAAGATCTGGAGTTCTTGATAAATATTAATGTATGTTGATACTTTAGTACATTATAATTACGAAAATTCATTACAAACATCTGTTATCGTCTGTTTAACATCCAGTGATTGACGACTAGCTGTGGTTTTTTGTATGGTGGTTTCACTTAATGTCCCACTAATGTGAAAATAGGAGCATTGTCTTCGTTAAATGATTAGAACATTTTTTTCTATCACATTGAGTAGGGTATTAAAAAAAAGAGCAAATAAATAATAGTGATTAATGTTATGTAGTATGTGTTGGTACTTGCAACAAACTATACTTGCAACAAAACTTGCAAACTATATTTAAAATCTAAATAGCTGAAAGGTTTCATAACGAAAAATATTCTAGTTCTCCTTTACAATAGGAGATTAAAAACAAAATGAACCCATCCACCAAAATCCTAAAATGAACCCATCCACCAAAATCCTAAAATGTGTCGGTAAAAAAGTACGAAAGTTAGGTAGCTAAATCTGGATAAAAGCTTGCCAGAGGATTATCTTGGGGAGGTAAGTGCGTCAGGTCCTGATCTGATTTAAGGCAGGGGACTCTCGATTAGCCGAGTCGGAGCACTTTTACGAGTAATCCGTTTCAACCTCCCCTTGCCAGACTGAGTCCAAAAGTGGTCAGGTGAAGCAGGCAACCACACGCTACAGTCAGATTTTTTATCAAATAATTTATAATAAATTTTAAATTTCAATGGATCAATATTATCATTGTTTGTTTTTTTTTCATTTTATCAAATAATAATTTTCCTATTCACTACTATAATTAATTTTTAATACTATTATAACATAATAAGAAATCTATAACACAATACACTCTAGTAACCCTAGAAGAGAGGGACTTGAGTGCTCCTATACAGTGATTATGTGTTTTTCACATGTGAAACTAAAAATGGAAACAGTTTGTGTTTGACAGGAACGACAAACCTAAACTGGTTTTAAGGGTTATTCATTGCATGTGAAGGATATCTAGTTTATGAGAAGTGATATCGATTGTAGGTATAGTGAGCAGCCTTCTAATTTTCTTTTTTCCACTGCCATCACTTCATATGCTTTTTCATTTTCAAATACCGTCGAATATCCATTCCAGTACCTAAAAAGAAAATAGAGTAAAGAAAGCTCAAAAACACTGCTCAAAAAATGAAACAGTTTGTATATTTTTGTGATACACTCCTAAGGTGTAAGTGTGGTCAGCACTAGGCGTCCTAATGGCGTTCAACCTTAAATTCCGTTTTCGTAATCAGATTCGTTACCTTTTTATTCAAGTAGTTACTCATTTATCTTATACGAAATATGCCATATAAAATTTCAGGTCTCAGCATTTTCTAGATTGAAAAGCTCTTTATCACCCGAGTTATTGGTCAGGGTGCGTTTCTGTCTTATCGGTCAAAAATGTGCAGGGCAAATTTAATGAAATTGGTGTAGTTGACTAAGCTGATTGTAATAATTTATGTTTCAATATTTGAGTAATTAATATTGAAAACAAGACAATACTTACTTATAGGACTATCCCTTGACATAGATTAAGTTAGCCACTTTATTCATCAATAGGATTACATAATTTAGGCTATATATGTAATAACGTACCAGCTATTTTATGACTAAAAGTAAAATATCTAATCTACCTGGAGGAAGTACGAATTCTAGGACTGACAATTAGTCTAATTATCAGTGGTCATCTTCGGTGTCTGTGGTTTCCTCATAGCTCATTGTCGGGTTGCCACTAGGGGAGTGCCTAATCACTCTAGCCCTGGCGACAAGTGCGGATTATTGTAGTTTATAACATGGACCATTGTTCCATGTCGGCGTTAATATCTGACTCAATTTATGATAGGTATGTGTCCCGACAATACACTATGTTCACAAGAAGAGGTACAGAGGTTTCATAAAGAATAAATCCAGTTTTCAGAGTTCGAGCGGGGGCCCGCAGCGTAACAGGTACAAGGCGCCAGAGGGTCTGCAAGGAGGCTGAGTGACAGGGTGACAGGCTCAGAGGTGCTGCTGAGAGAGTAGGTGACGAGGAGTCTAATAGACTGACTTCCAGGGCCAAGCGGCCCTGGCGTAAAGCGACACCGAGTAACTGCGTATGAAGAGACTAAGAGAGTAGTAGACTGAGTGGGCTTACTTCCAGGGCCCCGGGGCCCTGGAGTAAAGCGACCGAGTAACAGTGGCTGAGGAGATGAGGAGATTGAGAGAGAGTGGGCCAAACGCACCGGTTTAAATATAGATCCTGCTTGGGGGGGGGGGGGGGCTAGGCCGGCGTGAGGAAATGCACTCACTTACGTGACCCCTCGTCCCCTAAAGGACTGTTTTATGACATGGCTTTTAGATTTTATGGCTGACGGCCGTCGACCCTCTTACCTGCCTTATTTACGACTGCCGGTCCGCGTTTATTGCTAGAAAAAGCTTTTACCATGTTTTACATCTAATTACAATACATTATATATGCACCAGAGTATAGGGTGATCATGAGCTCATGGCTGGATGACATCTCTTGGTGGCCAAGTGAGATCTTCCTGCTCTAACTTCCTAACTTTCTGAACTACCTGCTCCGGTTTGGTTCAATGCAGACTGACTTGGTAGGGGAGTGAAAACATTTCGACGTTTAAAAGATTCCCTTCAGTTTCTTTGGGTTAGATGGAAATTTTCCCTTCTGGTGGGAAATGTTCTCTTGTTCCCTCAGGTTCTCTAGAAGCGTGACGGATCTAATTACAGGTAGCTTTCAGCCAAGGCTCACAGAGCACACCCTGCCTTGGGTGCTTGTTAGTCTCGTGCCTTTAATTTACGAGGCTTTATTCACGTCGGTATTTCATTTATCAACAAACGGATTCTTTTTTAGAAGAAACGACAAACCTACAACTGGTTTTAAGGGTTATTTCATTGCATGTGAAGAATAACTAGTTTATGAGAAGTGATATCGATCGATTGTAGATATAGTGTGCAGCCTTCTAATTTTCTTTTTTCCACTGCCATCACTTCATATGGTTTTTCATTTTCAAATATCCATTCCAGTACCTAAAAAGAAAATAGAGTAAATAAAGCTCAAAAACACTGCTTTTAAATAATTTTAAAATAGTTTTGAATAATGTGTGTATATTGGTGGATTAGGTACAAGAAGAAAAAGAAATATAATGTATTATAATCTTTTTTTTTTAATATTTGTAAACTCCAGCTGAGATCTAGCTAGCTGTGTTTGTTGTGAGAAGGTTACTCAGCTGTGTTGGGTGTGTGAAGGTGACTTTCTAGATAAGACTTACGCTTATTGTTTGTGTTGTGACTATCCACTAGAATAGCTGGTAAATAACGTGTAATTTAATTAATCTTTACAGGTATGTTTATTTTGTTTATTTTATATTGTTCAATCGTTTGATGCTTATAATTCTAATTCCATTGTAATTCTTTATAGATTAATAAAATCGGTTATTGAATTATTAAAACCAACTTACATATTTTAGATCAAGTTATTGTAATTATCATAATACATAGGTACTAAAATATTACAACAGTTAAAATGTGTTAAGCCTCGTGGCAAAAGAAGAACATATTTATTGTATACAAGAATATATTGATTGTTAAGTTTGGAAATGCTATATTTTTTTTCATACTTTTATCAGCGAAAATATCCGAGTAAAACGCTGCCTTAAATGCATCAATCTTCTGGATATTTTTATCAGAGAATTCACATTGGTTTTTAGTGTGGCCAAACTCCTGGCACCTTCAGCATTGCGGCATGCCCTTTTGCTGTATATAGGGGACTACCCTAAAAAGGAAATAATTGATGCTCCGAATTTTCTGGAGGTCCTCTATTTTGGTAGTCGGTACCACCGTCACTAAGACTGGTGAGATCTCGGTTTTCGTGTCATGGGAGTACGTCTTTCGAAGGCGCCAGACATCCAATACCCCCGGGGCAGTTTTTAAAGATTTTCTTATTATTGTCATATCCTCACTCATATCGATGCCCCTAATAAAAACCTTTTTAAATGTTACCTCCTCTTGGGGCATAGGTGTGGTGGAGAGTGTTTACTTTCTTCAGGGCAGATATAGCTTTTTGTCGATCAGCCTCGTTATCAAAAAACAGCCTGACCCCGTTTTGAAAGGGCCGAAAGGAGTACGCTGAAACCCTGATATGCGCCAACCTCGCTCTGGTAGTAGAGGGTGGCTCTGGCACAGTTATGACGACCGATGGAGTTTCTTTTCCGCGGGTGGTTGTCATGGGTGCTGGGACCCGCTGTATGTTCGGTTTTGGGAAGCAGGTCGTATTTATTACTCACGACCACTTCCTGGGTAGGTTTCGGCCGCACCACCCTAGCGGCTTTTTTCTTGGGGACAGGCACAAACCGGTGGATTCTGATTCGCCTGGTGCCGGGGAAGCCTGGTGGGTGCGTTTGCGGACCGCTGTATGTACTTCCATGTTCAGCAGAGTAGCGTGCCTATGCCCGTGCATACGACTGTACCCCTCGGTAAGCCCTGCTGGTCTGTCTATTCCAGTGCAGTGATCGGAATGGGGCACCGACCCCCTTCCTGGTGGAACTGCACTAGTATGTGGCCCTGCGGAATAGAAATTATTAGTTGTTACCTGGCCCCTGCTGTCCAGCGACGGGCTTAGTTGTTCCGCAGTTTTTAGTACAGGCTGCAAATTTTCTGTTTGCCAGTGCTAGGCCTGCTCCGTCCTGCTTCTGCGATACAGTTTTCAGGGTCAGCAACTCACTAACTCACGAAACGTCGTTTAATAATAAGACGATGAAAATTAGATGCTATTAAGCTTTCATCAACCGTATGTTCATCCCCGGAATTTTTTTTTTTTTTTTTTCATAGCCCCTTTAAATTTTCAGATAATTATATATAATTATACATCCTCAGGCGAATCTATTTACAAATCATTTTTTTATTTCCTGTAGCATCGCTACATTACATACAGGTTTGTTATTTTATAAAAATCATATAATGAATAAACAAGTATAATGATATACATTATAGGTAGCAGGACTAAACTGACTAATAAAGGCTATGGGGCTCACCTTTTTGATCTGTACATACGTTAAACGTGTATACTTCTTTTGGCTTTCAAGCCGTGGCTTGGATCTGTCAGCCAATGTATGACCATAACTCTTAATACCTATTAAAAAGGGGGTATAATTGCCTAAATGTCATGAGCAAGTATGCATTGGGCATACGGTGACCTATAAGTAATAGTTGACTCATGTTGTATGATAAATGATAAATGTCAATTAATCAAGTCAGTAAAGGTCCTTATACATAAAACATTATTTTGAAGACCACCAGTAATCTAGTGAATGCTATTAATTTTAGGTACAGAGGGATTGTAGCGTTATCTAATAATGACCCAAACTATGAAGGAGGCTGATAAATACAATGGTGTAAATACATTAAAATTATTTCAATCACATTAACTTTTCAAGTTAATGTGATTGAGAGTAAAGAAGCAAAAATAAGACATAAGTTTCTAAAATGTTAACATATATAGCGAATCTCATTTTAGTTAAATATGTTTAATCTAGACTGTATAATTACTTTAATAGCTTGATGTATTAGTTTTCCATTTGGAGTTGTAGCGAGCGCTAACAATATATGTAAATTACCCTACACTCTGGTGCAACTAATGTATTATAATATAAATGCAAATCTTTGTAAACTTCTTGTAATAAATCATAGAGAGGTCGGTAGTCGTGAAACAAGTAACAGAGGGTCGAAGGTCCTGCAATAAAACCTGAGAGGGTAAGCCATCTGCCCCTAATAAAACCAACACGGTTTTACACGGTTATTACTAACACCTCTGGTCACCGTCTGGCAGTCATAAAATCATGCCATAAACAGTCCTTTAGGGGACGAGCGATCACGTATCTCGGTAGGTGTGACATCGTAAAACACACCCTTTTAGACCTTCAGTCTTTTTCCGGCGGTCATATAATCTAAAATCATGCCATAAACAGTCCTTTAGGGGACGAGCGATCACGTATCTCGGTAGGTGTGACATCATAAAACACACCCTTTTAGACCTTCAGTCACTTTCCGGCGGTCATAAAATCTAAAAGCCATGCCATAAACAGTCTTTTAGGGGACGAGGGGCACGGACCTCGGTGCAGGTGTGACATCATAAACATACCCCGTTCAAGCTAGGCTCCTCCTTCCGGTAGGAAGGGGAAGTAATGTTTTAGGAAGGGGAAGTAATGTTTTAGGAAGGGGAAGTAATGTTTAAAGCCAAGGGTTTTCGCCCTGGAGAGACACTCTTCTCCAGTCCCTGCAGGTAGACAGCCGCTATCACCCGGTTGCGATACTCCAGGGCCCCGGGGCCCTGGAATCTTCTACTAGTCTACTCTTTCTCTGCCGCACCTCTGCGCCGTCCCTGTCTCACAGCCTCCAGCAGACCCCCTGACGACTTGTACTATTACGCTGCCGATCTCCCGCCCGAACTCTGAAAACTGGTCTTATTCTTTATGAACCACTGAACCTCTCTCCTGAACACAGTGTATTATTGTCGGGACACATCCCTATCAATAAATGGAGTCAGATATTAACGCCTACATGGAACATGGTCCATGTTATTAACTACAACAATCCGCACTTGTCACCAGGGCTAGAGTGATTAGGCACTCCCCTAGTGACGCCCCCCCGACAGGAGTATTTTCTGAATCATTGCAATCATGACTCTTTAAAAAGGGCTTTTCTTCGACAGTGTAGTTGGCTACAAATATGTTGAGAAATTTTCATTTTTATTTTTAATTAAATACAATTGTAATTCATTGACTTATTATTATTATTATTATTTTGTAATATGGTTTCATGTTTGGCGTTATCTAGAACTTCGCCCTCTCTTTCTAACCAGTCTTAGCGGGAGCAATAAACTGTACTCTAAAAATAAGATACCATAAAACAATTCTATTATAGTGATAGGTGGATTATAAATACACCTAACCTCGATATGTGTGTCTATAAATCAATAAACGCTAGCAGGTTTAACAGGGCTAGCTAAAAATATCAGTATAGTCATGTAATTTTCTGAGGGATTTTCCCTTTAATTAAAACAATAAATAATCCATATAATCCTGATATTCACCTAAATGAAATTGAACTTGACAGCAAGTTTTCATTTATTCATATTTAACATAATAATAGATTAAAACTGGGGAACTGTTATGAATTCAAGTAAAAATTGCCTTTCATATAGCACTTGACTGTAATATGTAATTTTACATTTAATTACAATAGTACAATGGTGTTCCAGGAGAGACTGTTGCTGTCAGTGTTGCCAGAACACGTGGCAGTGAAGATGAGACAGGACTTGGGATCTGCGCTGGACAGCCAGTTCAAGAAGATTTACATGAGCAGGCACGAGAATGTCAGGTCGGTGACGATTGTCTCATTCAATTATATCAGCTGTTTACATAGCAACCCTTTAAACTATACGCAATGTAATATAGTAAATGTTTATTTAATTATTAATTAATTGTATTTTATCATAATTAACAAGCATAGCTTATTATAAATAACGCATTGGAATGTTTTTTTTTTGTAACTGTTCAACTGGTTAATTTATTGGAAATGGTTTATTTATTATTTTAAAAACGGTAAAATCCCAAGTATTCGTATTTCTGCATTAGTTACTATCATAGTTAAATAAGAGAGGATGACTTTCGACTACAGATTAAAATATCTCAGTAACAATGAATAAAAACATTTTTGGGGTTTGGAACTATTTCCAATGGAAAATTAGGTAATAAGGAACGAAAAACCACTGAATTGTGGAATTTTTGCTCATGACAAAAACAACTTTGAATTTGTACGACATTAGCTTCCATCTGTGCTCATTGATAAATTCAACATTAACTACCATGCCAAGTTTCCGATTGGTGAGTATGAATGAGAGAAGAAGGAGGTCAGTTAGTATATGTGCATAGCAACACGTACAAACTTTTTCATAGATAGGTAGATGTTTTACGAGTATTCTCTATTCGGAAATTGATAATTAGACCTATTCAAGCAGCATTCAGGTTTGGTTGCATTATCAGAGGACTTACAATGATTTGAGGTTATGATCAGTAATGAGTAATAAGATATCACAGAACAGTAATGAGTAATAAGATATCACAGATCAGTAATGAGTGATAAGATATCACAGATCAGTAATGAGTAATAAGATATCACAGATCAGTAATGAGTAATAAGATATCACAGATCAGTTTGTTGAGGGTATTCAGCAAGGATAGTTTGATTGGAAAATTTGTCTGGACAGAAATTAATAAGCCCCTGGCTCAGGATTCTTTCAATTTTACAGATAAATAAAAATTTAATGATTTTTTTTTTTTTTTTTGAAAAATAACTTTGAAATAGACACTAATTCTTCAAGGTGTCCAACCGAATTTAAATAGGATTTTATTTGGTCAGTATATAGGTTTAGCGATTTATAATTTCTACATATGATGATCATATGTAGAAGAAATCAAAACATTAGCTCATAACGTTTTCGCAGTTATAAATAAAATATTTTGACAAAAAAAAAAATTTCGGTAAGCCTCTTAACTTCATGGGGTGGATCCCTTTACATGGGCAAAAATGTAACCAACGACCAAACGAAGCTGGAACCCACGTCATTGTTAGCCAAGCGAAGTCCCTGCTAACCCGGTTCTAATTTGAAATAAGCCCCTTCGCATAAATCCGATAATTCATCCCCCCCCCCTCTGAAGGCCTTCTGCAGTATCTTCCTCTAGATTGAGCCCCTTCTTACATTTACAGATCTGGGCTTAATGGCTTACGTTTTTTCTATTTTGAAAGGGAGAGTCTTTTTTGTGTGAGGATCAAACGAATTCTTCAGTCCCTAGCAGCCTCTTAAGAAAAAAAAGTCCATTCCTTAAATTATTAAAGATCACCAGGGTAAGAGGTCCGAAAGATTTTCGAATTTTTTTCCGAAACATTTATCTCATATAATTATAAATGATAATTATAATAATAATAATTATAATTAATATAATTATAATATTACAATGTTAATTTTTAAAATGATTTGTGCTGTAACCTCCATTGAAATATTCCATTCTGGTGATGATTTTCTGAGGTTTGGCGAGAACAGCTATAGAGAAATAGCAGATCGAAGAGTGATTTACCGGAGATTAGTCTTGGGTTTGAGCCACTCAATATTTCGTGACATTATCATGTCAGATCAGGTAAATGATCTCGTATATTTATTTAAATTCTCAAAATAACAACTTTAACCCTTTCTAAAAGTTTAAAAAAATTTTATTTAGTCTCACTAAACATTCCTTTAACTCGGTGCACCGCCAGAGTATCACCTGATGTAAAAATGCGGCATTAGTAAAAATGCATAAAATCTCTTTTGGATCTTTCCCTGATTCTTAAAACATAGGCTCTAGTAAGTTTATTATTATTTTAAATTTTTATTTGTCCAGGACCCGTGCAGAACCACCACAGTTCTATTGCTGAAACCAAGGTTTATGGATAAGATTTATCCATATTTGATGGAGCCGCATTATGATAATTCAAACATCGGGGCTACACTCTACAAAACTAAGTTTGTTCCAATGACAGTTTTCATCCATCCTACCGGTTGTAATAACACCAAGCATTGAAACTTGAAAACTTCTTGAAAATACAGCTTTCACTCAACAAGAAACAGAGAACTGAAAGTACTTAGAACTTTACGTATACAGAAACCTTCTTTCCCGACTGAAATAAAACATTATTGGATATAACTGTATATATCGTCTAAAAAGATCCTAAGGAGTCAAATAATACCATTGCAGTCACTATTTGCACTTTTTCATTAATTTTATAGTTATTTGAGTATAAAGTTGCGGCTTGGTTAGCAAGTCATACGCCGGTATTATTAGCGATATTTTGAGCACTTGATAAGGACAAATTATTAAAATGGAAATTGTTTGCTTAGCTTAAACCCAAAATTAAAATTAGCTCATAAGATCCTCATATAGTCATTAAACTAAAATTTCACTTATATCAACCTCTTATTTGTAAACTTGTTAATAACTATTGTCATACTATATTTAACATCTTCATTTACCTTCTTGATATAACGGCCTAATGTAGACATACATACCATATCGTAACATTGTTCAATAATATTTTTGATGAAAACCTTACATCTTGCTTTGACCAAAGCCGATATCCCACCAACAAACAATGCACTCATTTAATATAATAATGATATAATTTTAAGTAGGTAATAAGACCGCCAAGTGAATGTGAATAATCCAACCCAGTGAAAAGGGAAATATCAGAACAAAAGAGGGGAAGCTAAGCCCTTCAGAGAAGGGATTTCCCCTAAAACTAAGGGTACAAGGGATCCTATTATTTCAAGAAGGGGAACCTCCAGCCTAACAATCCCACTCACCTACCAGAAAATTCAATTTTTCCCTTCTGCCGCCTTCTGATTTTTTCATCGATCTACGAAATTATGTCGACCCCTATTTTGGATCTCAAACATTACACTGTAGCGCTACCATCAATCCAATTACAATAAAAAAAAAAAAAGAAAAGGGGGAACTACAGTCTATAAATAAACAGTGGAAAATATAGCTGTATACTTTACTTTGTAATTAAAGTAAAAAAAATTAATCATATTTAATTATTCTACAAAATTTATTGATAATTTCGACGTCCTGTCTTGTGCCTTTAGTACATTATTCTTAGTATTACTTGTGGATAGATGAAACTTTTCACTGTTTCTATTGCATGTTCGATAGATTTTTATTTATGTATAACATCCGTTATGATACATGTTCTGTATGCCTATACAACAAGGGGAATTGTAGCTACCTCTAAAAACTCTCAATCACAAAAATTATTGGCAGCTCACAATATACCAACGACCGCTGCTTTATACTCGTATTAGTGCAGCTCACCAGTCGCAATCTTATTTTTATTATGATTTCTTGAGAAAGTATAATATTTTGACTGGTAGTGTTACAGACTTTTACTGCATTGGGACTTGAACCCGGGACCTCCCCAATATCCAGTCAGAGGTTCTGCCATTGAGTTACCCTGCACGAGTCCCAATATGAATCCACTTTGGCAAAGCTTTTTCATCGACCGTCTCGTGAGCAAGGAGCTGACCAAACCCTTTACAAAAATTGTTTATTTAAAACTTAATATTATTTTCTAACTTTAAACTGCAGAAAGACGTTTATGTATCTAAAGTAACAATAATATAATCCGTTTATAGAGGTCCATGTGATGACCCAACTGTTTTATAAATATTATAAAAATTAAAAAGAACTTGGGAAAATTAAACGGCGTAATACGGGAATTCCTAGCTCACTTCAAATCAAATCCTGTATTGGTAAATTGAAATGAAGAAGAGAAAAGGCACCATTAGTCAGGCTATCCATTGCTTATTGTGTCAGCACTCATACGGATAACTGATATGAAGACAAAAACCTACCAACAGTGATCCAATTTCTTATAGAATACCTGCCTCATGTATCTTCTTAAATAGAATTGAGCATACCAAGACAGTTAAAGAAGGCTCTTCAAGGCAAGTAAGAAACTGTAGAAAAAAATAAATACCCAACGAAATTCTAGGTGAGGATAGAAGAATTGACAATAGCCCAACACGTTAGGCGCAATAAAATCAAATAAACTTTGAGAACTATTCAAATCAAACATCTTAAATAAAGATGTCAGTAAAATTGAGGTCTTCATCGACTTCTTTTAAACGGAGTTATTTCGCACGGAAGATTCGCGTGAAGCTTAACATAGAAGTTAACCTTTGAAAGATATCTAAAAATATTTTGAGTACAGTTTGGAGAGAAATCATCAAATAAGCGAAACTCAAATAGCATCTAGGCGCTCTTTGGCCACTCCAGGGCCTGAACAGTTCCAGCGACAGCTGAGTGCCCTGGCTGGAATTAGCTGCTGAGATTGGGAACTGGCTGTGGGAGGGAGGCGAGGAAATGGCCCCTAGCAGAGGTAATTACAGGACAACTTCCCGGCCCTCATTAACTACTGTATCGATCTTTACAGCTCTTTGTAGCCGCCTATCGACACTAGTGTTATAGCGGCTCTGGAGCATACGGGGCCAATTAGTGTTTACAGCGGTAGTTTCTAAATTAGTTCCGAGTGATCGAGGCTGGTTGAAGCTTCTGCTTCCTCATACTGAAAGAAATCGATCTTTCGAAGTGGTCACTAGTAGGCTAAAGATCTATGGCATCGTTTTTTAAACTAACAACACTATAATAATTATACCTCAATGACGGTCTATGTCTCTGTAGAATGGACTCCGTTCATGTTATTGTAAACACTTTAGCCTAGTGTCATAAAAACTTAAGTTATTTTATTTATTATTTATATTTTATTTTACTATTTATTAAAGTCATTTTATATTTTACGTATTATAATCCATAGAACAACTGAACAATTATATGCAGTTTATATTTAATTTCTGATAGTATACTCTTTATTGGGCTATAATTACAATCTGCCTTTTATAAGGCAATTAGTAATTGCGATAAACGCTCTCATTCATACCATATTTACAATTCATCATTCACTCACTCATTCATACAATATTTACAGACAGCCCAGAGACCTCCCAAATCCACATGCGAAGAGAAAGCGGAGTGTTGGGAAGTCCCCCACGCTCCTCCGTCAGCCGCGTCACCGGATACTAGCCAGTGGAGGCTGACCAAGAGCGCGAGAGCCACAGACGCTCAGGACATGATTGGAGTAACTGGCCATCGCCAGGACCCCCACTGTCACGAGGCCACTGCCGTTTCAGTCTCCGAGGAGGGTTATAGGGATGAGTGGCGCAGTGCAATGACTGTGCTAAAGGATTAGGGTGGTTGGAAAGGCTACTGTGGAATTTCATAAACTTAGAAGGGATGAGTTCTAGAATGTAGGGTATTATATGCAGTTAAACTTAAAATACACATTGCTTATTGAAATATTTTATTCAATTATCAAAATTATTCATTGATCTCATCAGGGTTTTTCATAGTTATTTCATTAGTCCCCAAAATCCAAGTAAATAAATACTAACTAAGATTATTGAAGGTAATGGTTTTAACTTATAGGTAAGGTACCGAATACTAGTTAAAACTGATCAATATTATATAAATGCTGAACGAATTCCTTCAGAATTCAATAGGCTGTTAAGATTAAGATCTGGGTCGCGCCATCTAACCCACTCCGGTTCATTAACCCAACCCCCCGACAATCGCCAAACAAACAAACCCGACCACGCCGAAATACGATTTATCGTCCATACTGGAAATGTTGAAACAAATGATAGTAATGCAACAGCGTTGAATGAGGATTTGACAAATCAAATTTACGACGAGAAAATTAGGAATGAATCAGCAACCCTCTTTTGTGAATTCAATAAAAAGTTAGATGGAAAATATCAAACGAGTTAGGCAAACCTTTTGACAAAGAAGTCGAAAAATGAACACAACAACATAACTTTTTTCGTACCCATATCGTTGAACAAGTGTGACATTACGACAGTTATATAATATTCATTTTTAGCTTAAACATGTACTTCAGTTGAGACATATGGTCTCCCCTTCCGTCTTTTAGCCCAATCCTAACCCTTTGCTACCTGCTAGGGCCTTCGACACAACACTTGTGCTTTACCCTTAGCCAAAAAATGTCCTTGTGTAATTGATTAATATTTGTATATATATAGTGTTTTGATTGTTATTCATAATAAAGTTTTTTTAAATACTCTGCTCAAACAAGATTATTTAACTGACGACAGATGAACTCGATCCCTCAAAATGTCGATAATGCATAGAATGATTACAGCCGACTAGACGTAGCGCCAAAAGCACTCCTGCCCACGAACAAAAGCCAGTTGTATAGTAAATACTGCAGAGTTTCATCATGGCATTTGACATTGTGAGCCACTTGGAATTTTTTCAAATAACTATTTATTGTTCCATGTTTTAATGCGAATACTGCCAGGCAGTAGTTGCTACCTAAGACCCGATCGTAAGCCTTTCTGTTTATTTCTGATTTGTATCCGTAAAATCGTCTTGATTTTTAATTTCTTCGCCAGATCTTATTCCAAGCGGTAATTGTATTCGCTTGTAAATCTGTCTTAAGGTTACATAATAGCATTTCGCAGTAAGTTAGTGGTAAGTCAATCGGTCTGTCTGCAAATTCGTTGCTTGCTATGTCCCTTAAACCGTTGTAGTTATAATTTTTTGTTGCTTTATAAAATATTCAGTAGTTTTTTAAGTACTGCTTGTATTGTTTGTTGTTGTTTCGAAAGTTAGTTGTCCAGCAAGTACTGCAAGTTTTACTGTTTGTTTAGTGGACCAAGGTGGAGCCAGTTGGTACTTTTTATCACCATCCAATTACGTTTTCTTTTTTATTATAGTACTTTTACGAAACTTTTGAAGATATTCTATCGTTTCCGTGTTTCGTTGTTTGAATAGTTTATATAATATTCCTTCCTGATTTATTCCAATTTTGATCATGATTTCGGCTGTTCGTAGTTATTATAATTTTTTTTAAATTTGTAATTTTCAGCTATAGAAATGGTTTAGCAATTAAAATGAATTAATTTTTTTCTGAAATACCTATCGGTTTCTTCACAATAATTTAAGAAGTTTTAATAAATCTCCTAGATTACATGTTTTTTACTTCACACGTCTTTTATGTCTTATCTATATGTAGAAACAATTAGTTGGTAAAAATAATGATGAAAAAAAAACTTATTATGAAAGTTTGATCTCTAAGAATCTCTATTGGTGTAACATAGAGGTTCTGTTCATAAAGGTATTTATTCATTTGTGAACACTTTACTGAAAAATAAAAACACTTTTAATTTTATAGTTTAACAAATTAATTGAGTTTTAGTTAAGAGTGGGGTGGAGGAAAGTTAATTTTATACTACGCTAAAATAGCTAATTTTCTTCTACTGCTTCTTGTTCTGAATAAAGTTCATAAAAAAAAAAAAAAAAAAAAACCAACTTGGAATGTTGGTGATTTGCTTCTCGAGCCAATTTGGTATTCCTTTTTCATGACTTCATCATCCATAACTTGATCAATCGCTCGTATATTGATTTATGTATTGTAGCGTTAATACAACTCGTTAATACCACAAATGCCCAAATATACTACGAAACTCAAGGTACTATTGCATTGACTGTGTGTCATGCGGGCTTGAGGTGGTCCTATCGCCTTGCTCAACGACCGCAACATTCCTCCCCATACCTCCTCAATGGCTCTACTTCCTACAATACATGGCCATATTAGTAGCTGTATCTATCATGTATATGTTCGTTCATCCGTCATTCATAACTTGTTCTTACATATATATTCAGTTGATCAGAAAATTGGTAGCCTCGACGTTTTCATTATTAGAAGAACAAAATGCAATGGATACCTATGGTACACAAATATGGTATGGCAATTACAGTGAAAATGCTTTATATTCCCTTCACCTAAAAATGTTTTTTACACCCCATAGAAACTTTTTCAATCCAATCCAGGAACACATCGTAGACATTGACAAACAATTACTTAAACAGTACACACACAAACGCACTGAGGTCACAATGACTTTGGATGAACATTTCTTGACTGGATCTTTTACCTAAGGTGGCTTATGAATATTTCAGGACAGTATATCAATAATCTAAACTAATTTTATTAATCATTTAGATGAATTATTGTTTTACGAGTAAAATATATTTATTTTAAAAGTAATGTTTCTATTCTATAAAGGTCTTTTACATTTATATTTATATTATATATGATATTTATATATTTTTGCTACTGATTAAGCATTTATTAGATAAAATAAACAAGTGTGGTAAATTTTCATATTAATGTGTTTTTATATCCGCATTTTTGTATAATGTACAAAATCCAAACTATAATATTCGGTTGTTTACGAATGAATTACTTCCCTAAACATAGTGTTTCATTATAAATGCTATGACGTAATTATAGATATTAAATCAGTTTTGTTTTTAATGAATATTAAATACATCCCCAAAAAAAATTTTGGCTTCACCACTAAACGTAATAAGTCAACGAAATAAATCGAGTGTACAGTAGAGAAGTACTCAATATAGACCTGGGAAGTGTGTGGGTTCCCTATAACAGAAAAAGTTTTTCTATCACACACCCGGACTTTAACCCACCACACACAATCCTCCATATGGTTCCTTATCCGATCATATTCACGCCACAGCCACACACCCCGCAAGCACCGACCGATAATTTTCAACTTGTCAAAAGATTGATGATGCCAGGCAATTTATCGCTTACTTCCATCATGAAAAGTTCATCGCGAAGTTTTCTCCAACTTAAACCCCAGCGCGATATACTTATAAACTTTTCGAAATAGAATTTTTATAACTTTGGCAATGTAGCATTCATTATAAAACTTAGAAGGGATATGAATATATACAGAGACTTGATAGGGTTTCAATTTATTTATATTTCAGAGCGGAAGAGTCCGTTTCTTTTTATATTCTCTTATTAGCTACGAATTTTTTGAATAATTCAACTGTTGAAGCTATTTGCATGAAAATATTATTCAAATAAGATTGTTGTGGCCACCTCTTAATTAAAAATAATTATTAGTCACTCTCTTCTCGATCAGATCATACCATATCTATAATTTTTTCCATATGTTTAATAAATTAAGCTTATGACGCCAGTCGGAGAGTGTGGGATAAGTAGTGGGGGAGTCAGTCGTAAGTGGGGAGTTATCCCCACCCTACTGGCTGGCCTCCTATATAAGCCCGAGCTCCTGAGTCAGAGACCAGACATCAAGCAACCGGGATCTTGAACACTTCTCTATCTCTCTCTCTCTCTCTCTCTCTCTCTCTCTCTCTCTCTCTCTCTCTCTCTCTCTCTCTCTCTCTCTCTCTCTCTCTCTCTCTCTCTCTCTCTCTCTCTCTCTCTCTCTCTCTCTCTCTCTCTCTGCACTGGCGCGTGCGGCTCTACTCAAAACCATGGACTTCTCATTTAACTACCTCTGCATCTCTCTTTCCTAACCTGCTATGTTGTAGTCCGGTCAGACCCCACATCTTCCTAGTGGGAATCTCTGCCTTCGTCTCGCTAAAACTAGCGTCTCCTTGGGAGAGACCTCTCCCTCGCGGACGATGGTTGCCGTGGACCTGCAAATGCAGTGTCTCCCATGGCATTCCAGTCTGCCCCTCTCCGGTTCACACTCGCCTTTGGGATCCGGACGGTTTTCGCCTACCCTTAGATACCGAGTGTGAATTCGTGGTCATTCCAAGACCACATAAACTACCTATTAACCTACCCTGTACCTCTTGTCCTGAACACAGTGCTTTGTCGGGGCACACACACCTTCCTAAAGATCTTATGGAGTCAGATCAAAGCGAATAAGGCTGTCCTGCCGACTAGGCCGGTGGCCAGGGTGAAAGACCATAGGTCCACCCACCTTATCTCTTTCTGGGCGCTCGCCGGACGGGGGCTAAGAGGTTATAACGATCCTAGCCCACGGCGGGCGTCTCCTCGCCACTTGGGAGATACCCAGGTATACTGAGCCCCCTAGTGACGACCCGACAAAGATGATCAAGAACTACTCTGATATTAGCCTTCCCTCGCCAAATAACGTACATTATATATTTCAATATAGCAATAGTGATGACTCAATTAATTATTAAGGTTGAACCAACACCGGAAAACACTCCAAACAAAATCAAAATAAAGTTCATGTCTACAGATAATAATATAATCAGCACATCCTTAGGCTAGTTCCAAGCTTATGTGATTTTACACGGTGAAGGCGGCTAAAGTAATTAACCATTAAAGTATTTTACTATTTATTATAGTCAAGTTAAGTTCACTGAATATTTCACACACAGGCGGTCCTTATCAGGTTTTCGTTTGGGGGAATCTAACAGTTTCCATCCAACATCGATAGAAAATGTACTAATATTGCCTTTATTCTTATCTTTATGTGAATATAAAAAATAGAGTGAACACAATCCATTGGGTATCGTCTCCATTCCAAAAGAGAAATTGCGGGTCGTTTCACACAATTTTTTGTCGTTTGAAAAATTTGTCAACTATGTCAATAACATTTTTTGATGAATTGCACTTGAGTCGTAAAGGATCCTATTCAACATAAATAAGGTACATTTACGAAGGAAACGATCAGTTCGATAAAAACTTCCTTCCGCCGCTTAAATGTTTGACTTATATCGTTATATTTTTTTATGTTTTATTCAATCTATTGGTATTGCTTGCACAAGTGAAATAAGAAAGTCGACCTACAAGTCGTCAAACATTTTTAATTAAAAAATATCAGAAAATAAAAATAAAAGATAGGAGTAACAAGTGCCGATAGTCAAACCTAATCTGACCGTGCAAGTGTGAAGGTCATAGGCCATTTGTAAGCCCCCGACCCTGATTGGCACCGCTTAGTAACCGCATGTCACCGTTCAGGCAAATCCAACGCTAATATGGTGGAGAGTTGACCACGTTAATCGTTTTCACACATGTCCGGCAATCGGGTTAATGCCGTCGGATTATTGAAGTGCCCTTTAGCAGTTCAGTTATAAAAGTAGTGCGATAATGATTCAGTCTCCTTCCTCTTAGCATGTCTAACAAAGTCTAATCAAAAGTATTTCTATTGTGTACAGTGATAGCGATCGTGAAAATCATACCGTTAATATGAAAGATATTTCATAGCTCTATTCCTACAGTCCTATAGAACAGATAGTGTCACTGTTCTAACCTAGGTTAGGTTACCCGTTAGTAGAAATAGGTAACTACTTCAAATAAAACGAAGTCAATCCTATTATGAAAACAGAATACAGGGTAGCGAGGTAACATGCATAATGCCAACCACCTCATCACCAATTTCCAACTATAGCGACTACCTTGAGTCAACCCTATCATAAGGTGCTATGTTCATTTGTATCTGTTTTGTATCAAAACACTTATTATTATGCTGATTTAGTTAAATACCAGTGGACATTACCTTCACCCTTTGTCGCAAGTCTTGTCCACTAGTTTATTTTAATTCTATTCCTCTCCCTGTATCCGAGACAGTACGGTACTTAGGCTTCCATCTCGACAAACGACTGACCTGGAACCCACATACGAGACTAAAAATACAAGAACTAAACAGACGCATTGGACAACTGTATAGACTACTTCAAAGGACATCCCATCTCTCAATAGAAAATAAACTACTAATCTACAAAGTTATACTTAAACCAATCTGGACATACGGAATAGAGCTATGGGGGACAGCCAAAAAGTCGAACATCAAGCGTATCCAATCTTTTCAATCAAAAGTCCTGAGAACAATAGTAAATGCCCCTTATTATGTCAGCAACAAAACCCTTCATAACGACCTTAATATGCCCTACATTCTAGAACTTATCCCTTCCAAGTTTATGAAATACCACAGTAGCCTTTTCAACCACCCTAATCCTGTAGCACAGTCATTGCACTGCACCACTCATCCCTATAATCCTCCTCGGAGACTGAAACGGCAGTGGCCTCGTGACCTGCTATAACTAAGTGATAGTGGGAGTCCTGGCAATGGCCAGTTTCTCTAATCATGTCCTGAGCGTCTGTGGCTCTCGCGCTCTTGGTCAGCCTCCACTGGCTAGTATCTGGTGACGCGGCTGACGGAGGAGCGTTGGGGACTTCTCAAGACTCCGCTTTCTCTTCGCATGTGGACTTGGGAGTTCTCTGGGCTGTCTGTAAATATTGTATGAATGAGCGAGTGAATGATGAATTGTAAATATGGTATGAATGAGAGCATTTATCTTAATTACTTATTGCCTTATAAGGCAGATTGTAATTATAGCACAATAAAGGAATAAATAAATAAATAAAATAAATACCAGTGGCTTTTAAATCTTTATACACCCCTATCCGGTCCTGTGGACGTACAGGGAGACAATAAGCAAACAAGATATGTGCTTTCCACGCAGAGCTGCAAGCATAGCCAGGAGAGATAGGGTACGTAATTAAACTATCAACATTTCACTGGGCAGTAATCCACTACGAGATACTGTAAAAAGTTTCCATCAGTGGTGGTTCAGAGGAAGGACTTAGAGAAGAAGGCTTAACAGGTCACGGCGGTAACAGTTGAAAGACGGTGACCTTTAGGTCACAAAAGAACTACTTGGATCATGGATTAACATGCTCCCAGATCGCGCAGACCGGAGAGCATAGCGTCCCTTAGCGAACCTCTAGACCTCGTGGAAAAAGAGGGAAAGACGAGATAAATAAATAAAAAAAACGTTAAGTGAAGGAAAGTACGAAAAAAATAGATGTAAAAAAGTCTGTATTGATTGGCTAACTTTTAATTGTTATTCAATTAACCGCTCAAAGATTAAAGCATGGGATTTTTTTCAATGGGTGGGATGCAATAGAACTGACTCATTCCGGTCGTCCAAGCCAATTTTGATCTAACAAATTTTGAGCACCACATTCCAAACGCTTCGAGTTTTTTTAAAGCATTTATTTGTAAATTACAAACTTCCACAGGCATCCATTAGCATAGAGAATAGGTAACAATTGATTCCTGAAAGGTTGACCGAGATGAAGGTAATACTGACACCTAAGGTATCTCATTCGGTTTCCCAGCTTCATTCTACTCCCTCTAATTGAAACCCAAGACTTCGTGTTTGGCTGCTCGCTTACTAGCGCTACCTTGGCATTCATAGCATCACGATCAAGAACATATTCAAATACAAAGAAAGACAGAAGCGTCTGTGCTAGGACGTTAGCAAACAAAATCGTTCACCATGATCTATTTATAGGTAAGTGCCTGGTCTTAGTTAACAAACATCAATCGACCAGGTATGGTGCTATCTTATCATAAGACCCCCGACTCCTATTACGGAATAGCAAGAGAAAATCATTGCTTTAGGGGCAGAACCATGATATACCGAGTATTGCTAAAAATATGCCATTCATGGCTTCGTTTTCACAGCTATAAAATATTTTTGTTTTTGTTCCAGTATTCTGTACGCAGACATCGTCGGCTTCACCGCCATCTCATCCACGTACTCGGCCTCAGAGCTCGTCAAAATTCTCAACGAGCTCTTTGCAAGGTTCGACAGACTCTCAGAGGTGAATTATATATTTATTTTCAATTAGTTTATAAATCGAAGCTACTTTGCCTTTTATTTTGTCTTAAATATACGTTTTCCACTTTGAGGTATAACTAATTTAGCTAATGGAGTCAAACTATCTATGGTAGTCCATGTCATGGCATCTGGGTGTGCCTGTTTTCTTTAAAAATTTGCTATTTGCTTGCAGATAATATAACTAGGCACTAGCGGTAAATACATACTGTCTAAGTCTAAAGCTATGTTCTAAAAGCTTCTGAGATTTTATTTTTTAACGTCATTAGCGAGATCTTTGTGGTCAAAATTTGTTTTATTTTTATATTATTGTTTTTGATTAATCTGTTATCAAGATCTGATTTCAACATACTTAACAGGTTTCTATTAATAAATCTTTTTTTCATCGACCTAAGCCGATTTCCAATAAATACCCATCATGTCTATTTTTCATTTTTCTTTTAATGTGCAGAAAGAGAATTTGTACCTATCCGTACACCATTGTTATTATTGTCTCTTAATAACTCCGATTTACCCAGTATGTAGTTCAGCGCTGTTTATACTCAGTTAATTGTATCTACAATTCATTCGCTAAACGTATAGTATGATAATAGAAAATACATTGGAATATTAACAGAAGGTAAATAGCCACATAAATGCCATGTTGGAAACATTTTACACACCTTAAAATACGATAAGTAACAACAGCAATACGTCAGCTTCTCAAGGTTGTTACAATGTTAAGTTTTTTTCCAAACCATTTCTATTGTTTTGTGATAGGTATTACTATAATTTGGTGAACTAAATCCTTATATTATATTTTATATTATTGTGATACTGTATCTAGTCATAAAAACGATATTAAGTGTCTATAGAACACTTCAAGCGCTAAGAACTGAGAAATAGGTTATAAATATCATAGAAGTGCCTTCTACTTTGATAGAGATAACACAATCACCAGGACCTGATAGGAACTGTCTCCACGGCACGAAGCTTCAGCCCCTTTCTTCAAGAAAAATCTAACTTTTCTTTTACACTATTACTTTTAAATTACTCGATCGCAATTTATAGTTGTCATAAAAAATATATATTAAGAACAATTTGTTATCAGTACGAAAAATAGATAAACTTTTTTTTTAATTTCACCTTGGAAAGAAACTTCAGTGTCCAGAGGACATTAAATAAAAATATTTATTGTTATCATTAAGGCCTTCATCAATTATAGCTGTTAACAGTAAAAGCTTCTACAATATAGTTTCATCAACATGTGACCTCTATAGTTTTGAATCCTAAGGTTCCTAAATTGTTGTATAACTAACATTTAAAGTCAATTACAATCCTTGAACGTCCGATTAAATAGAAATCATTATTTCTTATTTAATCCATTCTGTCGGTTTTATAAGGTTTTTTATTTAAATGTTTTAGCTATTTTTTATTTGTTGAACTTTTTTTTTCCCCTAAGCTCTCTAGTTAGAAATTCAGGATGAGGGAAAAATATAGAATATTTAGGTTAATCGGATCCCTATACTAGGAGTACCTGCTTGAAGGTGGTGTGAGAGGATTAAGGGGTGTGGGAAGCCTCGGTGTAGGTTGGTTGTTTCGGTACAGTGGTGAGAGTAGCTGGGCCTAGACTTTACTTTTTTTTGAAAGGCAATTTTCAGCAATCAAATAATTCAACAAATATAATACTATTTGAGCGAGTAGGTAGTCTTTTCCCAATCATTTAAGATATTTTTAAGAAACTAGATCGCCATATATGTGAACTCGGAAAACTTGATCTTGTTCATTCACTTTCTTCTTCTTGGTCTGTCCAACGTCTGGTGTGGTGTGAGGGTTCCTTCTGTAGCACCTAATCCAAAAAGTCCTATCTTGAACCATATCCCTTTTCCTCCTCTAATCTAGCCCTTGAATGTTAAATGTCTTGCGAGTGCCTTCCTTTTCTGTCTTCCTCGGCCTTTCGGTATTTTTTCTGACGTGTTTTTATTTTCTTTATCACGATTATAGACGGTATTTATTTTTGCAGAGGTACCAACAGCTGAGGATAAAGATCCTGGGAGACTGTTACTACTGTATATCCGGGGCACCCAGGGAGAGGCCTGACCACGCTGCTCTGTCCATCCACATGGGTCTGTCCATGGTCAAGGCCATTAAGTAAGTAAAGCATTTCAACAAGCTATATACACAATACCAAAACAGTAGATAGCTGTATTAATATATATTGAGTTTCTAAAAAACACATCATTCCTCAACTAAATGAATATTTAAAGTTTTCTAGATCCAAACAATTTCTAGTAAATATGAGTACTCTCGATTCTTAAGTTCTTCATTCGTCAACAATTCATCAGAAACTTATTAGGCCTTCTCCTACCTCTCTTAGAATTAGCCATTCGAATAAGACATCGGCGAAGAATACATTTGTACTCGCCAAACCACCCAACACCAGGGTATGTAGAACTGTACAAATGGACTGTATAATATGAGTTGCTACACCGGGTAGAAATTATCTTACCTGGTCTATCACCTCTGCCAACAATGTTCCTCTCACTTCTCGATGTTGTGGCTCACCATACAACAGCTAGACACCAGTTTCAAATTCTGCGATACTAATGTAATACAACGGGTAAAACAATGCCTCTCGAATAAGGCCCCGATATGTATCATAATGAAAATTTACTACTCTGACAAGATGGCTACAACATAGGTGACTCAGACCTTGACTCGACTCATCCCAACTCTCCCCAATCAGGTGACATGTGACTTTTATGATTTAGCACTGGCGTGAACATATTAATTTGATAGAATAGCCTTAAATCACATCAAAACATTATGAATCTGTTTTTCTCTTCAGTTTACATTTCTCAGTTATCTGTTTATTAAGTAATAGCCAAGAAGTATTTTAGTTTATCGTTGGCAACATTAATATGCTAACGAAATCGTAAATACTTGAAAGACAAGGGATGAAACGCGATTCCCAATCCAAATATTCTGGAGTCAATAATTTAGTATAGGGAGCTAGAGACAGGATCAAAGAATGTGGACAGATTGTTTCACTGGAGTAGTAGAATATCAGGAAACGAAAAGAGGCAAAGAATCAAGTCACAAGTGTGTGATTGCGATATTGCCTCCCTGTTTTAAAATTGCCTGTTAGTTTATTTTTAAATACATTGAAGTAATATTCATTGACTTTTTTCCATCCACTTCATAAATATAACAAAACAAATTATAACTACTTTTACCCTCGTTGATCTAACTCAATCCATCACTACGCCTAAATATTGGTTATTGTCTGCTGATTGTGAACACAGCAGAACATTTCCAACATCAGAATTGAATAGTGAGAAAAGTGTTTTTTCTCCTACATCCACAAATGCGACACATGAGGCATGAGAGGCCGGTCCAACACTGCTCAGTTGGGGAGTGTAATCAGCATTCCATATATAGAAATATATAATTATTGTAAGGATACAAACAAGTTAGTTTTTATTTCAACGATTATAACCCTACTACAAGCTAAAAACCTGAATATAATAAATGTATTTTGAAGTAAAAAATACATTAAATGTTATTATTTCTGGTAAGTAGTCAATCAACTAAGAATAAAAGATCTATAGGTTACCTTTTAAAAAATTATCAATGCCACAAAGTTATGAAATAATAAACTATACTGAATATTCTGAGAAAGAACTGAGACAAATTTAACCAAGGGAACGAGTGTTGTTCATCCAATAATACGTAAGGGATTATACAATACTAATCATACAGAAATCATACAGGTGATTTCATAATTGGTTTCTAATTATTTGTCATACTTGCCAATCTGGACTTACGGACTATCAGCATCAGAAAACGAACATCAACCTCATCCAATCCTTCCAATTAAACTCCTAAGCACATAAGTTAATGCACCTTTTTACTTAACTAATAAAACCCTCCATAACGGCCTTGAAATTCTCACTTTCCAAGAACAAATTTCTTCAAAAATGTTTAAACTCCATCCAACCAACTGGAGCAAGATCATCTTCACATCAACAATCCCTCCTCAGAGATTGAAGCGGCTCTGAGGTCTTTTGTGATTATGGAGCCACAGTGAGTGCTGGGACTGGTCAGTTTTCTCCTCTCATATCCTGAAAGACTGCGGTTCTCACGCTTGAGGGGTATCCCAGATCCTTGCCTCCTTCTCTATTACCGGGAAGAAGATGATCCTGTGGATGAATCTGGAAGATCCCTGGGCTGTGTATTTATCTCTATTATGTATAAATGTATATTGTAAATACCGCTGTTCAGGCCCGTATGAAGTTTAATATTAAAACATTCAAGGCCAAGTTTCAAATTTGAAATGGCGTTTGACTGTATAGGCACTATGTTATTTTTTTTTTTAGAAAAAATTGAGAAATAAAATTATGCCTAAATAAATACCATCTGTATTTTAATTTTTAGTTAAATATTATATCTACAACTATATTCTTGATGATGTTTGAAAGGGTTTAGTGCTATTATTTGGCTACATAAAAAAATTTAAATGTGAATGGACCAAATGTTTATGTTGTGCGTAAAAAAAAAAAGCTAGAACGTCTCTACTTAATACACTTAACAGAAATTGGCCACCTCATCACAATTTCATGCAAATAACATAACATATGACATGCTTCAGGTCGATTTTGAATTTTCGGCAATAATCAAAAGAATCCGATAGGATCAGCTGAAGGGCGGTCTGACCTTATTGACGAACTTTCCTGGATACCAGCCTTGCAGGGCAAGCTCGGAGTAGCTTTACCATCCTCCATCGCTTACTTACTCTTCGGTGCGTGGATATATCAGAGGTGATGTTAAGACTTCTTCACTTGCTTCTTTAATAAGATCCTGCAGTCCCTCCGGCCTGGTCCTCTGTAACCCGGTAACTGACCCCTTTATCATCGCACAGACAAGCGCTGAGTCTAGAAAGGATCTAGGAGGTGCTCCCACCTACTAATCGAAGCACGACTAGATTAAGTGGCTAATGATATTTAGTAATTAACTAAATATATATAAAAAATTAAATTATTATCTAAACCCAGACCACCTTCAGAATGAGCAACAAATTATAACCGATTATCCTATAAATAAATTTAGGCATAATCCTAAATACCCTACATGGAATATTAATACCCCTCGAGGCTCCGACGTATATTCTTGACCACAACCATTACTGGCCCCAACAACCGAATTAATGAGAGAATGTACGCCCGGATTAATTATTATATTCCGCCCAATTATATATTGCCGTTTAAGATAATTTTAACGAGACTAAAAAGACAAGAACTAAACAGACGCTTTGGACAACTGTATAGAATACTTCAAAGGACATCCCATCTCTCAATAGAAAATAAACTACTAATCTACAAAGTTATACTTAAACCAATCTGGACATACGGAATAGAGCTATGGGGGACAGCAAAAAAGTCGAACATCAAGCGTTTCCAATCCTTTCAATCAAAAGTCCTGAGAACAATGGTAAATACCCCTTATTACGTCAGCAACAAAACCCTTCATAACGACCTTAATATACCCTACATTCTAGAACTCATCCCTTCCAAGTTTATGAAATTCCACAGTAGCCTTTTCAACCTGTAGCACAGTCATTGCACTGCACCACTCATCCCTATAATCCTCCTCGGAGACTGAAACGGCAGTGGCCTCGTGACCTGCTATAATCACGTGACAGCGGGAGTCCTAGCAATGGCCAGTTTCTCCAATCATGTCCTGAGCGTCTGTGGCTCTCGCGCTCTTTGTTAGCCTCCACTGGCTAGTATCCGGTGACGTGGCTGACGGAAGAGCGTGGGGGAGGTCTCTGGGCTGTCTGTAAATATTGTATGAATGAGCGAGTGAATGATGAATTCTAAATATGGTATGAATGAAAACATTTATCTCAATTATTTATTGCCTATTAAGTATTAGGCAGATTGTAATTATAGCATAATAAAGGAATAAAAAAAAAATAATAATAATTGTAATTTTCTTATTGGCGGATTGGCTTATCTCTTCCCCACTATCAGTCGTTTTAAAAGTGTTAAGGAGTCACCCCATGTTTCTGTTGAGCTAAACCATATGGGATATTGATCGCACAGTACACCCACTATAATAATTTGCGCAGCAGTGTTGCTAAGTTTGAATGATGGACTGACGGTGATCAAACAGAAATTCCTGTTAATATTTCGTAGAGCACAATAGGCGGGTGGCTGGAGGGGGGCGAGCTCACTTGATTGAGTAATGATTTCCACAACAATGCCAATACAAACAGACCCATCCTTGTCTGGAAATTAGTTATAGGACCATTATGAAATTGTGGAAATTTCCATTTATATTCGACGTCTCTTAAGATACCAAAAAGGTGTACATATTTAATTGATACTTAATAACCCACTGTTATATCCAATATGAGATTTTTCTTTTAAAATTCTTCACAGGATTGATGCTTTATTTGGAATTTTTTTATGGTTTAGTTAGTTTTTTTTTTTTAAATTACAAACATCAAAACTTTTAGTTTTTACTTGTGGGTGTATTCGTCTGCTGGTATGTTGCCACGACATGAAAAATACTCATACATAATCATAACTAAGCATTACTTGGAAGGAAAAAAATGTTAGGAATTTTAAGCAGGGTATCAAATTTAAGATCTTCACATCCCGACTAACGAGGTTCAATTTGCTATAAGGGAGACGTGAAAAATATATCCATTTCCATAAAAATGAGTAATGTCATTAATGATTTAGTTAGACTCCGCTTTCTCTTCGCATGTGGATTTGGGTGGTCTCTGGGCTGTCTGTAAGTATTGTATGAATGAGCGAGTGAATGATGAACTGTAAATATGGTATGAATGAGATCATTTATCTTAATTACTTATTGCCTTATAAAAGGCAGATTGTAATTATAGCACTAAAAAAAAAAATGATTTAGTTAGTATTAAAAACCATTTCAGTAATTTTGAGTTGTTTAACGACTAAATGATTAACAATATATTATTTGTGTTTTGTTTTTCAGACTTTACTTACGAAAAGCTATCAAAACATCGTGGTGGCAATTTTATCTCAAATCCCTCGTGTTTCAACGTATGTTGTGGCATAATAATGGCATCAAGTCATTAAATTTATTTTCGTGCAATTTTTGTGCAAACAACTACACAAGCCCAGTAGAAATAATGAAGTTGATATTGATAAAAAATTCTCCTGGCAGAGAACTAACTCCGGTAACAGGACCCCACACAGCGAACGCCCATGTGTGTTGTAATTAATTCGCCTTACCCTGGCATTGTCACACGCTAGGGGAAAAAGGAGCCTTATAGACATTGCCTTACCACAGAGCCATTGAAATGGTAATTCCGCGTGTAGGTGTGGGTGACACCTGCGCACTGTTGCCTCCTACCTACTTTTTTTTCGGGCTGTCCATGGCAACCGAAAACAAGTTAATTTAAACCTTATAGCAGTACTACAACTGTGACACGTCTCAGATAGTGTATTGTTCGAACTGAATTATTGCGTTCGCGACCTTAATGCAAATTGCGGGTTTGAAAAATGATCAACCGATGTATGCCTTCTCTTTCTTGGCTGTTATCTTCAATATTAAATCAGTAAAGGTCCATATTCTTGCATTTTTTGATCCATTTACTGAGAAAAAAAATCCACCCAGCTATGTTATGTACCATGTACCAGTTATGCACCATCATAAATCATTATCATACCAGAAATATATATATATATATACATTTGTGGATCAGATGGCATTTTTTCCTCATCAGTTCAATGATTTATTCTTAGTGGCCAACTGGGAACTTTTTTCATGTTTTTTTTTTTTTTTTTAATAATTCCCTTCATTGTATTCTAACCGAAAATTAAGTTGCGTGTTTTCAGCAATATAATATTGAACTGTTGAATAATTGAAATATTGAGTCATTTTTAAATTGAACATACATATAAACAAGGACGAAGACCATCCTGATAATGAAACAAAAGCCTCTACCTTCGGGCTCAGCAATGCTCTATACTAATCGAAATTCTAAATTATCTGTGCTAATACAGAAATTTTGAAATATTAACACCATTTTTTTTTCCTTCATAGCCCCTTTAAATTTACAGATAAATACATATATAATTATAGATCCTCAAGCGAATCTATTTACAAATTATTTCTGTATTTCCTGTAGCATCGCTGCATTATATACAGGTTTTGTTATTTTATAAAAATTATATAATGAATCAACAAGTATAATGATATACATTATACGTGACTGGACTAAACTGACTAATAAAGGTGATGGTGCTCACCTTTTTGATCAACCTTAAAACTAACTTACATACTAATTCTTAACCTATTTTTCTCAGACAGTCTGTTGCCATCGATGCGGGAGGGGTGGTGGGGTCATAGTGTTAAACACTGGGTTTGTCAGGTGCTGCAACGAGTCAAAAAACTTAATGTGTCTCCGGCGGATGAGCTCACCCACCGACGGGACACCAAGCAACGGGTGCAGGTCAGCGTTCTTCAACCTCTCGAAAGAGGTATGTCGGACCACTTTTCGCATGATCCCATTATGGAAGTGTTGGAGACATTTGGCTGTATTGTCAGTCAAGTGGGTAAATAGTGGGGCACCGTACAGCAGAGCTGGCCTGAGGACACATCTATATATCATCAATTTGAGACGAAGCGACAGGTTGGGTGAAGTTAGCATGTGTGATAGCCGGTAAGAACTGTGTCGTACTTTTTTTATTTTATTACTAAAATGAGTTGAGAAATGGAGATGCCTATCCATTTTTATACCCAAATAGTGCATTGAGAAAGCTGGTGAGTTCTCTTGCCCTCCCACGCTATACGATTTTGGCAAGGATTTTTTCCCCTTTTGGAGGGAGAAGATTACGCAGTCGGTCTTCCCGGCGTTTACACTTATGTTTAACATGCCCAGTCTGTCACTGATAACGCCACAAACTGACTCGGCGTGTGTAAGAGCTCTTTGTGCACTCATGCTGCTGCTGTAAACCGCAATGTCGTCGGCGAAAGCGATTACAGTAGCTTTCTTATAGTTTGTCCCAACAACTTCAGATGTGTACATGCTGAAAAGAACTGGAGACAGAACCGTACCTTGAGGAACACCACAAGTCAGAGGGAATGGGTTAGAAAGGCAATCACCCACCCGTACCATCACGGATAATATTAACACCATAAAAATAATTCTATTAAAATATCAAACCACAAAAAATTAACCTAGTGGGTATGAAAAAAAAAAAATATCTTCTTTGCCACCATTACTAATTATAGAGATTTTATTTATTAGAGAAGTCATACTCCCAACCATTAGTTATGACTTCAATCTATTTATTATTTCCATTCATATTAGCGTTAATATTCTAATGCAGTAAATTAATGAAATTTTCCCTTTAATCTGCTTATTTCCTGTGAACGATAGTAAATGCACCTTATTACGTCAGGACCCTTCATAACGATCTTAATATACCCTACATTCTTGGACTCATCCCTTCCAAGATCATAAAATTCCATAGTAACCTATCCAACCAACCTAATTCCCTAACACAGTCATTACACTGCGCCTCTCATCCCTAAAACCCTCCTCGGAGACTAAAGCGGCAGTGGCCTCGTGATCTGCCATAAATGCGTGACAGAGGGAGCCCTGGCAATGGCCAGTTTCTCCAATCATGACAAGCGTCTGTGGCTCTCGCGCTCTTGGTCAGCCTCCACTGTCTTGTAGCCAGTGGACGTGGCTGACGGAAGAGCGTGAGAGATTTCCCGAAACTCCGCTTCCTCTTTCGCATGCGGGGGAGGTGACAAACATGTGGATTTTGGAGGTCTGTTTGTAAATACTGTATGAATAAGCGAGTGAATGAAAATTGTAAATATGATATAAATGAGAACATTATAACAATTACGTATTATTGCCCAACAAGTCAGATTGTAATTTTATCATCATAAGAAAATTTCAAATAAAAAAATCAGTTTATTGTAATTTTATAAATGATTGTAATTCTATCATGGGTGAATCTTTCTATAATGTACACGTTTATAAACGTAGGTCGTATACACATTTATAAAATTTATTTTGGTTTTTATTTTCGTGGACTTACCTCAAGGAACATAATTTTATAATGCCAATCACCTTACATTATAAATAGGTAGCACTGCATTATTTTTTATGCCTTGATTTTCGCTAAAGGTAAGATTTTAATTATTTTATTGTTTGCCCATTTATGTATGTTTAATTTATGATTATTTGTTTCTATATTTGATGAATTTTAGCACAATTTTTATATATAATGAGATAGCTCTTTCGTAAAACCACCCCTTTTGTCGTGCACCTTACTCTCTCACCACACCACCACCCCTCCCAGAAACTAAAATCCTTATCCACCGCTGGATGAGGGAGAGACTTCCTAATCCTGAGTTGACAAACGATAGGAAACAGGAAAAAATAAAACCTAGCGCTAACGAAGCGAGCACTACCAAGTCCGTAGCGCTCGATACTCCTTCCACTGTCTTTCCTATCTCCCCTTAGCCTGTTTAATTGCTACCTCTTTGTCAATCTCAGTCTTGCACTGCACAAAAGCTTGTAGTATTGACTCGGCCACAAAACTGTCCACTTATCTCCCCTTTTCATCTTTGACAAATATCCCACGACTTTTTATAATTATAGTAGTTGATGAAAAGACCAGTCATGTCACAATGTTTATTATTTCAATGATAAATAAAGTTTTTTTAAATTAATTTTACGAGATTTTCTATTTTTTTCAATGTATGAATACGCTACAATGACATAAATAGTGAAGGCACACAATCGATATTTGTTCTAATTCGATGAAGAGTCTCCGCGTGAGTGTCGTCACTAAAACCTATTAAATGATATTGAACGGTTGGGAAATTTTGAAAGACGTACATTTTCCCATCTAGTGTATCAGCCAATTTAAATGTATCGATGCCAATTTCGAAGTTTACATTCCACTATTTAAAGTGCACTGTTTTCCAAAAAAAAAATGGTCCTCCAGGTCGGATAACGTTACTTTAACAAGTTTCATACGAGCTTGTTACTCCAAGCCAAGATATTTAATTTAATGAGTTTTTTTTTAAGTTTGCAAAATTACTGTAAAAAAACTAATCGGCATTTTCGGCCCGAAGTAGTTCATTTTATTTGTTAACCCACACTTGTCATGAAAAATATCCGTTTGAATATATAAATGAGAGTGTAGGTGTTGTAAATAACTATATATTTACATAAAAAAAAAATTTGAGACTGGTTTGGACGGGGGTACCTGCATTTAAAATTACTTTGGCGATGGAAAACAAAATAGAACTTTGAATTTTAATAGCTTCTCGACTTGAAAAACCTTAAATATCAGATAAAAGCGATACAGTTAATAGATACGATTGTGAATTCATTCAAGTTTTTTTTTCGTATAATTTTCTAGCCAAAACACGCACAGTGCGGCCCAGGACGTTATGGAATTAACCTTTCAGATTTCAGATCGATTGAATTGTAATTACTACTGCTATAGTACACACAAGACAAAAGACAATTGTCCCGTACCTGTTTCAAAGTAGAGCCACTTCCTTCGGTTACCCAATAAATATCTCTATTATTTATGTGTTGGCTTTAAATATTCAACAAAAAATATAAACTGTGTGAATGAATGAATAACTTTTTAAATCTTGTGTATAAAGCGGTAAAGGATCTATATAAGGTATTTAGTTTATAATCAGTCAGAAAGCACATGTAACAATCATCCCGAAAGCTTTTAATTAAAAATAAACCAATTTGAGTCCCTTGAGGTTGGAAATTGAGCAGAGTTTATTGTCCTTTGCAGCGTGGTTTTTACCTCAGCCACAATCACGACAAAAGAATATTTTCAATTATAACTGGGGTCCATTCAAGGGAAGCTGACGGTGAAAATAATTGTCTTTTATTTATTGTCGTTCTAATGGATGGAAGGCTGGCCTTTTGAAGCAGGAGTGCTCTCAGGGCTTGTGCACCGGCCCAGCCATTCAACTTATAAGCCTTCTTTTTGTTTTCTTATTCTTTTCAAAACTTAAATGCCACAAATTAATGATTTTTTCCTCTCACCCAATCACTCTATCTCTCATCTATAAAGGTAAATATTTTAAATTGATTAAGACTTTAATTAAGAGTTTGACTCTCTGTCAAATTGTATTTTAAGTACACCTGATTTTTTGTTAATATACCATATAAAATATGGGGAAAAAAATTCAAACTTCAACTAAATTTATCGATGAAGATTATTTCCTTCCACCCCCCTTCCCCAGATGAAGAAACACGGCACAATGGACTATATTTTGTTGTGCATTTCAAAAACAGTACAACAATATAACAATGGCATTCGTCTATTGTTCTTAGATTAAAAATAAAAGTAGATCAAGCCGTAATGATAATATATTTCTTATGAGCCTAGATTTTGTTAGAAGTGTGGGCTAGATACAATTTTATATCTATGGTTTAATTTTTTTTATTTATAAGCAACTTTATTAAGATGAAATTACAATCTGCCTTAATACTTAATAGGCAATAAATAATTGAGATAAATGTTTTCATTCATACCATATTTACAATTCATCATTCACTCGCACATTCATGCAATATTTACAAACAGCCCAGGGGCCCCCCAAGTCCACATGGTTGTTGCCTCCCTCGCATGCGAAAGAGGAAGCGGAGTCTTGGGAAGTCCCCCACCAGCCACGCTACCGAATACTAGCGAGGTCGTCGAAGAGCGCGAGAGCCACATACGCTCAGGACATGATTGGAGAAACTGGCCATTGCCAGGACTCCCACTGTTGCGCATTTATAGGAGGTCACGAGGCCACAGCCGTTTCAGTCTCCGAGGAGGATTATAGGGGTGAGTGGTGCAGTGCAATGACTGTGCTACGGGATTAGGGTGGTTGGACAGGTTACTATGGAATTTCGTGAATTTGGAAGGGATGAATTCAAGAATGTAGGGTATATTATGATCGTTATGAAGGGTTTTGTTGCTGACGTAATAGGGGGCATTTACTATTGTTCTCAGGACTTTTGATTGATAGGATTGGATGCGTTTGATGTTCGACTTTTTTGCTGCCCCCCCCCATAGCTCTATTCCGTATGTCCAGATTGGCTTAAGTATAACTTTGTAAATAAGTAGTTTATTTTCTATTGAGAGATGGGATGTCCTTCGAAGTAGTCTGTACAGTTGTCCTAAGCGTCTGTTTTGTTCTTGTCTTCCATGGTTTAATAAACCAATTATTCTCAATAGTTTCGTTCCTTATGTATCGACGTGTACATTACCACCCTGCCCTCCCAATTTGTTTTCTATGGCAAAATATTCAGGAAAAAACCTGACTAACCTGACAAAGCTAACAAAACATTTATAAATGACCATCAACTGTTGTTGTCCCCCCCCCCAACGTATCTGCATTCTTCGTTTATAGGTAAAGACGAAAAGCAAGTTTGCTAGTATGATCAGATTATTATTTATAATTTTTTTGATCTGAAATATTCGATATATTAATAGTTTCGACCACTATAAAATCGTAAACTACAAAAATTCATAACCATTCGATTGAAAGCAAGTGTTTTAAAGAATTGATTTCAGGTGTATTGTTATAATTACTGCAATTAAAAATAACTCCGTGTCAGAAAGCTCATTTAATTATATTTCTGATTTTTTTCTACTTCATTTTTGTGTTTTGTTTTTTTAGGGCATGTCAACTACAAGGGTCACCGATGGAAAGCAGGTGTATATTATATCTCTTATAATACTATAACATACTACATAATATCTGACAAACAAATTGCTTGAGTCAAATACATCTTGATACTATCCTGACATGCTCAACGGTAGTGCGGGTCTGGATTTTGCGTCCAACAATAGCTTCTAATTGGGCTACATCAATTACATTGATACATTTGGTATTTGATCGTTTGTATCTCTCTACCAAAAGTGCTACCAAGAATTTGTTATTACTGTTTTTAATATACGATTTATATCCGCATCAGGTTCCTGTGTGAGGTTCTTGGAGAATGTGCACTACTTATAAAACATCAGCAGCAGTTCTACTAGAGTATATCTTTGATACAAACTTATGGATAATTATTTACTATTTCTTTCTACTAGTTATCTACGTATCTTCTTTCCAGATACGTACAGGCGAAGACAAACTCTCCGGTAGACATGCGGGTCGGCATCCACACCGGAGCCATCCTGGCAGGTGTCCTTGGCCAGCGACAGTGGCAGTTCGACGTCTACTCTAAGGATGTGGAGTTGGCCAACAAGATGGAGAGCTCTGGGCTTCCTGGGTAATAATTTCTCACCAACAACACATTTTTGCTATACTGGTTTTATTATCAGCTCATACACACCTTTCCCACCTTAATATTTATCCTACATTCTGTGAGATAAAGTACAAAAACTACCAAGTAAGTAATAAGTAGATCCATATTGGCCCATCAAAGATAACAGAAAATATTTTATATATATTTTTAACTCACTAAAATATTGTTGTATCAACTGTTAATTTTTTTTTTTTCTTAGCTCTCTAATTATAAGATTAAGGATGAGGGAAAAATAAAGGGATATTTGGGTTGAGCGGATCCTTGTACTAGGAGTACCTGCTTGAAGGTGGTGTGAGAGAATTAAGGAGTGTGGGAAGCCTCGGTAGAGGTTGATAGTTGCGTTGCAGTGGTGAGAGTCCACTGGTGGCTGTCAACTGTTAAGAAAATTTTATGTTTTAATATCTATAAACAAATACCTCTTCTGAGATTGAAAAAAATTTAAATAACAAAATCCAGCAAGTTCGGGAACAAAAGCGATTTCTATTATTTTGCCAAAGTTGGACAACTGGAACTGACTTTAACTCACATTGTTTTTTCTCATGCGCTCATTGTTCTATCTCATGTAACATAGAATCTCATGTAAGTTGTCATGGAATGTAGCTTTAACTTTTCAGGTTAAATTTGTCAGTTTTACAGACAAATAGACAAACTTGACTGTAACCGTCGAAGTGGTTACCCCCCCCCCCCCCCAGCTTTGGTAATTTTTTTTGGAGGTTGGGTCTGGTCAAAGTTAACTCCGCTACTTGTATATCAAGACGTATTGAATCCTGTTAAGAAAACCAAATGTAAGGTTGAAAGGTACCACCTATAGTCGCTGTCATGATATTAGATGCTTGGGATGAAGTGGCTATTTGATGCGGTGTTGCCACATACGGCCGGGCGGGGGACTAATCACTAATTTGCTTATTGCTTAATGATTGACATTATCGAAGTATAGAAGATAAGTAGTGGACAGGGCAGCAACAGGACTTTCCATGAATTGTGTGTTCTAAAGGTTCTAATTTCGTGACAGCAACTATAGTGTCAACAGTATAACTCAGCGCCACCTATCATGTAAGGCTACAGCCTTTGGTCCGGACCTTACCTCTCCATGAAGTGATGTGCTATGAATTTATTTATTTTTTTTATAGACAGACTAACAAAAGTCATTTTCTCATATTTTTTTTTTAGGAGGGTCCACATATCAGAGAAGACCCTTAGCTTTTTAAACGGAGAGTTCGAAGTAGAACCTGCCTACGGTGAAAAGAGAGAAGAGTCATTGAGGATGGCAGGAATCAAAACATTCTTCATCGTGAAGACTATCGTACCTGTGAGTATTATTTATACTGAACACTATTATAAAAAGATTCTGTTAAATTTTGCAGACATAAATCCATATGTGGTGTTAAAAATTCAATTCATAAACACATATCTGGAGTGTTTGGTAAAAGGAGTATAAGACAAAATTTTTATATCGTAATAGTATAATTTATGTATCTCTTAAAATGTTGAATATTTTATTATTTCTGTGATTAATAAAAATTAACTGTTAGATAATCATTAAGTTAAAGTGTGATTTATAAAAAATTAGAATCAATAAACTGTATCTTTTGAAAATTTTGCATTTTATGAATATACTGATGAAAAGCTATAAAGAAGGCTTTTGATAATATATAACATTTTCTATGATAAAAGTTATACCTTTAGCTTTTATTTTTTAACATTCACTTCAAATGATTTGAGTGCTGTTGATGTAATGTACTTAAGGTAGGTGGTATTTAATTACAAGCTATAGGAAATATATAATATATTGAAAATCAGATCTTAAAAAAATATGTAATTAGTTATAAATAATATATGAATGAAATATTGTTATTTGACAAACAATATGAAATCCTATACAATATGTTTCAGTATAGGGCTCAAGGTGACCTGAGAGATTTAAACTGTGATAAAGATCTGGAAGAATTTCTTGAAGACAATGTGGTTAGTATTTTTAAAACTCTTTTCACCACTATTGTCATTTAAAAAAATTAACATAGCAAACTATATTAGAGTTCCACATAACTTAGGGGTTCTGGTAGATATTACAAAGCAATTCACTTTGGCAAACTACTTTATGTTTAAAAAGGCCTTGAGCCATATAAATTAACATAGTAGTAGGAAATATTAGGTTGGTGCGTATGAAATGTCGGATTTTCATTTAAGAACGTTTGTCTCCCTGTTTTTGTTATGCTTTTGTTTTTGACATAACCTGGTTTATAGTCGTACTGTCATTGCCAGAGTCACATTTTAGCAAAGAAGATTTTCTCAAAAGTGTTCCCTTTTGTTATTTGCTTTGAATTTTGCACCGATATGAATTCAACCGATATTCGTGTAATTTTCTTATATGAGTATAGACTTGGTAATAATGCTGCAAAAGCTGCACGCAATATAAACCAGGCGTTTGGAGAGAATACTGTGAACGATCGAAAAGTGCAGCGTTGGTTTGAAAAATTTCGGTCTGGTGATTTTTCCCTGCAAAATGAACCGCGTGGAAGACCCGAAACGTCTGTGAAAAATGATGCTCTGAAAGCATTGGTGGAAACGAATCCAATTGTTTCTTCAAGGGAACTTGCTGTCAGAATGGAAGTTGACCATACAACAATATTGCGACATCTTTCTGAAATTGGTAAGGTGAAAAAAATGGATAAGTGGATACCGCACGAACTAACCGAGCGAAATAAGCTGGATCGCTTGAACGTATGCTCATCATTGCTAACCCGATTTAATCGAGATCCATTTTTCGATCGGATCATTACTTGTGATGAAAAATGGGTTCTTTACGACAATAGGAAAAGGTGTGCTTGGTGGCTTGATAGGGATGAGGCTTGTGCTCATACTCCACGGCCATCACTTCATCCACGGAAAATCACAGTTTGGTGGAATGTGACTGGAGTAATACACTACTCATTCCTTCGAACTGGAATGACAATTACAGCCGAAAAGTGTTGCCAGTACATTGAAGAAATTCATGAAAAATTGAAAATTATACGCCCATCACTTGTTAATCGGCATAGCCCAATACTTCTCCACGACAACGCTCGGCCGCATACATCGTACAAAACTATTGCGAAATTAAATGAATTAAAATATGAAATTTTGCAGCACCCACCTTATTCACCGGATCTTTCGCCAACCGACTTTCATTTATTTAAACGTTTAGAACTGTTTTTACGGGCTAAACAGTACGAAAATGAAGACAGTCTGAAAAATGCCATATCAGAGTTCATTGATTCTAAAGATCTGAATTTCTTCAAGACAGGCATCTATGCATTAAAATCTCGTTGGGGAAAGAGTATTGAAGTAAATGGAGCATATTTTGATTAAATAAACAGCTTTTGCAAAAAGATATGCAGTTTAATATATTCACTTAAGAATCCAACATTTCATTCGCACCAACATAATATAACCCCAAATATTTTGTAGACTGGAGAATTCAAAACGTTTTTTAATTAAATAATGAAAACTCTTTTTATGCGTTGCAACTAAAAACAACTGTTATTTGTTTAAATTTTGTTTTGAACCAGAAACACCTTTTCTGATTTCATTTCGGTTTTCAAGTAAATTATGTTATTATTTTCACATTGGAAGGCTTTGTATTAAAATATGTACCAAATTAATGCCACTGTCATTATTTTTACATGTAAAACACAAATGATTAATATAAGCTATGTTGCGCTTTTCATTAATAAATTATTGATTAGTACACAATCTTTCAAACTTAGACAGCATTACAATAAAGTATTTCTCGCTCAGGGAGTAATAACACCAATTGAGGACAATAACGGAAGAGCGGGAGGCCGGAAAGACTCCGAAGACTTCAAGCAGAGGCTGAGGAAAGATCTCATGAACAGGGATGGCCACAGGTTAGTCATCTAGTCAATTGAAAAGGTTAGATTTTTATATTTTGACAAATGAGGGGGTTAAAATCAAAACCTGCAAATTCCACTTGACTTGGAAAAAAGGTAACCACATTTTTTTTGTTTTTTGTAAAAGAGTTCTATTAAAAGGATACATGGTTAACCTTCAAGGGGAGAACCAAACTATCAAGCGATAGCATTTTCTAGATTTTGAACATCTAAAGTGGATTTTGTTAGTTTTAGTATTAAACCTCTCAAATACTAGTAACTACTATTAATACTCTTTCAGAAAATTATTATAAATTGATATTTTCCCTTTGAGTTTTTCAGTTACAATATTAAATAGTAGCTTTAGTTATCACAAAATGTTTTATTTATTTGTATAGGTGTAGTGGAACCAGGTAGCTTGCAGGCATCCAGGATAACAGTGCTATTCTCTTCTTTATCCAGGTGTAAAACGACCTTCAATTAAACATCTCGAGAGGGGTGTACAGGATAAGGATATATGATAATAAATGCTTGATATTAAGTGGAGGAAAATAACACCACACATGCCCTTGTCAGAATAATTGGGTATGAGGGTGGTATACTCCTTTAAGACAGTGGTCCTTGGAAGGAAAAAGAAAAGGGAAGTATTGATCAAGAATTCATCAGAAGAAGAAATTTTATCAACGAAGCAGCTTCATAACAAATATTAGTAAGCATAACTGAAGATATTTGATATTGTCTAGGCTGATGCTCACACAGGAATAGCTCAGCAGAAGAGAACCTGGCAAGAGATTGGGGTTCTTAATTAGTTTGCCACTGTCTTTTTATTTTTTTAGAAATAATGGTTTTTTTTTTAATTTTTACATGGCAACATCATTAAATATTTTTTGATTATTTCTACATTCCGTAAAGAATATATAACCAATACTGAGCTAAATGTCTTAATTTAGTTATAACTAATACAGAGTAATTGATTACTACAGGTCAAAAAGGATGTTGATTAAAATGAGTTAAAATTTGAAATCAATATTTGAAGAAAAAAATGTCTTATGATGATAATATCATAATAAATATTTCATCATTTGAGTAAAAATTAAAGAAATGTACACAAATAATAACAAATTTAATTTTATAATTGCATAATGCTAGCATAAGTAAGTTGTAATATATTTCGCCTTGACATGTTTTGTTATTTTTCCACAAATAACTTTTTCTTTTTGGGTACCCCTTACTGATCGGCTGCATGATGAGTACCATGAACATACCCAGGTCGTAATAGCCAAATAATACTTACTACCTGTCTAGTTTATTCAGCAAAGCACGCCCAATAAAATTTACAATTTTAGCATTTATTTTATGCAAACACCAATTGTTTGTGTTGAATGATTTGTAATAGATTTGTTTTTTCTGTTCAGAGATTTGGTGAAACACACAACACTGGTGACCAGATCCTTTAAAGATAAGCAAAGAGAGTTCAATTACACACACAATACCGAAACCTTCAGCAGCATTTCTTTGATAGGCTGTCCTCTTGTAATTATACTCACTTCTATTGCACAAGTGTTCATACTGCCAAAGTAAGTACTTAAGTAAGCAATATGTATGGTAAAAAAAATCTCCAAAACTCTATAATATGAATATCTAAAATGAATGTATGAATCGTACAATTATTAGAGGTTACAATATGTAATATACTAGGAAATACTTCATGTCTATATTGAAATGGTTTCTCCATTTCTTCTCAGTAAAATATATGTAAATCAACTATTACAATAAATGACACATAAAATTAAAACTTCAAACTTGCATACAAAAGTAATCGTTAAAAATAATAAATACCTTTTTGAAACATGTTCATATTAAATAAATTAAATGATTTTTTTGATATTTTTTTAATTTTTCTGTTACTTTACAGTCACAACATGTGCATTATGTTTATAACATAATATTTGTGTAGTTTTATGGAATTTTATATTTTTCCAGTGATTCTACAAGCATCATGTCTGTAGGAATCAGTTCTTGGTTCCTTATTATTATTACACTCTTTACGATAGCTGAGGCTTTTCCAAATGTGAGTAAAATACTTAGTATCTGTGTAATAATAACTGTGTATAATACTTCCCAAAGTAGTTAAATTTTCTGAATGGTTTTGATAGTAACTCTGAATTATAATAAAGTCATAGCACTATGAAGTATAAAGTTCATCCATTAATTTTAAATGGCTGTTCAAAACTTACCCTTGGTTTTAGTTTTGGAATGAGCACCTGCAACTAACCAATGACACATGTTTCCTTTGAAACAAGGGGATAATGAATTATACTGAAGAATTGATGATTGAACAATACTTCAGTATAATTCACTTATAGAGTTATCACGGCATGAGCAAGAGTTTGACATAGATTTGTATAAAATAAATCAAAATTTTAATATGTTTTACTGCTGGTTGTGGAGTTGTCTCTAGACACAGTTATATCTATGTATGGCAAAGCACCAAACTACTATTAACTGTTTCAAAATATCAGAATATCTACTCATCCCAAAATATTTATGTGATATTTTATTAATTTGCCTCAGCAACGCATGCTGCTATTAGAAGATTATGTTTTGAATTTTAAATTAAAATTTAAACGTACCTTTAAGTATCATTTTTTTATTTTGTAGGTTTTTCCTGAGCAACTATTACACATAAGCAAAATCGTGAATTTTTCCGTTATAGTCAGACGTCTACTTGCCGTTATGTTCATCCTTGTAATTAATGCAGCAAATTTTGTTGACATGGTAAGTTTTACATCTTTTTTTTCTGTAGAAAAACTGACAGCTAAATATATTACAAAAATATTTTTGAGGGGGGATTCAAATTATTATACAGGAAAAAAACTCAACAACTAATAAATCTTACCTTGATCAGCATTATGATTTTATTTTCTATTTCAATCGATGTAAAATCATTTTTTGTTGGTACAAAATTTAATTTTACATATAGGATATTTTGTCCACCCATAACAGTATTTTCCATCTCCAGCGAGCCTCTATCCAGATGTCTATGCTCCTCAGTCTCTGAGAATTACAATTTATTTTCAAAATGGCTCAAGAAAATAAAAATAATGGGTTAACATGATACCTTATCCTACAACCAGTTCACCATCAGAAATTTTCTTTTCTTTGTAAATCCAAATTAAACTGTTCTGATAGCAGAGCCCTACAAAACATTTATAATCCGTGGATTGAACATTACTTAGTCAAATATCTAACATAGCTCCCATACATTCAGATTTATTGAACTGAAATTATTGTTTTTTTAATAAAAATATTTTGATATGAATAGATCATTAAAAAAAAATTATTTTTACAAAATAAAAAAAAATGAAAAATTATACAATTAATCTCAGGATTTGCTTGGGTTCAGCATATGTAGGGAAATGTTATAGGTCATCCAATTAAATTGTATTTTTTTTATTTATTTCTTCTTTTTTGAAGGCTTTTTTGTACCTTATAATTAGTATACGGAGGTGCATCACCAGCTCATTATGAACAAACCCCGTTCTTCTTCTAACCAATTCGTCAACATCGTACTAACTAAACTTATTTTACATCAACTGAAAATTAATCTATTCAATTCATGATTGATTAATCTCTCTATCACTCTGCTGATATCACTACTCTTAACTTCTCATTTATTACTTACAACTGTCTCCTCAAAAGCTAACAACTCGCTCTCTCACAATTGATCCCTAATCACTACTGCCTTACTTCTTTTCTTAGACCATGATAGCCTTTTAAAGCGTTCATATCTTCAAAGTCAATGTGATTGTGTCATGCCAGATTTGTCACTTTTTAAAATAGTGGTTCAACAATGGTCACATCTGTTCATTAAACCAAAAAACTTCTCTTTTCACACCAAGGTTGAAAATACTGCTTGGTTTGTTTATATTTTCACTATTTACAACACAATTTTAATCTAACTGAACCCATAATTTCAATAAAATAAGTATACTGTGCTATTCGTAAAATGTATTTATTTATTTTGTTTCAAGTCTTCCTGCATAGTGGTGGGCACCAATACATCAAACTGTTCTGTAACCGATGACCCAGGCGAAGCTTGCCTATATCCCTCATACTTCTCACACATGGCAGTGCTAATTCTGGTAATAGATCATGTTTCCCACTCATTTTTTTATTTTAAATTACTTCAATTAAAATAAAAGATTTTTATTATTCTTTCTAATTTTTGGCTGATGTAGAGCAATGCATTTGTATTTACAGTAAATTTATCTATTCAGCATTTCATTTATTTAAAAAAATATGCCTCTAAAAAAAACCTACAAAGGTAAATTGATTATTTACTGCTTCATCAGATTTGAATTATGATTAATCAGATTTTAACTTAGCAACTTCAAAATTATGATTTTAGGACCAAATTTTCTTTTTTAGGTGGCAGCAGCTCTTCCCGCTCAACTCTCTCACATTGTGAAGGCATTATTATTAGTCATAATAGCTGATACACATTCCTTAGGAAACTTGTTTCTTGTCGACAGGGCTCTCGATTGTGAAGATTTATCTTTCCAAGCTGATCCAACAAGGTACGCTAAAAAACCAAACTAACTTCCCACATGTTCACGTTTTAATGAATTCAATTTAAATAAAAAAGAAAATAAAGACTCAAAGTATACTGTTCTAAACAAGATTATATTTACAATTTATTAAACACAAGCAATAAACATAATTCTAATAATTCTTTAAAATTATAGAGTTCAGGGTTCTGAGAATTAGATTAACTAAATACCATTTGAATCCACTATAAAGCCTTACAAGCTTACAAAATTTTCTTTTTTTGTGGTCAACATAAATCAGATCTGTTTTTTTTTCCTATTTCACTTATCTTATTAATAATTGATAAATATTTTTATATTATTTATCCTATCCAGAAACAAATTTTAATACTAATTTCACGTATTGTTAGTGGTGTTGTCTGTTAAAATATGCATGGAACCTTTCTCCCAAATCTTAAAATATAAACTGAAATGATCTTGACCTTGAATTCAAATTTAAATTTTACCTATTTCAAATAAAAATATCATTACAATATTTAACTTGTCTTGTTTAGATTGACTCCAGGGAAATACACTGTTTCAATAATGCTTGCCATGATTGGAATAGCGCTAGTGGGGCTGATGAGACATGTAAGTTTATTACCAATTGTTATCATATTTTAAACTGGTTTTATTATCAGCTTGGCAATATGTTTAGTGTAACATTACAAATTATTTTTTAATTAAGACAAATTCTATAGTAAATTTATATGATAGGAAAATATTTTGGTTGAGAGTAAAATATATTTAAACAATATAGACTAAGAAATCAGTAATTGTTAACTGAAGAATTCATTAGATAAGATGTAACATTCATTCAAAAACAATTTTAAAATTGGGTTTCTAGCTCTTTTTTAGTGTTATTTTGAATTTTGTAAATTGGCTCATGAATTTATGCTATAAAAAAAACTATTACCTGAGCTGAAAAGGTAATTTAAGAAGTTATCAACAAGTTTTGCTCAACTTTCCAACATTTCTGAAATGTTTTGTGAGCTATCTATTTAAAAAACAATGCATTAGTAGATACTTTAACTTGGGGCTGGATGTTCCTGTAAGGAGAAAGGGGTATGTTCCATGCATGTTCTGGTACTTTATATTTTTAAATGTTTTTGACAGGTGTTTGCTCATGAAAAACAAAACATAAGCAGCATTTAAAAATCAAAGAATTTCCCATAGGGCAAATTTTTCCCCCATAAAAAATTAGCCCTCATGCATCAAAATCAGTGAGGCTAATTCTTCTAATATGTTGCACCAACCTTCTAGCCTTCATCATATTGCAATATTAGTATATAGGATAAATTAATTTCATGCAACAATAAGGGTAGGCCATTTTAAAACCTGCTATAAATGAGGTTATCAGTATCAAAGACAGCACTATCACCACATCATTTTTTTGCATTTTTACTCTTTATGTTGTTTGTTTCTATTATCCTAATGAAGAGTTTGAACTGATTCAATATCCTCAGAGAACACTGGACAGAGTCTTGGACAATCTGTATGATTTGACTGCTTGATGGTTGACCAGAACTATATAGATTACATTTCAGTAAACTACATTTAAGATTCCATTTAAAGTCAATGTATCAAAAATACAGGCTGTCGGGTTAGATGTCGAATATCCTCAAAGTGGGGAGGAGACGCCCGCTGCGGGCTAGGGTCGCTACAACCTCTATCCGCCGTCCGGCGAACGCCTAGAAAGAGATAAGACAGGTGGACCTGTGGTCTTTCACCCTGGCTGGCAGCCTTGTCGGCAGGCATCTTAATTCGTTTTGATCTGACTCCATAAGATCTTAGAAGGTGCGCTCCGACAAAGCACTGTGTTCAGGAGCAGAGGAACAGGGTAGGTTTATAGGTAGTTTATGTGATCTTGAAATGACCACGAATTCACACTCGGTATCTAAGGGTAGGCGATAACCGTCCAGATCCCAAAGGTGAGTGTGAACCGGAGAGAGGCAATTTAGATCACTGGGGGAGACACTACTAGGTAAAGTTTGTAGGGCCACGGCAACCGTCGTCCGAGAGGGAGAGGTCTCTCCCAAGGAGGTGCTAGTTTTAGCGAGACGAAGGCAGAGATTCTCACTAGGAAGATGCGGAGTCTGACAATGCCGGACTAAAACATAGCGAGGTTAGGAGAGAGAGATCCAGTGGTAGTTGAATGAGAAGGCCATGGTTTGAGTAAAGCAGCAAGCGCCAGTGCAGAGAGAGAGAGAGAGTAGTGCTCCAAGGGCCGGTCCTGTTCGTTTTGTGGTCCCCCCTAAGACGCCCGGGTTATATAGGCAGGCCAGCCGTGGTGGGGATGGTTCCCCCACCTGGGGCTGTTTCCCCCACTAGCTTCTCCCCCCTCTCTGACTGACGTCATAAGCTTTATTATTAAAATATGGGAACATAGATAGATATTTTCTGGGCCGAGAAGAAGGGAACTTCTAATTATTTGTAATTAAGAGGTGGACACAACATAGGCAATAAAATCCATAGTATATCAGTAAATACTTAACTCACCCCTGTGAGCATCAAACCGAATATAACATAATGACTTATTTCTGATAAAATATACAGCTACCCTAACCGACTACAAGGACACCCCAACCCAATGGATATTTATATACTTCTTTCAGTTATACTCCCCACAAACCCACCTAAAAAGAAGTGCCAGTAAGCTTTACTCTAAGACTATCCTGGGCTTGAAATACTTTTTCAGATGGAATGTGCATCTAGGGTGCTCTTCCTTTGGAAGACTGAAGCAGAAGAGCAGCAAGAACGAGCGAGTGACATGCGGAGGAGAAATGAGGCGCTGGTGTACAACATATTGCCACCTCATGTTGCAGTGCACTTCTTAGGCAGCAGGAAACGGCAACATGAAGAGTTGTACTCACAGAGCTATGCAGAGATTGGAGTATTGTTTGCTTCAATGCCTAATTTCTCTGGTAAATACTAGACATTTCTTTTAAATTATTAATAAACTCATCATTGAATTTAATATCATATTTAAAGCTCATGAAAAATGTATTGTTAAATATATAAAGTTGACGAAAAGTAGGAAATATATTGCTCATTAAGTCACCATGACCCCAGACCCATCTTCAGTATTCATCAATTGAATAAATATTTTAACTTCTGTTATAGATTTCTATTCAGAAGAATCTGTGAACAATCAAGGTCTTGAATGTCTCAGGTTTTTAAATGAGGTTATTTCGGATTTTGATGAGGTAATTATATTGGTTTTACTACTACAAAAACAATGTTATAAGTAAGAAAAGCAGATTTTGTTGGTTTGTTGATTTTACAGACTTAAAATTTTCTTAGTGCCTATTTTAGTAAGGATAAAACCCAAACTTAATGATCTCATCTATTTGGAATTTAAATTAAATCGACGGGGCAACACCTCATGAAGATGTGGGTCAACTGAAGATTGTTGCCATAGTTGTGGCTGGTCATTCTGAGGTGGTAATGTGGTTTACTCTAGATGTTACCTCTCAACCTTAAATTTCTGTATTCTTAACCGAATTCATGGCGCTGAGGCTAAGTCAACCTCCAACCACTTGCATCCTCCAAAGAAATACTTGAGTGAGCCAGGTATAAACCCTGCTCTCTGCTGACTCTTTGGAGTAGAAGTCCACCCCGAGACTGTGGGGATTTTAATTTGTTCTTTAAAAGATGAAATTAATGTTTTAAAATTTATTATAAACATATCTACTTTGTATTTTATTAACTTTACAGTCTGCATATTTCATTCATGTGATTCATATTTTATTTATAAAACATGTACATGGTTTCTTCTGTACATTTCTTCAAATCCTTGAATAGCAACCAAAAAGAAACTGGTAACAAGACATAGCTTCAAGCCTTGTTGTATAGTTAAACTGATCCCTCTAAAGCATAATAATTGTAAGTGTTAATTATTGTTTATGGAAAATTGTTTATAATTTACAAATAAAAGGCTTAAAAATACTTGTTGACTTGGGCATTTCATATTATCACTGTTATGATACAAGCAAAATTTTTGTTTAAACCTGCTGATCTGAAATTTTTAGCTATTGGAACTTCCAAAATTTCAAGATATTATAAAAATTAAGACGATCGGCTCAACTTATATGGCAGCAAGTGGCCTTAATCCAACCAGAGTTGCTAAGGTAAATTTAACACAGTTGTTTTCTATGAAATTCACAGATCAAATTAATTAATTAATCAAATTTTTAAAACTTTAATTTTTTTTTTCACATTGCAGCCTGAAGATCCAACTGAGGTCCGATGGGCTCACTTATCTCTATTAGTTGAGTTTGCTTTAGAACTAAAAAAAACTTTACAGAGCATAAATGAACAAAGTTTTAATCATTTTGTCTTAAAAATGGGTAAGAAAATCTTGAGCATTATATTATATTTTAATACATAATTAATTAGCTCAAGATAATAAGTAAAATATTTGATACATTTTTTGTTCTGGATCTTATTAATTTGCATTATTGATTTGAATACATAATTTAACTTTTCAACCCATTACCAATACTTCCTTGGATCTCTCCCCTACACAATTATCACAACCAAAACTCAATAATATTTTTATTTTTACAAACCTCTTCAATTAAAATTGTCCACCAAGTCTTGCCGGCCTGATATTTACCCTCCTCCGCATAGCCAAACTCTTTGATTGCTCTTTCCTAGTCCCTGCTATAAGCCATTGGAACTCCATTTCCATCACCATTAGAAGTTTTTTCCTTTAGTCGTAATATTTCAAATCTGTACTTTTCTTATCTCACCAATCTATCTATCTAGCTTACTTGTTCAGTTTCTTCTTCTAATTTAATTTACCCATTTATTTGTTTTACTTTTACCTCTATTAATAATCCTTAACATTTATTATTATTTCTGTGACTTGTGATCATTATTTACTTTTATTTACTCATCCCTAAAAATTATTATAGAGAAGTCACAAGTACCATGTTATTTCAGATTGGTGCTTATTTAGCCTAGATCTTCCTCATGATATAATGTTTTTCAATTATTAAACTTATGATATTCCACAAGTGAGCCCAGTTTTTTTTTTCCTGAATGAAAGAAATAATGCATTGTTGTGATGCCATCTAACTTTGTAATTTTTCTGTGACACATCAACCTTTGTGAAGATATTTTTTTTCTTTCCTTTTTCCTTCCGACAAAGTAATAACCTTTGACTCTAATATGATTGAGAATATTAATGAAATGTCACTTTAGTACCTTTTACGGTATTTAATGATCCTTGCTTTCATTGGCCAAGGATATGGTTATTAATAATCTCTAGTGAATAAATTATTTTAGTCTCGCCCAAGTTAGGCGATTTTTTGACATCAATACCGACTTCCCTAATAATAATGATATTTCAAGCTATTTTTCTTTTAATATTCTACAATGTTTGATTCGAAACATGGGGTTCTCCTCTTTTGTAATCATTTTTTTTTTTTTTTGTTGGTTTGGTTACAACTAGCTTCAAAGTTTGGAATGAATTGTGAGAAACACTATGTAGTGACTGCAAACTACATAAGATAAATCACCCTATACTCTATTGCATATATATTGTAAGCAAAAGTAAAATAACATGAACTAAATGTATTGTAGACAAATGTAAATAACATGAACAAATGTAAATCATTGTAAATGTGTTAAGCAATAAAAGGCGGAAGCCAACTAAGTCACACAAGAAAGGGTCACCAGCTGGCAGTCATGTGTTAAGCAATAAAAGGCGGAAGCCAACTAAGTCACACAAGAAAGGGTCACCAGCTGGCAGTCATAAACATTTACAACCCTTTTGCAGCCTCTACCTCCAGGGGGGAAGGGGTCGGGTAATTAAGCGTGAGTACATCACCACAGGTGTGGGCAGCCCCCAACCACTGGCCAAGACCCTTGCGGCCCCCAGTAGAGAGGATACTTAAGCCAGGGCTCCTGGCCCTGTTAATCAGTCTCCTCGCGAGTCTCTCAGGACCTTTACTCGGTGATGCTTGGCTTCCGCTCGAACTCTGAAAACTTGACTAATTCTTTCTGAAACCTCTGTACCTCTTCTCTTGAACATAGTGCATTGTCGGGGCACATACCTATCATAAATGGAGTCATGGAACAATTGTCCAGGTTATAAACTCGAACAATCCGCACTTGTCACCAGGGCTAGGGTGATCAGGCACCCCCTAGTGACGACCCGACACACTATAACATCGAATGACCTAGGATTGGGCAAAAATTTGTAGAAGTTTAGATTAGAATATATGACCTAACAAACAGCCTAAACTATCTGAAATTATTATTCATTTCCATGGATCTATAAATAAACTGACAATCGGGAGATGACTCCCTGATGTTTAAATATGAACAAATAATAACTTGTTAATTTTACAATACAGGTATAAACCATGGGCCTATTACAGCTGGTGTCATTGGAGCCAGAAAACCACATTATGATATTTGGGGAAACACAGTCAATGTAGCATCAAGGATGGAAAGCACAGGGAAAGCAGGATGTATTCAGGTATGAAATCTGACAACTGTTGTCACACTTTTATTACATATAGCATTTTTACAGCTCATTATTGTCCACTAAAATGAATAGTTGCCCTAACCCTAGCAATTTTATCAACCCTGAGGTTATATTTCATAAGGATATACCATATTTGCTGAATTTGAATTTACTTACTTAATAGGAATAAAAGGACATTTATAATAAATTCATTGTGGATAATAGTTTATTTTGTTAAGCATCATTGAATGTGATCTCTGGATATTATTGGTTCTTGTGCACAATTTTATCTATTTCATATTAGCATAGTCGGCTATATCAATTCATATATAACTAAAATAAGCTGCTATTTGATCTGCTCACACACCTTCCCCCTTCAGTTAATCCCTTTGTACCTAGTACACAGGTGGTCTGAAAAGTTTCCGACCTCAACATGAAGATGATATATATATACATGTATGTATTATTTTCATAATCATAAGAAGACAAATGAAATTTCTAAATAATTCATAATGAATAATAGTTTGTTTGATAACGCTTCATTCAATACAAATTGAGGGTTCTATATGGTTCTAGTGGATAATTTTGTCTATTTCAAATATGTCTTAAATACATAATTGGTTATAAAAATTTTTATATCATTTAATTAATAGTTACCTAATTCAAACAATGACATATAATAATATGGATACATTATTCCTTGTTGGGGGTTTAGTGATCTCTTCTACTCATTCTTCATGCTTCTACGCTACCTCCTACTGTGGCCTAACATATGTTTGCTCTTGTTGACCTAACCATGATCTGCACTCTTACAGTAACTGACCTTTTTTGTCTTGATCATCTGCTATTTATTGACAACCTTACTTAACTCCTGGGGTCCTTCTCCCTGTATTTTCTAAATATTTTTTTTTTTTAATAAAATTCAATTTGATCATAAAAATATCATTTCAATGTACATGCTCAAAAACAACAAACAAACAAAACCTGATGTCGACTGCACTGTATCTTTTAACCAAAAACCCCTAATAATTTTACTTACTTATTTTGACTTCTTTTCTTTAGGTGACTGCTGAAACCTGCGAGATTTTGCAATCCTTTGGTTATACTTTTGAGCAGCGAGGGCTGGTGTCTGTGAAAGGTAAAGGCCAGCTTATGACCTACTACCTTATAGGCAAAGGTGGAATAGGAACATACTCAGCCCAGGCATCGCCACAGCCCAGCAGTGGGGAGAGGGTTATGGAGACAGTGAAGGAAGAAGAAGAGGAGGAAGAAGCACAAGCCGCTGCGGACTCAGACCAAACTGCGCTCCTCAACAGTGTCACCAATAAGCTAGTCAGTGTCGTAGTGGACGATTGAAGTGGTAATGCTACTTACCAAATCCATTCAATTGATATGGATACAGACATTCGTTGTTCGAGGATGTACCATTTATGGCCTACATCGGAAATAAGTATTTCTTAAGTACAAATTGTATTAAAATAAGTGAGTCTCATCGGTGAAGCTCACAAGGAGTGCATTGTGGTGATATTTATTCGAATTAGTAATGTTATTTTGTATTGTAAAATAAAAGCAATATAAAAAAAAAACCTAAAACATTCAAGAAACAAGTTAGATATGCAGCTAGAAGTTAATTGTTGATAGAAATGCGACTTTTTTTTATCTATTTGATTTGGTTGTGCAAGTAAACAGAAGCTCAGTTAATTGAAATTTTTGTCTGCACACAGTTGACTATGTTTGGGAACAAAAGATCATCACTTACTAACACACATACATATAGTATATATAACATGAGATCAGCAGATATATAACATTTATAAATCTTAGTTTAATAAAAAACAATATCTTTTTCTATTACATCACCAGTTATCTATTGGCACACCAAAATATTTTTACTCAGCTAGTGATCTTTTGTTCATCAGTTTTCTATAAATAACTCATATTTATTCTGAAAAAGGATTTTTTAAAGAAAACCCCAGAAATTCTTTGATTGAAAAACTGTAAGGGATAGTTTTAGCAAATATGGGTGTGTGGATGTATACATGCTAATCTTATTCTTGCTTAGTTATGTTAATATTTCATGTATCGAAAGTAAGCCTAGGGTTTAATTGATTAATAACAGATTTTAGTGCCAATAATGGTGATGGTAATTTTTTCAGCAGACAACAGGCATCTAATTGATTGGTAACTCAGCTACAAACTGAAAATTGAAAATGTATTTCTCTGAAAAGGTCTGTAAAATATCACCACTTTGCTGTATTGAATAGTTATTATCGCCACATTAACATATTGTTTCAATATTTTCAGTGAGCTTAAACACTTATAACAAATGTGATTGTATAATACTCCAAAGATCTTTATTTTATAAATACTATTTATGAAATTTTTATAATTTATCGATCAAAATTACTATTAAGGTTTTCAGTAATGATATATTTTACATTATATTTTATGATTTTTTTTTTAGTAATCATTTTTTATAAAAACTAACTTATAAAAAGATTTTAAGCAGTTATCATTCTAAAGAAAAAAGATTCAATAGTAATGAATGGAATAATTATTAATATTTTTTAATAAAAATTACAAATAACTCCATAAACATCATTAATTCAAGGGGCATTGCTGGAAAAAGAATAGAGTCTACAATTTTATATAAATTTAAAAAAGTTATATGTTAAAGATAAATCTCTGTGACAGCATTTTTATTATAGCAAGAATTAATTATATATCACCAGAAAGTGGTTCTCTAACTAATCTAGGATGTATAAAGTGAAACTTTGCAAAATGATAGTAAGATCTGTTTTGGTAAATATGAAGAAGAATAAATTTGAATATAACTTTTTAATTGTGTACTAAAAATATCATTAGTAAGTTTTTGCTATGATTTGTCTTGAGATGATTACATTTCTCCATTCATTTATTTTTCGTAGGCATATCATCACAAATCAAAAATTCCAAATATATAGTTAAAAAAAGGAATCAAAATCAATCTACAACATTAAAATTTGTATTGTTACCTCCCTTCCACTACTATAAATTAGGAAATTCTGATAATTGCACATAAAATTATAAGACATCTTTTAAACACGTTGAACTTTAATTAAAATAATACAACTTTTTGGTTTTCAATGGGCATTGAAGTAATAAATAAAATAATTCCAATTGGGATTACCTAATAGTGATTGATTAAATAACTTTAAATTTATCTAGGTGACATTTGAAATTAAAAAATCTGATCTGAGTTTATGATGATGTATTTATGACTAATATTTATCTGTACTAATTTTATTAAAATTGTTCATATTTGTATACTTTATCTAATAAAAGTTACTGTGGTTATTATCCAGAACAAAATAATGAAATATTTTTGTAGGAAGGCTGATGAAGAAAAATCATGTAATTTTTTAACTTTCACATTGAAAAATATTTCAAACCTTTGATTTATAATAAAATTTCAAAGGAAGAAATATTAATCAAGATAAACAAATATCATAATACTGATTGGTAGTTCAAGTAGAAAGAAAAAAAAAATTATAAAAACTTGTAGCAACCATTTCGGTAAATATGTTACTGAATATAAAGTAGATGTCCTGTAGGAACAATATTTCTATTTTAAATTCCTATTCTTTCTTTCTCTAACTATGAGCAAATGATTGTAAAGTCAAATCATAAACTTAATAAATTGTATCAAAGTAATTAAAATTTCTGGTATTATCTATTACCACAGTTGACCCACCCTAATAATTTTTTTTCTGGAAATTTTGTCTTTATTTAATTCATAAATGTGATACTTGATTAGTCATACTATCCATCTATGTCAAAATTAACATCTGGAATAAATTACATTAGAATAATATTACAGAAGAACATACAATCATTTTGTTTTTTAAAATAATATGAAAATTAATTTCCTCCCGAAACCTTAACTGTTTTATTTATCATTGCTACCGTAATTTGACTGGCATGATAATAGCTGCTGATATAAAATACCTTTATAAAACTTTTTTTTTTAATAATCATCGACAGAAACCAGATTATTAAAGTCTCATTAAATCTAATTGGTTTAGAATTGTCCTCAAATAAAAATTAAAAGAAATAAACTTATTAACTGACTAAATATATATTTCATGTTTAGTTTGTTTTCAAAGCAAGGAAAATGAGCTAGGTATTATATATTGAGAAATATGTTGTAATAGTTAAGCCTAAACATATTATTTTTCTCATTCCTGTTTATTAACTGTTACTAATAATTTAATTTTAGCCTTATGTTTTCTACCTTGGATAATAAGGATCTTCTTAAGAAAAAAAGTGTTGCTAAAATTTATATAGACAAAACTGTTTGAAAATAATTTACTTTGTAATACACCTCTAATTTTGGTTTTATTGGTGTTTAATATGATATTGATCTACCTAACAGATCAGTACAACCCACTGATGGTTCATGACATCCTTCAACATCTTCTGCCAATCGTCACTGTATGGGTTTCGCACAATCCCTAACTCCTAAAACATTTCTTGTATCTACTACACCTTCAGAACATCTTGGTCCTCCTTTTTCTCCTTAAGTAGCTTATGGGTCAGCATCTGTCTCTTATATATACACTCTCCTCACCTTAATCTTACAGTCTTCATTATCCAGACCACATCGGGATCTTTATAAATGGAGTACAGCTCTGGATCGATGTTTTTTCTCCTGCATTGTCTACTCTTCCATATTTCTATCACAATTGCATCCTTCTTCTTGAAAGAAAGAGTTCTTATTCATTACCTGAGGTGGTCCAAATCTTTCAGCTGTATAAAAAATTCCTATGAAAAGACAAGATGTATTATGTCTTATAATATGATTCTATCTATGTGTACATTTCTATAATTATTTTTGAACTTAAAGATGTAATCGAAGTATTAAAATACCTAATAAAATTAATTTCCTGTAGTAATATGAGAAAAAAAATATGTAATTTGGGCTATTGGAAACCACTCAGTTCTAATTTTCTGAGCTTCAAGTGAAAAAAAACTTGAGTGCCATTCTCTGTCTAAATTGGCTGATTACGAAGAGGTTACCTAAACCAGAGAGAGAGTTTCTGTTCTAGATTTAAAATGATGATTTAGATACATAACTTAGAATATTGATAAGTTTGAAATAATTGTATGTATTATACTATCATAGAAGCATTTACCTTTATATCATCATTTCTTAAAGAATCCGTACATTATACCTGCTTCATATGAGTACTATCAACCATTTCCAATTTTTTTTTTTTTTTTTTTTTTAATATTTGTTCCATCAATGAAACTCGTTCAACAAAATATTTTTTACTTTGGGTTAGTAACTTATGGATCCTTTGCATTGTAGCTTGACTAAAACTATAACTATAAAAATTAAAAAAAGAGATTGGATTAGTTTGACTAGCTTACAACTTTGTGTGGTAGTCTATATAATAATATGGTTCCTACCCTGATCTTCGTACATAGTTGCAAACTCATTTCATATTGTTAATAAAAGTCAATATTCTTGAGGTCTCACAAATAAGGAACGGTTTCTTGGCATCTATTATATTTTTAATATTATAAATTAAATGTCTGTATAAATTAAACTTATAAGTGTAAATGAAAGTGTGACTGTGATTAGGGCAAATGTATACAGGCGCTAAGCTACTTCGATGAGTGAGAACTGTTCTATCTCGAAAATGTAAGGCATCGGAGATTAGTTTATCGAGAATGAAATGATTCTAGTCCATAGCACTTCAAAGCAGCAGGGATATGCAATAATAAAAGTATTTTATTTTTATTTTTTTTCTTAGTGTTTTGTACATTATTAAGTCATTGCTTTTTCGAAGACAATCAAAATATTTAATTTTGTAGATAATGATTATGGTGAAAAAACTTGCCATTGTTTTATTTTTAGTCAGATTTTTATTTAGGGTAGGTTTAAGTCATTAGGATAAAAAATGTAACTTATATTTTTTTTTTTTCTGTTTTAAATTAAAAAGAGTTATGTAATAACTCTGTTAAACCAAAGTTGTAATTTATTTTTTAGTGTTCCCAATCCTTTTGGATGGGCTTGTAAATTTTTATTTTATTTTTTGTATTATAAATGTATCATAAAAAATGTAACCACATTTTTAAATGTGTATGTTAGTTATTGTGTCGTAAATAGTTTATTGTTAAATCCTTGTGATAATTCTTGTATATTTAAGCCCTGGTGCTCTTTTATATAATAAATTATTCAATGAAATAAAGTCATTGTATAGTTCCTAATTACCAAGCTAATTTAGGAAGGAGTATATAAAGTAAATATAATGCACATTTCAACTAGCAATAATGAAGCCTCAGTATACCTTTGGTTATAATGTCACAACTGCGAAAGGTTTTTTTTTTTTTTTCTTCTGTTGTAAAAATATTAGCTATTCTTTATTGTTAGTGGGTATTTGCTCTTGTGTCTTAGAATGAAAATAAACTATACACTGCTAAGCACATAATTTATTAGTAAATTCAAAATTTCTATGGTTTGGTTTCCAGGTAAATTGCATTCTGAAAAGAGTCTTGTCTGCCCAAAGTATTGTTATTAACATCATGAGTACTATCTAAGGAGTAGACATACACCTTCAGGTTAAGAGTTGTGAGAGAACTGAAAATTTGAAGCTTGTGATCTCTGAAGGTACTAAGAAGCTAATGCAATAGCTTCTAAGAGCTTAACAGATGGCAACCTTCAGCATTTGCAGTTCTTCCACAACTCTTCACCTGAAGAAGACTTGTAATATTTAGAAAGTACTCATGATGTTAATAAATGAGAGCACCTGTTGAGGTAATATTTTGACCTATTGGATCACCAGTCTCTGTGTTTACTGGTATGTCCGTTAATGAGTCTACTAGATAATCAGTTGTTACATCTACAGGAACATGAATAATTGTGCCTATTGAAGTATCAGTTCTTATCATTATTGTAGTGTAATTTCTGTACACTGAAAGATTTGTTGTTGGACTTATTTGGGCATTAATTGTTTCTACTATATAGTTAGTGGTTGTTTTGTTTGGAGTATTACTTTTGTTTCTACTGGAATATCTTTGATTGGATATCTATAGTAGCATTAGTTGCTGGGTCTATGGAGAGGCGTCTGTTGTTGGGTCTGGGGAAGCACGGGTTGTTTGTTCTACTGTAGCACCATTTGTTGATTCAACTGTAGCACCATTTGTTGATTTAACTGAAGCATCAGATGAATCTTCTGTAGTACCAGTTGTTGACTCTACTGTAGTACCAGTTGTTGACTCTACTGTAGTACCAGTTGTTGACTCTACTGGACCATCAGTTGATGGTTCTCCTGTAGCTCCATTTGTTGATTCAACTGGGGCATCAGATGAATCTTCTTTAGCACCAGTTGTGGATTCTACTGTAGCACCATTTGTTGAATCAACTGGGGCATCAGATAATGAATCTTCTGAAGTACCAGTTGTTGATTCTACTGTAGCATCATTTGGTGTGTATATTGGAACTTCTTTAGTACCTACTGGATCATCAGTGATTGCCATATCCTGAGTGGTTGAAGTTGCTGGCCTAGGGATGAATGTTGGTTTTGGTCTAAATCCCATCATTTTCTATCAACAACAAATGGAAATGTGTTATGTCCAAGCATTAAAAAAAACAAAAAAACATTGATCATCACCAAAAATCACATGACCATCAGTACAAATTATTTTATTCAAGTTTATTTTCAAGAATGTCGTCAAAATCTTTTGAAAATGAAGTAATGAATGGTCAGAAAATTAGTTACAGTTAATTAAATTTTTATTTTTTTTTCAAGTTCCTCTTTATTAATATTTTTAAATTGTGAACACCACTCTATTGATAGAAAGAACATATAAAATGTTAATTTGTTGATATTAAAAGATTACTTATGTATCACACTATACAAATATATTAATAAAAAACTTTAATTCATAATAGTCAATTATTATTTAAATAAAAGGTTTCAGAAAATTAGGCCTTTGTTCAGCCATTAGTTAGAAATAATACATTATCAGCCTAGACACATTTTTTTCAACACATTCATTTCAATAAAAATCATATTAATCAAGCCGAAGAGAGAGGCTTTACTTTTAAACAGAAATGGGACAAGTAGTCAAATTTGTTTACAATTATATAACTATTATTTAACATATAAAATCAAAAAAAAAAACTCCCTTAACTTTATGTTTAATTATCTTGTACTGGCTCTGTTTACCCATTATGTAACTTCACTGCCATGAGAAGTTTATAAGATATCGGAGCTGATCTTGGGATATCTGTTGCCAATATTCGAGTAATGCTGCTTTTAAGTCCCTGATAGTAACCAGGTAGTAAGCTCAGCCTCATAGGTGGATTTCAAGGTCTTATAAGAACTCAATTTGATTGAAATCTGGGCTTAATAATTAAATGCTGGGCTTGGCATTGTTTCAATGCAATTATTCTCTAAATACAAAGTCCGACCAAGCACTTATGGGACTTGGACGTCATCTTCGAGGCTGATCTGACTATGAAAAGCTTGTAGCATGGCAGCAACCTTTCAAGCAGTAACCCTTAAAGAATGGCCCTAAATCTCCCACAATTCCACCCGAACTCTTATAAAGACCATGAATCTCTCTAACTCTTTAATTTTTTTGATGAATATATATATATATATTTTTTTTTAATCCCATTTATTTAATGATTTATGCCATAAGAAGCAGAATAATTATGCTTTGTAAAAGTAAACAAAATGAAATAATAAAAAATAGAAATGGCAAGGAAACTAATCCTTGAATCAACTAATTACCTTAATTTTATTCCAAGCGTTTTTGAAGATCTTAGGACTTCTTTTAAAGACCTGCTTAGTATCAGTATGTGGACTATGTTTAGTAAAAGGCTGAGCATTTTCAGAAAAGCTATTTTCTTGTTCGTTTTGCTTGAAAGGATTATAATCTTGGCGGACAACCTTCTGAAATGGATTCATGAACATACCTCCAAATCCCTTGGCATGATCAATAGCACTGGTGAATGGTCTACCTGGCGTCCACCCTCGTCCAGAAGCTCCCAAGCAGAGGAGGAGGACTCCAATGGAAAGAACCTTCATGGTGACTTCTGGAAATGATATCTAACTCTTCTGCTACATTTAACAATGCATTTATACTCCTTCTGGACAATAGCCATGTAAATTGAAAAGCCAATATTAGCAAACTCATTAGCACCTCAGTAAACAGATGACACTTGCATGAAGAGGTTTTACCTCATTAAGTATAACAAGAATAGCCATGGAACCATATGTACCGAATTTCAGATTATTTGAATCATTTTCCAAGAAAGACTACTATATGTATGTATGTCAGGGGTGTAGCAACGTTTTTTGTTTTTTTAAGTGTGGCAGCTCAAATACAATGAGTTGCTAATAACCATGCATTGTTATCAATTTAATGGACATCCTATTTATGCTAGCAATATTTTACTTTAAATTTAAATTTTCAAAAATATGATAAGTCATGTGATTATAGAAAGATGGGTTTTTACTGTTAAGCTTGATTACCTTCACTTAGGGAATCTCCTACAAAATTATATTAACAATTCAAAAACAATTAACAACATTAATGAAATTAATTCAATTTAAAAAAATTCAAAATGTCATTCATGATAATTCATGGCACTTTTTAACAAGGGTACAAACATAAAATGAAGAGTGTAAACATATATTAAAGTCATCATTGTAAAAAATTGACAACTAACAAAATATCACTGCGTTTTCTCAATAAAAATGACCAGCCAATCAAGAAAGAGTGGGCTTACAAAGATAATTGCATGAACTTAATTGTCTATTTTTCAGTTCTGAAAACAATCTACTCAAAAATATGAAGAGCAATTTGTTGAATCTGATTTATTAAATATTTGGTTTAATAAAATCTACTACTTTGAGGAACGATTGAGATTTTTATTTAAAAAAAAAAATTTATTCTTTCTGAAAATTACAAGGGACTTCATTTGTTATTGTAATACAATTTGTTGGATAAAAAGAAGATAAGCAGTGCCTGAAAAATAGTGATATTACACCTCTCTTTGAAAGATGGTTTGAGTTAATGTAATGAACACAATTATAATGAAACTTTTAATGAATTTCCATATCTCAGTGCTAATCAGGGCTTCAAATGTAATGTAAAACCTTTTTCATGATTATAAAAAAATATTTTATTTACGATTGATTAATAATAATGCTTAATTATGTTTAAAGAGGTTGAAAATATTTTTCATGTTGTCAATTAATCCGATAAACCCAGCACATAAAAATTAATTTTCAATGTCATTCATTGTGTATCATTCAAGTCATTCACAATGTGTAGGATAGAGAGGCAGGCAAATGGGTGGGAAAACAGCTGTTTTTACATAAATATTTAGTCAATTTTGACAAATGAATAAAAGTTATGAATTCTGTCATTTAGTGAAGACTAAATATATGGTGCTAGGATAAAGGGGGATAAATATCTTTTTAACTACTTTCAGAAAACAAAAAAAGACACTTCAAAATATTTCCCCCAACATTATGTATTCCTACTGTTATATTAGGTATTGTCATAGAAAAAAAAAAAAAATGATTTGTGTTTTCCGAAAGTAGTAAAAAAAGGTACTTATCCCCTAGAACCACAGAAATTCTTAATGTAGGCAACAGTAGTATATTTGACAATATATACTGATGTAATTTATGCTGTTGTGTTTGAGACTATTTGCCAGGAGCTGAACAAACTGGGGAGATCTAAGAGGAGTTAAGTAAACAAAATCTTTAATGAGATTCCAGAGGGAGGATTAATTCAATTCATTTTTTTTTTATGTTATTTTGATTAACCCTAAAAAAAAAAAAAAGATCAAAAATAAAAAATTCATCATTCATAAACAGTAGTCCTTTGTTCATTATGGACTGCCTTATGTTAATGGGACTGCCTTTCGTTGCTATGCTATAAAAAAAAAATGGAATGTCTACTTGAAGAGAGTTCTTAATTTTTTATATTTCTCATTACATTTTATTATCATAAAAAAATATTTTCTCACCAAAAAAAATTGACAAACAGACCTATAAATTTTGACAGGAATATACTAAGTTGCCACCAAAGTTCTTGTGCATAAAACCAGTTTATTTCAACAATTAATATAAAATAACTTAGATGTTACTCCTCAAATCCTATTATTTAGTGATCACATGCAAATTCTGCCTTACTCAAGTAATTAATCATCAACTGAAGGGTGATTTCATCGAGGCATGTATCAAAGACTAGTATTTACAGCATCAAAGCTGGATCAATGGATCAACTGGATGGTTTGGATCAAATCGCTGCTGTATCTATATGAACCCCCTTCACTTTTCAGTGAACAAAAGAAATGTCTTCAGCCGTCACCTTCCAACTCATTCCCTCTTTTGCGGTAGAGTCTTAAAAGAAGCACATTTTTTCTTTCAGCTATTCTCGTTACAATATGTATTAGTAAATGAAACCCAAAGATGGTTGGGTTGCATCATTGATTAATCCTTTAATCAAGTAAACATTGATTTATACTATAAAAAAAGAAAAGAGACAAGGATTTTAAAAACAAAATTTTCATGTTTAAGGACATCAGTGATAACCTAGTAAAATGATACAATGGAGGATCCCAAAAATCAATAATGGAAAAGAGACAGAGGAAGACCCTCTTGGATGAATTGAGTCAAAGAGAACAAACCCGGGGCTATCCATTGGAAAGGAAGGTATGGCGGGAAAAACAAATAAATTAATGATGTTATTAGAAGAACATGCTGTGAAAAAAAAAATAATAATAATAGAAGGTTAACTTTAATCAATATTTCAAAGGGTGCAAAAATTATTCAACTTGAAATTTGAACTGTTTGTGCTGAAAAATTCTTATAATTCAATCATTGAAGGTTCTGGTTTCAAATCCCAAGATGGAAAGTAAGTTTATTTTGCTTGGATGAATTGAGGCTGGTGAATTGCAACAGGATCCTTTCACCTGTAAATGGGAATACACAATGGTGTAAATAAATAAATAAATACTTAAGAGGTTTTTAATTCAAACTTATTTTTAGTTTTATTTATAAAAAATTGAGATTTTCGGAGAGCTTTTTTGGGTGTCGAAATTTGATTTATTTTATTGGAGACAATCATTGACCTTCACACTACAGATCAAAAAATTATTAGCCTATCATTTCAAGTGCTTTCTCATCAATCTGAAGTGTTCATTTTAAATAATGCAAGGTGTACGATAAAATCTAAGATACAGCATATGTATCACTACAGTGGGAAACCTATATATGTGCAACATCAGCAGTCTGCGATTAGTTTTCAGTCAATCACAATACCAAAAGATGAAGGTGGCTTGTTTCCTGTTGATCATTGCGTCTGCTTCGGTGGGATCTGTGAAGATAAACATAAATATACCGAGTGACCTTCAATTTAAAGTAATGAACACTTTGACACGTAGAGCTGGTCAGACCACCACCTCAATACCTGCAGGCAATATCAATGGCACTGTAAGTGTGAACGAAACATTTTTTTCTTCAAATTGGTAAATATCTGGTTGACACAACTGAATAGTATCTTCTCCATTTTTAAGGTGTCATTGTTAGTTTTTTCAAAACCAGACATGCTTAAGTATGTGTGAAAACTTTCTCCGGTCAGTCAACCATGTCAGTTTGCAATAAAAAAAAATCAATCATATTGAGTAGGTTATTAAAGTAGATATTCTGGTGTCCTAATTAATAATATGTTATCCATATGGGGGTGTTAAGTCGTCTTTAATCACGAAAACTCATTATAACTGCTATCAAAAGTGTATTCGCAATTATATTATAGGCCCAGGGCTGTTTATACAGATGATAAATTGCATGATAGTTTTAATTGATGCCTCTGAGAAACTAAAAGTAAAAGTGGCCTAATGAACAGTAATGCAGAGTCAATTACTCGTAATTAAAAAAATAAATACTTTCTTATCATACTATGTGGAATATCAAATCAAAGATCTGATTAATAATATGTGCTGCGTGATTTTTTTTTGCGTGATTATAATTATAAAAAATCTTTAAAACGTTCATTAAAATCGTTTTCACGGTCCTAATAAAACCCCCTATTTAAGTGATTCGTCTATCTCTGCTTGCGATTTTTTTATTTAATTTTGTTTCAAAAGTAATGCAGGGCCTGCATAATGAAAAAGAAAAACGTCGATAGATACTTACGTAACTCCAAGTGAGAAATACTAATTCAATGATAGTCAAAAAAAAAAACACGCATTTTTTGAGCAAAAAAATTATCGTATTTGTTAAACTATAGTCACCGACAAGCTATAAACTTTATTTTTTCCATTCCTTATGATAGTGTTGCTTCTGTCCTGGTGCTTTTGTAGCCATTCTGAATTAAGTGGGTATCAGTCGTTTTCCTACAAAGCACAGTTGTATAGTAAAGGAAATTAAGTAAATTATTCTCGAATCTCTGTTTAAATTATCGTCTATAATCTACCGTGGCCCTTCACTACGAGGAAAAAATGTTAGTAGCCTCGGAGATGAAAGTTTCAAAGAGCCACGACACCATTTAATTTTTTTCCACTCATTTCCCATTATTGCACTTAATCAAAAACTGTACACATTGATACACAAAACACTGTACTTGTGTTAAAATCTATTGAATTTATGTTTTTTATTATAAAAAATGAAAATATAAAAGAACGACTCTTTCGTTAGTTAAATTATAATTGTAGAGGAGAGTCTTTTAAAATAAAAGAAAGAAAAGCTTTATTATGAAGTACAAGCAAAACACTGGTATATACAAATATTAAGAGGTGTGTTACTACATACTGGGTGGAATGACAGGAACAAGCGGGACTCTGCCGCTAGGCAGGTAAGGAAAGGTAGGTAGGATTCTAGGAAACAGGAAGCGGTTGCTTAAAAAAAAAACAAGGGTTCTGCTCTAGACCCTTCCTCTTGCTCATAGCATTATAAAACTTCTCCCGTTTTTTAATTCCTGGGCAGGATGGTGATATTTTAAGAAATAACATGTTTTTCAGACAATACATTACATTTTCTCAGTTTGGTTATAAATAATTTCCTTAGTATCTAACTTAATAATAGAGGAGAAGGGTAAGTGTACAGGTAAGGTACTATTGCTTGCAATGAATACATATGATAAATTAAAAGTTAAATATACATCTATAAAATCTCAATACTGAATGAAAGGAGTAGGAGTTACAATAGTTGTGGTGATACATTCATCTAAGTTTTTATGCAATGCGTTAGAAATGCAATCATTGCTAATATTCCTTATGTTAAAATACAAAATGCGTTGGATTTTGGACATGGAAGTTACAATTTCAACAAAGGTTTTTGTATATTGTAGAGAATTAAATTGTTTGGTACTACAGTGGTTATTACATTATTGTCATTTCGTACAGGCACAGGTAAAAGATTAGTTTTGGTCCTTCCTTTGGTAATGGTATGATGTAATGAATGAGTCCGTTTCGTATAGCACATGAAATTTTACTTGCTAACCATATGATTTCCAAGTCTTGTAATTGGTTGGTTATCAATTAAGTCGGTATGTTTTATCACGTTAGCATGAGGGATTCCCATTCTACAATTCCCAATCTAAAACTGTTCTATCTCTAGTATTTGTACAGTTAAGTAATTTAATATTTGGTATAGTTCGGTTAGGTGCATAGCATATTGGGTCCTATCTATACCGTTGATTACCTCCATGATTTTATTATTATTGTTAGCAGCTATTGTGAGTGTCACTGTCAGTATCAATGCCCATCTGTTCTCCATCTGAAACATTTTTTTCATTTGGTATAAAATGTCTCTTTTTGCTTTTTCTTTTTCTAACTACATTATCTGTGTGTTCTTTTATTATTTTGTTTCGTTTGACAGTAAAAAGTATAACAGGTTTGTATCTGCGTTCGTCTTTTGTTCTTGTTATTCGTTTAACGTAGGGTTTGTCATTTTCTATTTCGGGGTCTTCTCGATTTTTATTCAGTTTGTCGGTTATTAGCTCTTTTTCGCTTTAAGCTTTAAATTTGTTTCTAGAGATTTGTCTTTATTTTCTTCCCTAATGGTTCGTAAAATTTCTATCAAAGTGGATTGGGCTTTATTAAGTAGTCCTAGTGAATTGGGGTGATTGGGTGTTATGTAGTATGGTTCGATCCCTAGGGATGTCAGTAAGTTCTTTATAAGGTTGTTATTGTATTCTCGTCCATTGTCCATTTTTATACGAGTAGGGCTGGTGAAATGAGCCAAGTACTCTGTCAAAACTTCAAATACAATGACAGTGTCACAGACTTTTCCAGCTCTGGCGAACATTCTTTTTGAAAAGGTGTCTACTATTGTGAAAATTTGTTTTCCTTCATACCTAAGGGTGTCCATCATTAGTTCTTGGAATGGTCTGTCTGTCGTTGGGGTGACTTTATATTTTGTTTTGATAGGTTTACGTTCATATTTAACTGTTCTACATACTAGGCAGTTCTTGATAAAGTCTGAAATGTGGTCTCTCATGTTAGGCCAATAGTAAGTCCGTTTTAGTTTTTCGTACGTTTCAAATATTCCTCTGTGAAATGATTTACCAGTATGATAATTAGTTATCAGTTCTAATTGTTCTTCTTTGTTTTCAATGTCAATTGCCATATTTTTGTATCTTTTTAATTTTACAGTTGGATAATTTTCTTGTATTGTTCGTGATATTATTTTAAATGATGAGTATAAAAGTGTCCTGCTACCTGCGAGTTTATTATTTTGATCAGGTTGTGCATGCTGGTTATTCCTGATGTATTCTGCGTGTCCTACTGCTTAAATTTATTTTTAACATTTTAGATGGAAACATTTTTACGTTTCTTATCACACAAAGACCGAGAAACCCAACAACCCTCCACTTGTATGGAAATATAACCTCTAACTTTGGGTTCGAGATTTATAACTAACTAGTTGGTCCAGCGATGAGTAAAGTGTATTTATATGAAACTTGAGTAGCTATTTCAAAACAAAGGTAGTGGATCTGGTCAAGACAACGGAAATAAAGGTTGTCAAGATTATGTAGCAATGATCCTGACATGTGGTGATGTGGATTTATTCATAATTTAATTACTCCATTATGTCCACAGCCAAAGATAAGAACCCAATTTTTTTGTGCGCACTATCCAACAGTTGATACTTCAAGAAGTCAAGAGATTACAGAATCCAATTAGTTACTTATCTACATACCTACTTGAAAGCCAGTAAAGATAACAGATGCAGAGTAAAAAAAAAGAATAATTGTCGATTGTTATTTCATACCCACATGGATGCATAACAGATTTCAATTTATAAATAGATATTAAACTTGTTTACTTGCTTAGTAGTAAAGCGTAATTCTTTAATTCTATATTACTTATAGAATTACTTGATTATTCGGTGGACTGCGGATCTAGTCTCGCCTAAACGATTCTGCTCTACCTTGTCCTGTAGTTTGTTAAGTTAACAGCTTCGCAAAGGCTTATAGAATTCCCAGCTTTAATAGGATAATTTCCAATTGCAGTAAGTGATGCTAACTAGTAATGTTCCTCTACTTTTGGTTACAGATTTCGTACTCAGTAGGTACACTGATAGGCCTAGACTCGATGGTTCGTACTGGTGACTGCTCAGCAGACGTCCACTTCACCTGGTCACGCTTCGAGATCCGCTTCGGGTACGAGCTACTGGCTGCGATCTTCGCCAATGTCAACATTCGTGGTGAAGACATGTCCGCCATCTTCAGGATACGGGACAACTCTCTCTTGCTGGCTTACACTGTGCACTTTATCCCTACCTGCAAGGTGACTCTGGATGGAATGCGATACGAGAAGATTGGGAAAATAGATCTGGGTACTACTAATCCAGCGTACGACGGCCTTGATGTGGAGGAGTTTTTCCAGGCAGACGTTTTTCCAATAATGAACAAAATACTGAACGATGACAAAGCTGAAGTAGAAGAGTCACTGAAGTTCGTGTGTTCGCTTATGCCACACAGTAAACTTTTGGAACTGGCTAACATAGAAATCTTATAACTAATCCTTTTTTGTTTAAAAAAAACTGTAAAGTAAGACTATGTAAAAATATATTGATTCATAGAATCTAGATCATTATAAATCTAGATTAATTTTGATCACTTCTTACTTACTAATAGGTCTTATGCTACTGACTCAAAAAATAAACTCTACAGAATTAGCATACTCTTCTTTTTTTTCTTTTTATTTAACAATTTATTTAGATAAAATTACAATCTGCCTTTTTATTAGGCAATAAGTAATTGAGATAAATGTTATCATTCATACCATATTAACAAACAGCCCAGAGGCCCCCCAAGTCCACATGGTTGTCACCTCCCTCGCGTGCGAAGGAGAAAGCGGAGTCTTGGGAAGTCCCCCACGCTCCTACGCCGGCCGCGTCACTGAATAAGAGCCAGCGGAGGCTGACCAAGAGCGCGAGAGCCACAGACGCTCAGGACATGATTAGAGAAACTGGCCATTGCCAGGACTCCCACTAACACTTAATTAAAGCAGGTCACGAGGCCACTGCCGTTTTAATCTCCGAGGAGGATTATAGGGGTGAGTGGTGCAGTGCAATGACTGTGCTAGGGAATTAGGGTGGTTGGATAGGTTACTATGGAATTTTATGAACTTGGAAGGGATGAGTTCAAGAATATAGGGTATATTAAGATCATTGTGAAGGGTTTTGTTGCTGAGGTAATAAGGGGCATTTACTATTGTTCTCAGGACTTTTGATTGAAAGGATTGGATGCGCTTTATGTTCGACTTTCTTGCTGTCCCCCATAGCTCTATTCCGTATGTCCAGATTGGGTTAAGTATAACTTTGTAAATAAGTAGCTTGTTTTCTATTGAGAGATGGGATGTCCTTCGAAGTAGTCTGTACAGTTGTCCAAAGCGTCTGTTTAGTTCTTGTCTTTTTAGCCTCGTGAGCATACTCTTCTATAGCCAGAAATCACACTCTGGCTTGCTGATACGAAGTAAGCCTCTGATGTGATTTTCTCACTTCAACTCTTGCTATTGGACCCTTTATTTACATACAGACGAGGAAACTGCTCATCCAATGCATGGTGATGTTGATGATGGCTCATCAATTTATGCCGTTACGTAAGCTTTCACCAATCACTCTCTCAATTCTAGAAAGTGGTTTACTTTTCTACTACTCTTTTTATGAAGAGGATATCAAAAGCTGGCCCACGCTCACACCGATAAAGTAGCTGGTGATTTTTAATGAAAATTACAATTTAAAAATGTGAGTGTAAATAAAGTTTAATAATGCCTAGTTGTGGTCTGTGATTGAACTTCTTCAATAATCATTAGCCAAAGGAAAAATACAGTGAAAGGGCCGGAGACCTCGCGATCTCTGGTCAGCAATTCTTCATCGTCAGACTTTAGAGAATTACGAACAGAGGGGGAATCCAGAAAGGTGGTGCCACTCGACTTCTTTTTTTGATTCTGTTTATTAATTTTACTCTTATTATTTTGAACAACTCAAAATCATATTACCTCTCCTCCAATTAACCCTATATATCTAATTAATGCTATATTAATAATTCCATTTTAGATAAGAAATAACCTTTTAAAAAATGTCATCACTATAAATACGTATTTAAATAAGTCAGTGCTAGAATAAACGGTTTATTAACTATTTTCAGTTGTAAGATAAGATCTTCAACATCAACGTCCTGCCAGCAAGTTTCCCGACATCCTTATCATAAGGATGTACGATAAGGTCGGATCGGCCTGTTAACACTCACGCCACCTACTGCAGTTTTCTAAACCAATTCGTTTATTAACCATTCTATTTTCGAGAAAACCACGTTTTTTCCCCATAAATATCCGATTTTCTCCACTTTGTGTTCAGATAAATGCATTCCTTGGTTGGTTGAATGTTAACATTTTTTTCAATTCTCACTTCCATTTCTCCTTCGGTTTAAATTTAAGTTGTACCCTCAGAGTTGTGTGAACCATTAGAAAGCTAATAAAAAAATAAAGTTTTAAGGGTGTATTGACAGTTTCCAAAAACGTCGTTAAAGTTTTCCAAAAATTGGAATTTTATAATATTCGTTAAGTTTAAGATAAAATTACACCAGTCTCGCAGGAATGTTAAACTGATTAAACTAATGTTGTCTAGTTGAAAAAAGGTCAGATGGACAGAAATTGGGCTTTTAAAGAAAAAAAAAACATTATAAAATCATCTCTCAACAATGAAATAATACAAGATGTACAGAAAAGCATTGGAATCCAGTTTTATGTAATTTCACAAAGAAGTTTTTTTAGACCAACAAACTAAAATGTATTATTAAATATGAATTTGATACTACCTTAGATTCATGTTCAAATGTTTTTTTTAATCAATTATTAAAATTTAGGGGGAAACAGGTTTAGAACTAAAAACAAATACACAACTATTGACAATTTATTGTTGACTAAAATAGATATGTCATTCATCTAATTATTAACTAAAAAATTTTTGTTTAGTACGATCTAGTTCAACCTTAAAGGCAAGAGCCAGAAGGTTGGCATTGTTTTTATACCACTCAATATTATACCACATGTGAGTCATCCAATATTTGTCCAAAAAGGATTTATAAAAGACCGAGATCTCATCTGGAGATAATGGCTCATGGTCACCTTTTTTTTCTTTTACTGAATCGATGTATTTTCTTCGTTCCTAAAAAATAAGTGAGAGACTTATAAGCAACTACATAAAAAAAAGTTGAATTAAAAATAATGAAAAAACTCGAAATAAAAAAAAATTATTCTAAAATTAGCAAATCAATGTAATAATAATTGCAAAATATACACAAACATTAGCTGTATAGAAAGTTCCTAACTGATCAGTCAAGATTAGATTTACTTTGAAATAAATTCTTGATTTTTTTTTTCTTTACTCCACCGCTAAATTTTTGAATGAAACCTCATCTAAGTTTTTAAGGAATGTTACAGTTGTCTTAAAAACAAAATAAACATTTAAAAAATAATAATTATTGGCAAAAAAATAGTCACAGAGCCTTTATTAAGTATTTATATTAAGTAAAATAAACTAGAAATATATTAATTGTGATACGTCCAGACCTCAATCCCTGCTGTAGCACCTTTTTTTCTCTTTAGCCAATAATTATTAAAACTGATACTGGTACGATATTACAACTAATACTGAGGATTAGATGATATAACTAATAATCATCAAGAACATTATTATAAATTCCTGCTCAGGAAAAAAGTAATATAAAATTTTTAATTTTTACAAAATTTGTTTGAATGGATAATAAAAATTCCTTCCAAATTGTATTCGATATTGTAAGTTCAAAACTTTATATAGTAATATATACTTTATATTTCACTAATTTCTGTCCAATAAAAGGTATCTTAAAATTAATACATAAATAACCTTAGACTAAATTAGTTCTTAGGTCAAGGTCAAATAACTGAATTTAAATCTGGATAAGTACAAATCCATTATCATAGGCTCAAAACCACTAATACGGCTCTCCCCTGAACCTACCTAATTTTAATATTGAATCTGGGCTTATCCAATATTCCTCATCCATCAAAACCTGATCCTATCGCCTACTTCAACATGGAACAAACAAGTATACCAAATAACTAATGACAATAATGACTTGTGCTTAAAACAATATTTCCATATTCTTTCTAGAACTATTTAACTGTTTTTGCCATCTCCTTCTGCATCAAACCTGGGAACTGCTCGTTTCCTCTTTTATTCTTCCACATTTTTATTAATATTGATTGTGTTGTTCATGGTAGTCTCTCTCAGAATCTTGATAAAATGTGATTGAAAACATATCTTTAGATATATAATGCTAAGAATATTGTAATCCTAATATTATATAAAAGCCCCTTCTAGTGTATACCTGCCTCGTGACTTCATGGAAGTCACTGGTGGTTCTTGTTATTTTTTTAGTAAGCGACCGCATCCCTCCCCGAAACAACCCTTCTCATATTCACATATGTCTCAGCTTTAGTCCCAGTCCACAGTTGTTTCCCGGACACTCATTCCCCAACACCCGACCCAGTATGTAGTAACATAATCTTAATAATTGTATATACCAGTGTTTTGCTTGTACTTCATAATAAAGCCTTCCTTTCTTTTCTTTTAAAATACTCCCCTCTACAAAGATTATTTAACTTTTGGAACTTTGCCCTTTAACTTGTATTCAGGATTCCAAGAGAGACACGCATTTTGTATTGCTATAATGAATCTAGATTCTAACGAGTATCAAATGGTTATTTTCTCATTCCTAGGACCTTTGTAACTCTATGCCTCCATCCATGTCCTTTCCAGTTTTTAAATCACATCTTTATCAATTTCTTCTTCTTTTTCCTAATCTACCACTATTTAGCTATAGAACAGTCAATAAAAGAAATAACAGGCAGGCAAAGCCACTCCCACCCCAACCAATGTTTTCTCAGGCAGTCATACACTTGACATCGAAACTTAGGTCATACATAAGTGAAGTTTATTTTCACAAATATTTATAGTTTGAGTGATATACTATCATCAACAAGATTCAGCTTACAGTATTTAATTTGTTGTAAATGTTTTTACATACTATGATACAGCATATGTTATCACAAAAGCATACATATTTTGAAGTATATTTATTCATTAAAACATAATTATTTGTAATCCTGAGTTTATCAGCTATCTTGTCTAGGGAGCATCCTACATTAGTTAACATTTTGGTTATTCTTAGGGGACTTAGTACAGCAATAAAGTTAATTTCCATTTCTAAAAAACATATCAAAATTTGCTTATAGACCTTTTCACAGGAAACAGAAATTCTGACAAGTGATATTAGACTTAACTAAAGTATTTACCACTTAGTATTACTTATCTTAGTTCATGTAAAGTTGTATTTTTCTTACCGCCGTAAATTTTGCATTATGATGTTTCCAAAATTCTTCATGCCAATTGTGTATTTCCTCCCTTTTCATTCTAAATTTTCGTTCAATAGAAGTTTCATTCTGAGGTATATGAAATATTATCGGTCTTATATTAGAGACAGGATTTGGCTGTCCTACAATATCACCCCTAATGGAGATACCACTAGGTGGTACTATTTGTGAAGAATGCACTGCTTTTATTGTCTGAAAATTTTAAAGATAGATATTAAACATCATTAAAAAGGAGTTAAATATTTATAAAATTGTTGAACAATTATAAAATTAAAGTAAGTAACTAACTTTAGATGCATTGATGGTAACTCTTTGGAGCAACCGCGTCCTTATTGCTTCCATTTTATAAGCAAACAATCAGTTTAAAGATAGTAACTTCATAATTATATGAAAATAAATACGAATTATTTATTTTCATACATTTGACAGCAACATTGTGAACTGAAAAATTGGATCAGTAACGAGACCTTCGTAGTTGCCGATTACAAAGAGTATCTTGAAACGATTACAAAGTTCAACAGTAAGTACCTCTATGTACTAACTGCATAGAATTGACTATGTTAACTGTAGCAAAGGAAATATAGTGTTTAGTGATGAAATCCATGGGTGGATTTGAGTTAGCACATTATATATAATGCTACCTACGTTCGTTATTGGCATCACTAACACTTCTAAAGTTTTCGAAATTGTCCGAAAAACCTGCAGCTAGCTGCAAGTAATTAGGTAAAACTATAACTAATTATTTATTAACTTTTTCTTATATAAAACATGTTTTTATGAGTTACTGCGTGTTTATAACTTCATACAGTGTTCCGCGATATTCCAGGTCTTAAAACTAGCGACAGCGAAAGAAATAACAAAGAGTAGTTGAAACTTGAAGCAAAATGATCCAAAAGAGGATTAAGTGAACAGGTCATGATGGAAGTAACTGTTATAGAGTAGTGAAAAGGTCTAAGCTTGACAAGACACGCACTGTATTATAGAGCTTTGACCACAACATATCATCTATAGATTTATTTTGTCTTGACCAGTTTGACCGAAAAACCTGCTTTTTCGAGAAAATTTCTTCTCTTCAGGTTATTATTCTTAACCTACCCTGCAGAATTTCTTCTATAACTCCTGTCGGACATTTTTGGGACATCCAACCACCACTAAGGCATTATTTATCTATAGATATATGATGTGTTTAGAAGATAATGCATGCATATTTTGCCAGTGTTGCTTTCAAAACATCATTTCATTCTTAAACATCAGATTTTATTTCCAGCTGAAAACATTTTTTTTTTATAATGTGATTTATTCAGTTTTCTGAGTACCATTACATGTAATTATCTTAATCGTTGATCAAATAGTTTGAAAATTGGAAAACGAATTTGTACAAGTTCCTTTTAACCACTGTAGCGACCGCTAACTACATAAGATAAATCACCCTATACTCTATTGTATATATATTGCAAACAAATGTAAATAACATTACCCAAATATAAATCATTGTAAATATGTTAAACAATAAAACATACTGCCAGGGCCTAATTAGTTACATGAGATGTGACACCAGCTGTCGGTACCCAGGTATATGGATGGGGCCAAACAGCCGGCGGACAATTCCAGCCTCTGCTAGGGAACAAAGGAAAGCCGCATCATTGGTCACAACAATGACGATTCTTATTGGCTGCGGACAAGACCAGCTGGGTATTTAAGCCGGTGGTTTTGGTCCCTGTAAATCATTCTCCTGTCAACTACCGGCCCATGGCTCCAGCTTGAAACTCTGAAACTTGACTGCTTCTTTATGAAAAACCTTTCTCTCCTCGCCTCGCTACGTTTTAGTCCGGCGTTGTCAGACCCCACACCTTCCTAGTGGGAATCTCTGACTTCGTCTCGCTAAATCTAGTACCTCCTAGGGAGAGACCTCTCCCTAGTGGACAACGGTTGTCGCAGCCCTGCAAACTAACCAAGCAGTGTCTCCCGTGACAATTCAGTCAGCCTCTCTCCGGTTCACACTCGACTTCGGGATCCGAACGGATTTCGCCTACCCTCAGATACCGAGTGTGAATTCGTGGTCATTCCAAGACCACACAAACTACCTACCTACCTACCCTATACCTCTTCTCCTGAACATAGTGCATTGTCGGGGCACATACCTATCAAAAAATGGAGTCAGATAGTAAAGCCGTCATGAAACGATTGTCCAGGTTATAAACTCAAACAATCCTCACTTGTCACCAGGGCAGGGTAACCAGGCACCCCCCTCGTGACGACCCAACAACCACGTTTCCCCAGACATTACATTAAAATGTAAAAGACTGTTTTGTCTTTGTTTATTTAAGTGATATTTTCAGTAAAATGCTTTAAACTACCCCTACTAAGTTCCGGGTGGAGCCGTTTGGAAGAATCATTTCTAGACTCGGAAAGGAACGAAGAAAAACAATTAGCAGCCGCGATTGTAACTAGAGCAGTGCTGTCTACCGGATAGTAGTGGACAGGAGTCCGGTACTAGCTACGAATCTGACTCATTTCTTAAAATTGGACTATTCAACGTGGTTACAGGAGAACAGTAGGCTATGGAAACTATTCTAGTCCCAAACCCCATGTTTTGTTGCAAAAATATGACTATTAGAAGATATTTTCTTGTTATAGTATCAGAAAAACAGATCACCAAATGAGCTTACTATTTTAGCACCAATCCCACTCTTTTGCAAAAATATCACTATTTACCGATATTATCCCTGTTTTGGTACCAGAAGAAAAAAATGTGACAGAAGCATACTTACTTAATTAATATTCTAGTTATGAATCCTTTGTGAAAAAAATACGACTATTTTAGTATCTTTTCTTTATTCTGGTATCAGAAGAACAGAAGAAGACAGGCGCTTACTATTCCATTCCCAAAGCCTACTTAAAATTGGACAATTTAACGTTATTTTCCCTGTTTTAATACCAGAAGAACAAATTGAAAGGGGCTTAGTATTATTTAACAACTATTAACTACAATTCCACGCTTTTGCAAACTTATGACTTGTGCTTTTAAGAGTTTTAATTTTTGTTAATATTTATGAATTCATTCAATATTACTGGAATAAATTATGTAGTATGGTAATTTTAATTGATGGTCAATCCAACATAACATTGGTTAGTAAACTTAGGAACTATCAAAGTAGAGGCATATACTAAAATTATTGCCTACTAACCTATTTTATTGGGTTAGTATTTATTATTATTATATAGGGGAGAACCCTCCCCTCAAACTGATCGATAGGGGGGCTTACACGGCGTCAAGATTGTATTCATCTCAGTGATCCCCAAATCTATACATTTGATACTAATTTTTTTCTATTTTATCTATTTTTACCCCCCCCCTCCCGTACTTACCGGCGTATTTTATTGAATAAATTAACCTGCAGCGCTGTCTGTTGGTTGATATCTAGAACTAAATAGAAAAACTTCCATATTTATTGCACTGCTGCGCTATCTATTGAGTATTGGGAAAATTACGCTCGGTCCTGGCTGGATAAAATGAAATAATGTTATATATGATGTTCAATTAACTTAACCTACATTTTTTAAGCTATGGATCGTTTTCCTGAGTTCGAACCTTATAACCATAAACGCCTTAAATTAAAAATGTTGGCAGTTCTTACTACTTAAAATGAGATTATATGTGCATGAGAGAAACTTCAATTGATACTTTTTAATCCATCCCAATTCTTTATGAAATTTCCAGTGGTAAATATCTTGAAAACACATTTTAACTACTCATGATAAGTAATTAAATTCAAATCAGTAAGGTAATGATCTATTATATAGTTTTACTAGTTATTCATCAGTTTTATACTAAGAATAAGTTACTTTCATGTAAATAAATCATTGAAGGCTCCATATTGTGTTAATAGATCTGTATATATTGAAGCAGTTTTTTATCGTTTGACAATGTTTCTACTTATCATCCTATTTACCAAAGCAATGCACTTTATATTTATTATTATGCTTGTGTGAACATTCCATTTCTAACGATCATAGTAGAAAATTACATTATTTGTTCTAAAATATTTCTTAACTGCAAGCTTTTTTTTTTTTAGTTGAGAGATGACTCAACTTCTGTCATATTATTCTTATCTCACACTTTCACTATTCAACTTTTTCCAGTAGCCAATCAGCAAGACAGGAAGTGAGTTTATTTAAAATTTGTTTTTGTTAAATAATAACTAAATTCTCAATCATATCACATTTGTGTTGTTTTTTTTATTGTTTAATATCCTAATAACCTGCCATCAGTCAACACAAAATTCCTTCATCAGTAGAAATTGGTTCAGTGTTATATGTAAATATTGGTAACCTGATATATTAATTATTTTGTCAAATTGAATGCCTTATGGTGTGCAGGAAAAATAATCAATCTCAGGACACTATTTTTTGACGACCCATTGGTTCTTTTCATTAACATAAATTTAATCAACTCGATTCAGATAGATTTCTCATAACAGCAACATGAAGAGACTGTCTATAAGGTAAGTGAGTCAGTACAGATGTTCACAGCACAGTGGTTCATATATTGAGAAGGGCATCAAATTAACATTCTCAAGGTCTCTATTAACAATATATAAATTGTGTTTTTATAAACTAAAATTAAAAAAAAGTCAATATTCTGTCACTAAATTCATGTTTGCAACTTTAACTCAACCCTTGTTTTACCCGTATACTTAATAATAGGTTATTCATTGAATATTACTGGAATAAACCAAGAAGTATGAATAATTTTAATTGAGCATTAATTCTTCTCAACTGACACATTTAGTGCTTTCTGTTGATTTTCAGAGCGACTGTGTTCTGGAACAGAACTGTTATGGGACCGGTTCTCAAGCTGGTGGAATCCATTCTGAAGTTTTTCGAGAATTGTGCACCCCTAAGGGGGTTCCTATTTCTAGTTATGGAAGTGAAATAAATTTCATCACTTTATAACAGAAATTTTAATCAAGAACCTTGTTTAATTACTAGCGTTAGACCATTATGGTTATCATCACACTTTTGGGCTCCTCAAGGGTTTTAGAGCCAACACTTAGTAAATTAAATTCACAAATATTCAACATTTTTTAAAAATTCCAACCATTAACACCTGGTTATACACACAGTATAAATAGTCAGTTAAGGCAATGAATGAACACTCCCTGATTTATATTTTATATAAAATAAAAAAGATATATTTTTTAAATAATACTACAGGTAATTAAACAATAAAATTATAATAAATAAAATATATTATTTATAATAGGAAAGGGTTAAATTACATTTAAAATGAAGCACCTTCATGGTCAACGACAACATATCACAATAAAAGAAGAAGCAACTTGGTATAAACTGGAAAAATATTATTTTTTTTATCAAGTAATAAATTCATGAGAGTTTAGAGTAGCTTGGTGGAGAACATTTTTTCATCAAACATTTGACAATGGTTAGTGGAAGGCAGCTAAGAAGCGTAATAGCAAACACTTTCCAAACAAAATCTGCGGTCCACAAAAATGTTGGATCTGAAAAAATAGAAATAAAATACAAAACTAAATATTATAAGACAATTTAACTTAACTCTAATCTACGATTATTTAAGGATTAAAAAAACAACAACATAAATCCCATCTTAGGAGAATACTAAACATGAAGATCAAACTAGGACTAACATAAAATATTAACGTTTATGTGACTATCAAAACTAGATTATTAATTATTAACACGTTCAGTGCTAATAGAAAAATCCTTAATCATCCACAAGTGCGACACGGGGTCAATTAACCCCGTGCAGTAACTATCCACAAGTGCGTCACGGGGTCAATTGGCCCTGTGTTCTTTCCTTAGTTTAAACGTATTCAGTTTGGTGAAAATTGATTAATTTAGGAAAAATCAATTGTTTTCCCACTTCATAGGTTTAGGTCAGTATACCACAGCAGCAGGACATTAATTGATTTATTCAAAAGTTCATTAACCTAATGGAAATTGTACTCGTAAATAAATTATTTTTGTTTTCAAATAAAGACACCTTTTCCCTTCTTGAAATTAAATTTTATGAGATTTTAGACACAGGAAATGAGTTTAATTGTGAGGTTCGATACCCCCCCCCAAAAAAAAAAACATATCCTTTTACATATTATAGGAAAATAAAACTCACAACCACTTTTAATAAAACTTACAATAAATTTTATTTTTATTTTGATATTTTTACATTTAATTTACCTATAACATTCCTTTAAAAAAAATTTGTAGTTGAGGAAAGCAAAAAAATACAAATTGAATACAAAAAAAAAATACAATAATTGAAGCGGTTAAACAATATGAAATATGTTTAATGCATTGATGCGTGTTTATCATTAAAGCATGAAAGACAAAGAGCTGGCTTCGTAGAGTAAAGACACCTTTTCCACTCCTCACAATATGTGCGAACTTTTTTCACTTTTTTGTCAGCTTCTTTTGAGGTCATCGTTTTCCTCAGCTTCTCGTAGCACCCTGAACATTTTTTCCTCTTCCTCTCAACGCTGTGAGCTAGCGTGTGGATACGTTTAGGTGTCCTGGGCCGTTCCAACACTTCTTGTTCTGTTTCCTGGGCTAATCCTTTTGACAATACCTCCTTGAACTGCAGATATGGTACGGATTTCCCTGTGCATTCGTTAAACATAAGCCATGCATTGGTGGTTGCTGATCCAAAAATTAGCTCTAATGCAACTTTCCTCCACCACTTAAGCCCTTTTCTCAAAACTGAGTAATATGATGACATTTGGTCACTATAGTCTACTCCTTTTTTGGCTCTATTATAATCTAGTACACATTGAGGCTTCTTGACTGGCGTACCCTTACGATTTTTTCCTGTTTCTACCAATTGAAGGTCATGAGTTTCTACTGTGCTCATCATAAGGACATTTTTCTTATCACACCATTTGATAACTTTCACTCCGTTCTTCTGCTTCCCTATTATGGATCCTTTCTTGACTTTTTCGCTCGTTACATTTTTTGGTAAACCTCTTCGATTAGGTCTCAATGTTCCGCAATACCTAGTCTTATTTGCTTTCAAATGTTCAGCCACCTCCAAGCTAGAGTAAAAATTATCTCCATACAGGGTGCGACCATATCCCAATAAACTTGCACGAGGCTCATTCCCCAATAACTCTTTTATCACAGTTAATGTATGCAATTCGCCTTCAACGGTATCCCCTTTCCTGCAGTAAATTTTAAAATTGTGAATGTAACCGTCATGTGTACAAAGCTTATAGAGTTTTACTCCATATTTGTGATGCTTGTTGGTGATGTACTGGCGGAAAAACAAACGTCCCCGCCAAGGAACCATTGTTTCATCGATAACTATTTTTTCACCCACCTTTATATATTTCTGGAAATTGGGAAGAAGTTTATCACATAAGGGTCTCAATTTGTATAGTCCATCATCCGAGTCACTTGTCTGATTGTCACAAATGTGAAAGCATCGGAGAATTAAAAAAAACCGGTCCCTAGGCATTATTTTTGTAACAAAACTATTATGATAAAATGGGTCTTTGGACCATGGTCTTTTTAGATCAGGTACCGGATTGATTCCAAACCATAATATAATAGAAAATTTTTTTTTAATTTCACCAGCTGTAACTGGTACCTACTTACGAAGTCGAGATTTTTCTTTTAGTTTACCTTTTTCCGATAGCACAGATAGTTCTTGGCTGTGGTATTCATTTGTGTTGATTACTATCATATCTATAATTTCATCATCTACGAGCAGCTTGAAAAATTCAAGAGGGTTCCTCACATTTTCAGGAATACCGGAAAACTCATGGCATTGATTACAAAGCAACGGAAACAATTCAGGATTAATATCTACCTCAATCCATTCATCATCAGTCATCGAAGATGTAGCATTGGGATCGTCCATATTTATTTGACAATCATCAATGTTGCCAGTTTCGCCTTTCGAAAAATGGCTGGAAATCTTCTGATGAACATAAGCTAAATCATCTTCGTCGTCTGAACTTGACGACTCATCAGACTGGAATTCAAATTCATCTCCACTACTGTTATCAGGGCTTGATTCACTTTCACTGGAGGATGGATTTTTGAGCGATAAAGCCAAGTCAGCCAACTTCCGACCACGTGAGAACATCGCGAAATGTTATCAACTCGAACGTTCGAAACTATACTGAAGACTGAAGAGAGAAAAGGAGGGGGGAAAGCACAATAAAGGGCCGTCTCAAAAGTAGAGGGTAGTGAGTGACTCGTCATTTTTCGAGAAAAGTAGCACGGGGTCTTTTGGCCCCGTGCCGCACAAGAGGTCTAATTTTAAACCTCAGTGCGGCCCGGGGTCATTTAACCCCGTTCTATTTTTTATCGAATTTTGAGAGATTATTGAAGTTTATAACATATAGCCATATTAGTTTCAACCCTTTGAAAAAATCAAAAGCTGAAACAGGTTCGAGCATTTTTGAAAGTTTACCTCTTACAGGCTCAGCACTAGTGGAAAGTTCCACACGGGGTCAATTGACCCCGCAACGCACGGAACGTGTTAAACAGTCAATAATTTCTTTCTTAAAGAGAATGAATAGACAGACACAAAATAAAATATTTGATTTTATTACCAAGCACAAAGGGGGAGGGGGAGAAGGATTTTATTTTAAGTCGGTGCTGAGGAATGGTCTTTTAACTTTATGTCTGTATATTTTATGATAGTGGGCTTACCGTATAAATAATATAATCGGTCTGTTACATCTGAAGGCATATTCTATGGGAACCTAGACTGAGTAAAAAAAGCTGCACTGCCTAAAAAAGTCGGCCCCACGCTATTACGACTGACCCTTTCTCAAGTCACTGCACTGAGCCTATTGAAGATTTAATGTTCTCAACACAAAAAGGAATTTAAAAACATTGATCAAATCAAAAACAGAATCACATATTTAATGTTGTTCTAGCAGATTTCAGATCAATTCCATCATTTTTTACAATCACTTTTACACAGACAGACAAGTAATCAAAAGGTGATCCCCATACCTGAATGAAAGTAGAACCCCTCACTTTGAATTTTTGATATTTATTGACAATAGTATTTAATTAAAAAAAATGAATAATATTTACCAAAATAGTCACTGAGTAGGAAAAGTGATGCAATGTAAAGACCAAAAGATAGGACTTCTGCGAGAAGTATAATGTAATGCCAAGTCCTTACAGTTAGTGCAACCATAATAAGTTCTGTGAGGATAAGTGCAGTAAAACTAATTGCAACAATGTGTATGAATTCATCATCAAACAGAACCAAAGCTCCGTACATGATTACTCCACCTGTAAAGTAAACAAAAACAATAGATAAATTGTAACAGTATTTTTTATTATGTAATAGTAAATTTCAATTAAAAATAGAATAAGCAAATTTTACTATAATGTGAATCCAGGTGTCCAAGACCTTTTTTGTTACAATATAAATAACAAATTATAAATTATGTAAGTTAAACAGTTTTTAATTTGTACTAATTATTATTAAAAAGTTAGTAAATTAATTGATTTTAACTAATAGATATTTTCAAAACCTGAATAAACTTATGTTGGTAATTATAATTAATAAAAATAAAACTTTTTTTCAAAAGAAAATATGCATATATTTTATAAATTTACTTTAATTATTTAAATGGATAAATTAAATATTGTCATATGGGTATACAAGATCTACCACTAACAATATATATTTACTCACCTTGTATTATACTAATTAAAACCCACATAAAAAAGGTTTTAAATGAAAGTGATCTTCCTTTTTTAAGCTCTTTGTAAAGTTCCGGGTATTTTAAAGCGATTTCATCAGAAACATCTTGGTCTAAAACTAGTGAAAAAACGGGAAACATGGTATATACAGTAGCATACCTGAAAAGAAAAAATTGTTTACAATCAATTACAGAATTACTACAAAATCAAAACATTGTGATGATTCTTATTATTTATAAATTAATCATTTATTGGACTGAATTTAAAAAGGGAATTTTCCTGCTGAGAGGTACTGAAAAGAAGAATGTTTTGACCTGAGCCAGACTAGGTACCTTGGGAATAAAACCCAGGTAAACTCAGAAAAGGACCACCTTGGTGGGAATGTCTGGTCCCTAACTGTGGCCCTCAGTAATAAAATGCAGTTAAACACAGGGAATTCCTGATGACATATTGGAAAAACACTTTTTATACATGGTCAGACTTTTCAGTAGTGTAATTTGACTTGGAAGGAAAAACATCTGAGGAACAGCTGGTTGAAAAAGAGGAAGAAGAAATTAGGATGGCGATGATGACGGAGATAGGCAGCTTAAGGAAGCAGCCAGCTCTGACACCAGCATCACAGGAAAATGAAGAACCCCTGCAACCCAGCCAAGCAAGACCAAGAGCCAGTCAACTAAGCTCCTACTCCCGTAGGCAACCGATTCGTTATTACTCGCCAATCCCATACCTGGGAACTCCCAGGACCAGGTCCCGGTGATAAAGAAGCCACCACCAATAATAGCCTCTGGAGATACTACTACAGCAATAGGACAGCTGCTACAGAGAACAGTTATCACGAAATTTGCCCTTGAAAAAATGAAAGAGGGCATTACCATCTACCAAGAGCTGGAAAAAGGCAGAATGAAAATCATCCAAAAAGAAAAGAAGCCACGCCACTCCTTTATTTCAAGGGGTAACCCAAAAAATAGAAAATTTCTTATTCTTTTGGGTTGGATGTCTTGGAGGACATCAGCGTCATCAACACCAGAACCCTCATAGGAGCAGAGCCCAAAGCCGTTGATGTTCGACATCTTAGAAAAACGGACCCATCAGAACCACGAACCCATAATTTAGTGAATCAGCAGCTATGAGGTCGAGTGCAGTCAGACAGGAGAGTTCACCATAGAATGAAACCCTCTCTCTTATCTTCCTGGCCAGTACGCCGGAATGGTCGGAGGGAGTCAGTGGCCTCAAGACCTCAAGGTCTCAAGTTTAAGTTGTGAGCGAGTAGCCACAATTGAGACCACATATCGAAGACAAAGATTTTATTCCAATCAACAGCAAGGAATAGTTTTTTTTTTGTAGGTATTTATCATTCTTATCTTCAATTGTAAATGTGGAACATTTAAAGAATAACTTTATTATGTATTAAGAATCATCAGCAACTCTGAGATATATTTAAAATAAACTGTTATTCGTTACAAAGTTTTCAATAAATAAAATATTAAAAAATTATATATTCTGAATAAAAGGAATCATGACAATATATCACTTAAATGCTACTTACCCAACCATGAAGAAACCAGGGAAGAGTGAAACAGAAGAGAAGTAGAATACGGCTGAGAAAATGGCCTGCATGGTGGAAATGATGAGGCCTCTGTGAATGACGAACTGAGACAGAGATGCGGATCTTTTGTAGGAATACCTTCCATGAACCAAGAGTAGCCTCTGCAAGTGGGAGAACTGAGTGATGGAGAAATCGGCTGCCAATGAAGCCTGCTTGCCTTCTTTACCTGCAATACCTATTCCTGAAGGCAGAAAAATTAACAAATTGTAACAATTTCTTATGTAATAATTTTTAATAATAAAAAAAAAGAATAAACTTTATTTAAATCTGTGGTTGAAAGAATTTTAGCGTTGATCTTAAAGTGCAGAGAATGTAACATATGACCCAACAGGGCTCCATTGAACAACACCGAAAATCCCAATTAACTTATCAGTGACAAACTAACAACATCTAGCAAAGGTAGTCTTTTTATGTATAGTTAAATGATTAATTTTTATTTGTTAAATGAATATATAGAATATTATATCATACACTAACACTGGAAAATGTTAAATAACAGTTAAATCTGAACAAAAATCTTATTTACAAAAGATTCATCAAGAAAGTAGATCAAGATACTATCTTGTTGCCTTTTTTCATAGCTTCATCGGCAATAAGTGCCACAGTTGATCCAGTATAAAATAAATATAAATTTTTTAAAATTTCAATTTAACATAAAATCAATGATGAGATAAGTATGAGTGTTACCTGTGTCTGCAGCTTGAATCATGCTAACATCATTGCCACCATCACCGACAGCAGCACATCGCTTATTAGTATGGTCCTGGATTAGTTTTACCACCTTAAAAAAAATAAAAAATATATATAGTGTTGTGATATTAGATATTGTGGAGTTTGTATATAAGAAATTTAAATATAAATATTTAATCCAACCTTGAATCAAGAAGGCAAACAAAAACAATTGAGAGTGGAGGAAAAAACAAAAGGTAGTATAGTTGTGGTTGTTATGATGAAAACACACACAGCATTCTCTAGTTTTGGGATCAGCCCGTGATATATGTATCTGAGTCAAGTGATGAAATAAAAAGTTCTGTAAGTTATTTGTTGTTTGGACTTGAAGCGGAACGGAAGAGAAGTTGCACTAGGAAGAAGTGTTAATTTGATTAAAAAAGAAGACCACTGAAGAAGAAAAAGAAAAAAAAAATATAGACAAGTATAATTAATATAAGTTTCTTTTTGTTTATTTGCAATTATTTTTGTTAGTAGAACCTAAAAAACATCAGATAAAAATTATAAAATAAATTTAAAGTTAAAAATAAAATTACGTTATCTTTCAAAGAACGTAATAATATATATATATATATAGTCAGAGAGAGGGATTAAGAACACTTATTCATTGTTTAGATCGTATGTGGGCAACAGCCGGCCCGCGGGCCGGATCCGGCCCGCTGTAAGATTTGATCCGGCCCGCGAGACATTTTGAAAAACCCAATTTAAAAAAAAAAAATACACTACTTACTCATACTCATGGAATCAAGTGAGCGAGCAAGCCGAGTGGCGGTGATCATCAAAGAGTGAGGCGGCAAACATCAAAGTTCAAAGCCATTGATGTTTGCCGCCACACTGGCGGCGCAACAAAGGATTATTGCTTCGCAATTGTATTGTTCTACACTAGACGATTCTAGATCATTCCTTCATTTTGCCTATATAAGCGGGTGGATGGCCGGAACTTAGTTCAGTCCTATTCGAGCTACCGTGGTGATAAGTTTGCTTTGTGACTTTGTGTGCATCTTGAGTGCTTACTAATTATACCTATTTTCTTATTAAGTTTATCGAACGATAAGTAAATGAAAATGATGTCTGGTGGAAGGAAACGAAAAGTAGATGCAGAGGGTCGCCAGTTTCAAGAAAAATGGACTGAAGAATTCTTCTTTATCTTGCACAATGGTAAGCCTATTTGTTTGATGTGTAATGAATCCATTTCGGTGATGAAAGAATTCAATATAAAGAGGCATTACTCAACTAAGCATCCTACGCTGCTCTCACTGACAGGACAAATAAGAAAAGACAAAATCCAGAAACTTACCGCAAATTTGGAAAAACAGCAGCAAATATTTCATAGACAAAGAACACAACTTGATAATGTTGTGAAAGCTAGTTTTATAGTTAGTTCAAAATTGCCAAAGTCATTGAAACCATTTGCCGAAGGAGAATTTATCAAGGAGTGTATGTCAGAAGTTTGCAGTGTTTTGTGTCCTGAAAAGAAAAATGAATTTGAAAAAATTAGTTTGTCAAGACGAACCGTTGTACGACGTATAGAAATGATGGCTAATGATATAAAAACAACATTGACTGGCCGTATGACTGGTATTGAATCATTTTCCATAGCATTAGACGAGAGCACCGATTTGTCTGACATAGCTCAACTGGCTATATTTATTCGAGGTGTTGATAAAGAATTCACTATTACTGAGGAATTGCTTGCTTTACAGCCGCTAAAAGGAACCACTACAGGAGAGGACATTTTTAATGAAGTTCAAAAGGTATTCACAAGTTTTGGCTTGCCATGGTCGAAATTAGTTGGAGTATGCACAGATGGTGCACCTTCTATGGTCGGCTTACGTAAAGGTTTCATCGGAATTTTGAATGAAAAAGCAACTGAATTAAATGTGCAAAAAGATGGTTTGATAGTCCTTCATTGCATTATCCACCAACAGAACTTGTGTTCTAAGTCCATTCGACTCCAGAATGTTATGAATGTGGTAGTAAAAACCATCAATTTTATTCGATCCCGAGGGCTTAACCATCGTCAGTTCAAGGCGTTTTTGGATGAAATATCAGCCGAGTATGACGACGTAACATATTATTGTGAAGTCAGATGGCTAAGCAAAGGGAAAATGCTGAAACGGTTTTACGAGCTTAGAAATGAGATAGCAGAATTTATGCAAATAAAAGATAAACCACTATCTGAATTGAGTGACGCAAAATGGATATGTGACTTAGCATTTCTTGTCGACCTTACAGGCCATTTGAATGATTTAAATTTGAAACTTCAAAAACAAGGACAGTTAGTAAATGATTTGTACAGCCATTTGAAAGCGTTTCAGAACAAAATCCGCTTGTGGGAGGCACATATGCTGTCTGGTAACAGTTACCATTTCACCACGCTCTCTGCGTATGAAAATATTGCTTACGCTCAATATGCTGAAGAACTCAAGTTACTGTCGGAGCAATTTTCGATCAGATTTAGCGATTTCAAACACATGGAAGACTGTTTCAATTTATTTGCTACTCCAACAAAAAGTAATGTACAAAATGCTCCAATACACTTGCAAATGGAGTTGATCGAGATTCAAGAAAACTCACTCCTAAAATCTAAATTTGAAGACGTGGAGTTGTGCGATTTCTACAAAAAATACCTCGAAGAAGACCATTTTCCGCAGCTTAGAAAATTTGCAAGAAGATTGATTTGTGCGTTTGGCAGTACTTATAAATGCGAACAGTTCTTTTCATTGATGAAAGTTAATAAATCAAAACATCGTACAAGGCTGACTGACGATAATTTGGAAAATTCTTTACGTCTTTGTACCAGTGGAATTAATCCAAACATCGATGAATTAGTTTCCCAAATTCAAGCTCAAGTGTCTCATTGATTTCGGTGTCGCTATTTAACTTTCGTAGTTTGTAACAATTCTAAATTTAACGATTTAATTTAATGCTGTAGGTACCTATTTTTTCATTTCATTTTGTTATTTTAATAAATTGTGTTGTAATAACATTGTCGTATTATTTCATGGCTGACTGATATCTATCGCTAAAAATTATGAACACTACTTTAAAATGCACTACTTTTAAACGCGGCCCGCGAACGTATTTGCACACTAAAGTTTGGCCCATAACATGTCAAAGGTTGCCCATACCTGGTTTAGATCATACAATAAATCAGGATAAATATAAAATATTTTGTTCCACTAACTAAAATTATAATTATTATAAAGGTTATTATTATAAAAATGTTTCTATTCAATACTGAAAACTTACCTCTGCTTTTTGTGTAGGAGAACATCGACAGCAGACAACAGTAGTACTTCGACAAGCCAAGTCCATGAACTCACTCTGGTAATACTTTAAAACACCCTGTAAACAAATAAATATAAATCAATAAAAACATGACCATATAGTAAGTAGTGTTTTAAACTTGCAAGCCATGAATAATGACATTTCTGTCACCCCAGGGAATAAGTATGTAACTCATCTTAACCTCAAGATGAGATAATTGAACATACTACTTGTCTATGACTACTATATACTGTGAGCGATTATCTTGGAGCGCAAACGCGGGGCGAACTAACAGGTAATACACAAATGAGTGCATTTGGTCCTTAATGGTGTAAATTAGTTCATTTTTACCCATCTCATCATCTAAACGAAAGTTACAATACTAAAGAACATTGGCCTGAAAATATTTTATAATTGGAAACACATTCCTTGAAATCACACATATAATTAGCATATTCCATATTAGTCCCTCTATACCACTTACTTTCCTTTTCTCAAATAATGACATAGAATCACCAGTTTTGAAACTAGGCTTACTCATTTAAAAACAATAATATCTTTTCCCAAAACTAATTTACTCGAAAACCAAGAAGTAAGAGGTATTAAGCAGTAAACAGTGAAGATGAATTAAGGTTTATTATATACTGTTGTGATATTTTGATGCTGTTTTTGAGATAAACTCGAAATTGGCGAGTGTACATAAAAAATATGCGACCCGTGGTTCACGATTCATAAATGTTTAAAAACTATTCGTTGAGTTTTATCTACCATTAATATTTATAATAAAAATAATATCAATAATTAAATATAAATATTTTATTTTAATGACTTAAAAACAAGAAGAGTAATCATATATGAGACAAAGAGGACTGAACAACTCAAGAGATCAAGATGGCAGCGAAAAGGTAGAAGGAATACCGAGAAGCTCGCTCACTCATCCTAGCTAGACCCGGCAGGAGACGAGGAAGCACCAGGAGGGACGCTAGCCCAGGTACGTGTATTTGCCTATACAATAGTACGTAAATTTGCCTCGTGGGGCACTTACATTCGACCCCGGCCACGAGACAAGATCACGCACTCTTTCACTGACACTAAAGACAATAGAAGACGCAATCCGAACCACACAAAGAAGATGCCGCATCGAGGACGCCACAACAAAAAGCTGGCTATCCGCGCATTTAATAATTAAGGTACATTTTAACTTCAGTTTTTAATAATGTTAATTTATCAATGTACGTACTTATTTGTGTATTAATTTAAATCAATTTGTGTAAATAAATAATTATTCCTTTTGCCAGAATTATCCTATTTTTACTAACAGAACCTTAAGATAAAGTAAAAGTTAAATATAAAGATTAAAAATAAAATATAATTATATGAAAAATATATAATTTAAAATATATGATAGTAAATATTTTAATATTACACTTATGTAAACAGTACAAATAGATTTAAAACCCATCTAGCACACTATAATGGAATTAATGGTAGATTTTTTTGCTATAGGAGAAATCATTGAAATAGTTGTCTTCCAAAATTCTTAACCTAACCCGTGTGTTAATGTTGTTGCTTAGTTTTGTTTTACTCATAATGACTAATATTCTGAAAAGCAAAACAAAATAAGCTTTTTTAATTTACCTCCAATGAAGCACCAGTAAGAAACAGTGCACAGTCTTGTTTCTTCCACGCTGAATTAAGTTGTGCATGGGCATCAGCTCTAGACTCTATCTTATCAAAAACAAATAAGTCTTGTTCCCTCGATACTAATTTACTAGACTTTGCGATACACATAGCCGTTTCTAGCTTATCCCCAGTCAACATCCATATCTGAAACAAGACATAGAAACAAAAATAATTAAAAAACCATACATTTATAATAATAAAAATAAATAAGTAAATAAATGCCTCTGGGGTGGTATATTTGTGTTGTTTTAAAGCTTTAGTTTAATAAAATATGTATACAGGAACACTAATTTTCTTTAGATGTCACTTTTATCATTCACAGCTACATAAATTCTTTCTTTTCACTTTATTTTGATTTGGTATTTCAAAATGGAAAATACTACTCATCAGCCTTGGTTCATTTAAATAATAAAATTTAATATAATATATAATTATGCATGTCAGTTCGACCCTTTTAAATGTATGTATTTGTAATTCTAAGCTGACAATATCTCAGAATAAAGATATACTTTTATTAATGTCATATTTTTTAAGGTTATATACAAAGTTTATGTATGTACCAAGACCCTTATTGTTTCTAATAGATGGATCATGTTATGTAATAGACCTACTTTGACACCTGCGTTGTGGAGAGTCTCAAGAGTAACACTGACATTCTCTTGAAGTCTATCTTCGACACCAGTGACACAAACCAGTTCCAGATCCCTTTCAAGGCCTGCAAGGACTGATGCCATTGCTGAATGTCTGTCTGTTGTTGACTGCTTTGCTGTGCAATATTTGGTCTGAAAAATAATAAAATTACATAAAATATGGAGTATTATCGGTAATATCAACTATTTGATCTAGTGACCAGTTGCCTCACCATTTTATCCCTATTATATCAAAGTGATTTTTTTTTTTTAATAGCGACCATAATTTCTAAACATTTTTGCAATTATAAACTTAATTGTATTTTTGGAAATATATATAAATAAAATTAAGCCCATAAGAAGTAAAGGTACAATATCGAGGGAAGTCAAGAGTTCTTAGCTGAAAAAATATTTCATCTTATTTCTTAAACCATCTAGGACACTGAAAATCCTTTTTTTTAACTAGTAAAAAATGTAAATACCTAAAATATTGACTAATAAAAACTGGCTCTGGAAACTTGATTTTTTGTTATTAAATATTTTAATATACAATATGTGACCTTAATGGGGGGGGGGGGCCAAACTTTTATCTTAAACAGTTTCTGAGATAAGACTTGAGTTGTGTTAAATCATTAAAAAAAAAATGGTTCCTTTTTATCTTTAATTTAATTCCCTCTTAACTTTCTGTTATTGTATATTAACCAAAAACTCATCAGCATATTTCAAGGTGTGGAATATACCTTTTAAAATTTCAGATTGACTGAATTATTTTTAGGATCAGTGCATTATTTTAGAAGTTTGAAAATTACAATAAAATAATTACTTCAAAATCAAGGTACTGCTCTTCTGTAAGTTTTTTCTTTGCAACAACAAGAGTTCTTTGACCTTCTCTTGCCATATTTCCAACTGCTTCTTCCAGCCAATCAGCAAACATCACTATACTCGACATAACAACATCAGCACCTTTGAGGTAAAAAGTGATTTCACCAGTTGAAATTTCCTTGAAAATGAAAACAAGTATACAATTTAAAGAAAAATTCTTATTAATAAAGAATATATAGCAGGTAATGAACTTAAATCAACAAAGGCCATGTATGACAGCATAGTATGCAGTGTAAGTCATTCAAGAAACATTTTATGAGCCGTTATTTGGCTCATATCGAGATATCCCCAAATACCACAAAACAAGTCAAGGTTAACAATTAAATTAATTTTATACCTTAATAATAATTCCCATTCTCCTTGACTCAGAAGTAAAAGGAAATATTTGAAGGATAGTAAAATCTAAGAAGGTTGTGATTGGTGTCCTTAGTTGTATAGAATTGTTGTCTCTCTTGGTGAGTCCAAGTCCTACCTCTTCCGTCCATCGGACAAGGGCCACCTGAAAAAAGAGGAAGTAGCAGCATTTTTATGGTTGAGTTTGATTATTTTGCTACAATTTAGACTTGGTAATATCCACATCTCAGTATTATATAAGGCCTTTCATTAAGCACTTCCTATCTTTAAATTTAAATAAAACAAAGTGTGTGTGAGATATCGAAATTTTTTATTTGTTTGAAAGGCCTATCGATGCCATTGTCTATGGAATATAACATCGTGCAAATGTCCGCCGCGGCTTCGCTGGGTGGCGCGCATCCGAAATGTGCAATTTTCCATGACTCTGGCGCATAAATCAGGCTGAATTTGACCAATGGCATGGGTTATGGCTTTGAGGACCACTGTGATTTGTGGCTTATTCGCATAGACCTGCGACTTAAGAAAACCCCAGAAGAAAAAGTCTAACGGGGTCAAATCGCACGATCTAGGTGGCCAGTTCACATCACCTCCACGTGAGATGACCATGCCCTCAAATCGCTCGTGCAGAATGTCCAATGTGACATGAGCCTTGTGGCACGTAGCGCCGTCCTGTTGCAACCACATGTCGTTGGTGTCTATATCATCCAATTCAGGCCAAAAGAAGTTGGTAATTATCGACTATAGCGCTCGCCATTGACGGTGATGGCCTGGCCAACATCGTTCTCAAAGAAATATGGACCGATGACGCCATCAGCCCAAAATCCACACCAAACAGTGACTTTTTCGGGATGCATTGGACACTCTTGGATCTCATGTAGATTGGTGTTGTCCCCAATTCAACAAATTTGTTTGTTGACGTACCCATTCATCCAGAAATGGGCCTCATTGCTGAAGATGATTTTTCAATAAAAATTAGGGTCAGTTTCCAACTGCTCCAGGGCCCATTCAGCGAACACACGTCGTTTACCTTCAGCTCCTGGGTCAGCTCAATTTTGTACGGGTGCAGGCCCAAGTCACAACACAAAATTTGCCAAGTTGTGGTCTGCGAAATCGACTGCCTCGGATTCTCCTGCACACTTTCACGGACAGCGGTGATGTTTTCGGGAGATCTTGCGTTTCGTCGACGTACGGGTGTTGGTTGATTGTTTACTGAACCAGCGAACTCAAATTTATCCACCACACTGCGAATAGTCCTCTCGGTAGGACGGTTATGACAACCGTAAAATGGGTGTAGTGCACGGAACATTGCCCGAACAGAATACCCATATTGATAAAACAATTTTATCATTTGCACGTGTTGTTGAACGCTATATCCGTCCATGGTGATTGGGCAAAACATACTGAATAAATGACAGCCAATTCGACAGATGCAGCTTCAACAATATGGCCGCTATCAACTGTCAAAGTTCGGAAGTCCCTATTGGAAGACGCTTTATAATTAAAATAACAATAACTCAATAATTGATTCAAAATTCAGTAACCTCAAATTAAACCCTTGGCACAGGAATCTTACACAGGTCTCTTATGAGACCGAAATAGTTGCTGTAGTTAGTGGGGTTGGCATTAGACTATTAGTTCTCAACATTAATTTTGGTTTTATTAATTATATTATACCTTAAACCGGTTTCTTTAATTCCTATTCAAATAGCCAGTTAATTTTTTCCCTGAAGCTGAGTTAACCGTGGACCAGACCCATCTCCCAAAAAAAAAATTCTTATGGGAAGCTGGGAATCGAACCCGAGTCCCCCCAGTTAGTGCTAACCACTAAACTAACGATGATGTATGTATGATACTGCAGAAAAACATGGATGTCAGGTACAAACTGCGGAGACTTGTTTTAGAGGCTGGAAGAACCGACCTGAACATAAAAATTGGTAAAACCAAAAAGGCAAGAGTCAACATGTTAGAGCAAGAAACCTTTTGCATTAGTGATCAGGAAGTGATCACATGCTATTTTATGGTACCTTGGTGACTGAATAGGATGAAACCAAAAAGGACATTAAAAACCAAACCCACAAAACTAATGGAGCATTTATCCAATTGTATCCCTTGTGATATGGGGAAATATGTGTCCCTGTACCTTATGAAAAATTAATGAAGATTTTTATTTTATGTTAATGGTGAATTTCTGGTTTCGTTATTAATTATGAGGTATAATTAGGTAGGAGATGTAATATATCTCTAGAAAGAGACATTTTTTTTAAGTCCAACATATGGGTCCAAAGTTAGAATAAGTTAACATTAAGAAAAATTATATAAGGAACTGGAGATGTTTATAAAAAATATCACATCTAATTTACTCAAAGAGGTAAATGGACTAAGAAGGTACAGCTGGCATGAATCCAAACTGCCTTTTCCTCTTCGCGTATATATTATTCTAATATTTGTTATTTATGTATATATTTTAATTATATATTTTTTTCATATAATTTAAAAAACTTTATATTTTTAACTTTAACGTTATCTCAGGGTTCTGTTAATAAATTATAGGAAACTTCTGGCAAAAGGAATATTGGTTTTATTTACACACATTGAATATATAAAAATTGATATACAAAAAATAAATACGTACGTAATCAAAGTATAATATTAAATCTAAATTTACGTAATTATACCTGGCCAGTGTTCTTTGTGTTGATACCTTCGATGGTAGTCTTCTATTGCTTGATCCGAATCGTCTTCTAAGCTGCAGCGCGTGGTTCCATCCGGATTGTCTTACTGGAGCGTCCTTTCTTCGTGCTGAGTGAAAGTGATCCACCACGAGGCGGTAGCGTGGGTTGGTAGCTTAGCTACCTGGGCTCGCGTGCCTGCTGTCTCTTCGGTCCCAGATGAAAAAATGTTTGCTTTGGTTCTTTGTCGGCTCATTTATATCTGCATCTCTCCGCTGCCTTCTTGACTTTCAACTCGTTATTTAATGCCAGTTGTTTTGAACATTTATACTTTGCTTAATTTACATAGTTTATAAAATAAATGTTTACATTAGCTATATTATTTTTATTATAAATATTAATAATTAATATGACGACAATAAAACGTTCATACTTTCATAGATATGAACCACGGATCGTTATTAAGTTCTTCAATGTTTGCTTTTTCCGAGATTATTTAAACAAACACCATTAAAAATCATCATTTTAAAATATCACAACAATATATTTGTGTTATAATTAAACAATTTAAGAGCAATCTGTAGCATCTGGAAATATGAACACCAAATTTCCTTCAAATAGTTCTTGTACTTTTTATATAGATAATTAAGGCTGATATATGGCAAATACATAGGGACTATGTTTCCCCACTTTCACAGCTTCCTCTCAAGTTGAAAAACACTGTAGCACTTCTTGGCTTAATGTAGATGAGATGACACCTCTTTGGCGAATGTGGATGGCACTGGACTATTGATGATAGAAGTTGACCTGGAGCCTGCATTGGAGGGAAATGTTGGAATTGGTCATTAAAAACCACAGTGAGTTATTAATTAGTAATTAGTACACATCCTGTTACTAATTTATTTGAATACCATGCCATATTTAGAGCCAATTAATTTCAATATTCTTGTTCTGTTAAATGTACAGTACAATCCCATTAATTTGTAATGCTAAGAGACCAAGGGAGATTTTCGAAATAGCAAGATAACGAATAATTGAGGGTTAAAAAAAGGAAAATTCAAATTAACGGGATTATCAGTTTTAATTAAATTCCATATATAAACAATACAAAATACAAAACAACAAACTAAAATATGTATGTACTTATAGCCGCTGTCATGAAATTAGGCGCTTGGGGTGAAGGGGCAACTTAGCGTAGACTGTTAACCGACCCTCCTCGATAGAGCTGGTAGCAGTTCAACTCCACTGTTGCCAACTCTCTCTCCTACTCTCATATATCATCGCCCTTGCCTGCGCCCTCTCAGTTTCCTGCCATCTTCTAACCAACCACCTAATTCACTTTCGTACTGCTACTTACTGTGTTTTCTTGTTTTGACCCAGCTTGATTAAGGATTTTCTGGCTATGTTTGATTGAAGATGGATCCTCAACCAAGTACCTCGACTTCTTTAAGGAAACACTCTCGAAGAATGCCAGATTTATCGAAGAAGGAAGTCAATCTAAGTTGATGATTCAGAACGTTTACAATTTTCTGAAACCATTGGCAAATGCAGACTAACACTATAGACTTCAAATATACTCAAGAATGGGTAGCTGAAATGACAGGGGAAAGTTGATTGTCAGTTCATAAAAACTTGAAACATAATAAATCCTGTTTAACTTCTCCAAGAAAATATTATAACCAAGAAAAGAAAGAAAACAAATCTCGACGACTTTGAAAAAGATGTCAGAAAAATATTTGAATTTAACGACAAAGTAGAATTTCCAACTAGCACAATGCTGTTTCGGAGTTAAAAAAAAAAATTATACATAGGATCAGAATGTTTGGATTCTCAAAAACTTGGGCTTTTGTTATAAGAAAGGTAATGATGGAAGAAAGTTTTTAACGGGACATGGTGGTATTGCAACTCTAAGAGTTACATAAAAATTTTTTTTGTGTAAATTGCACAATACCAAGACGAGGGAGCCCATGAAACCCCGAATCTATGTGGCTGAAACTGGGGTGAATCAGAATCATCCAAAAAATTTTATCTGGCTCCTACAGACTCCTACAGAAAAGGTCTAATGGTTCCGACAGGTAAAGGCAGGAGACTTATTCTCTGCCATGTTGGCCCAAAGGATGGCTTCATACCATGTTGCAAATGGGAGTTCAGGTCAAAAAAGAATGACAGAGACTACCATTTATTTTCCGAATGGTTTATACAAAATTTACTGGACGCCCTCACTGAACCTTCAGTTATAATCATGGAGAAAGCTCATGCTGTTCTTCGAGAAAAATTTCCAAATAACAATTGGAGAAAGGAAACATTTTCAGTTCCTGGTAAAAAAAAAAGGCCTCCATTTTGAGGAATCCAATTTAACAAAACATGAATTAATGACCCTTGTTGAACCCTTTAAGAAAACGAAAGTTTATGAACTGGATGAAAGGGCACTCAGTTTTTCACCCACCTCCTTATAATTGCCAGTACAGCCTAATTTAACTAATTTGGCAGTAATGATCATCAGTATTGAGATATTGTGCTCCTTTCTGTCCTCAATGCTATCTAACATCAACCACTTCCTTGCGGTTGAGGGTTTTAAAATTTTTGATAATGCCCTGATCAAGTTTAGAGGTCATGTTAGCCGGCACAAGCTCAACTTTCACATGGCTAAGAATCAAAATGCTGTTGTCGGCCGTGCAATTATTGACGATTAACAGTCTTTCCATGTCACCATTCAACAATTTCAGTCATTCATTGAATTAATCAGATGTTATCCACACCAGAAGGTTGGAACGATAAATCATTGGGAATGATTTTATGTTTTTGAAACACAAATGGACGGACACTTATACGCCTTGAATTCATGGTGAAACCACACTGAACTTAAGTAAAAATAAAGGATATCAAATCCAATGTAAAAAGAGAAAAATGTAAACAAACCTGATTAAGAAAATTAAAGAGTGGGAAGAAGGTTTTTTTTTTTCAAATAAACAGGATTGTCAACAGAGGCTTATGCATTACAAGACATATACGTAGTTTTGGGAATGAAAATCATCATCAATTAATGAGGGGACCGAAATACATTGTTTTTTTTTATGAATAACCGCAATTTTCCCATGGGGCCAGCATTTTATTACGAATAAGCAGGACTTATAAATTAATGGGATACGAATCACAGAGATTGTACTGTACTTCTGAAGGAAATTCAATAGTTAAGACCAAGTGGTTATAAGTGTTTTTTACATGCATCATAAACCAGTATTATTTTTGTTTAGTGTAATAAAAATATTTAAATTTTGAAATTCTCTGTTAGTAGAAAATAATGATTAAATCTATCATGCATATTCCTGAAGTTCTTGTGTTCATTTTGTAAATCTATAATGTGTTTTTTTTTTTATTTAATAAAATCTTGTACATCATGGTTCTTCACACATTGTGTTTTTTTTTAATTTCTCAAGCAAATCTATTCATATTAATGTTCTATCATGCCAGTACCTAATAAGAGGTCTCATTTGATACCTGTCCAGAGATCGATATTTACAAGAGCATTTAATTATTACTTAAGGATTTCGATTAAATGATTTTCTTTTACATATCCACCACAATATACCTTTGATGAACAAAAAGTGGAGTAAATTATCGATCCTGATCAAACATATTTATTTGTTCATTTCTAAGGTATTTATTATAAATATTTATAAAGATCTGAGGTGTTTTGAGGCTGGTGGCCAAGCGGTCAGCCGCCATCATGAGGCTCTTCGAAGCAAGGGTTCTTTACAACAGTATAGCCTAGGTCTCGATTTAATATTGCTCCATTGTAGAGGAATAGGAATGTCTTAATACACAATAAGATTAGATTGTACAGCACAAGTGTAATGTTGGTGCTTTTTTATGGCTCAAAGGCTTGAAGTGAGAAAATCGTCATCATCCCAGCTTCATAAATGGGTGCTTGAGATGAATAATATCATATGGAACAGTGGGATGAACACTGTGTCAAACCAGCAGCTTAGTACTTAAACAAGGTTTGAGCGGGACATAAGAAACATCAAAATGGAACTGGATACATCCCTTTGGAGTTAATGAATTAAAGTTAAGGATACCTCGTGAAGGCTTCGAGCCCACAGAAACTATGGAAACTTGACTGGAATCCCGACAAGAAGACCTTGCACAACCTGGATAAGGTCCATAAAGAGGGAGGGTAGATCGGGGAACAAGCAATCTATTGTTAAGCCATTTGCTCCACAGGGAATCAACTACAGGAATTAATAACTAAGCTAAACAAATTTTTTTTTTTTAATTTTTCCTGATTAAAATTTTGTTATATTTTCAAGATTTAAAAATGATTTTATTTAAATTATAAACAAAAATAATGTCATAGAAAGTAAAGGAACAATACTGAGCTATAGTCTGAGTGCGGCTAAGAGACCTGAGTTATTTTCTTAAAAATTTATTAGTTAATGAACTGTGAAAAAACTACTTTCGACCAAAAATTCTTTATTGTATTGTATAACTATTAAAACTAGCCTTGTACACGATTTCTGTGGTTGCCTCTTGAAACTTTATATCATTGAAATTCTTTTTATTACCGTCTTCAATGCGCCCTTATCTTCATTAAATTAGAATATTAAATCTTAAAAGTTAGTTGAAATATAATGTTTTAATAATTTAATAAAGATGGTTCAATATATAATCAACAAAAACTACCTCATCTGGACTTGAAGCTTGGTACTGTATTCCATTTTCTCGACCCCAATAGTGCTGATCAACTTCTGACTGAGATTCTAATGGGCTGCCAGGTTCCTCAAAATCAGATTCGTAAACTGGTGTGACGTTGTGGCACAGTGCTATAGCTTTTACTGCTTCCTAAGGTAAAATAGCAACATAAAAGTTAAATTTTTTCAAGCATTATCAAAAATATTTTTACAGAAAACAAATGACTATAAAAAAAATTACCTTTAGCTTTGTTCTGTCAGATTTCCTAACCTTTGCAAGGCTTGGTTTTCCACTAGGAGTTTCTGCTGGACTGTTGAAGCTGTCGAGTAGTTCCTCTCTTATCTAAGTATTAATTATAATCCGGAATACATAAAAGTAGCTCATTCTATTTAGATTTAAAACAACCTTTAAATAGTAATATTACCTGATCAAATGTATCCTGTGAATAAACAACAGTCCCAAGATGAAGCTTTTTAAAAACCATGCAATTCTGTGTGAGGGTGCCAGTTTTATCTGACAACAAATATGAAATGCGCCCAAGCTCTTCTGGAATAGTAGTGCACCTTACGACCATTTCAGGCATTTCTTTATCCTTTTGCATTTGCCATGAGTAGAATGCCTTTCCCATATCTAAGTTAACTCTCAAGCTGCCAACAAATACACAGATCATTCGCTAAAACTAGCGATAATGAAAAACTATAAAATAAATGCAATTGTCAAAAAAAGAAGAAAGATTTTAAAACAAGTACAATCAGATTGTACTGACTATGCATTGGTAAAAGAACAATAATGGTAAGTGCAAAAAAAACAGCAACTATTAGTTATTATTAATAGTAAATATTTTTCTTTACTAATTTGTAAAAGCTTGCTTAAAATTATATAATTGGAACCAACTAAAAAAAATAGATATTTAAATAAAACTTCTCAGTCTCTCTACAATGTACTTTATTAAGACTGAGGAGATTTTATTTAAATATTATTCATCTACAACTGGCACCATCAAAATAGTAAAACATATATAGCTTGAAGTACAATTGACTTCCCTTAGATTTTGATTTAACAAGTTATAACATTGTATATTCATAACACATACCAATAAACCACTGGTAAAATGCAAAAGTAAAGACCTATTCATTCTGAATGAAGCATATGATTGTTAATTCAAAAGGATTGAATACATCATTATAAAATAAAAACATGATAATAAATATTATTACATTAATAAAAATTCAATATTTTCACCTGAGAGGTATGATGTATGAAAATAGAAGTACAAATCTAAATAAATATTTATACCATGGTCCTCTAAAACCTTTCAAACACATCATCACCAGTGCTAGACCAACCACTGCGCAAAACAAAACCTGCAAAAGAAAACCAATTAAAATTTGTTAGAAATAAAACTAAAAGCATATTTATAATTTATATTAAATTCCCACTTACATCAAATTCTACAACTAACTATACTTACCGAATAACTCACTAAAATATCAAATGAATCCATAGAACTAACTGTGGAATATAACTATGGTAAATAGATTATTTACTCTCCTAACACTATCTAAATGATATGGGGAGTAAAGCAAAGCCTGATATATAATAACACAGTGTTTTAAGACTAAAGCACTAATATAACTGAGAATTACCTTGGTCAGTTGATTGATTTCAATATCTAGAAGGCCAGTTTTTGATCTCGGCTGAGAATTATTCATGACACTCCTGCTCTCTCTTCCAGTATATACAACTGCTCCAAGTGCAGATCCAGACGCCAGCACAGTGTTTGCCCACAAAGTATTATCGATAGCAAGCCCTTCAATTTCATCATTCTGAAATAATGTCAAGCTTTATTTGCTAGCAGCCAAGGACAATACATTCATACAATTCTTATTTACATACATGGTATATATTGTAACGGGTCCTTGCATTTATGTAGCTGGGCCGAAGGAAGACAGGACACTTTGAAAGATTACATGTTAAATGTGGATTAACTATTTAAATAATACCAGGAACCACAATTAGAAGTTTGTAAATTGTGCAAATTACACTCTGTTCAATGGGTTCAAATTATAAATTATTGTAAAGTGAGTAAATCAATCAGTTTTCAACAAAAGACAACATTGCCAAAGTAAACAGAGTATGCATGAAAAGTCCTAAATAATAAATAAATTCAAATAAAATGTTATATATTAAATATCACAAATGTACACAGTTGTACTAACTACTTCACCACGAATAAATAAAAGTTCCCCTCTTCTCGGATCAGAAACACCCCCCACCTACGTTTCCATATTTTAATAATAAATCCTTCGGTGTCAGTTTAGATAGGGGGGACTATCTATCACGGCACGGCTGGAGCTCACTAGTGGGGCGGGCATAGTTCAGCCTCTGACCTGCCTATATAAGACCAAAATTCTGAGCTTTACCCATTCAGTCGGAACCCAGCACTTGAAGTGAACACTGCTCTCTCTCTCTCTGACACTTGCTGCTCTACTCCAACCATGGCTTTCTTACTTAACTACCTTTGCACCTCTCTTTCCTAACCTTGCTATGTTTTAGTTCGGTGTTGTCAGACCCCACACCTTCCTAGTGGGATTCTTTGACTGAAACTAGCATATCCTTGGAAGAGATTTCTTCCATGCAGACGACAGTCTCTGGGGCCCTACAAACTGTACCTAGTAGTGTCTGCCTCTCTCCGGTTCACACCTACCCTCAGATGCGGAGTGTGACTTCGTGGTCATTCGAAGACCACGTAAACTACCTATAATACCTACCATTACCTCTTCTCCTGAACATAGTACGCTGTCGGGGCACACCTTTTAAGATCTTATGGAGTCAGATCAACAAAATACAAATAAAGCTGCCTGCCGACTAGGCCGCCAGGAAAGGTCAAAGACCACTGGTTTACCTATTTTATCTCTTTATTGAATCGTGCTGGGCAGTGGCCGGGTCAACAAGACCCTAGCCCCTGGAATACTTCCATACTCTCATGTTGTGTTGTTCCAAATTAAATAATAAATAATAAACAATCAATAAAGTAATTAATTATAATTACAAAGAGAGCCTTCAAAATAACAAATATTATTGTTATATATATATTGTTTGTGGTTAATAATTTGTAAAAATACAACTATCTTTTTTGAAAAAATTGTGATTTAATGAATAATTCCTTGTATCATTTCAATGAATAATTAAATATTATTATAATATATTATAACTTAGTAACCTAAGTTTACCTTAGTAAACGTTCCAATGAAAGAATGAATGTCTCTTTGAGGCTTCTCAGCAAAAATTTCAGCATGGATCTCAAACAATTTGTGTTCAGTTTCAAGTTTCTGAGTGTGAGGGATCGCCAATCGTAATTTCCAATCAGTTTCTCCATCGAGCTGATCTGTTCTGATGAAACAAGTGCCTGACTTTTCTGTTGTTCTGAGTAGCACTAAATCTGCAGGTACTCTTTGATCTTTCTCAATGTAAACCTAAAATAATATTGAGTAAACTTTCATTATTTCCTCAACTTTTAAACCCATTAAACACTAGAAGTTACTTCTGAATATTCTCACCAAATCTCCAACACGAAGTTTTGATGATGGTACACTTTCATTAAAAACTAGACCGTCTTTCCCCCTAGTCAGTCTTGTATATCTTTGGGAGTTGACTTCATTATCTCTCTGGTGACGTCTTAAATCATCTATTGCTTCTCGAATAATTGTGACAGTTAACACAAAACCCTAAAAAGCAATCAAACATAACCTTACTTTAAAGTAAAACAAAGAAATTCAATAAATCGTTAAATTATCAGGTAAACAGATGATTAAAAAATAATGAGGTATCCGATGCTTAAATAGGCCGTTCCACATTTTTTTTTTTTAAATGGCTCGATTTTAGCATACTGAAATCTGGGAGTGGATCATCTTAAACACCTCAAAAAATTACATTTTATTTTTAACTTAATACTATGATTCATGAAAAAATGAATACTTACAAGTGGTCCCCAATAGGTATAAAGATAACCAAGCCTCAAATCTGGAAGAAATTGGCTACATGCCATAACTAAGAAATAGAGATTTAAAAAAAACTTGAACTGCTGAAATAAAACCTGAAATAAAGAATTAAAATGAAATATTTTCAAAAATAACATTTCAGTACAAAAAAGAATAGAATTAAAATACAATCTAATTTCAATGATGAGTAATAATATAAATTGCTGACAGGCTAGCGTTGGTAAGGGGTTAACTGCTAACTGATGACGTACTTGTTTTAAGCTAAGTAAGTTAAAAACTTTCACTCTGGAGCCTCAATGAGAAGGTATTTCCTAACAATATTTTCGGTGAAAACTGGTGAAGGGTGGTGTGTAAGGAGTAAAAGGAAGGTGCTAAAAATAAAAACATTATTATCAACAGTTGATAATATAGATCATTATATAGATATAGTGAAAACAACTTGTTCCTCCCCCCCCCCGTGAACTTGCAAGCAGTTTGGGCAGTCATGCTGGCATCAAGTGCTTAACATAGTATGCTTGCTATCAGGGGGGTGTCTTACTTGTTATTATGAATTAAATTAACAAGCCAGAAACCACCAGAGTGACTGTTAAAAGCACTTGTAAAAAATACAAATACACTGTGGTCAGACAAATTGTTTTCATTATTTTCAAGAATAGCCCAAGAACAGCAAATTATTATGCATATAGATCCACTGTAATTAGTGTACAAAACGGGCATTTTATTTGTTCTGTCCAAAACTTAAACAAATATAAAAAATCACTGGAGGAACAAGAATCACTGGTTTACAGCTAGACATATTTTTTTTATGTCATCTGTGGGATTTATGTGATAATCAATTAGGAGGGATTAAGGTGCCATTAATGCTTTCTCAAATCATTTTATAGGCCTGTATCACTTATCAGAAATAAGTTGGAAACCCCAGCCTCCTAGCGATCAAAAGCTAATTGTAAACAAATTGTCTTTTTTTTTTTTTAGATAAAGTTTTTTCCATTCTCATAAAGGGGACAAATATAGAAATAAATGTAAAAACAATAGATCATTCTAAAACTTTTGTTACAATGAACAATGTGTGGAAACATGTCAACTATTGTTCTAAAAGTAAGATAATTTATATATCATTAGTTTTATTTGTTATTTTTTTGCATTCTTTCAAACTTAATATTTTGCATTGAAGGTCATAAAATAGAAGCATAAATTTACTAAATAAATTTTGGCAGCTTCATGAGTTAATGTTATCAACAAATAGCTGATTGAATTATACATTTAAATTTTTCCCTCGACACATAAAAAATATGTAGGAAAGGCCAATGTTATCTCATAACTGTAGATAAGGTATCAGATTGAACTAAAAAAAATCACAGAGCAATCTCTTAATACCTAATAATAACATAAACTTAAATAAAATCAAAGCGAATCATTATTTACACCCGTTAATAAGCTGTCAATTTTTGGTATCATCTTCTGTTTGCTGACAACCATATGATCAACACGCACATTTAAGATAAGGCAAGTAAATTGTTCAGGAAAACAAGAGATTTAAAAAAATAACTAACTCAAAACCAAAATCGTGGGCATAGATAGGGATGAGAGTAGTAATACAGCAGCTGACAATTTGAGCTCAATGGTTCTGCTACCTTGGCTTTACACTGCAGAACAGTTAGGCCACAGAAACATTGAGGTCAATATAAGTACAATCATAATGGCTATTAGTAAGTTGAATTATCTTCTGTGGAGTAGGGATATACCTGAAAAGAAGGAAGAACTGGTCTAAATTACACTGTTATACAACAGTGAGATCTGGAGCCTCGGGACAGGAGAAAATACCCCCGAAATAGAATTTGTTGGAGATTGACCAGGAAATCGATGAGTTCCCATGTCAGATAAAGTGTAAAAAGGAAAAGTTTGGATCTGAACTAAAGTTTTAGAAGTGATCGCAGAAAGAAGATTATGATAGAAGAAGATGAAGAACTATACCAAAAGTATTAATGTAATGGAAAGCTGAATGATCACTATCATTGAAAATATTAGAATGAATAAAAATATGAAATAGATAAAAATTGACAAAACAAAAAATGATCAAAACCAGCTATGAAAATATTAAGTACACAATTTGTATTATTAGTTATTAAAACTAATTAATCTTTTAAAAAAATATTTGAAATTCATTTCACATTGGTCTTTAATCATGGGCAAAAATTAAAACTTTAAACCTTAAATAGCTTCTTAGCTGCGAATGGACAAATCTTAAAACCTAGCGAAACTGGGCGCTGATGATAACACTGATGACTTTCTTAGGAAAAGTAAGCTACATACACAAGAATATTTAATCTAGGCTTTGTTCAAATTATTTTTGTTAGAATCAAAAAGTTTTCAATAGTAATATGTCACTTTTGTTATCAACTACCCCAGATCCTTGTGAGCAAACAAAACATAATACTACACTATTAACTATCCTAAAATGCCTTTAATCCAATATGCTAATGGAGTACAATCAAATTTGTACTTACTAAAGGAAGGAATGTAATAATGTTGTATTTCTGATTACGTATAACATTTGGGGGATATTTTTCTGCGGAGGGCCTTCCAATTGTAATGGTTCTTGATCTTAGTTCTTTTTCCATGCAGCAACAAGACTTCCATAACCAATGACAGCATCTGTCAAAACATCAATGGGGTAATTACTAATAAATACTGTAAGCAAAAGTGTATTATAACCTCACAGGCAAGCAATTATCGTGAATTCATAGCTATGACACAAACAATTAAACCTATAATCAGTGATAAGAAATAAAAACCTGTGTTTTGTGAGCACAACTCAATGCAATGACTTCTACTATATCTGAATATATAGAATAAATGACTTTAAAGAAAGGTAAGGATTCATGAAAATATGCAGAGAAAATGTAAATAAGGAGGAAGAACTAAATGAATTTATTGATTCATAACCTTTATGTACCTCAGAAAAGGTCCTTGGTGGGGTCTTTTATTAATAAGAGGTATGTCTTCCTTAGCTAAAGTGGTCGAAGAGGATGATAGTTCTACTAGACAAAGTGAAGAAGACGTCATTGCAAATAAGAGATTCACGTTAAAATTCTAGACAATACAGAGACGACGCATTGTGTCATAATCTACTACGCCATATTGCTTTAGGTGTACTTACCCGCAGCTCAGAAGGTAGCAAAATTTTTTGAAAAATCCCATTCTCTTGTTGACAGATCGGCGAATATGTGCGTCTGAAGAGCTAAGTAAAAAGTCGTTTTCATCGAAATTCTCGCTGTCCGACATATCATCCCCGCCCTAGGCAAGAGATAAGGAAAATGTTCCAGCACAGACTAGATTTAAAAAATCATGAGTATTTGTAAGACACGTCCAAATAAGATATCTATTTGAAAGGTGTTGATAAAAGGAGGCACACAAGATAAATAAAAGGTTGGGGGGGAAAGAACAGTTTAAAGGTCAAAACCTCACCCTATTTAGGTTATGGAGTTGCATACCATTTGAAGGCAAATTCTTGTTGACGTTTTGGAGCACCATCTAGGGGATGTTTAGAAAGTTAAAGAGGGGCCCCACTTGAGACCCAGGAAGACTATGGTTTATTTTCAGAAGTAAGACAAAGGGAAGAATAGCCTGTCTGTCAAAGAATAGGAGGAGGGAAAATTCATGTAGTAGTGCCATGAACAATTAGCAATTTTCCCCCTCTAACTACCCATAAAACAAATAGGATTAACTAACAAGTTGAGACAATGATTTATGGTTTATTTCAGTTGCGTAAAGTTTCTTAAAAAATAGAAGATCTTAAGATATACAATTATATTTGTCTATCTTAAATCTTCTTTTGAAAACAAAGAGAGAAAAGTGTAGCCTTGTTTGAATTTTTTGCTGCTTTATAATTTTTTTCTTTTTAAATTGTTGTATAAATGAATTTTTAATGGACTTATATTTTTAAAATTTATTTATAAACTGCTAAATTTTGTGTTTTCCCCTCATCTTCCCAAGATTACTACAATTAAGAGGTTGTAGGCAGTATAAACAATTCTTTTATATTCTGTTTATATATGACCATGCAAGCTTTAGGTAAAAATTAAATTATTTTTGATTGTGCTCATTTTTAATACTTAATAAAGGATATGGGAAATATACTAATTGATTTTGTATCACAGTGAAATTTCATTATATCATATCATATCATTATATAGTTATAAATTATTTTGACATATTAGATGTGTGGGGTAAAATTAATGGTACCGCTTTTAATTTGAATCACTTAAAAACAGAAATTTCAGTTTAAATTTATCTTTCATTTATCAGAATTTGTCACTAATAAGGCACCAATTAAAAATTATCACACATATATCAGTTATCTATTTATTTTTAACAATCTTAATATGCGCTTAATGTAAATTATAACTAAAGTTTTTTCTACACTACTTGATACGTGATGTCACTCACAATCTCCATTATTAAGTGGTAGTATATTTTAAGAACTAAGCTCAGTGTGCTTATTGATTGACAAAAAAATTAGTAATGGGCATTTAATTTTTTTGATTCAAAAATAAAAACCTTTACAAAGTGGGTAGACAATATTAGGTTTAGCTTTGCGAGTAGAATGTGTTACAAATGCCTCAATAGTTTCTAACATTGAATTTTACCTTTTTAACTTGTATTTCTGGGACTGTTTCTTATTGCTCGGATTAATTAGCTCTAAATAACATAAACAAAAACATGAAGACCAACTATATAATATAAATGGCAAAACACAATACTACTACTTTTATAAAGAATTAAATTTGGAAGTCAGCACTACTCACTACATCAATAATAATTATACCACACAATTTACAAATTGTAGTTAAAGTTTTAATGTGTGTTGGTATCTGATGAGCTGAAGTTCACATACTCAATGAAAAATTTGGATAAACAAAAGAGGACACTTTTCAGTACAAAGCTATCTTCTCAATATTGTCTTAGTTCAGAATAAGATTCCTTGGAAAGAATAAATGTTTAATTTTATAATTTAATTGCCTAGCTATATTTGTTAATAAATTTAGTTTTTGGAAATGGTGGCATGCATACAAAAACAGGCAATCCACAGCTTAATGTGTTTACATGTTACATATCGGTAAACCATTAGTTTATTTTAAACGTATTAATAGACAAAACCAATTTATCTATCAATCTATTAGACCTCCCCATAAAGTTTGAAGCAATAAAAAGAAAACGCTTACTTACAACAAATGTTTGGAATTTAATCAACGAGAGTTATTACAGTTGAATTACATGGCTTTTTGAAACAAGACTAGTGAATTCTTCCTTGATCGTTACATACTGAAATAGTCTGTTTATTTTTCCTCTTATCATTTTTGTCACTCAGAACTTTTATTTCCATCATGTATGGTTGATAATAAGCTGCAGATGTTCCATTTCAATCATTCATGTGATAACAATTTTTTTTTGTAATTAATTATTGTCAGATCGTTGGATATTTGTAAACTTTTAATGTTGATAACATATTTAAGATTTTAATGTTTTTACAGAATTAAAATGCTTGGCGTTTGTTCGCAGCACAGCTCCTCAGTATAAATATAGTGTTTGTCTCTCTCCTAAAATAAACTTTTAATTTTATTATTATATAAAATGAAAGGTCAAGTGTGCTGTATCACAAAGGTTTTGTTATGGCAGTGAAAACGATTTTAATAATTTTTTATTTCTAATCCCAACCCATTACGATAACATAGACATCATAATTTGATACACTACTTAATACAATAGGAAACTATTTATTTTTAAATTACTACCTAATTGATAATGACTTTTCATTATTTTTCAAGGAGTTACATTTTTAGCGTTAAGCGAACATCAAATGGAACTATCATAAAAAATACAAGTCCTCTAAAAACACACGGCTAGAGTTAAAATTCTGAACACGATGTTTATGACTTCTAAATGAGATTTAATCTCTTTTTGAAAGAATAATAAGTTAAAATTTAATTAATCTTAATAATCTTTAGTTTTATGTCCTGCTCAAATCTATAGATATTTTCTTATACTAAGTAATTAATGTAGGCCATTTAATCATGTTTTATCGAGAAAGAAGTATCTTTAATAGCGTCATAACATCAAATTTTATGTCTCTCGGTTGATTACACGACTCACAAAGACCAGAATTAGCAGACAAGACAGGGTGAAAAAAATAAAGGCTTCTGGGTTTTTCGCGTTTGGAAAAAATAAAAATAATAAAACCTTATAAATAGTTTAAACACAGATTTCCAGAAAAATTTTAAAACATACTTTAATAAATTTAGTTCTTTTAACAATAAAAAACACAGTAAAAACCTAATCAACTGTACAACAATTTATAAATTATTAACAATAAATTTGTACAAAAGTACATACATAAATTTAACAAAATCATACATATTATAAAATAAATCTCCATAAGGAAAAATAATTTAATAAGGCAGTGATTAAATAGTAGAAAGAATCCTCAATTTAATACCACAACTGGACCACAATCTTTTTTCATTAAATTAAATTCACATGATATTGGGAAGGAAAGTTAGTGATATGAAAATACAACCATTTTGTCAGATTGTTTAAAATCTAAAAACGAAATGAATTTTTCTTGAAATTAATATTTTACAGATGTCTAGTTGTAGTATTAAGTGATGATGTGATTTTATAAAACAGTCTCCTAAAATAATATGAATTGATTATGTTAATATTAAATTTTTTGTGAAAAAAAATTAACATTACGTTTATACATAATGAAAACATACTAATATGGTTTGAAAATTAGAGAACCCTGAATATCACTTCCCACTCGGATAATATATTGGCAGCTAATAAATAGCCTACCTGTTATTTAATTACCTTAATAAGGGCACTATGGGGTCCTATAAGGAGGGGGAAAATGGTAATAACAAAATCCATAAGAACTGTTAATTAATTTTCAAAACATTTTTAGGCACATGTTAAGTTTATGGTGATATTTTACAACCTCTAATAATCTATAGGATATATTTGCCATTTGCAAAACCTAATAGAGAGGTGTACTTGAGCGACCGAAATAACTTTTTTTACACAAAATTATAATTAAATAGTTTGAATATCAATTGTAAAGCTGCATATTATGTATAAGTAAAAAAATTATTATTAACCAAATGCCCCTCGTATCCTCCACTTCAATGCCCCTTACTCATATTAAATGTACAAATTTTTCATTAATGATAAACCAAATGTTTACACCGAAATGGTATAAAATAAACATTCGTCTCATGAAAGGAAATTGAGCAATTTACACAAATATATAAAAAAATTAAGTACATAACAAAGCAAATAATTCCAATACAAAATAAAAACTATAACAAACAGTTATCATTATGGTTGTAATGGATAACATTCTAACTACAAGAGAATAGAGTTAAAAAAAGGACTAACCCTATACAATCAAAAAACTAAAGGAATCACTAGAGAATCATTAAGTCACTGATGAAAGATAAACATTCATTTTTCTCTATCATCAATCTTTGGGCAATCAATGGTTTATTGCTGAAATGGTAACAGAATCAAAATTATAATAAAAACAAAATAAAACCATTGAAAAGTTAAATTTTCGAAAAATTATTATGATAATAATAAAATCGGAAAATAAATTAAAAACTACAACCTTGAAGTAAATTACTTGAGCGGTTTGAAATTTTATATAAGAATAAATTTAAGTATAAAAATATATGAAAAAATACTGAAATTATTTTTCATAATGATTTACAAGCATTAGAGCTCTCTAATGAAACACGCGCATATTAACTACAAGCAGAGGCAACGTTGAAAGACTTGCGAATATACATTTGTATTTATAACATAACTATATTAATAAATGAACATTATAAGTAAAACTAATTTTATACTGACATTTCTGAATAGTAAAAATAATAACTTATCAAAATATATTCATAAATAGTTGATGGCTACTCTTATATGGCTAGAATAGGAGAGTAGAGATTTAGAAATAAACATTTTAATAATTACAGCATGGGTTTTTTTCAAAATCTATAAAAGTATTGTGAGAAACTTATCAAGATATGTAATCAAAAATACTTAATATTCTTTGTTTCATCTCAGTCACTGGAAATAACATTTTTGACAAATAAAAAATAATGTGAATAACTAAAATAATAGTATAAAAAACTTATTGAAATCGGCTACTACATTAAATACCCAAGGCTAGTATTAGCTCTCAAATTACTGTCTTAAATGTATCATTGACCATGGGAATACAGAACTTTAAATCTTAAACCACTTCTGAGCAGGGGCTTAACCATTTATTTAATATTTAATGGATAGATTTGAAAATATATTTTTATTGACTTTATAATCTTCTATCATTATATAATCTCTCATCCCACAATAAAATGAGAAAAACTAGTTAGAAAAATAAATCACTATATATAATTTATTTAATTAAATGAAAATCATATAAGTTTTATTAATTTGGTATATGCAGTCATATTTATATTTACAAAATAATAAATGCTAAAATATCCTCACTAGTCATAAACAAACAATATAATATTTTTTTTTCATAAATCTAAACCTAATTATGGCAACAGTTACAATACATTATATTATAATTATAACAAACACATATAATTAAGGGCCATCTTTAATTACCCATTGAAGAATGATATTTATAGAATGATCTTTCAATATTTTCTAAATTTTATCAAAATAACATCGCTTTAATTTAACTTAAAATGTAGTGTAAAATTTATATACACCTTTAAAAATAAAAATTATTTCACAATACAGTCTTGTATTAATTTATACTCTTGTATAGTAAAGTAAATCCTCAACATCAGCGATTGATACATTCCAAATCCCATACAAGTTAAAAAAAAAATGGAATTAAGCGTAAACAAACCAAATATATACACAAAAAGAACTTAATATCATGTAATTCAAGCAGTCAGATATATTTGATGTTATTAATCATCATTAATTTAAACAAATAATTAGAACATATTTTGTTTGTGTATCTTCTTTATGCATATCGATTCTTTTTTTAAATATAAAAAGCTGTAGTATCTTTGGTTAAACACATCTAAGGCATATTTTGTAAAAGCTTCTTTAATCCTCTAAAATTGACTTAAAGGCTTTATTGGCTCGAAAGTCGGTCTTATGAGTGGTTTAGTTAGCAGAACATTTTTACGTTGATGATTTACACAATTAATTGCTATTCATGACTTTAATATTTAACCCTCTGTCGACAAGGTGAAATTACAAAGATGTCAGAATTGCCCCAAAGTTTTAATCATTCAAGTACCCTTTTGTAAAGAGGGTAAGGGTAAGGTGGCTATAGGATGTCCAGGGAATGGATAACTACCATAGGACACCAAAGCTGGTGATAGAATGACAACCGAGAGGTAGGTAAAAAAGAAGAACAAGGTTTATTGACTATAATGCCAATGCATGTCAAAATATGTGCGCGACATATTTTTTGGATTTTGTTGGTTAAAAAAACAAAAGGCCTTAAGACTTCACTCCTCCCCGTTCTTGTGTTAGTAGTCTCCTCTTTGAAATAGATACATGAAATTTTACATAAAGGATCTTGTTTGAAAATGTGACTTAAAGAAAAATAGTGTTATTTTACATTTTTTAACTGAAATTTAAGTAAAGACTGATTTATCACAAAGTCAAAGGTTTGAACTTTACTTTGAAGGTTACTGCAAGATCAGAGAAATTACAAATAATTATTGGGTTATTATTTTATTACTTTTAGGACTATTATAATTGGAACATTCATGCTATTACAGACAAAATGCCATATCTCTATAGAGAACAAAGTAGTAAGAAGCCAAACATCCTATAAAAGTATCAGGTTACATATTACAAAGTAAGAATATTCTTAATTCATGTAATATTATGAACAGTATTATTCAAAAGCAATCAATAGGTTACGGAATACAGTAAATTTGTCCCCAGCTTTCAAAGATTGTAGGGTTGGATTGTCATCAATTGAAGCAGGTCATGAAGAAAATCATAACTGTTTGAAGTCATTGCCCAGGAGGAAACGTTACCCTAATTAATCACTATTCGGTGAGGTTAAGGAGACATGGACTACAAAATTTTAGTCACATATAGGTACGATCCACCATGTTGATTGAAGGTTAATTGACTATGTAACATGTGCATATAAAACTTATTAGATGTCTTGTATTTTATTAATTTGTGGAAAAATAATTTTTTAAGATAGGCTATTGGTCTCAGTTATTATTTTTGATTCATAAAATCACATTCAATAAGTCAATTTTTTGCCTCCTCAGGCTTTTTCTGAACTACAATTAAATGCTTTAACAATAAAAGGTATATAAATACTTACAAATATAAATTGTGGCAATAAAGAGAAACTAATAGCATTTAATAGAAGACGACTGAATAATTTAATCTTCGAATTCACCTAATTTTAAGGGCTGACCAAAGGTTGTTGCTACAGTTGGTAGATAGCACTGAAGTGCTAATGTGGTTATCACTAGCGGCTACCTATCAGTTGGTAAACTAAATTCGGTTTTCTTAACCTGATTCAATACTTCTTTGTTCAAGTAGTTAATTCTATTAAAGAGGCAAGTGTATAATTGTAATCAAGATTACTCAATGAAATCTAAAAATCTGCAAAGAAGTAGCGAATTTAATTTACCGAATGAGAGGTAGTGTATAGTCCTAATCACACTAGCACTTCAGTCCCACCTGCTAACTATAGCAACAACCTTTGGTTGGCCCTACATCTTTATCAGGTGTGTTGCACCGCATATAAAAATAAATGTGAGTGAATTCAATGAGTACATCATTAAGAGGTCTATGAAGTTTCTCTTTAATGCCGCAATCTGTATCTGTAAGTTTTATTGTTTGTTATGATAGTATTTAATTTTTATTTTAGAAGAAACCTGAAGGTTTAAAAGTTAAACATGATTATATGAATAACAAATAATAAACGAGTGACGACTAGGTGATGCTAGAAAATTAATTTTCAACAACCTAATTACATAAAGTGTCCCTTTTTTGGAATGGGACTCTCAACAGTTTGATAAATTAATTTCATTATAACTAAATTTACAGCTACTACCAGGATAGATTAGTAGATGATTTCCTCTATTTCTACATACTTTTTTTGAAAGCCATAGGATTTCTCCCTGCTTGGAGCTTTGAGACTAGTCTTGACAGGAAGCAGTCTTAATCTTTCACACAAGACTTGAAACAAACCAGCTAGTAAGGTACAGGTTAGGTTTAGACCGGTGTTCTGGCAAGACTCGAGCTCCTATTTGGCACCTCCCTCGACTGCGAGTGTGCCACGACGACTGAGAGACACTGCACCCATTCTTCTGCATTCTTACCACCTTTCGGCTTCAATATGAGCGAGTGGTCACCAGTGAAAATTTCAAAAGCTTTAGGAATGTTTCTCGCCCCTCGGGAAACCTTAACACTCCTGATCTGGTGGACATCAATAGGACGTCCTTCTTTGTCATCTTTCTGGAAAAACAAACATATTTAATTATAAATTCAATTGTTCTTCTAACAATGATTATTTATATTAAGGTGCTTTTTATTCTTTACTTGATTAAAAAAAAAAAATCATTGAACAATTACTGCCACTAGTTCAGTTATGTATAAGATAGATTAAAAATGGACTCACAGTTTCTCAGATTTTTCAAGAGCATGGTAAATACTGTAAGACTCAGTTGATATTAAAAATTAATGGAAAAATATACTGCCCCAGCCCCACAAAAATAGTAGTGCTCTAGGAAAAATTAGTTATAAAAGTTATTAAAAAATAAGCACACAATAAAAAGTTAATCCTTTAATGAAATAAATATTCAAAAATAATTTTTGAAGGAAAGTGACTTGTTTTCTTTTCAATAAAGGGCTTTGTTTACCTTATTTAATTCTTTAAGTTATTGGGTAAACAAGAACTAAAACTTTTATCTTCGTACGCTATCGTCATTTCTTGTGTAACTGATCACTAATAATTTAGCAAAAGGTTTTTTTTAAAACTGTAATTTAAAAGATGGTTTTGGCGGTCAAAGCCAAAGATACGCAGCCCTACCATTGGGTTTACCTGAAACTAGCGTTCGGAAAGGAATTACACGCTAATGTGAGACAGGTTTGTGCACACGGAGACCAGGTTCAGGTCAGTTGTGAGTAATAGAGCTATGAGGGTGGTCTGAAAAGTTTCCGACCTAACAAAGATACAAGATGTTTTTTCAGAATTTTTTTTCTTTATTTTTCAACAGTCTCCTTGTAACTCTACACACTTCTCCCAGCGATGCTCCCATCTCTGTAACCCGTCCAAATAGTTCTCGGCGTTTTTCTCTGCAAAATAATCGTTCATGAAGGTGATTGCTTCTTCATTTGACGAAAATCTCTGTCCTCCGAGCGCAATTTTTAGATGAGGGAACAAAAAGAAGTCGCTTGGGGCTAGATCTGGTGAGTAAGGCAGATGGTCAAGCAGTTTAAACTGTAATTCATGGATTTTCGCCATGGCAACTGCTGAGGTGTGAGACGGTGCGTTGTCTTGATGAAACAGGATTTTCTTTTTCTGCAAATGTGGCCGTTTTTCCGCAAGTTCTGCCTTCAGCTTGTCAAGTAATGATGCGTAGTATACTCCTGTAATGGTTTTTCCTTTTTGAAGATAATCGATTAAAATAACTCCATGACTATCCCAAAAAACCGTCGCCATCACTTTCCCAGCCGAAAAAACAGTTTTTGCTTTTTTTGGAGCTGGTTCCCCCTTTGCAGTCCACTGTTTGGACTGTATTTTTGTTTCGGGCGTATAATGGTGTATCAAAGTTTCATCCACAGTAATTAATCGGCACTAAAACTTGGATTTGTTGCACCTAAACTGCGCCAACAGAGCGTTGGAAATGTTCATTCGAACACGTTTTTGGTCTAACGTGAGCAAACGCGGCACCCAATGCGTGGACAGCTTTCTCATCTCTAAATGTTGATTTAATATGTAACAAGCACGTTCTTTTGACATGTTCATAACCTCTGCTATCTCTCTCACTTTAATTCGGCGGTCGTCTAGCACCATTTGGTGAACTTTGGCGATGTTTTTGTCGGTAGTTGCAGTTTTTGGACGTCCCGAACGTTCATCGTCTCCCAAGCTCTTACGACGACGTTTAAATTCAGCTGCCCAAAATTTCACTGTGGTAAATGATGGTGCAGAGTCCACATACACAGAATCCAACTCATCTTTGATTTGCATAGGCGTATTGCCTTTCAAAAACAAATATTTAATGACAGTTCGATACTCGATTTTGTCCATTTTCATAAAAACACTCACATCGACTCACTCAAACGACTGTTACACAACAACTGTGCGTCCAAAATGGCTGAAACTTTGGTGAGTAACTGTCAACAGATGAACAACGAAGTTTACTAGCTTTTATTTACGACTGCTGCTATCTTCATGTTGAGGAAACTTTTCAGACCACCCTCTTAAAAGACTACCAGATTATTATACTACACACACTTCAAAATCGGTATTGAACTGCTCAACTTCTTTGTACAACTTGGGAAGTAGCAATATGTGCAGGTACTGTTAGAAGAAGACTTGTTAAAGTGAATTAAAACCCTTATAGACCACATCAGGGCTATTGTTGACCAGAGAACCAGATTGTTTTCCAGATGAGTCATGCTCCTCCCTTTCTTTATACACGTGACTTGGGAGAGTTTACCAAAGGGTTGATTGGTGAGCACTACACAATTTAATGTCACTGGGAGAGTTCAATTTGGAGGTGGTTCAGTGATGGTGAAGGGTAGAATTTCTTTGATAGTGAACACAGAGCTCCACATGTTCCGCAGGTCTTCTCCTAATGCCCATTTCTATGTGAGGGAGAGTATTCAGGATCCTTTTTGCACCATTTAATGGCAAATATTTCATTTTTATGCAGGGTAATGGGCTACCACACTAGACAAGGTTTGTTTTGCAATACCTCAATGATGTGGATATATGTAGTTTGAAGTGGCCAGCTTGTAGCCCAGATTTAAATCCTATAGAGCACATTTGGGAGGAGCTTGGCAGACGTGTTAGACGGAAGGATAACCCCCTCCCCCCTTTAACATACACAAGGTAAGAACTTTGTTAGTAAAGACTTGGGAGGATATGAATCAAGATGTTGCAGAAAACTTGATAAGAAGCATGCCTCGAAGACTTGATGCTGTAATTCAAGCCAGAAGAAGAATAATCCGGTACTAAAACATACTTTGTTTTTATTAATCAGAAGAATTTTTTTTAAATACATTTTTTAAATATTTATTGGGTTTTTCTTTCATATTTATAACTCCTTATCACTGAAAACATGTAATATTAATTAAAGAAGAATTGAAAGGCGAAATAATTTTATTAGGAAGAAAATATTTTAATTTTTTTATGGGCACATCTTTTTTTGTGGAGCAGCGTGGTGAGAAACTTACTGTTCCTTTATATTCCAAGCGTGCACCAGATAGTGTAAAGTATCTCGTTCTCCACCTTCTGAACATTCTCCATCTTCCTCTCTTTTCTTTGAGCTGCCCTTCGATGACAGGCTCCGAGTGGTGCAAAAACCCGATAGCTCTTTCAGGATGGTTACAGAGAAAGCAACCCCAAGTACCGCCTTTAATGTCCTCGTTGGCTGAGTACTCAAACACATCACAAAACCCTGCAGATCGTAGCTCATTAAGTACAGCTTCTTGATCCTAATAAAAAATACAAAAACAAATAGATAATTGCGTATCGATACCATAAGGATTACATCCCAAAGTTCAAGTTGATCTCTTTACTCTGTAACTTATAAATATTTTTATTTTATTTACTGGTTTTGAAAGGTTTTAAACAAATTTCATGAATAAAAAAAGATATAATAGTAAGAACAGAAAAAATTTTATATAAATAATTATTAATTTTGATAAGAAATTACACAGGATTTATAATTATTAGGTAAAAATAAAAAAATATATTGAAAGGGCTGGGACTCAAACCCAGGACCTCCTGATCTTTGTTCAGGTGCTCTCCTAACTGAGCGATCCCTCCCTAAAGTTAATTTCTTGTATACCTCCAAAAAACCAGACATCCAAGCAAAACTCATTCATGTAAGCTCATACTTTACAGACATAATATAATATTCAAAAACAATAAATAAATAAATTAAAATCTACCTTAGCACAGGGGAATGCTGAAGTCACAAGGGTGACAAAAGGTTTATTCTCACACTTCAAGATGTCCCAGCAGTACTTTAGTGCTGTCACGGCAGAATGTCGAGAGCTAAGGGCACTTTGAGATTTAGCCTATACAAATATTATCTATAGGATCATGTTTGCACTGTCGATAATTATAAGTAATCATACAAATTAAATAATAAAGAAAAAAATGATTAACTCAAGTGTATTATAAAACATAGTATTTTACCTGCAAAGCAAGAAACATGAAATGAATCCAAACCCTCGGATTCCGACTTCTCATAGTAAAAAGAGTTCTAGAATAAAGACAGTGCTCACCACGCCCATCACAACCAAACTGCAATTTAGCCATCTTTTTAGCTTTTCTTTCTGTTCAGAACAAAATGTTTTATTTTAATTTTGGAAATCAAAGATCATTAATCTTTCGAAAGTCAGGTAACCCAATGTTTTAGGAATACTTAGAAATAGAAGTGCTTTGTGAAGATGTATATTTATTTTTTAAACAACACAGAGGTATCGCTCGCTTGTTCAGCCATGCATATCCTATAGGCCAAATTAAGATATGTAATGACATTAAAACAATTGAAAACCAAAAGTGCAATTGAATAAGCCTTAAAGTTGAGATTGCTGTCATAGGTAAGGCACTTAGAAGCTAGCTGGGTCGGTGCTAGATTTTTACCTCTCAAACTTTAAGAGGCTAAGTTAACACTGACCAGACCCATCCCATTTACCCGAGTCTCTATAATATCAGGAACAACATAACACTATACCACTTTTGCCTTTGAACCCATCAATTAGATATCATAATAAAAAATATATGATATACAATTATTTTTAATAATGGTTTAAAAAATCCCATGATTAACCCCTTGACATACAATGACGCCTGGGAGACGTCATTCATTTCATGTGTGATTGTAGACTTTGTCGTCTCCGAGACGGCAAGAACGAACTTTCTTTGGCGAACGCCGCGCAGTATACTATTAGGTTTTTTAACTGCTGCAGCTGTGCCTTGATCCTGTTTTGTTTAAGATGTTTTCCCCTTCTCAACAGTACCGATAAACTAAATCGCATCGGCTAAACCAGTAAACGACGCACGATGAAAGCGGTAATCAGTACAGTACTGACCTCGCGCTACGAACGCCGTAGTACATATTTGAAATTAGTAAAAATTAGAAATAGTGCTCCCAACATGTCTCAGTTGGATGTATTATATGAAAGTGTATTAGATTACTCTAGTGATGATAGTGAGATTGAAAATGGTCATCAAAGTGTTTATACTGTTGAGTATTTAAGTGAAGCTATTCTATTCGACAAAATGTGCGTAAACTTGCAAGACCTATTTCAAACATTGATGAATCTGATGTACCAGAGGATGAATGAAATTGGAAAGAAAAAGAAAATATTGTCAATATAAAACAATTTACTGAAACTGCAGGCATGAACTACTCTGTTCTACGAAGATTGGGAATGCAACACCTCTGCGTGTTTTCAAACAAGTTTTAAGTGATGACTTTTTTGAAATGATAGTCAGAGAAACGAATAGATATGCAGCACAAATGGAAATGGAACAGAATAAAAAAATGAACAAGGACTGGTATCCACTAACAAATGAAGTTAGAGCATATTTTGCACTATAATGTCGCAGATAAAAAAATCTAAAATAGATATGTATTGATAAAGCGAAAAATAATAGAAACCCCCATATTTTCGAAAATTATGCCTTGTAAACGTTTTTTGGCCATATTGCACTATCTTCACGATATATATCGCGTCGACGCGCATTTTATTTATTAAGGCATACTGACTTAGCTCAGCCCTGGATAGATCCATCTGTTGACTTTGAAGTTGGTCATTCATATGTCAAATAAAAATTACAAAATAGGCATAAATTAAAACTAATAATAGACAGAGTAATAACAACCTTCGATAGTGCATTTTGCTGGAAGTGGTATTCTGACTGATACTTTTTCCATGTATGATTTTATTTTATCCAAATGCTTTTCACAAAAATGTTGTACAGTGTCCCGCATTGGATAAGGTTCAAACACACTGATCCTCTAAAACAGTAATAAAAAATAAATTATATTAATGTTAACAATAATTATGACAGCACAATACTATGTTGATATTATTTTGATTGATCTGTGATCCATAAAGTATTAATTTACTTGAGAAGCAGCAACTATAGCGGCATTGTTATTGTGGTTGATGATGGTGACACTGGTGTTGGTCCTCCTAGGAGTGACAAGAGCTTGACTAGAGCTGAGGGATGTTGCTGTTGTATGGTGAACACCATTTGGTTGGTTAACTGCAAACAAAAAAATATTAGCATTTAATTACTAAACAGTCAAACATGAAAAGGGATACAAACCATCCAATTTTGAAAAGGAGATAATGTTTTCACAAGTTCCTAGCCAAAAACAATTTATTTTTAGATGTTATAAATATAAGCTATGAATTTATTTATTAATTGTTCAGGGGTTTTAATGTCGAATCAATGTAAATGAAAGTGTTATTTTATTACTAATTTACTAGATTTAATATTTTTTTCTTTGGAGTGTTTTAATTAATTTGAACCAATTAAAATCAGTTTAACTTTCATACTTAATTTACATCTTGTAATGGTGTTTCAGACCCCACTCCCTTCAATATGCTTTCCATTGAGTTATGTCTATTACCAACTAGGGTTGTAAGCCCAATTTTTTTGGTTTGTTGGTATTTAAAAAAAAAAAGTATGATGGTTCAAAGTCAACAGATGACATATTAAATAAGAATTGTCAGAAAATAAAGTTTTTGATGAGTTTGTAGTGGAAAGAAAGTATAAGATTCAGAAAAATCTAAAGCTTACAACAACTGAAAAGGAGACTTATAGAAGATGACTCCAATATTAAACTTCCGACTTAATTAAAAATTGAAAGTAGTGAACCAATTTAATAGTACTTGTATGGAGCTAAAATGAGTTTATTACTGTGGTACACACCTAACATTGGAGGGCCAGCAGAATTAAGATGAGAGGTTGATAAGAAAGACTGTGATATTGGTGAGCTGCTATGCTTAGCTTGATGAATAAACCCTGAAAATGAATAATTTTATTAAATAATAAAAGCTATCATTACTTACAAACTACAAAGTATGGACTATATGCCTGTGACTGTGGCGGTTTGTTTTTAAAATCGCATTTATTAATTTTTGTTAGAAGCAATGGTGTTAAAAACCATCTCATTTCGTCTATTTTATAATAAAATGAAGACAATTTAAGCTGTATAGGAGCTAACGAGACCCACTAAAATAATGATAGTGTTACTGCCTAGATGTGAAGCTGATTGTTTCCACTCCTTTATTCTTTATTTTAAATGTTTTGTAAATTAACATATCATTTAATTATGTTACGCGACCACCAAATAAATATATTACTCGTGATACAGAATAAATAAAACATTAAAAATGATGACTTTTTCTTTTCATCTTTTTTTGTTTTTATTAACATCAAAATAGTACGATCCGCAGGGCAGCACTTAATCCCAATTATGGCGGGTAATCAGGACAAATAAAACAGCTGCTTGTTAACTAATGATGTAGTTGGGTACTTTCTTTCAAAGAACCCATGACAACAGATGAAATAATATAGGAAATCTTTGAATAGTAACAAAAAAGAAACTTTTTATACACTAATTTATATTCCTAGCAGGGTAATAACAAGCTAAAATAAAATAATACACATACCAGAGTTAGTATTAGCAAGTGGGGGTATGTGTGGTATTAGGGAACCATTGATGTCTCTCTCCTCCCTGAGGGCAACACTCCTAAAATTAAAATTAGTCATGTTATAACATAAATATGATAATCAACTAATATCCCAATTTCTATGAATATTAATTCTATTATAATTTGGCCCATTATCTACTGCTTTAACCCAATATTTATGTTAGCATTATAAAGAAGAAAACTACATTTTCTAGTTTACTATAATATATTATGCTCACACGATACTAATTCAAAAGACATTAACACAACTAAAACTAGCAATATTATATTATCATTGAAGAAAAAGTAAGGGGAACTTTAGAAATCATTGTCATTCATTGGAAGTTCAATTAATAACATACAATGTTTTTAGTTGATGGGATGAGGATAGCAATAAAATAATTAAGGACTTTCTACTGTAACTTTGTCACCTCTACATGAACATTAAAAGACAAAACAATGACTGACAACTATGAGTGAAAATATATAACTTACAACATCCATTTCCACTTTGATTAACTTAAATCTAATTAAATTTAGTGACATTAAACGTCCATCCACTTCTTCATATAAATATTTATAGATCTTTTAACTGTATAAATATTAATTTTGTAGAAAAGGTACAATGATGACTCAAAACGCAAATCAAAGCGCTTGTCAACATCAGTTTTCTTTCTACCTAGAAAATTTTAGTTAAAAAAAAAAAACCTTCTGTTAAAAATGGTTAGAATCACATATATAAAATGGAATAAAAACATTTACATGTATAATAATAAGGTGAGTCAAAAGTCTTCTGTTTTAATATAGTCAATTTTAAATTAATTATAGATACACATAGTGTAAATGTAAGTTGATCACTCTCTGAGGAACCTGTTAACTCGGATGAAAGTTTTGTAATAATTGAGCAAGGGGGCTATATGTTCTCTTGTCTCACTTTCTAGGCTTGGAAGCAATGGAATTGCTTTGGAAGCAATATCTAATAGATATGGTCCGCCATAGGTATGGATTAGACGGACCATAGGCATATTAGAGTTTTATACAGAAGAATTTTTGTCCAGGTAATATACCTACTTGAGAACTGGTGCCTCACTCAGCCCAAAGTAGCTGTGGATCGTAGATATTATTTTGCTTCTGGTTTCTATCCCCATTTCATTATCACAGGTAACCTGGGATCCAAACTATGTGAATTTAGCAAATTGTTTGAAGAAGTAGGTACCAAATTGCACTTTCTCCCCAGGCACAAGCACAAGGGTCTGTTCGGACAGTATGTACTTGGATTTTTCTTGGTTGATCCCTAGACCAGTCTTCTCGCTGTTTCTTCCAGCTTTGTCTATATCGATATTCTGCTTCATCCGATACTTCACATATAGTTACTAGGAGCATGTAACTACTAAGGATACTGAAGTAATAGAACCTTCCCCTAATGTGCCATGCACAGATTAGCGAGTTTATTGGATCTTATCCTATAACAAGGCTCCAGAATGATCTCCTGACAACGAATCTTGTCCTAAACATATGGTTCATTTCATCACAGCTTTGATCTTCTTTAGGGTCCCCTTTCCAGCCCATCTTAACTCCTGGATGGGAGTAAGGTCCAATTTATATTTATCTATTTGCTCTAGGAGTGCATTTAGTGCTCTGGGTCAATAAAAGGTTAAAATGTTCCAGTATGCAAAATTAAACTGCATACTTAAACATTAAGAGTTAAGATGTTTGCTAATTCTTTTCCATTTATGACAATCCAAATCCAAAGCTAATTGTTGAGGTTTCTTAGTGATTTATGTTTGGGCAGTGGCCCTCAGTGGGGCTGCTACCTTCGGCTCAGGACCGCCTGATTTAAAGGAAGGTTTACTCCCTCTTTGCAGTAGGTCTTTCAACTTGGCCGTGCTGCTATTGATCAGCTAAGAGCAAAGTTCCTCCGTCACCACTCCAGGAAGAGATTTCCTGATACCGGCATCCTCCACCTGACAGGCTGGGACCAGGGTTACCCTCAGGTTGCCATCCTCTCAGTTCACCCTCCATTCCGCTTAACAGGTTTCCTCATGTGTATGTTGAGGGGAGGCTGATGGGTTGCTGGTGACTATAAGTTGCGCTTTACTCTTTTCCAAATTAATGTAATTACGAGTTATTGAAAAAACAGCATAAAGATGGCTAATGCAGCTCATTAAATAAATAGAGGGTGTTAATATAGTCTCAATATATTAGACGGATCTAATCCATATCTATGGTCCAGGTCTATGTACTATGACTAAGGCAGTGTGCCAAAATCTTAAATTTTTGATGGGAAATTTTCCGCTGAATCTTTGGACTTGTTCTTATCAACGGAAGATCAAGAAGGATGACCAACAAGAAGATTTATAACCTCTATGGTAAGCCAAACATTGTCTCCATAGTAAAGCAAGCAAGATTAAGGTTGACTGGTCATGTGGCGGTGAGGATGAATGAGGAGCAGATCCCAAGGAAACTGCTGATGGAAGTCATCCATGGACAAAGAAGGGTCAGAAGGTCAAGACTTCGCTGGATTGAATGCTTGGCCTTGGAGTGTGCAACTGGATCGTAGCGGCACTAGACAGAGGTTGCTTATTGAGGAGGCACAATGCATGTATGTACACAAATATTGTATTGATCAGTGGTATTGTATTAGCAAATTCAGGACATTACATTCATTGGCTTTCCTTGAAAGCATTGCTTGTTTTTGTCATTAACTAATTGTCGTTTTTTTTTAATTACTTTTGACTCACCCTAGTAAGCTAGCGAGTATACTAGATACTATTTTAGTTTAATTTAATAACGGATATTACCTAGCTTACTGTATTACTAAACATACACGAAGGATTGTCGGCCAATCTTCCATGTAAACTCTGTAATATATTTCAAATGATTAATTATTTTGAGATTTGTAATTTTTAAAATTAAATCATTTTTTTGAAATTCAGCCAAGAGACTATTCATTGAACCAAAAGTTTTAAGAAATTAATGAATTAATGAAGAAATTGATGAAAATATATAATTTTTAAATATTTAAATTTCAAAAATTATTCAAATTTTAATCACAGTGAATTTAGGGCTGTGATTTGGGACCCCGATTTGTACCCAGATCACACCTAGATAACTTTTTTTTTGTTTCAAATCTTGTTTTGTCCATTTTAATAATTCGATTTCCTTTGGGAGAACATCGTGTATTACGGAATCATTTTTTTAGGCATCTTTGGCTTGCTTCACTAGGAAAAGTTACACTTCCCTCCCAAGGAGTACAAATAACTCCCATTAATTCTACAAATAACAGGGTTTCGCCAAATCCCTAAAGGGACCTTTTTTATCAACTCATATTTTTTTTTATTCTTTAAACATATCAAATTGATGCATGTTCCAAAAGGATTAAACTTAAAGATATCTGATCATAAATTATTTAAAATTTTATTTGATTTGTTCTTCAAATGAATTTTTTCTACTCAAATTATTCTTAATAGTTCAGAGAAAAAAGTCTCAAAGCCTCTAGGAAATGAACATATCAAAATAATCTAGGGGACCATTATGTTTAAAAAAAATCTTTCTTTTATTTTATATTAAATCACCTCTTTCGATGTATTTTAATTATTTTTAGTAAAAAATATTAAGAATGTCAACAAATCTTGTGAACAAACAAATTTTATATAAATTATTGATGAGGGATAAGATTCACTTTTTTCAAAATCTCAAATTTAAAAAGAACTTTCAGTAGAACATGTAACCTCCCCTACAGTTAATGACTGTCCTACATTAGAGACAATAGAGCAAAAATAATTTCAAAGGTACTCTAAACAATAAAGTTTTAGGAGCCAATGATATCAAACAAAAAAAACACTACATGACTAAATAAATTAAAAAATAAACAGAAATATTAAAGTGATAAATTGAATGGCTTGAGAGAACAGTGACGATCCTATTGTCTCCAATGATAGAAAATTGAGCAAGTAAGTATCAAATAAAAGATTTAAATGTTTGTTTAGCTGGTCTACAGTACAGAAAAAGATGAATAGAGTTAGTGTCGTTGGTTTGTCCTATATATAGTTAGTTTGTCCTTTACATGTTTAAAATGAGTTTGGGGGGAGAATTTTCTTTCGGAAGGACCTTTGTCATTTGGAAGGTAAAGGCGGTCTGTCTTTCCATACAGAGTTTATGAAAACAACTTACGTAGTTGGGCTATTGTTTGTGGTGGTAACCGTGACTCCTCCACATGTGACTTTTCCACGAGGCTGGCTAGTAATGGTGGTAACGCTGTTGTTAGTCGATGAAAGTCTTGTCATACTTTTATGAAGGCCACTACCACTTCCACTGGCTGTAAGAAACAATAGAATATTTATTTTATCATTACAAAACAAACTGGTATAAAAAAATATTGGTTGGTGTATCAAAACTGACAGGCAGGTGGGAGTAGAGCTCCCATGTTAAGGCGTGTCATACTCCGATGAGCGGCAGAAGAATGAAGCCTCGAAGTGCTCCTGCTTTCCCCACCTAACCTTGCCCTCGGTGTTATCAAGACCCTATTTCCTTCACTCCGGTTCAAATTAGCCTCCTGTTGTCTTGAATCAAAATGCCTAGAAGATATTGCATTACAATTAATATAATTTTTTTGTTCAAATTCAAATCAATTTATTTTTCATATTTACATAATAAAAATAATCTTATGCTAATGTGATATGCATCTAATCTATAAACAAAATACCATCATCATCACACTTGATTATAAATGAAGTCTTCATTGAAGTAAATATAAATTTAAATTTTGGAAAAATATAAACAAAAATACTTAACGATATTCATTATTAGCCAACGGAAAAAGATAGTGACATGACACTTTGGATTTGAACTAGAGACCTCTCATGATCTTTGGCCAAGCACTCTTTTCAATTGAGCCATCCCATTCAAACCAGTAGCCTAGTAAATATCTAATATCTTTAGCTGATCTCATACAACCTCTGAAAAACCACCATTGACAATATTTCAAATGAGAGAATATTGTCTATTTAAACTTTCCACATAACTTTACTGTTTACAGTATTATATGTATCAAATATTTAACATACTTCGACTATATAATAATAATTAATAGTTATTGTATATAACCTCACCGATTTAAATAATTATTAGCCAAAAAACAGAAATTGTGGCACAGCCAAGGTCCGAAACTGGGACTGACCTCCTTTCTCCTGATCTAGGGTCAAGTGCTTTTTCAACTGACAAACCTCATATGAAATAACAAGTAAATAATGAATAATAAGTCAATCTCAATACCTAAGCTCATCTCAGAAGTGCAACAATATTTAAATTAAAGAGATTGTATATTAACTTAGCAATAATTCAATATGGGATAGCTTAGTTAGAATTAAAACCTCACCAGGAGGAGTCCAGGGTTCAAATCCTGGCCATCACTTTTTTTTTTTGGGTGATAATTATTAAAAATAGTGGGATTATAAACTAAAACTATTTATGGTGGTTATACATAGTTATGACCTACAAAATTTCTCTGATAATAACCTGGTAGTAGCAGGCGCTGACTTTGGCTGGAAAAGGTTGTTGTTATTTACATTGGGATTATTGTTATTGTTGTGAGTGTTATTACCAGTTACTTGGCCGCCAACTTTAACAATAGTTACACCACCGGTTTGATTCACGTTTGAACTGTAAATATATATATATATTGATTAATTATACATCCTTCGGCGAATAAAACTATATCTTTTCAAACCTACAATATACATTCAATTACTTTGAATTGTTGTTTTTGTTTTTTCTGACTTCTGCTAACATTTTTTCTGTAAACAAAACAGGATAGCTGGAACAAAGGGCAGTTGCTTCCCTGAGAAGTGTCCCTTGACTTCCCCTTTCAGCCTTCCCTAAATGTTCTAGTACGAAATTCAAAGCTTCTTGGGCACGATCCTACAATTATAAAAAAAAAAAAATCATTGGTAATTTTATTATTTGCAAGTATGCTTACAATACTGATAAATTTAGGCAATGATAATAATAAAGCTAAGTTATATCACTGGTTGTAATCAACCAGTGTACAATCAAACTTGTGTATGGTATTAAATTCAAGGTTCAAAAATCCTGATCAATGATCTGTAATTAGTTCCTACTTCTTTTTTACTCTGTTTAGATAGCAATCAATCTCAACCATATTTCTATATAGGTTTGTCCCTACACCCACCAGGATTAAGCCTCCACCCACATGGTTTAACCATAACACCTGTTTATACACCGAGGTGAGTTATCTGAATCTTTTTTATAGCCAGAATGGAAATGCTGAATTTGCTAAATGGTTCCACCATGTAAATAAAATCTGTACTGACTAGTGGTAATAGTGCATTTACACTCTGATCCCCTGGCCTATACTTAATAATAAAAAAACGTATTTATGAATATAATCTGTGTAATCAGAATAAATCAGATAACCATATTATGGAATACCTTATTAAGTTTGCCAACAGCTGCAATAACTTGAGCAGCTAAACATAATGTGCTGGGGTGAGTTTCTGCCGCTTGTTTCACCCTCCCGACACAATCTGCAAGCAAGTGAGGACTCTTTTCCGCAAGTCTCAAGAGAACTTCTAGAGTTGGATTAGCAGTCGATCCAATGGTTAGGTATTCACACAGCTGAGGAAGGCTGGGCTCCAACAACTGAAAACAAAAATTATATTTTATAACATGTCATTTAATTTAATAATATTGTTGATTGAACAAGTGGACATAATCTTATTCAAACTATTTAACTGAGCCCTAGTGTGGGCCATACAGTTTTTCTGTCGTTCTAGGTTGAATTACTTATAAAATATTGGACAGTCGTATTTGAAATTCATCTTTAGAAATAAATATTTTTAACCCTAGAGGGTCTCTTAGTTCTTCTTCGTCTTTCTTCTGACTGCCTGTATCTATTACGATGAGAGTTGTACGACCATTACTTTCTAAAATACAGCTCTTCAAAAATTGTCCATTTCCTCCAAAAAATGAAAACTTTTTGTTATTGTCTCTTATTGTGTAAAATATCGCTAAAAATAGTCGTACAAATATTCTCTTGTTGAGAATAGAGCAATTTCTGTTTAAGATTGATAAATTCTTCAGTGATATCCTCACCATACAAAAAACAAATTTTTTGCAAGCTTCCACTAATTTCATTTGATGTTCTCAAGGATCTTGATGGTTGGGGAACAGAATTCTCTCCTTGGCAAGCAGCAACTTCTACATTGCTCTCAACGGTATATTTCTTTCTGTAAGTATCATGAACGGTGACTGGATGAAGTGTTTATGAACAGTTTAATTTTCCGTATGGCCACATTTCACACTCGCGTTAATAAGTGTTTGAATACCCTCTTGTTTAATGATCACCACAGCCTTCATCCAATTCCCTTCAACATATAAAACAAATGCCCGGAGGAATAGATATTTTAATAGGTTGTTCACTACATGCCCCGCACTACTTGATTTATATTATAAAACTGATGATGAAAGAAGAAGGGGTGTGAGCAACTAAGAAGGGTACTTTTAGATTGGTTGGGCAGTATAAAAGCCTTTAACTCAGACTTTGTCGCTATCTAAAATTTTCTCTTACAAAAATTATATTTTGTAAACAATTCATTTTTTTTTTTTTTCAAGATTGATAACTGGTAACCCTACTACAGCTATTTTCAAAACTTCCTTTAACTAAGACAGATGTTAGGGGCACCTCTGTTTTGTTATTCTCTACAAGAGAATATTTGTAGAACGAATATTTTTAGCGATATTTTACACAATAAGAGACGATAACGAAAAGTTTTCATTTTTTGGAGGAAATGGACAATTTTTTAAGACCTGCATCTTAGAAAGTAATGGTCATACAAAGCTCATTTTGGTCTCAAATTGTAGAAAATTTTATCTACTTTAAAAAAGAATTAGAAAAGCCTTTCTATCAGGCACATAGCTTTGTAGTTATTTAGTAACAACTGAAAAAGTGTGAAAATCTCACTGTTTTTAGTCTATTACGCCGGTTGCACAGGTCTTTTAAAGCTTAGAAATAGTTTCTTACTATTGATTTAGGGCCTCACAACATATTACAAAATTAGAATTACATGAACTTTGTGCACATGTATCAGGTTGGCCAAAAAGTCCGTTCAGTTTTTGTCGTCACAAAACTTCAAGCAGTCTAATATGTAGCTAACTTCAATCCGTCCCTTGCGAGTGCGCTCTCGTTAGATACTAGACACTTCAACGTACGTAAATTCTGACCAGACTGATTTATTTTAGAATCATCCTGAAAATTGAAAACCAAAACGAACATTATTGACACCTCATGCTTTTCATTTTAAAAAAGGCAAGAAAGCAGTGGAAACTTGCAGAAAGATATGCACTGTATACGGAGAGGACACTGTTACAGAACAAGTGTGCCAGAAGTGGTTTTCAAGATTTCGATCGGGAAATTTGTCTGTTCAAGACGCACCTCGCTATGGCCGGCCAACTGAGATTAACAGCGACAAAGGAATTAGTTGGCACCAATCCCCGTTATACAACCAGGGAGATCACAGTTATTCTCAAAATATCCCTATCGAGTGTCGAAAACTATCTGCATCGACTTGGCTACGTGAGCAGGCTCGGTGTGTTGGTTCCCCATCAACTTAGTGAGGCTAACCTCGCTCAAAAGATTTCCATCTGCGATTTGTTGAGGAAATGTGAAGAAAACGATCCTTTTTTGAAGAGAATGATGACACGGGACAAAAAGTGGACCGTCTATAACAATGTGGAGTGCAAACGCTAATGGGGGAAGCGAGGCGAATTACCACAAACAACCCCCAAAGCAGGACTTCACCCCAAGAAGGTTATGCTCTCGATTTGGTGGGATTGGAACTTCTTCCCACGAACAGGACCATCAATTCGGACGTGTACTGTGACCAGCTGGACAAATTAAATGCAGCGATCCACCAGAAGCGTCCCGAACTAGCCAACCGTAAGGGGATTGTCTTCTATCACGACAATGCCAAACCGCACACTTCTTTGCAGACGCGGCAGAAGTTACTGGAGCTTTGCTGGGAAGTTTTTCCGCACCCTCCATGTTTGCCTGACCTTGCACCTTCAGATTTCCACCTCTTTCGGTCTCTTCAAAATTCATTGAATAGATTCTTTCAACTCTGAAGAAGATGTAAAAATCCACTTGGAAAATTTTTTTGCCAGTAAAGACAGGATATTCTTTGAGCATAAAATTATGAATCTGCCCATGAGATGGCAGAAGATACTGGAGCAAAACAGCAATTATATCATTGATTGAATAAATCGCTTTGTGTTTAAAAGTTGTGTCTTATTTTCGCTTAAAAAACCAAACATACTTTTTGGCCAACCCTCTACATGTGCACACACCGATGTATAATTTGACTGGGCAATGATGAGATAATTAGAAAATATGCATTTATTTTGAAAGCTCAATGATCAACAGTCTTACCAAAGGTTTGTTGGTAGCTATAAGACTGAATAGTTGCAACAGTGCAAGCCTCTCAGCATGTTCACACAGCGGGAGCAATGAGACCAGTGCCATCACGTGATCGTGAATAGGTTCCTTACTCACTTCATAAATTTGTGGAAGAACTCTGCACAGTGGATAGTTTCCTAGGAAACAGTAGAACAAATTAATAAAAATGTAAATAATTATCAAGACATTCTCTGGATAACACCTCCACTGCCTTACCAGAAATAATGGAGTCTATTATCAGCTGTATATGTTTTAATAACAGGTCAGCATTATCGATGGCAGCTAAACTTAAATAAGATGCCATATTACGGGAAAGTTCTTTGTTGCCCTTGTGTAAAAACTTTACAGCCACAGGTAAGGCCCTTTTCATTACATCTTTTTTGCCGTAATTCTAAAAAAATAGAACAAAACACAAAAACATTTTAAAATTATTATAATTAGATAAAATTAATTTTTCAAGACATCAAAAAAAAAAAAAAAAAAATACATACTAAAAAAAGACAAGAAATTATATCAGAAGAAATTTTAGAATGTGGAGGATCTTCATCTTTTGCAGAAGGCTTTAAATTGTGGTTCAAACATGATTCAAGTAATCCAACAAGAGCTTCTGCATGTTGTTCAATAGAACCAGTTTCTCTAAAAAATAGAAATATGCGAATAAATAAATCTTTATGATAGAATGCATGACAAATTTTAAATAAAAAATCAGAATAGCGTTCCCAGTCCTATCCAGTTGCTTTTGTACTCTACTGACAAGTCTAAAAATCAATAAACCTCCCTTTAAGGATTCACTGGTGACACAGCCATCCTCTTCCCTCTTCCTTCAAAACCTGACCCCATCTTTGCCTTTAATTCCTAGACAACCTACCTAGGATTTAGGATTTAAAACAATACATTAATAATATATGACCTTAAAAATAACATTACGATATATCCACATACACATTACAAAGTATCGAATTGAATCTGCCGAATTCAATAATTTAACACTACCACTCCATGTACCTATCAAACGCTTAACATAAGTCAAGTATTCAATGTGGAAGATTCATTAGTGAACAGTTGTGATTACATACAGAGTCAATGGTTCAGAAAAAAAACAACTTGTGAATATGATTATTATGTCTCCGAAAAGAGACACTGAAAAACCATTAGGTCCAGGAAGAACATGCAAAACATCTTGAAAGGAAAGAAGCAGCTAGGAACTAGATCCTGATAATGTTCATGTAAAAATGATGTCAGATAGTTGCAGTGGCCAGCAAAAAAACTACAATTTTTCTGTGATGTACCTCCATGCAGTAAAAATTCATACATAACTGGAACTGATAGACCACATCTTTTTTGAGCCAGGGCATTCCCAAATGGAGTCAGATTCAGTACATTCAAAAATTGAAATGAAATATAAAAACATAACAGTCAAGGTCCTTTGATAGATGGAGGCAAATTATAAGAATGTTGAGCACAAATGAAAAATGTGACATGCCCCATTATGATTTCCTCAATTTCAATGGAACCCAATCCCACTTCTTAAAGCCCAATATCCACTTATAATAAATCGCCAAAATGTGTAATAAGATTGACCAAAAAGCAACCTCCTCAAAGACTGAAAAGGAATAGAAACATTTAAATTCAACAAATGTGCTTGGTTGCAATACAGGAAGCATCATTGTAAAAATGAAGATTTCATTTAATTTGTACAAAAAAACAGAGAAGGGTGACAATTGAAAGTCCTGTCCAACGTTACAAGGGGAAGAAAAAAATGATTTGCTACAACCCTAACAGCACGGATTGATTCCCAGAAATGCCACGATTTTTACAAGCTCATAAATTCATCATTCCTACATGTAAATAAGCAGATATTATTTGATTATTATCAGTTAAGTGCTTATTTTGGTTTTGTTTTAGAGGCACTACGGAGTCTGGCAAATATATGGTAAACAAGCAACAACAGAGATCTCTCAAAGGTAAACAAATAAAGAGAATTATTTAAAAAAAAAAAAAAAACACGGTGAGAAAGCCATTTAGGAACAGAAAGGATTCATATATGTTTTAAAGGTTTGTTGTGTTAATTCCAATGACAATGTCGCTTACAGGCAATATACTGTTTCATAACAGTAACTAAAAGAGCCCATATGTTACAGTGATTAGCATTTATTTTATTATGTCCTTTGACTCCATGTGGTGCATTGAGCATCAACAAGCGATCCTGGCCTTCTAGGAGTGGCTGAGGAGGATGGCTTCTTTTTACCAAAAATTCTTACAGGTGCTCATAGGCCTGCCTCGGCATCATCCTCACATTTGTGGGTTCCACTCCTGAGTATTTATAGCAATTCCTACACTCTTCAAGGAGTGCCCCATCCAGTCTCATTTAAATTTTTACCTTTGGTTAGCATAACTGATTTATTATAATCAGATTCTATGTTTAAATCCCTAGATGGATAATAAATTTATGTTTCTTTCTTAAATGTAAGTGGGTTACCCACTGGACAAAAGGAGATAAGACCATAAGACAAACAAATAAACTAACACATGATAACAGAATTATTCATCATCCCAAAATAAAAAATAAAATTAGAGATTTTTTTTTTTGAGCATTGCATACTTATTTATTATTCAGCAACACAATTTTATTGGGAAGTTTATGTCAAACGATAACTGTGTTGACAGTTATCCTTTATTATCTTCAACAAAATGCCCTGATGATGAAGTAATTTTAAACTAATAATTATGTACTGAAATTTGATGAGGAATTAATGAAATATTCATTCATGGCTGAACAATTTTTTTTTTCAAATTTGGGCTTTGCACGGTACTTCACCTTATTGGATTGTGTTGTTTCTATAAAACTATTGCCACCAAAAGAAAAGTAAATAAAATAACCTTTTCAAGAGTGAACTTAACATTTATATAAAATAAACAACAATTGATCAAATATAAATATACCGTATGCATGAAGTAACTCTTGTAACACAGATTTCAACAACACTTTGGTCATTGTCATTGTTGACGTAGTCCGGAAGACTAGTTATTTCAGCAATTTTGCTTACAACTTCCGTCAAATCGCTTACAATTGCTTGATCAGAAACTGAAAACAGATCTCCCGCCTAAAATATACAATGATACACAATACTTTTGGATATAAAAAATATTCACTAACAAGTAAGTAAAGTAGATGCCTTACCTTTGACAGGTCCTTTTTGTTCAATACTTGAGTAAATAATTCATGCATATTTATTATTTTATTGCTTCCCTTGCATAAATCAAAATTCACAGGAAATGACATACATTTATTTTTCTTAAAATTTCCATTGTCAAGTTAAACAAAAAAAAAAAATTAAATAAATATTTGCAGAGCTATAAACTGATTCCTGGGAACAGATGTCATAATGCTAATCTCTAATTCCATTCACCTATCTACCCATTTAAAACTGGGTGAATGTAAATAAACTTTCTCTTTTGTTGAACACTTTAAAATATGACAGGCCACAAAATTAAAAATGTAAATTTTAAACAATCACGTGAATAATTTCAATAATAATGGGTAAACGGGACAGCCTGCAGTTATTGATAGACAACAGTACTTCACTGTTAGTTCACTATACCTGCCTAGTAGAGCGTTGAGAACTTTCTAATTTTACTTCAAATCCAGATTCGGCTCTAAATGTTCCAAGTTGAACGTTATAACATGAAATTGTAATAGGACAAAGTCGACAAGTCGTTCACAATAGATAAGAATTGAAAGAACAGAAAGGATAAACAATTTGTCAAAAGAAACTACGATGACAACTGGTTAGTGATGGGGAGAAACGGGGAACTGATAAAAAATTAGTTTTTAAAAAAACAAAAACGAACGAGCTAATATTTCAAAATAACGACTACAGTCAAGACTCAAAGTTTGAACTAAAATTGTCATAAGTTCCGAAATGTCTAGATGATATTGGTATCAAGAAGTAGCCAGGTATTTATTTATTTTTAATTATACCAACTAAAGTCTTTATTTTTTTTTTAATCGTGCATAAAAGGAATAAAGGAAGAAATATTTTTTCGTTTTAAATCTGTCTTAAGCCACGAGGGAAAACTATGGATTTCAAAATTTAAATAAAATGGAAAACATTAAATTTAGCGATTGTAGGTCTGTCTGTCAGTTAGTACTAATCTCCTGTTCAAACTATAGACGAAAATTTACATAGAGGTTACCGATAGTTGTTATTAAAAACACTCCAATAAGTTTGAGTAGGGTCTCAATCAAATATCTTGAAGTATTGATAGGCAATATGTCATTTTTATTTTTTATTTCTTCATAATACAAGTCATTACAACTGTCAACATGAGTGTATCCAAAATTTGTTTGCAATCCCAGTTTCGTACGGATGCGTGACAATTTGCTCGAGTAAAGCTTTACTTATTGTTCCAGAGATGCTAAAATAAAATCATCTTTATGAAAAATAATAAAGGGCCAATTATTGTCATTTCCTTGTTATTTTCAACAAATAAATATTTTCCAGTAATATTATATAAAGCATAAATTTATGTCTTGGTGTCCTTATTAATTGTCTTTATTACGAGTTTGGGCTTGATGGCATCATTATTACAAAATTATATTCAATTTGTCTGTGAAATTGCTTCCGAAGCCGTAACGAAACCCTTAATTGTGTGATGGACCATACTTGACTACCGCAGTCATAGAACATAAGGATGATTTAATTTACCTAAAGTCCCTGATAAAGGTTTTCAATAACATGTTTGTCGAAATAGGACCTGGGATGCGACTGGCTAACAGCTGTTTCTTTGCCTTATCGTGCTACACACGGAGCAAGATATTTATAAGACTAAACCAATATTATACAAAATCCTCATTCACCCGGTTCTTATATATTTGCATGTTAATATTAATAGTTCCCCCCCCCCCGTATCTCTCAAAATAATAAAAATAGGATTACGGAAAAATAAAAAGGATACTTATCTTGGATTAGTAATAGCCTTTCACTAGGGGGGAGTCCCATTTGAAGGATGTGTGTAGAGGATGAGGAGTGAGGAGGGCCTCATGAGAGGTGTGGGTGATATCGGGTCGGAGGTGAGAGTCCACCGAGGGTTGAGCCTTGGGGCCTAGGCCATGGGTCTGCAGTCGAGCAGGTCGGGCCTGGTGTGAGTGGCCCCCGGCAGGGGCTGGCTGAGTAGGCCGGTGGCCGAGGTGTCGACCTAACCCCCAAAGCCTACAGTTTTTTTTTTTTTTATTTTCCATAACCTCTTTATCATAGCATGAACCAAATAAATAATAAAATATAATTGAAATACAAATTTCTGCTTTCACTCGGACATGTGTGGGTCGGTCAGTCCCCGTCAGGGGGCTCGGGGTCGAGAAGGTCTATCTGCTACCATGCTTCTGCGGACCGGCAGTGCTCCTATCTGAAGGGTTGTAATGGGGGTTGTAGGTCACTGAAAAGAGGATTGTGACAGGGCTTTCATCCTGTGGAACGGGGTGTGCGTGAGGGAGGTGTGGAGGACCCTGTTCTGAAATTGTTGGAGCCTTATTAGAGTGTTGGGGGTTAGGTACCTATACAATGGAGTCTCATACATTAGGGCCGGTCTCAGGACACTTTGGTATATCAGCAGCTTGAGGCGTACTGATATGGCCGGGATGTAAAGTAGGTGACCAAGACTGTAACAGGTTTTTCACCTTTTCAACTTTTTGCTGAGTTGCGTGGTGAAAGACAGATGTCTACCAAGAGTAATACCTAGATAGCAGATTTTGGTGCTCACGTTGCATTCTTTTCCGTCTAAGACGAAGGATTTTGGTAGTTTGCTAGGTCCTGTTTTGTAGCTGAAAACAATCCCTTGTGTCTTAAGGGGGTTTACCTTAATGTTGACGGCGTTGAGCTTCTCAGCGATGAGTTGGCTGGCGCCCTCTGCAAATTTCAGTGCTCTGGTGGGATTGAGGCTGGTGATGTAGACACCTATGTCGTCCACGTACGCCGAAACCTCACAGTTGGGGTAGGAGGTTCCTCCGATGTGGGCGGTGCAGATGTTAAACAACAGAGGGCCTAGCACTGACCCTTGGGGGACACCGGCAGTGTATCTTCTTCTGGTGGTAGACCTGGTGCCTATACGAACCGAGAAAGTTCTGCCTGTGAGATACGAAGTCATGAGGTTCTCACAGTTCTGCAACTGTTCCGAGATTGTGTTAGGCAGCACATTTTACCAGAATGGAGAACTTAGATGTCACAAGTGAAGTAACGGATAGAATACTCTACAAGATAAGATTCATCGGAAGGAAGACCAGGATGGTTCGTGTGATCCTTCATACGAACAGTACATCAGGTATCCGTGTTTGAAAAACGGACAAGGACTTATTGAGGAGAAGAGGATTTTGGTGCAAAAATCAACTTGATTAGTTCATTCTATCAAACTTTATCTTAACACTGTTTCAATTTTTTTTTAATTGTTGATTAATTGAGTATCAATCAAAGAACCATTTTGAAGCCAATAATAGTTCATTGCAGTTTAATTTTTTCAGCTTTTAACCAGGTTTGGTTTCAAAAATCCTTTCGACTGTATGATCCAGCAAATTCTGGAGGGGCTCTTTAGCGAAAGTATCCGAAATTTCACACTCAATGAGGTATCCTTCCTTTTTCGCAAACATTTCTGTGGCTGGGATATATTGGGCACCCGGCATTTTTAGCTGCATTTCTGATCACTTCATACTGGTACTTCGCGAGTCTAGCTTGAATTAAAATAGATAACGCTACATCGGCACTGAAAACTGTATGATGGTGATTAGAATTGTATGAGGATGTTTGAAGACTGTGAACTTTGCACTAATTTCAATTTTATATTAAAATGAGGCACAACATTTTTTTTTTTTAATGACTCAGCAAATAACAGATAACATAAGGTAATATACGCGATCCTCATCAATGTGAGGAAACGTTTTCTGAATTTAAATGTCAGACGATTCAGTTCCTAATAAACATTAACCGAGATACTGATATTGTATTATGATGGATTTCATTTCGGATACACATTGACAACGTCAAGAACGTAACTGACCTGTAATATCAATGAGGCTCCAGTAAACAGTCGTACACTGTTACAATCGTACAATTATTGTTATTACTTATGTGTGTTCTTTAAACCGTGTTGCGATCAGATACACAGGAATAGTCAGCTAAAATTCACAGGGCTATTACAGGACATTATGTAAAACATAGATAAACTATTCAAAAGGTGGAGGAATCTGGAGGTTTTTTTTGTCGGTATAAGAATTTGGGATAATCGCAAAAAATAGTTAGTATTTGCTCAAAATCACATTTCAACACAATACGATTTATGGTCCAGCCAGGGATAGACTTTTATCTTCGCGACTGAAACCACTCTGCTCTGGTGGGACGACTACATGTGCCTCGCAGTGTTCGGAGAGATGTAGGTGGATGATTCTTTCGAACAACTTCGATAGCTGAGTCAGCAGACTGATAGGGTGGTAGTGAGATGGCTCATATTGGGTACTCAAGTATTTGTACAAAAACAATAGTATACTTAATTGGTGTTTACACACCTTAAACATTTTTGTAGCCCAAAATAATTATGGTACCGAAATCCTAAGGCTTATGAAGTGCCGAAAACAAGGACCAGCCTATTTCACTTTCGTAAAATGATTTTTTTCCGCCCCTGCCCCACAGGGTGACGCGTCGATTGGCGAACCTGGTCCTTAGTCCTCTGTCTACCTTACATTGCGTCGTAATAACATAAAGATCTGTCATGGTTCGAGGTGGCTCGGCGTGGCCTGTCCTTTCCCGTGGAATGTCGGTAAATGTTTTCGACGTCAAAGGCATGTACTTCCGATGGATGACAAACCAGTACCAGTTCCCACGACTTGTTTGAGTTTGTGGAAGTTCGTTGTCAAGTAGTTCACAGTGGAGTGGAATAATGAAGTAGTAATGGAGTTTTCGGATTTGTACGAAGGAGGGCTTCTTATATGGAATCCACATCAAGGATATAAGAATAGGAATGAGGCGTACGATGCTAGAAACAAATAGTAGCAGAGGAAACGTCAATTGTCTACCCAGCTAGCTATATCTGTACGGTGGAAGACAATAATGTTATTGCTGTTTTAGAAGGAGAAAATGAAAAAGTCATTTGGTTGGTTCCGAATTTTTGATGCATATGTAGTCACGAATTATGTCGAGAGTTATGTACATTCATTTGCCATTCCTTTTGATTCCGAACAAAAAAGACCGACAACAGTTGAAGCATCAAACGTTTCACACTCGGTATTCGTAGCACCTCAGAGCACATTCGGTCGAACATTTGACTGACCGCTTGGCTCCAACTTTATGAATGACCTTGAAATTTATTTACAATTAGCTATTTACACTAAATTATTGACATAAAAAAACCCTGCTAGGTGTGCATTAATTGTAAAACTTATACAGTTGACTTTCGAAACTTTATTTTTTTCAATATTTTCAGAATTCCTTATGCGTTAACGTTTTTAATGTATCATTAACCACGGGAAAGAAATTAGAACTTTAACTCTCGAGTAGTTTGTGCACTGAACAAAAAATCTTTAAAAAAGTATTTGAAACGGGCCGGTATACTCCACATCTCCCTGTATATTTTCCATTTTAACTAATGTCTAATCAGAATAGTTTGAGGTCTTATGAATTATAACTTCAGATAGAAATAAATGTCAGTTAGATAGAATCATTTTTAAGAACACTATCCTAGAAGAGACAAACAAAAAATGAGCACCCGGAATCACAAGAAAGTAGATTATCTACCTTCGGGCAAGGCAATTAAAATTGTTGCTGTTAGAATACCTCCCTCATTGTGTACTATACGGACAGTTTGTATTATTCTATAGCATTTTTAAACAAACGTTTGTTAATGTGTATAAGAGAACAATAAGAGAAATGTTCACTATAGCTGAGATAGCGGGGAGTTGGCTCAGTTCAACAGCTGCTGCTATCATGCGAGAAACCTGCAAGCAACCTTCTCTGAACCTCATAGGCGGCATTTAGGCTTCATTTGAGACTGTTAAGTGGATTGGTTACTGTTTTTTTCTTGTCTGTTGTCTTCCATCTATTCACAATTCCGGACATAACTGAAGATATCGAAATGAAGGACACGGAAAAGGAACCAGAGGATAAGAATATTGTCAAAAAAAGAGAACAACTTTACAGACTTATGATAAGGTACTCTTATTCCTCCTAGGAGGAAAGCCCCTCTAATGAGAATAGGGATACCTTGCCTCATAGCTATCATTTTTGATGCTCTCTCTTGGATGGTCAGCTATTTTGTGTATTTTGGTCAGCAGTATTGGTATATTCAAAGGATATGAAAAAAAGTACTCTTTATTTTTGATTTAAAATACAATTTTCTGCAAATTTAACAAATTAAAGAGTTTTGACTCTCAAAACTTATCTTTTTTAATTTGCCGCTGTGTTCTCACCTATAATTAAATAATCAGAACTTTAAATCTTAAATATCTTCATCCCTGGGACTTGAGGAATCTTATAAGTTAGCACAACAGCCCTTTATTTTTTCATATTTTCTGTTATTGCTAACCACAAACTAATCAGCATATTTTGAGGTGTAGAGTATATCACTAAAATTTCAAATTAAATGAATTATTTTTATGACAGCTATTGTACATAGAGACACTAAAAGACAATTCTTATATGAATGAATGTAGAACCTTCATGTCGAGGAACTGCCTGTATAATTTTTTCATAGTTTCATTAATTAATTTTTATAATTTAATTGAGCACCAAGGTAAATTGTTCTTCACCTTCTGTACCAGCCTGCGGATTTTGTGGGATATTCTTGCTTGAGATGCTTCACCTTGTTTCTTTCTTATTTGTGATAAGATTACCCAAACTCTCTTTCACTAAGTGCATGAAAATTTCTTACTTGAGCTTATTAGTATGACCTCAGATTGGTATATTCTAGAAGTCCGCTGTGGCTTCAGAATGTTAGATTAAATGCCATCCATTATTTGTTATTTTTCTGTATCTATGTTTCAGCCAACTATTCTATGATGGTCACCAGCAAATGGCAGTTCAGCTTTCAACTTTAGTGCAAGCTGATCCACCATGCCCTCCATCGGATAGGCTGCTTCATCTCACAATGATAGGACTTCAACATGAGCCAGAGCGCCACAAAAAAGAACCTACTCCAGGATTAAATCCTATTCAAGAAATTTTGGTGGGACCTGGATTAGGTATACATTTTATAATTTATAAGAATTAATAATTTATCAATTTGTTTAATTCTTTATTTAATCTTTCACTCTCACTGGAGCGTTATTAATTTATACCTGAAAGTTTTTGGCAGACTAGGCTGTTATTTTTTTTATTTTTTCTACTATGTCAAAAACGGATACAGTATAAATTAATAAGACCAGAGATACATTTATTTCATGACATATAACACACTCGACACCGACACCAAAACCAATAATATGTTGTAGATCTGGAATATGAAACCGATGTTGAAATAACTGCTCCTGAACCTGCTCTTTACGAAACTGTTTATGTTACTTCTCATAAAGGCGCTTGTAGAGCTGGTGCATTCAGCTTGGATGGTCAACTCATCGCTACTGGAAGTGCAGATGCTTCTATAAAGGTCAATGGTCTAGGTAAATGTTTTGTATGGTATAGGTCTTTCTGAATAAAACAATTACAATTTTTTGCTATACAACTGACAGTGAACTGTAGCACTAAGGATGGGAATAATTGAATATAGTAACTGATTGAGAACTCAAGTATAATGTAGTTATGTCAGCATAATAGGTTAATAATAGGTAAAACTTCGAACCTCTACTACTTCATACTGCTTATGAGTGATTAGGTAAAAGAATGATCATTTGAATTCAGTATCTTATTTCTGTTATGAAACTGATAACCAGTTACCAATTTTGACATATAATCGTTAATAAACCCATTACGAGTGATTCTTCTTGTATTTCCTGGGCAGAATTTGAAATATTTTGAAAAAAAAGGAGTAAAAGTTGTTCGGATGGTTAACCTTGTGCTTGCTAACTTTTGGCTGCTTTGAGACTTTCCCAGGAAGGATGAAACCTATTCAGCCTACAAAATGCTAAAAATTCCCATATTTATTGCACCTTTTTCCTCACAATTCTGTAAATATACTTTGTAAAATAAATTTTTTTTTTCTTATTTATTAATAATTTATAATTATCCAATGCTACATCAGATAGTATTAGAAGCTGTTTGGCTGACCTTGTAGCAGCCAGCTCTGAGCTGTTCTGGGACCCTCCCCGGTAAGACGGGACCCTTCGTTTTATGATACTGTTTGATATGTTAATAATTAAATCATCATTAGTTTAAGAAATTCGAACAATTCTTTTTCATTTTTGAACTAAATCCACTGGAAATGAAGAATCATCAATCAATAAGAAATAATCTATTATTCTAATCAATTACTACAATTCTCAGGTTATTCCCAACCCTACATAGCACTTAAGAAATCCTATTTCGAGGTTTATCATATTAATGTATATTCCTGTTTTGATTAGAATGACCTATGCTATATAACCATACCTAAAATATATATGTAACCTTATTTAAACAGTATAACCATATCTGACTATGCCTAATTGTATTACCACCATTACTACCCAAAAAGTGAGGGGGCCAGGATTCGAACCAAGTACCTCTCGATCCCTAGACTCTCAAAAAATATCAAATAGACTAGGTAGATGTAGGCTCATTTGAAAAATGTTTCTCGAGTAATGGTTCCTGAGGTTCAATTAGACCAATTTAAGGGATCAGACATGGCTGTTGATCAATATGGGATAGCTCAAATGGACCAGTGTAATAACCTGTGAGCTCCCATCTTCTGCATCTCCTCAATTCGCCGCATTACCGAGCTATTTCCTCCGCTAGTTTAGAAATTTTCAGATCGTTTGCCTGGTTTAATGCAAATATTTTAAGCTGGACTGGTAACTTGTTCTCTATCTTTACATATTTTCATTTCTTGTGCCAGTAGCAAAGATATATCATTTGAAGCTGTTATCATGGAAAAAAGCTCATTATTTGTTTTTTTGTAAATATTAATTGCTGTCCGCATGATGATTTTTCTTTTATTTCAATAAAATCTAATTTCAAGACTGAATCAATCGGATACTTGTAATCAAACTCAGAATGGTTCTTCATGAACATTTTCACCACAGATCAAACAGACCGATTTTGATAGGTTTGCAACCTTAAACAGAAATCATTCTTCTCAATTGCTGTTGAATACTCTTGTCACAATGTCGTAATTTCCCTTGCTTATTTCACTTGTAAAATGTCAGCAAACAGGGTGAGGATTTCTTAAAGGTACCTATGGAATCAGCTTCACGCTATGTGGGACTAAAACTGTGCTTTTATTAGGCACTTTAATTCTACGTAAAAACTACATTACTCGTACTTAGCTTCGTACTGTAACAGAGGAAGAAAAGGGCTGAGAATTCTTGAAGAAATTGACCAAAAAAGGAGGGTCAAGTTACGGCTAGGTTGGAGAATTCTAGGGGAAAAGTTGGGAATACAAGTGCCTGTTGATTTTCATAAAACATCATAAAATGCAGTTCCTTTGTCTTTTGCCGCCTGAATCATATGCCCTGAGAGATCGAGAAGAGTGGTGCCGCACGATTCCCTTTGTTACCAAACTGCCCCTAACCCTTTAGTACTTACTGACACATGCCAACTTTCCTGCAAGTTTATTTGTTGAGTAGATAAACTTTAAAAAAATAAAATCCTTGGCGAGTTGCCCGTAGGCCACTCAAAAAGGTGAATGTGGCCCACGGTTTGGCCACCCCCAGCCTTAGGGTCTAATACAGGCTATGTTCATGTTAGCTAGATTAGGTAGGTCCTGTCCTTAAAAACTCATTTTTTGTCACTTTTAGACTCTGTGTCATGTATTTTGGTTTAAATCAACCTGGGGAGTTCAGCAATGATCAATCTCAATAAATAGATCAGATTAGGTCATGTGAACATGACCTGTGACTCTGAAAACTCATATTTTCTTTTTTAGACTGTACAATTCATTTTTGATATGAATCAACTTTAAGAGAACCTGTTCTGTCTATACTAGTCCATGTTGTTAATAAAACAATTTTTACTAAAAAAATTATTTACTATTTTGTATCTATTTATTATTACTTTGTATGATATATAAATTTATGTCCTGGGAACTGTTCTAGGCCCTGAGTCGTACCCAAACCACAGTTTTGGGCAGCTACGGGCTTACACCTCATTATTAACATTACCATACATACTTGCCCTATTTTATACTATCCTTATATTATATAACCTAACCTTTACTATACTAGTAATATTATTAGCTAGGATATGTTGGGTTAGCTAATTTGATGGATGTGACTCTTGTTGATAGATCTTGGATGTTGATCGAATGCTGGCTAAATCACTATCAGATACTCTCGAAAGTACAACAGATAGCCAAGGTCATCCCGTAATAAGAACACTTTATGATCATTTGGAAGAAGTCACCGCACTTGACTTTCATCCTAGGGAGCCAATACTTGCTTCAGGGAGTAAAGATGCTACCATTAAAATATTTGACTTCGCCAAAGCCAGCGTTAAAAAAGCTTATAAAACAATCACGGTTAGTAAATATATATATTTTTTTTTTCAATAAGCATTGATATCATATTATGTTTAAAATATATTGTTCGTAAAAATAAATTATTTATTTAATTAACTAATCACAAAAAGTATAATTAATTATTATAACTGTTCATTTTTTTAAAAATTATTTCCTCGAGAAAATATTGCTGTTTGTTTCATCATATCAAATAATATAAAATTCATTTTAAATTCTTGAGAGTAACCCCCAAACAGAGCAGAGACCCTTATTTAAATGTAAAATGCAGGCAAATAAATTTACAAATTAGGTTTTATATTAATAGTTTCTTAATAATTAATCTTTAGTCATACCCTTACTATGAGACATGGTTGGGCCCCTGGTGCTCCATCTAGAGTTACAGGATATAAGTCAAGTAATGACTTATCTTTCGGTATCTTTCAGGCTTTGAATGATTATGCCATTGAATTTAATTCAATTTAATTAAAATTTTTTATTCTCAAATTGGTAATTTCCATTAAATGTAATATTATAAATAAAAAACAACAGTTTCAAACATCCACCCAATGGGAAAAAAGCATCTTATAATGTTTGAACTGTTGTTATGTTTTTATTTTTATATTTACGTTAAGTTGTCAATTTATGACTAATTGACATATTATTTAATTCAATGACATGTTATTTAAAGTCTGAAAAATCTGAAATTGTGAAATATTGACATAAATGTCATTCCATGAATATAGAATAATAAGTGTATATTGACCTAACTTATAAATTTATTTTTTATATGTTACAATTAATCTTATTATTAATAATATTCTCGCCTAAATAATATTATCAATGTACCTCATCAATGGATCTTACCTTTTTTTTTGGCTATAATTATTGCAAGTATTAATGTTACAGGATTCACACGGTATCAAATGTATGTCTTTCCATCCTACGGGGGATTATTTATTAGTTGGAACACTTCACTCAGTAATACGTCTCTATGACTTCAATACAGCTCAGTGTTACGTGTGCAGTGTTCCATGCCACCAGCACAGTGATACTATTACTTCTGTGAGGTAAGTTTCAGACAGACAATTGTTTTTTTTTATTAGGTTCACCTAATTTTACAATAAATAAAAATATATTAAAATTTGTAGGTATACACAAACTGGTAAATATTATGCATCTTCTAGTAAAGATGGTAGCATTAAGATATGGGATGGTGTTAGTAACAGATGTGTCAACACATTCTACAGAGCTCATGATGGTGCTGAAGTTTGTTCTGTAGCATTTACAAGAAATGGCAAAGTAAGTTTAGATGGTCTTATTTTATTTTATTTAATCTGTCTCAATTTTTCAGTTTTTTTTTTTTTTTTTTTTTTAAATTGTATTTACATTGTTTATAGTTGTCTTGGCATACAGAATTTTTGCTGAGCCATCTAGTTTGCCAACTCCCTCTCAAGTTTTTTTACTGAGAAAAGTTGATTTCTAATACTGTATGAAAAAAAAATCTGAATTGTTTCATATCCACATGCAAAATTCATGCTTTTAATAAAAACTTTTCCTAATCCCAACACATATTAAATATTAATGATTACAATTGATGATAAGATATTTAATGTTATAACCTACTCAATATATGATAAGAAAATATTTATTTCTTATAATACTGAGTAATTAATTAATTACCCTTTATTAGCATCCTTCAGGCATCAAGAGGAAATATCATTCTATGTCAAATAGAAGAAATCTATGTCGAACACGATTTCAATTATAATCTTAATGATGTAATGATAATCCACTGAAGTCCCAACATAAGCTAGGCATTGTTAATCAAGAATACAAGAATTTTAATTTGTAATTGTGATAGAAAAATATTTATCTTTTATGATCAAGTAATTAATTAGTAACCCGTCAATCATCTAATGGTATTATTACAAAAATATTATATTTCTATGAAAACACAGATTTGAATTAGTTTTTGTAATTATAGCTTCAAAAAATATATTTTAGGGTTTCATATCCTTATCCCCCTAGCTTGCCCTATGTAGTTAATGTCACAGGGTTGCTCCACATCTCCACTTCTTTATTATTGTGAAGGTTACCAATATCTAAAACTATTAAGACGTAATCACTTTTTGACTGTATTTACAAGCGTGTAAATAAACAAGTGAGTCGGAGAAAGATATGAACTGCAGGCAGGTTTTGAAAAAAGTTTATTATTTATTATTGGTTATTAATTAATTAGTTGTTTTTAAAAATATCTAGACATTAAAATCTTTCTTATAGCTGCAACAAAACCCTTCTTTTTGTATGCCTCATCACACTTGGTATGAATTTTTCTATGTTTTATTGTACATTTCATTTTTCAGTATCTCTTGTCATCTGGAAAAGATTCTCTTGTTAAACTGTGGGAGCTCACCACAAGCCGTTGTTTGATTGCTTATACAGGTGCTGGCACAACTGGTGAGTAATGATTTTTGAATCTTCCAGTAGCTACTTCATAGTAATTTATAGTTTATCGCTTCCATTTGTCCATTTGGATTTGAATAAATCTGATTATGATTGAGATGAATGAATAGCATTGAATGTTATTATCAATGCAATGTCTGCAAGGAATAGTAGGGTAAGTAAGTTGCAGGCTGTTTCACGTCAATGAAAACAAATCCAGTATCTGATCACAGTACATATTTACTGGATATAAATATATAGATCAGTATCCTTTTTAAATTTTTGCCAACTTAAGTTTTTTTTGCATAAGTTGTAAACTAAATTGTGTTATATAAAAAAAAAAAAGAAGAATTTTTAGTAAGTAAAAAAATTTTATTTAGCTACAACATTTATATAAAAAGACTTACAGTTGAAGCATAGTTAAACTTTATTTTTTTTAATAGCATGGATTCCCAATCTATCTTTGGTAGGATTAGGCTAGGCTCCAGTGCTAAAAAATAAAACTGCATAATTCAATTACATATGCTGATTTATTAGTTTGCTAAAATTAAAAAATGCACATCTTCTACAGATTCTATTAATATATGAATAACTTTGATGAATTAGTAAAATGAATGTACAAAATCTTGGCTAATTTTATAAAATTTCTAAAGAGACGAAAATCAGAAATTTTTTCAATTTTTTGGTAGAAAATATGATTTTGTTGTTTTTAGTTATGGTACATAGTGTAAATTACATTTTTATTGGAATAATCGCACATGGAAATTTTATAAACAGCTAAAGTATCTTCAGGCTTATTCCATATTTTATTAAATGAAAAATGTTAATACCTTTGTAAGTCTTTCTGTAAGAGATTTCATTGATATATATTCTGTTAGGAAAAATCAACTTAACCCCAATCACCATGGATAATCAGGACTCCATTGTATCCAAATCTTTTAAAGTGCCAAAATTACAATCTGCCTTATTAGGCAATAAGTAATTGAGATAAATGTTCAAATTCATACCATATTTACAATTCATCATTTACTCGCTCAATCGTACAATATTTACAAACAGCCCAGAGGCCTCCCAAATCCACATAGTTGTCACCTCCCTCGTATGCGAAAGAGGAAGCGGAGCCTTGGGAAGTCCCCCATGCTCCTCCGTCAGCCGCGTCACCTGATATGAGCCAGTAGAGGCTGACGAAGAGCGCGGGAGCCACATACGCTCAGGACATGATTGGAGAATCTGGCCATTACCAGGACTCCCACTGTCACACATCTATAGCAGGTCACGAGGCAACTTCTGTTTCATTCTCCGAGGAGGATTATAGGGTTGAGTGGCGCAGTGCAATGACTGTGCTACAAGATTATGGTGGTTGGATAGGTTACTATGGAATTTCATGAACTTGGAAGGGATGAGTTCAAGAATGTAAGGTATATTAAGATCGTTATGTGGGGGTTTGTTGCTGATTTAATAAGGGGCATTTACTATTGTTCTTATGACTTTTGATTGAAAGGATTGGATACGCTTAATGTTCGACTTTTTTGCTGTCCCCCATAGCTCTATTCCGTTTTTCCAGATTGGCTTAAGTATAACTTTGTAGATTAGTAATTTATTTTCTATTTAGAGATGGGATGTCCTTGGAAGTAGTCTGTACAGTTGTCCAAAGCGTCTGTTTAGTTCTTGCCTTTTTAGCCTCGTGTGTGGGTTCCAGGTCGGCCATTTGTCAAGATGGAAGTCTAAGTGCCATACTGTCTCGGATACAGGGAGAGAAATGGAATTAAAATAAACTAGAGGACAATACTACAGAGGGTGAAGGTAATGTGGGATCATTTTGCTTCATTAACTTTAATCCGCCATTGGTTGCACCAGTACTCGATCTCATCAAGGTGCTTTTGAAGGTTATGGGATGCTATATCAGGGTCTGGGTGGGATGACAAGACTTCAGTGTCATCTGCAAATGTGGCCATAAGGTATTGGGGGTGGAGGGGACATCAGCAGTGTACATGGAAGAAGTGGTTTGAAATGTAGGACTGTAGGATTAGGAAAAGGGTTTGTGGTAAATATCTTTTGAGCTTGTAGAGCAAACCTGCGTGCCAAACCCTGTCAAAAGCTTGAGCTATATCAAGAAAGGCAGCAGTATGTTCATATTAACCAGTCATATTTATCTGGATTTATCACAGTTGGTGCATGAAAGTAGAACCTCTCCCATGGTGCTTGGCAACAATTTAAAATAAAATATTGTCTGAAATATATACAGCCCTCTTAGTGTGGTTAGCACTAGCACTAGCAGGATTTCTAAGTGCTGTAGTTTTATCCCCAGCTTATCAGGGTATACTCAGCCTCATGAGGATTAATGAGTTGCTAGATAAACAAAGAAGTAGCGAATCTCGTTGCTATAATTAAATTTAAGGTTGAGGAGTAACTTCTAGTTCTAACCACACTAGCATGTTGGCACCACCTACTAGCTATGGTGACAAACTTTGGCTGGCCCTTCCTCTTCATGAGATGTTGGAAAAACGATTTATTTATTTTTTTGCTATAAATATACATATTTTTCAGGAAAACAAGAGCATAGAACACAGGCAGTATTCAACCATACAGAAGATTTTGTACTTTTCCCTGATGAAGCGACTACATCCCTTTGTGCTTGGAACGCCCGAAATGCTTCTAGGAAGCAACTCCTCTCATTAGGTATGCTGTGTAGTTAGGCTTCAGCCCTAAATTATTATTCTAATACATCGATACCATGCTAATATAAATTTTTATTTCAGGTCACAATGGACCTGTGAGGCAAATTGTCCACAGCCCTCATTCTGCTGCTTTTCTTACCTGCTCTGATGACTTCAGAGCGAGGTTTTGGTTTAAAAGACTTCAAACTCATTAATAGTACACTTAATATTATTTTATACTAGTTGTCTTTTTATGTTTTTATTGCTCATTGTTCTATGCAATGAAAGAAACAAAAATAATGGACTTCATACTTAATCCTCATTGTTGTAGTTTGCTGGCAATTAATGAGGTATGATGAAGAAAATATTTTTAAAAACAACCAATACAATTTTTTGCGAAAATAAATGAATACAAATTTATTAAAGTTTATTTGCATCGTTTTTAAAATAAACAAAAAGCAATGTTAAATTTATAAGTTTTCAACTCTAAATAATCTGACATTTTAATAATTTTTTAACTCTAATTAATCTGATTAATTAAAATCAGTTCTATTGTTTGATTGTGCCTCAACCTTTAATGAATAAGATGTTGAAAAGAATGATGTTCTATATGTAATGCTAAAAGTGTTAACAAAAGTGATTATATGTATGATGTAAGTTTTTTTTTGTAACAAAATTGTCTTCAATTTTAATTCAAAGACTAAGCAGTTGATAACCTTTGATTTTTCTTTATTCCTTGATGTTTTAAATTAAAACATATCAATATTTATTGAGTATGTAGATGAAGTTATTAATGCATTGTATCGTTCCAATAAATAGTAATTATTTTTTTATTTTGCTAATTTAATTTTTCCTATTTTAGCCTATTCATAACTTATCTGAAGAGTATAATTAATGTAGTTATTTAATGAAATGTCTAAAAAATTGGACTTTAGTAATCGAATTGGGCACAGGATTACATAAATAAGGGTGGAAATGCATTTTTGGGATAGTTATAGTAAACAAATTTATATTATTGATGTGCTCTGTAAAATCAAATCTTTTCAATTATTTTATCTGTAACAAAAAATTTGAATAATTTTTGGATCGATTAATCTTCACTTCGTTTGTTATAAGAGCCACAAGTTGCGGGGAGGAAGGTTATGTTAAATATTTGAAAAAAATCTGTGATTGAATTGTAACTTTTTCTGACACATTAAATTATTTATTGTACCTGTATTTCCTTCCAGCACACTTAACTAATTGTATTTTATACTCTTGTACAAATTCTATTCGAAAATATATTTTCTTCTTGAAGAAATATTACATATTTTTCATTAATGATCCAGCCTTTTCTGATACTGAAAAATATTTGAAAAAGATGATATATAACATCATAAATGTGCAAGTTTGGCTGTATGCCAGGTAGGGCTAAACAAAGAAAAATAATTATATTAAATAGACATTTTATTGTGGGCTTTGGAATCAACAAGAGATTCAACCAGTATTGAGATGTTAAAAGTTAGTTAAAGGAAAATATTTGAATGACATTACATTAAGTGAACAGCTGGCCTAATTTATTCTGGTCATTGTTGAACAGGTGAAGTGTACATATGGTTGGTCTACTTCTAAAGCAAACAAGAGTTAGTGAACTTCCAGTCCCTTCTGCTTTTGATGAAGCTCATATTCGAATAATACCTACGCTTGTACTGCTAGCCAGTTGTTCAAATTCGGCTGATCTGTAAAACTCCAATACTATTTTACAGTTATAATTACGCTACATGTTATATGCAATGACCCTGGTGCAGTTGTTAAGATTTTTTCAAATACATATTGTTATGATATTTTAAAATGGTGATTTTAAATGGTGCTTATATAAAAAATCTCGGAAAAAATTGAGATTGAAGATCAAGAAGGCATCGGACAGAAGCGGGAGAGGTGAACCTCCTGATGGTCGTCGTTAGTCAGTCGTGAGGGTAGTTAGTCGTTGGTCAGACACAGTTAGACGAGGTGGCGTACCCAAGCTGGCACCTGATAGTCCTTTTTCACTTTTCAACAGATGCGACAACTTTACTTTCAATCATCATGAAGACAAGTCAGAATAAGCATAAGTGATATGAACAACAAAGATACCAACACGAAGAAGCACTGGCCAGCATAATACGAAATTATAAGTACGTGATTATGTTTGTATGTCAATTTTTAGCTGTAAATATTTGTAATAATAAAATCAATATTCCTTTTGCCAAAAGTTTCCTAAAATAATTAACAGAACCCTGAGATAAAGTAAAAGTTATAAAATATAAAGTTTTTATATATAAGTAAAATATAATGATTATTATTAAGAGTAATAAGAAAATATTAGAATAATATATTGTTCCAATTCCATGAGGAAAAATGAGTGAAAATAAACATGTATCTAATTCAGCAGGATTAAAAAAAAGTCGGGACATTATATCTTAAATATTTCATTAGCAGAGTGACGTGAAAAATCTTTTATATCATAAGTATGAGATTAGCCAGACAGTAGATGGATCCGTTTCACGTTTAATTTTTTTTTTTGAATACTTTCTGTATCTTAACAAACACATATATATATATATATTAAAATTTCAGATTGATTGGGCGATGACCACTATGAGTGCAACAAACCACCACCTTGTACTGGCTTCAAAGTAGAGCCTCTCCCTTCGGGCTCGGCAATAATTAAGTATAATAAAAATTCCTAGTAGGGGTTTTGACCCATATTTGTATGGTTATGTAATAAACAGGACAAGTTCAGCTTATTCTGAAGACACATGATGCATTTTGAGTCATGAAATTTGAAGAATTGACTGTTTAATAACAAAAAATAATATTTAAGTAATGCCATTATATCCATGGGTGTAATCTGATTTCTAGTGCACCTCAATGAGCAATTCCATCGGCATTAATCACTGGAGCTTAATAAATTTATTGTTTTTTAAGGTAGTGTTTTTAGCTGTTATTGGGCTATATCAGACATATGGACCCAGAACTAAGGCAGGCAGTCCCTGTAATGAGCAGGATTTACATTTTTTTCTTATTTTATAGTTTGCTCTCACAGTTACGAATGAAACAGATTACTCAGATTTAAACGCGCTCGTTTGATGGTTTTTAATATATATATATATTTTCTGAACTAGATCAATTAAATCCTCTGAATACCTTAAAATTACTATTGCTGACAGTACCGAAGAGAGTAAGGGAAGAAGATCCAAACTTGAAGACAGTCACCAGCGATGAACAATGTCTGATCATCAGAACTCGTAAAAAGAGGCAGTTGAATCGTCACGAGTAAAGGGGAAGCTAAATAAAGGTATCCCCAAAACAAAGCCACCATTTTCTCCTTTTATAATGCGTCTGTAATTACAAACTCTCGAGTCACACTGATAAAGAGCTAATGGAATTTTAATGATCCTTTGTAATGTTATGAATTTCAATGACACGTCATTTCTTACCGCAGTGATAGCTAATTACGCAGAGAACGCAACCCTTCTTACATAAATCAAAGATCAACTTAAGCTTCAGTCCCACTTCAAAACTTCTTAACTACACGAATGTAAAAGAAGGTAAAATGCAGTGAAGTTGATCCTTGATCAACGACTAATGTGAAACACACACATATTTAAAATTGGATAGAATAGAAAAAACAAATCTATTCTGGGCTCAAGTACGCTTTGAATAACAATAACATTCAGATGACAAATTCATATCTGGCAAATAAAAAGAACTATTACATTCTAAAAAAACGTCAACGTAAAATGAAATGTAAACCTCTGTTAGAAAAAAAAATAATAATAATAAAACAAAATAAAAGATTATTTAACTGCATTTAGTATATAAAGTCATAGATGAATAGTGTTTGAATAGGAGGATTTTTTTGAAGTCTGGTAAGGATAAAGTATGTTGAATATTAGGAGGTAGAGAATTCCAGAAGGGCGTGGTGCGAACGAGGAAGCAGCGAACGTCTGCAGCCCGTTTTGTGGCTACGAATATTAAGGCCAGAGAGACAGAATCTTGTGTTCCGGGAGTAGTCTGAGAATTTACGCTGCAGAATATTGTGTATGTGAGGAAATTTATGAGAATTGATTGTTTGGAAAACGAATGAACCGAGGAAATATTCTGCATGGAAGAGCCACCCTGACTCGGCGTAGAGGTGGGAAGACATGGGAGCGCCACGGAGTCACAAAGACGATTTAACGAAGCTATTTATGATTCGCATCAACGTATCTCCGAGTCCCACCGAGAGCCCCCCATACACCACACAGTCATCGTCAAAGTGAAGGAAAATGAGGGAGGAAAGAAGGAGTTGACCTGAAGGCTGGGGGAGCAGATGGCGAAAGCGATGGAATTGTTTAAGGGTACCTATTGACCGACGGGAAGTATGGGATAAAAGTTGGTTCCAAGGGAAGGTTCCGTCAATGGTTATTCCTAGGTTTTTTGACGGTGGGGGAAAAAAGTCATAGGATGGTCATTAAAAGTTAAAACAGGAAAAATCATCTGCAAGCCTCGTCATCCTTTCTTGTTAGGACAGTTAATTAAGCTAGAGAATTAGGAACTTGAGTAAGTTAATTCATTTTACTATGTCTAACTGTTTTATTGTTGCATCGTTTTATTTTTTATAGCAAAATTAACTCATCAACTATCGCATACACTCATTCTTTACTTTCTACGTTCTTTATTTCGTGAATACATAATTAAATATTCTTCAACTCAGAATCCCTTTTTAAAAAGCACTGTAGCGACCGCTAACTACATAAGATAAATCACCCTATACTCTATTGCATATATATTGTAAGCAAAAGTAAATAACATGAACTAAATGTATTACAGACAAAATGTAAATAACATGAACAAATATAAATCATTGTAAATGTGTTAAGCAATAAAAGATGGGGGCCAAGCAAGTAACACGAGAAGGGTCACCAGCTGTCAGTCATAAACATAAACGACCCTTTTGCAGCCTCTACCCTCCAGGGGTCGGGTAATCAGGCGGCGGTCGCGGTTCATCACCACATGTGTGGAAACCCAACCGCCGGCCTAGGCCCTTCCAGCCCTCCCAGAGAGGGTACTTAAGCCAGGGGCTCCTGGCCCTGTTAATTAGTCTATCGTGACCTTTACTCGTTGATGCTTGGTTTCCGCTCGAACTCTGAAAACTTGACTAATTCTTTATGAAATACCTCTGTACCTCTTCTCTTGAACATAGTGCATTGTCGGGGCACATACCTATCAAAAATGGAGTCAGATAATAACACCGTCATGAAACGATTGTCCAGGTGAACAAGTACCCCCCTAGTGACGTCCCGACAAGCACTTTAATGGAAAGATTACAAAAAGGTTACAGATAGGACTGTTTTACATACGAAAGAGTCTGAGTACTAGTAACTAGGCAGGAACAGAGAGTGAGAGCCTTAGGCTCAGCCTATAGTTGTCATGCGTTAATACTGCCAAGATTATCTGAGGTCCCTTTATTATATATTACATTGAATATAGGATTGTCCAGTTTCTTTTTTAAAGAACTTTAACAAAAACAAAAGTGGAAGAATACAGGGTAACTTTTGCTGTTTTCATCGCTTACGCACGGAATGTTAGCAACAGTTCATCAACTTTGGGAACAATACGTGCTAGTGGTGTTAGGCCGCAGTTGGAATTTCCGATTGTCCGAGGATGAAATACGACTCTCATTGGGATCTTGTCGGCCGCTTCCTCCAAGTGAGCAGACCACGGTGCCTCATACATAGTCAAAGAGCACGAGAGGGGGGGGGCACAATGCCCATCCTTATTTCTAATCACATTTAATTAATAGTCAAGGGATCACACACAGCAGTATTAATATTTATAACAGGGAGTAGGACCCTGTGGTTTATATTTGCATTACAAGTCATAAGGGATAATTATTCTTAGGTAATGACTCCGATAGCCACGGCCAGTTTATCAGATATGATAATAGGAGGCGTTAGTATGCAGAATAATTCAATGGCGGCAGGTTCGGAGGCGTGGTCGGAGCCTTAACCAAGGAATGACCCCAGTAAATTGGCCCAAATGTGCCGAAATAAATTAAACAACTAATTTTCGGTTCTTTATCGAGGCAGGGCCATATTTCACTTTGATGCAAATTGATAAAGGCGCCGTTAGCTCCCTTTGAGTTGAATGATAACGGCGGAGATAACTGTGCGCCAAGGCGCCTTCTTTAAATAATATCCCCTTCATGTTTTTGTGATTGATTTACTCCTTTCTTAGTTCAACTATTGTACATTTTTTATCGAGTACGGAGGAAGAGGCTCTACTTTTATGCTAGTACGAGGTTATATTTCTTTGTTATACCTTATTTTTTTTTTATATTGTATATGAATTTTTTTTTATTTATTTATTTTTTTTTTATAGCACCTTTAAATTTACAGATAATTTTATATAATTATAGATCCTCAGGCGAATCTATTTACAAATTATTTTTGTATTTCCTGTAGCATCGCTACATTATATACAGGTTTTGTTATTTTATAAAAATTATATAATGAATAAACAAAAATGATACACATTATACGTGACTGGACTAAACTGACTAATAAAGATGATGGGGCTCACCTTTTTTATCCAACTTAAAACTTACATACTAATTCTTTTGCATATAAAACATTCTAAATTGGGATGTAAGAATTCATTCACGGTTATGTACAATTCACATTCTCATTCAGCCCAGAAGCCATGGTCTTGAGAATCCCCCCCCTCCAGTGAAGTTTGGGAAATCAGAGGCAACGGTGCTCCTCCCACTTCACTCCTGACAGTTTCGCTACATGGCGAAGATCAGAAATAGGGAGAGAGCCATACACACACTCAAGATATAAATGGCTATGGTATCCAGGAATTCATCAAATACCCATCTACAATAGATCGCGAGGCCAGCGGCGTTTTAGCCGACAAAAATAATTGTAAGGATGATTGTCACTGGATAACGATTTGACAAGAGGATTCCGATGAGTTGATAGGTTTTCATGGAATTTGGAAATTCTTGAAGGAATTAGGTCAAGACATTCGGCAAATGGGTATCACTGTGAAGGAACAAGTTTGTAATCTAGAAGGGAGCGTTGCCTACAGTTCGAAGGAATGGGAGATATTGGATGCTCGTAGGTTGGCTGTCCCCAATATCCAGAAAGATTGGATAGTATACTACTTTAAAAAACTAATTTAACCTAAATTTCCCGTACATTCTTCATCGATACGGAAAGGGTGGTGGAGTCATGGTGTTAAAACCAGGTTTATATGGTGCCGACCTTTTAGATGTAAATATAATTGTCTAAAATACATCGATTTTATCTTGATCAAAATACAATAGCAGGAATTAAGAAAAAAACCAATAGCAATAAAGATTGGAAGTGACTCGAGATAGCAAATAGTTTCTCACAAGCTATTTAAGTTCCGATTTATAACTTATGGTTGGGTCCTTAACCATAAGTGTCTGCATCTGCCGGAGAAGATGTGACGGTTTCTGGTCTCCCAGGTGTGTCTCTTCCAATAACCGGATCAGGTGTCTGTCGTGGCTCTGGCTGTACGTTTCGATAAGACGAGCCTTTAAATCTTCGGAGGGATTATCACTCGGCGAATATGCTAGCTCTGCGATCTGTGTGAGTACCCTGAAAGGAAGCTGAATATAAATGTGCTCCGATTTGGCTTTTGATAAAGGAATTCGGTTTGTCGAAAAAATGTTTTCAGCCTGTAGGAACCATAGCCTTGGGTCTTCTTCGGGAAACTCTGGCAGTTTCCACGTCCGGAAAATGGCGTGTATGGTCGTACAGCAAAGCTTGGTGGGTCGACTATCATAAAAATGTTTTCTTCTATCTTCTCGGAATCACGTCAGGGTCAACAGTTGTCGGGTCGCCACGAGGGGGGCAAAGTTACCCTAGCCCTAGTGACGAAGTGAGGGTTAGGCTTTGACCTGGACAATTGCTTCATGATGGGTCTTACTATTGAACTATCTGACTCCATATTTGATAGGTATGTGCCCCGAAAGTGCACTATATTCAGGAGAAGAGGTATTATAGGGTAGGTATTATAGGTAGTTTATGTGGTCTTGGAATGACCACGAATTCATACTTAGCATCTAAGGGTAGGCGAAACCCGCCCAGATATCAAAGGCGAGTGTGAACCAGAGAGAGGCAGACTGGATCATTCAGGGAGATGGAACTAGGTAAAGTTTGCAGGGCTCCAGGCGACCGTCGTCCGCGAATAAGAGGTCTCTTCCAAGGAAGTACTAGTTTTAGCGAGACGAAGGCAGAGATTTTCAGAGAGATGTAGAGGTTTTCATAAATGAGAAGGCCAAAAACTTGAAACATCAGTGCAGTTGAAAGTACCAGTCCAGAGGCGAGCCGTAGTTTTAATGAATAACCGGCTTTTTTCCCCTCTTAACCCCTGGGTGATTAATAAATTAATTATTAAATTCATTACAATTTCGCAATTGTGTTTTTATCCTTTTACTCGATTGCATGCATTTTAAGGAGTTATTGTCTTAAAAACTAACAAATCTTTTTATATAAAGTAAAATGCTTCTTGGTGATGGGGCTCACCTTCGGGTTACAATAAGGGAAAACTAAACCTAAACTTACATACTATACCGTTCCTGCCTCGACCGCTTGCTGCCATCGATGGGGGAACGGGGTGGGAGTAATCGTGTTGAACACGGGGGTTTTCATGTGTTGTAGGGAGTCAAAGAATTTATTATGTCTACGGTGGATGAGTTCATTCACTGAATGACAGCTCAAAGCCCTCGTGTAGTTCACTGTCTATCCGCTGCTCGAATGTTTGACCATTTTCATGAGTATTCCGTGCTGAAATTGTTGGAGTCGTCTCACTGCCGCTTCAGTCAAATGACTAAAAAGTGGTGCATCGTACAGCAGAGCAGGCCTAAGTGCATTCTTATATATCATTAGCTTAAGGTGTCACAATAAATTGGGTGATGTTAATAAATGTGTAAGTCGGTATGACTTCGTGCGTGTTTGCTTTAGTTTCTTAGCAAAATGGCCGCTAAAACGGAGGTGTTGGTCCAGTTTAACGCCCAGATATACGAGGCTGTTAGCTGAGGAGTTTTTCTGCGTTTCTACAGTGTATGTAGTAGGCAGTGGACTTTTTCCCATTTGGTATGGGAAAATTACGAAGTCAGTGTTACCCGCGTTTACAGAGATATTGAGTTTCCCCAATTTCTCACTAATCCGGTTACAGGCTATTTCGGCCTGTTTAAGAGCTAACTTGGCGCTCATGCTGCTACTGTACACCACTATGTCATCAGCGAAAGCAGTGGCTGTCATGTTTTTGTGTGGGCTCCAACAATTTCAGACGTATACACGTTGAAAAGTACTGGGGATAGCACGGCTCCTTGTGGGACTCCACAGGACAGTGGCACAGTTTCCGAGAATCTATCACCCACCCTCACCCGCAGTGTTCGATTTTTCAGGAAGCTAGTAAGAATCGAATAGAGTTGCTCCGGGCACTCCCGGTCGCAGAGCATTTGACACAGTGTCCCGTGAGACACCGAGTCGAACGCTTGGGTGCAATCAATGGAGATCATAGCCATGGTTACGTTTCGATTTAAATTTTGAAATCCAGTCTGTTCTGGTGGAATGATGTCATTTTCCGCACAGTAATCTTTGAGATAATTCAATAGAATTTTCTCCGTTTGAGGTAATAAACAGATCAGACGGTAAAGGGCTGGGTTATCTAATGGGTTTAAGTAATGGAAACAAGATGGCTGAAAACAAAATTTCTCCCGCTGCGGCTTTGGGGTCTCCATTTCATTTGGAATTGCAGATGACTTCATAGTACTCCTTAATTTTCTATCAACCTTCTGTTGGATAACGTCCACGTCTTCGTTCAAGAACTAATGAAACGGCCCAACCAAGGAAGAAGTTACTACCTCTGCAACCCTATTAGTGATAGTTTGGACAATGACGTCATCTATCATAATAGCTTGAATGTGTCGAGTGTCGCTCGGGCGACTGCTGTGTTCATAAGCAGCTGAGCCTGATCCTTTCCCAGCCGAGGACTCCTTGGGGTAGACGGGCCAGCGGCAGGTTTTTCCTTCAAACTCTCCCAGAATCAACGCTGTAAGCTCGGCAGGCTGGCGGTCCTTGGCTAAGAGTCTCTCATTCTTGATTACAACCTTGCCAAGGTCTTCAACAAGTTTGCTGACCCTACCACAGCCATGTTCATGATTTTTCTTTGATACCTTTCTATCCTTCAAATCAGCCACAAAGCGACTCAGATCAGCTGTTATATATTTGGCCGGTTCAAGTATAGGTGTTTTTGTCTCGTAGTCTGAGAACTTGGCATCAAGATCAGGCTCCGTCCTCTTCCTCTTCAACCGTTGCTCCCGAGACAGAGCTCTGACATCAGGAAGAGAAGGAAACTTCCCCGCTTGCTGCATCCATAATGAACACTCACCTCCCTTCGAGCTCTGAGGGGGAATAGGTGCCAAATCCGGGTCCTCAGTTAGGTGTCCTCCTAGCCTAAAGTGGGGATACACGGAAACTAGAGTCAATACAAGAGAATAATCTTTCTCCCTAACCAGGAAAAAAGATTTCTTAACTCTACGAAAATGAAATAAAGATTTCTTAAAGAAAAACTATATACATATATACTACACTATACATATCAAGAAAAAGTTAGCCTATCCGATACGTTTTCATAGACATTACTTATTTTTTAAGGTAGAAATTCAGTGATATGTGGTCGTACATATTGTGCTTAAACCAAGATCATACTAGTGACAACCAAAGAATTTATCCGTTAAACCATATCAATCATAGAAAAATCTTTTCATCAAACAAAAATAAAATTACAAATAGCGAAAACATTGCCAAAAAAAAAAACCTATTGACGGGGTTTTTATTATTGGTTTCTAAAACGTTATTTTTTGGAATGTTATTGAATTTCTTTAATTATTACCCCCTTTAATGTGTCTTTAAGTTTGGGGGAAAACCACTTTCTATTTAAAATTGCTTCTGCCCTGTGACCTCACAGAAAAGTGGATTAGTTAATAGATTAGACACCCATCCTTCTTAACGTTTAATTTTTTTACGCATTCTTCCAGCCATTATAACTCAAATAAAACATAAAAAGCATAAATCAGGATGATTTTATTACACTATTAGAATGACAAATTGATCAGATAATCTCTGTTATCGTTTAACCGAAGGAGCTGCAGAAATACAGATTAAGGTTACAAATACAGATTAATGTACAAATAACAGATTAAGGTTAGAAATACACCTTTAGGTTTCGTCGATTAAATTTTATAAGGAGAAAGTTCAAAGTATTTTTTCATTGAATTGAATATAATGTATCTTTTATTATTGAATAAATAAAAGAATATTTGTTGATACTGAATTTTATTATTATTGTATGGACATTCAACTTGTTTTACCTTCGGGATTTAAACTTAAATTACTACGATTCACACGAGTCGAGTCACACACTGGAGAAATACTAGAATTTAACAGGATTAGAAAAATAAAAAATTAGCATTACAAGTGAATTTTGATGTGTCGTCACGAGAGTGGGTGCCTAGTTACCCTAGCCCTGGTGACGTAGTGCGGGTTGATTAACTTTATAACCTGGACAATCGTTTTATGACGGTCTTACTATCTGACTCCATATTTCATAGGTATGTGCCCCGACAATGCACTATGTTCAGGAGAAGAGGTATAGGGTAGGTAGTGTAGATAGTTTGTGTGGTCTTGGAATGACCACGAATTCACACTCGGTATCTGAGGGTAGGCGAAATCTGTCCGGATCCAAAGGCGAGTGTAGGAACACTGCTTGGTAAGTTCGCAGGGCCACTACAACCGTTGAGAGATCTCTCCCAAGGAGGTGCTAGATTTAGCGAGACGAAGGTAGAGATTCCCACTAGGAAGGTGTGGGGTCTGACAACGCCGGACTAAAACGTAGCGAGGTAAGGAGAGAGAGAGAGATGCAGAGGTTTTAATAAATAAGGAAGCCAAGTTTTGCACATCATAGCAGCCACAAGCCATCATTCAGCCGTCAGGAGAAAGAATTACAGGCCCAAACCGCCGGTCTTAAATAACCAGCTGGCTTCGTCAGTAGCCAATTAGCTTCGGGTTTATTGTACCCAATGCCAGTGGAGTATGTGGTTTTCTTTGTTTTCTGACAAAGAGATGTCACCGATACCTGACACGGGTAAGGGTCTCCGGTCCTCTCTTCAGGGTCGGCAATTCGGGTCGTTAAGTACCTGCTATGGGTAGCGGGTGCCCCAGCTCATATAGCTAATTGGCTTGCGGTTGCGTCTTTATTGTTTTACAACATTTACAACGATTTATAGTTTGGTTGTTGATGTTATTTACATTTGTTTAAGTTAATTTACAATATATATACAATGAAGTACAGGGTGATTTATCTTATCTAGTTAGCGGTCGCTACATGATGAAAATATGGCTGTGCAGTAATAACGATTTTAGGAACAGGCAATTCCCTGCCTAGGCAATATATACGTAATTTTAGTTGTTATTAGAATGAAGCTCAATTTATGTAATATATGATGTCTGCTATAAACTCAAATGCGTGAAGCTCGATATTTATCTCTGGGATTTGAATACATTTTCCTCCTCAAATACATTTTCACAATTATGAGCGAGGTGCACAGTCATCAAAAACTGCTTAAATCCAATGTTTAAATACGGTCCTATTGACTCCCAAATTCATATTTCATGGCACAAAGTGTTTGGCAAAGCATATAATGCTGTATAATGGACAATGCTAATTAATCTGGGGATCCGTTGAATTAAAAGTTCTAAATTTGCATATTTATTATTACTGGAATACAAAGAAGGTTTCCGTCCTAATGAAATAACGTGGGCTGCCGTTTTGATAGAACAATATTCCTCTAATGCCGCATAACCAACTCTGCTTTGCTAGCTTTGTCAGAATTAACAGAGCTCTAATTAATCACTATTGTCTCTCCCCATCTCTCTCCTTTTTTTTTTCGGCTTAATATTTTTATCTGCCTTTACAAACTACCATCTCCTTCATAGAAGGAAGCTAACACTGTTTGAAGGTAGCCATTCTCAGTGCTGGGTAATTTGGTTAAAGAGTTTCCAATTTCCGAGTAATTTTATTCTTACAAACAACTTTATAAATTATTTAATTTATTACAATAATACTTAACTAGTATATATATCCAAGGGTCAATGGCCTCCCATATTTTTTTTTACATATAATAAAATATATATATATAGAATATAGTACTTCATATCTTAGTTATGAAAAATAGATATTTGTAAACAAAAATCCATGATGTGAATGTGAGTTTGTCACCATAATTGGTGCCGGAGAGCTTAGTTAGTAGTAGGCTATCGCGTCTCAACATTAATTTTGGTTTTATTCACCCGATTTGCTACTGCTTTGTTCAAGCTACAATTTATTATCTACACTACCTACACGAGGCTCTGTTTCAGTCACTTCCATGAAAGAAAACAGCTGTGCTAATACCTGCTGAGGTTACCATTAAGCTGCAGTGACTTATACGAGGTTGTGGATGAAAAGTACGCTTTAAGTTTCTATAATAGATTCTAATCTAGTCAAAAATGTCAATTCTGTTTTGGAAATGGTGCCTCTGCATTTAAGCTATATGCCTTTTACCAGAGACTCATGCTTAGTAAACTTTTTTTTTTGTATTTTATAACAGGGACCCATTTTTCACAAATTATCGATTTCATGTGTCGATCTTCTGAGCTTCAAAAAAAGAAAAAAGGGTTAAACAGTGAATAAGAAAATGGCTTATTGTTTTGAATAACATAATACAAGGAAACACTACACAAGTTTTATTTTTAAATTAGTAATACTTCTCACTAGCGTAATTTGGTTTTGTTGAACCATTAACGACAAACGATGATGAAAAAAATGATTTGCTTTACCTGCTGAAAAGTAATGCTTCTCCATTAGGGCTTAACATATGGATGATTATTTGGCTATAATGTTTACAGCCCCTGGTAATAGTGTTGGCCTAGTATCATCTGGTTAATAGTTTTATGAGAACTCATGTTAGTATAAATACACATGGAATTTGATTTAAACAAAATATTTTTATAATCACAAACCTCTCTCTTTATATATCTTTATTCTCTACCGGCTAAAGGCCAAATGCAAGAACAAAAGGCTATTTTTTTCGGAGTCAGAGGAATAGAGATCTTTTGAAACGTGTGACCCCAATGAGATTTCCAAACGCAATTTCCTCTCTTTCGGAATGCCCTTAGAGAATGGAAAAGTAAGTTACTAAAAGGGGGAAAACTGGATGTTACACATATCCTTGGCAATCCCTAATCGTGTAAAAAGTCCTCCTCGGGTCCTAAGCATGTTTCTATGTAGCATCCTCTAATCCGTTTAAAGCCTGGATTGGGCCTTATCTCCAAATCCTCTGATATTTACATAATCTACCTATAGTGTGGCTCCTGGGATATCTAGTGCCGAAACGAAGGCAGCAGCCGAACTCCTTCCTTATACGGAACATCTTCCATTCTGGGAAACAGCCTAAAATACAAATCGCTTATTTTTTATAAATTAATAAAAAAAATGTGAATCTGTAATTTCAAAAGTATTTCTACTAAAAAAAGAAGTTATTTGCATACTTGTATGCACTTTAACAGGAAGGGAGAACCATCATGATGAACCTCTCAAGTCTTATTAAGATTCTTTAGTAAATCTTTTGTAAACCTGCTGATCCATGGGGTTTATTAGCCTCACCACTGCCTTTTTTTTAATTTACTAAAATTGAACAACCAATTAACAAGCATAATAACGTTTTTGAGATGAATGTAAAGGGTTTAATATATTTTAAGTGATTTCTTATACAATTCTACTTCAATGCCCAAAGATGATTGTATGGATGGGTGATATAAAACCGATGTGATCAAGATATGGATAAAACTGCTCCCAAAACATCAAGGCCACCTCCGATATTTTCTAAAAATATCAAATAGTTCAAATTGATGTGCGTCAATTAAAAACAAACCCAGCCAGAATAGACATAGAGATAAAATGATATGATACTAAGAGATTATGAAATATTTCCCGAACACGAAAGCTGAATTCCATACTTATCAAATCAAGGAAAAACGATCACTAAGACTAGTTATTAGGAATACGCACCCCAAAGCACCAACCAATAATTCAAGAAGAACTTGCAGCCCAAGGGCTCAAAACAAGGCAGATAAGAAATGCCAAATACTGTCATCACCTACCTAGAACACCACTGTGCGAAGTCTGAGCATCAGGACATGAGTGCAATGGAAGAAGCCTCACTAATCCCCTGCTGTATGTACCTTGTATAAGCAAGACCATATGGCAAACCAAATCCAAAGCGGATTGTGTAAGCAAGGCCATACGGCAAACCAAATCCAAAGAGGATTGTGTAAGCAAGACCATATGGCAAACCAAATACAAAAAGGATTGTGTAAGCAAGGCCATTCTTTCGATAGCGTTGATTGTGGCCATTTCTTTTAAATTTTGTAAATGGGTTCATGTTATTTTTTTTTAATTGTGAAATCCAAGATATCACACTGTGTCTGGTATGGGTTGGATTTGCTTTGTAATGGGGAATAATCTTGGGTACATTTTCTT